>CM053605.1:140287311-140307668 GCA_028646535.1 Procyon lotor
GCAGGCTCCCTGCTGAGCAGAGAGCCCGATGTGGGGCTTGATCCCAGGACCCTGAGATCATGACCTGAGCTGAAGGCAGAGGCTTTAATCCACTGAGCTACTCAGGTGCCCCTCTACTTGCCATTTTAATGTTAAATAAAAAGTGGCAGTTTTTTTGTTTGTTTGTTTTCAGTTTTTAAAATCATGTTGGTTTCAGGTGTCCAGCATAGTGATTTGACAAGTCTACGTGTTATGCTGGGCTCACCGTCTGTCACCATACAATGCTATTACCGTACCATTGGCTGTATCCCTTATGCTGTACCTTTCATTCCCACGACTAATTCATTTCGTAACTGGAAGCCTCTATCTCCCACTCCCTTTCACCCATTTCTCCCATCCCCGCCATGCCCTCCCCTCTGCTAACCACCAGTTTGTAAACGTGACACAGTTTAACTGAATGGCTACTCATGCCTCACCTTGACTCACCCTTTATTTTTTTTAAAGAGTATGTATGTATGTATGTATGTATGTATATATGTATTTATTTATTTGACAGGAGAGAGATCACAAGTAGGCAGAGAGGCAGGCAGAGAGAGAGGGGGAGGCGGACTCCCTACTGAGCCGAGAGCCCGATGCGGGGCTCGATCCCAGGACCCTGAGATCATGACCTGAGCTGAAGGCAGAGGCCTTAACCCACTGAGCCACCCAGGCGCCCCTGTTTCCTTGCATTCTTATTTACCTTTACATTTTTGGAGTAGTAGACTGTTTTGACAATTACCCCGTGAAGGCCAGTGAGGAGATGATTAACGCTTGGAAGAGGACTAGGTGAACAAAGATGTTGATTTAAGTGTCGCAAGTTCACATTTTTTACATTGCTGTTCATACTTTTAGGCTTATTATTGTCTTGTGTGCTCTCATCTGGTCCTTCCAGTACCCTTCTTCCCTGTGAATGGCAGATAAAGTTCCCATTTTACAGATAAGGAAAGTGAAACCCACTTAAGGGACTTCTATATAGCTCCCAAATTTGAGGGGCTCCGATTTTAATCCTAATGTAATTTATGGATTGAGTATATTTTCCTATGTTGTTGTTCTAGTTCTTAACTAAAAGAAGAAATAAAGTCTGGGGTTTTTTTGACCAGAAAATAGCTTTAATTAGATTTTTTGGTTTCTGTTGGTTTAATGTCTTTTTAAATTTTATAAAAACTAGGTATGGTTGAGAAATATCCAATTTATCAACACATTTGGAATAAAAGCTATATGGCAAATTTAAAGTTTATATTAGATATTCAAACTCTTAAACAATCCTTGAATTATTTTTGATGATCTAACAGTTCAATACAAGGCAAGTCAATGCCTTGTGTAATGTTCTTAAAAACTTCAAGTTAAAATAAGAAATAAAGTTTTTTAATTGTCAAATTTAGCTCACTAAGTATTTACTAATTTTCTGGTATGTGCCGAGGAGAAAGAAGTAATCACTGTGAGGAAACCAGCTGGTTTTTGGGAATAAAAGCAAGTCTTGGCCCTGCTGGTAAAGGAATGAAACCTCTTATTAATTCTCTTTAATTATCCCCAACCCTTTTTTTTCCCTTCTGGAAGTTTTCTGATTTTTTTTTTTTTTTTAAAGATTTCATTTATTTGACAGAGAGAAACACAGCGAGAGAGGGAACACAAGCAGAGGGAATGGTAGCGGGAGAAGCAGGCTTCCTGCCGAGCAGAGAGCCCGATGCGGGGCTCGATCCCAGGACCCTGGGATCATGACCTGAGCCGAAGGCAGACGACCAATGACTGAGCCACCCAGGCGCCCCAAGTTTTCTGATTTTGATTGATGCTGAGAGTTTAAAGGAGTGTTGGTAGCATCCTCTAGCCAAATAGTGCCTTTAAAGTGACCAGTGTGCCAGGTTTCCCATTTGCTGTCGATGCTGATAGTAAGTGAGATGGATGACCTACATTATGGAGGGGACAAGTATATCGATAATTACTAAGGAGCTTTGAGCCCTTCATGACTGTGTGTATGGTTTACTTGATCTTAGGAAATGTAATAATTTTGTTCTCATTGCTAAATATAAGACTTAGCTATCGAAAATTTTCTCTGAGATATCTATATTTTATCTATCTATCTACTTATTTTGGGGGAGATATCTGTATTTTAAATTCAGGTCTGTAAAATGTTTAGTCAGAGTTCAGGCATAATTTTGATTGCTTTTTATGTTACATGCTCCTTTAATATAACTTAAAGTACATTTCTGGACTTAAGTTTTGGAACTTTAACATGTTTTGAATATCAGCCAAGTGCTAATAAATAAGATTAAATGGATTTAGATTTACCTTTAATTGCCTTTATGCTAATCACTTACAAAATGTTACACTGAGGGAAATAAGATAGAGAGACTGCATACTGTTAAAAAGTAAAAACAGCAACAGGATTAACTGCAGCAATAGCAAAAATCCCTGAGGTGTGATAAAAAAAAAAAAAAGCAACAAAATTTATTGTATTACAAGTCTAATTACTGCTTGATTTTTCTTTAAGAAACAAAAGGGGAGGGGCGCCTGGGTGGCTCAGTCCTTAAGCATCTGCCTTCGGCTCAGGTCATGATCCAGAGTTCTGGGATTGAGCCCCACATCGGGCTCCTTGCTCTGCAGGAAGTCTGCTTCTCCCGCTACCATTCCCTCTGCTTGTGTTCCCTCTCTCACTGTGTTTCTCTCTGTCAAATAAATAAAATCTTTAAAAAAAAAAAAAAAAGAAAAGAAAAAAGAAACAAAAGGGGACTGGGCGCCTGGAGGGCTCATTTGGGTTAAGCGTCTGCCTTTGGCTCAGAAGTCCCAGGATCAAGTCTTGCATGGGGCTGTCCGCACAGTGGAGAGTCTGCTTCTCCCTCTGACCGTCCCCCTTCTTGGGCTTTCTCTCTCTGTCTCTAATAAATAAATAAATGCAATCTTAAAAAAAGGAAACAAAACAGGACTTCTGAGTGTTCATGTAAAATCCTTCTCTGTTTCAAAATCTTGTGAAGCAATAGCACTAATGATCAATAGAGGTATATTTTAGTTTGGGAGCCATTTCTGGTCTTTATGTCAAATTTTTAAGATCCAGAACATGTCTGTATCACTTGTTATAAAATTAGAAAAATTTGCATGACTTTTTAAATATAAACTAAGTCAAGTTACACAATGGAGATTTTTTTTTTTATGTAAACTAAGTCAAAACATAATGACTAAGGAAAAATGAACCTCTTTGTCCCTGTGTGTTCACATCTAGAAGTTAATATATGCCAAATGAATTTTTTTCTTTTTCTTACTAACTCGGCATGATACATTTAGAATCCAATAACAAAGTTGATTTTAATTTAGATAACTTCTGGTCCTTGAAAGGATCTTTCTAAATATCTTCATAAGGCAACAAAAGGTATATTATATGTGTTTCTGCTCCTAAGTTTTTGGCAAAGATTTGTTTCATGGTTGAAGTTGATAGCTGAGAAATATTTCCAACTAGAAAAAAAAAAACAACTTACATGTCTCATTTATATTTAGTGACTATGAAAATTTAAAAGTGGTTATGACTCTTAATTCTTTTTTTTTTTTTTTAAAGATTTCATTTATTTATTTGTCAGAGAGAGAGCACAAGCAGGCAGAGTGGCAGGCAGAGGCAGAGGGAGAAGCAGGCTCCCCACTGAGCAAGGAGCCCGATGTGGGACTGGATTCCAGGACCCTGGGATCATGACCCGAGCTGAAGGCAGCTGCTTAACCAACTGAGCCACCCAGGCACCCCGACTCTTAATTCTTATTGATGTCAGCATGCTGTATAAAATAAGGACTCCAAATTAGACACAGTGCTAGAGTTAAATAAGTTTATTCACTTTGGAAATATATGTTTTTCAGGACTATTTCCTAGATTTTTTTTCAGCTAGTCTCTTTCCAGAAATTCCGCTGATACTCTTCCCTCTACCAAGATTCCTTTTCTAGTGCTGTTTTCTGTGATACTTGCTCTCTCCAATGTTACCTCAGAGTATTTTGTTGTCGACTTTTATATTTGGTAAATGGGATTTGGGGGTGGGAAAGGATGAATGTAAGAAGTCTGTTAATGAATTCTTAAATGTTTTAATCTAAAAGCTTGCCTTGATTTTAATTTTACTATTCGGGCTGGCTAAGAGAACGTAAGAATGTGACCTCTTATCAAGTTGGGCTTCTTGCTTGCCATAGAATTACAAAGAAATGTTTTCTAGTACTTAAAATCCACTTTAATATAGTTAAACATTTAGAGTGGATTGTATACTTATTGATACTATAACCCCCATCTTTTGTACATTATATGTTCATAGTACAAAATTAGTGTAAAATTTTTCTGTAGCCAACTTGGCAAGCCTTATTTTTTTTAATTTATTTTAGAGAGAGAGCAAGAGAAGCATGTGCACGTGTGAGTGGGGAGAGGGGCCCAGAGAGAGGGAGAAGGAGGATTCTCAAGCCGACTCCCCATTGACCGTGGAGCCCATCGCAGGGCTTGACTCCAAGACCCTGAGATTAAGACCTGAGCTGAAATCAGGAGCTGGCCACTTAACCAACTGAGCCACCCAGGCACCCCAAGCCTTATTTATATGATCATACCTGAGGGGCTCCAGAGCTGGTATAACCTCCATTTAAATTAGCATAATGATACAAAGGGTCAGATATGTGTGTAGCATGAAAATTTTTAAATGTTTGTTTTTGAGGAAATAGACTATTATGAATTGTAATAAATGCTTCATAGTTTTAAATTTGTTTTCACACTCTTATTCTTGGGTAGAATATACTAGTACGTTTTTTAGTAATTTCTTTAGAAATTTAAAGCTTTTTGAAAATTCTCAAAGCTTTTTTTTTTTTTTTGAAGATTTTGTTTATTTTGAGAGAAAGCGAGCAGGAGGAAGAGACAGAGGCAGAGGGAGAGAGAGAATATCAAGCAGACTCCATGCGTAGCAGGGAGCCCCACATGGGGCTCGATCTCACAACCCTGAGATTGTAACTTGAGCTGAAATCAAGAGGTGGATGCTTAACAGACTGAGCCACCCAGGTGCTCCTCAAATTTTTTAGTGTAAATTTTAGAACTAAAGTTAAGAAACAAATCTGTTCTGATAGTTTATTTTCCTGTTTTAAAGGCTATGATTTCTTTCCCATAGTTCAGTACTTTTTCCTTATATATTTTGGATATTTGTGGGGCACCTGCATGGCTTGGTTAGTTAAGCATCTGCTTTCGGCTCAGGTCATGACCCCAGGGTCCTGGGATTGAACCCTGCATCTGGCTCCCTGCTCAGTGGGGAGTTTGCTTCTCCCTCTCCGTCTGTCTTCTCCCATCTCACTTGTGTTCTCTCTCTCGCAAATAAATACATAAAATCTTAAAAAAAAAAAAAGTTTATATTTTGGATATTTGCAAGTAGTCATTTAGATACTTGTAAACTTTATATGGTCAGATTTACTTTTGGATTGTTATTTTATAAATTAGTTTTATTTAGTTTATATTTATTTTTATTACTTAAAGTTTTATTCTGAATGTATTCAATGACTTAATAGAGTCCTAATTGAGAAACAATTTTTATCTACTTGGCCTGTATTTTATATATTCTATAACTATTCAGTGTTGGAGGATAAGAACCAGAAGTCCGTATGGTAAGGATTTCTACAAGTGTTGATCGATACTCAACTAAATATATAATTTTGATTTAAGATTCTGGGAAATCTTAATCTTAGCTGGGAAATCTGGAACTGAAAGGCTTTCCTTCTAAGGAGAGGTTCAGACTACAGAGAGAGTGGTACGCTCAAGGAATTCCCCCAAGTCTGGAATAGTTGAACTTTACAGGGGCAGCTGGGCACCAGAGGGAATCATGTAAAGTAGATGCGGGCTCTGAGATCCCTTTTTGGGGGGTTCTACAAGTTCAAAACCATTTTTAAAACAATACTAAGATTTTATTTGCCTTTTCCTCTCATTTTCTCAAGTGTATGTGGAGAAATTTCCGGAGGCTACATGATCTGTGATGACATCATTGCTCTCATGTTTAATGGGATATGCACTTATGGGTTCTTGTGTTTGAGAAATTTCTCGCTTTAAATTTACTTTTTTAAAAGATTTTTAAAGAATTTATTTTTTAAGCAATTTCTACACCCAACATGCAGCTTGACCTCACAACCCCAAGACCAAGAGTCGCACACTTCACTGAGTGAGCCAGCCAAGCGTCCCTCATTTTAAATTTCTAAAACGGCAAATACTGATAGGTCAACCCATATAAATAAGAACTTTTGGGGGCGCTTAATACTTAAGCGTATAAAGGGGTCCTGAGACACAAAACTCTTCTAAAGAGTTTGGATTTTATCTTGAGTGAGATAGGGGGTCATTGAATGGCTTTTGCAAGAGGTTGACATGATTAGTATTCGTAGCATGGCCTGTGATGTGAGACACAAAGTGTATGGGGGCTGGAGAGGCCAGTTAAATAGCTATTTCTGTAATTCAGGAGACACGGGAGGGTTCAAGCTGGTTTTTGTTGAGAAAGATGTGGTGGTGTATATAGAACTAAAGGAGGTAGACTCAGTCATCCTGGGAGGACGAAGATGTCCAGCTCAAATCCAGGTTTCTGATGTGGGAGTCTGGCGGCCAGTGCTGTTATAAACTGAGTGGACATGTTATTTTCTTTCAGTATTTTAAAGGTAATGTGTGTGTGTCTGCCCACCATCCCAGCAGAGATGGATAAATGAATGAATGAATGAATGTTCCCTTGTTTTGTGGCTTTCATTGCCCTGATGAGAAGTAACTTGTAATTCAGATCAGTGCATGCCTCCATGCAACGTGTCATTTTTCTCTCCTTTCAAGATTTTCTGGTTCAAAAAAAATAAATAGTATCTCGTTCTAGTTTTCAGCAGTTTGACTTTGATGTGCCCATACATCACGTTCTTTGCTTGTCTTCTTGACTCCCTCCTAGTTTGTAATGCTCCTGGAAGCTTCCTTGATATAACATGAGTTTGGCCCCTGTACTTGGAGGGTAGGAAGAGACCAAAGAGACAGGCCACTGCAGCTGGGTAGGTGGCAGTTTTAATAAGCAAAGGGAACTTACATATGAGTCTTTATTGGGCAGCAGCAAGACGAGTAGATCGCTATACCCACCTGCCAAGTCTTAAAAATTTATAAAGAGGCCTTAACTAGGGGGGGCACCTGGGTGGCTCAGTGGGCTAAGCCCCTGCCTTTGGCTCAGGTCATGATCTCAGGGTCCTGGGATCAAGTCCCACATCGGGCTCCCTGCTCAGCAGGGAGCCTGCTTCCTCCTCTCTCTCTGCCTGCCTCTCTGCCTCCTTATGATCTCTATCTCTCTGTCAAATAAATAAAGATCTTAAAAAAAAAAAAAAAAAGAGGCCTTAACTGGGTTTAGTCACATATCCTGTTTAGTCACATCACAATCTCAAGGCTGTGTCCTTGGAGCAGTCTCTGGGACAGGAAAGGCAAGCAGAGGCCGCCTTCCAAGGACAGGGATGGGTGAGGAGCCTCCCAGTGCCCAGGTCCAGCTGATGGGGCACTTGGCGGTCACATCTTTTTGATGACATTCTTCCAACAGTCCCCAAACACCTTTCTCAAATTTTGAGGAATTTTGAGCAGTATTTGGCGAAATGTTTTTTCTGCTCCATTCTCACTCTCCTTTTTTCTGGGATGTCTGTGGCAATTGTTACCCAATTATGTTAGATGTTTTGATGTTCCACAGGTACCTAGAATTCACTTTGCGATCTTTCATCTTTTTCTTTAGATTGAATAACTGATATTGATCCATCTTTAGTATGTCTTCAGTATCTGCAACAAGTTCACTTACTGTTCTTTGTCATCTCCATTCTGCTGTTAATCCCACCCAGTGAAATTTTTATTTCTGATACTTTTTCAGTTCCTGAATTTTCATTTGGCTCATTTAATGTCATTGTTATTCAGTTTCATAGTTTATATTTCTCTGCTGAGGTTTTCTTTCAGTATTATGAGCATTTTTGCTTTCTATACCCAAGTATTAGAATGAGAGCTGCTTCAAAATGCTCGCTAATTAGAACATCTGGAACATCTTGGAGTCTCCCTTCATTTTCATTATCTTTTCCCTTGTGAGTAAGACCCTGTTTCATGGTTTTTTTATGTCAAGTAATTTGGATTGTATCCTGGACATTATAAATAAGTTGTGGGAATTCTCAATTCTGTTACATTTTGCCAAAAAATTTTGTTTGTTTGCTTTTTTTTTTTTGGTTAAACCAGGCACTTAATTTGGCTGTAAATTCTGTTTTTGCTGCAGTGGAGGCAGCTTAGGTCTCACCTCAGCTGGTCTTGCCTTGGCTGCGGGGTTTGGAGCCTACTTGTACATCTATGCTTTGGGGCCATGTAGAGATTTGGGAGGAGTTTTGATTATTTCCTCTCTCTAGCCCTCTCTTGCCTGGCATTCCGCTTCCCGTCACTGGTTGCCCTGGACCCTGTTCTCTAGTTCCGAAACCCAGTGAGACTATGGGCTTTGTACCAGAATTTTCATCTTGTGCCTGGTACAGACGGGGGCCTTTTGTCAGGCTATCAACCCTAACAACTGAAAATTCATCTAGTGCAGTTCCTTCTTGCAGGCAGAGAGCCAGGCAGAGAGAGTGGGGGAAGCAGGCTAGTCACTGAGCAGACAGCCCGATGTGGGGCTCGATCCCAGGACCCTGAGATCATGACCTGAGCCGAAAGCAGAGGCTTTAACCCTCTGAGCCACCCAGACACTCCAGTTCTGTTTTTTTTTTTTTAAATGATTTTATTTATTTGAGAGAGCGAGAGAGAGCACGGGGAGAGTGAGAGGGAGAAGCAGACTCCCTGCTGAGTGGAGAGCCTGACGTGGGGCTCCATCCCAGGACCCTTAGATCATGACTAGAGCCGAAGGCAGACGTTTAACTGACTGAGCCAGTCAGGAACTCCCTGAATTTATAGTTCTTATCTGTGGGAGAGTTGGTCCGATAGGAGCTACTTGGCCATCCCAGAAGCAGAATCATATTGTGTTGACATTATTAACTGAGAGAGAGAGATTCTAGAAAGACAATGTAATTTGCCACCTCCTGATGGCGAATGGGAGAAGAATGAGGCACCAACAAGTCAGCTGCAAGAGAAAGGGAGCGGGGGTCGACAGCAGAGAAGACTGTCGCCCTGAACAACTCCTCAGTCTCATGTTTATTAGAAAGTAGATAACAACTAACGAAGAAGCTGGAGTAGATTATACATTGACCATGAGGCTTGTAGATAAGTAAGAAGAAAGGCAAAACATACCTGATCAAGCAGTATAAAGTTTATAATTGGGCAAGCACATTCAAAGTGATCATCTAATTAGTCACAGGTGGTCTCCGGGGAAAGGGAGATAACGGAAAAGTGAAGCAGGCAGCCTTCTGCCCTGAGTGAGCCGGGCATCCCCAGCTGCTCGGCTTCAAGGACGCATCTCGTCCTCTCCCTCAGAGGCCTGTTGCCAGTATATGTTTTTCTTAAGACTATATCTAAGCATGCTTGCCAGACTGGTACAATTTCTCATAGGTTATATATATATATATATATATATATATATTTTAAAGATTTTATTTATTTGACAGAGAGGAGAGAGAGCACAAGGAGGCAGAGAGGCAGGCGGGGGGGGGGGGAGCAGGCTCCCCGCTGAGCAAGGAGCCCGATGCGGGACTCAATCCCAGGACCCTGGGATCATGACCTGAGCCGAAGGCAGCCGCCCAACCAACTAAGCCACCCCAGGCATCCCTATATTTTAAGTAATACATTGTTTTGAGGGACGGTTACAGTAATTCACCGAATTTGACTTCGGCCATGTTGAGTATGGGGTGAGCCAATGTGGAGTTCTCCACCAAGTGGTGGTTCTGGAAGCGGGACTCCTAGAGGTGAGGTTTGGGCTGCGGATGTGGATTTAGAACTTGTAAGCATGCAGGTGCCGACTGTTTTGAATGAGAGGATTGACCTAAAGTCATAACCCTGAATTCATAACCATGTTTAAGAGGTAGGCATAGGAAGAGGAGCCCAGGAAGGAGATGAAAAATGTAAGTGGAGTAATTTGTAAGGAAAAGTTGTCACAGAAACTAAGCAAGTGGTCAGCAGTTCTTAACCTGGAATCTGCCGACCCAGTGGGTTTAGGATTCAGTTTCAGGAGGTTTCTGGATTCTCTCTACAGTGTATGTGTGTATGAGCTTTCTGGGGAGTGGGTTCATAGCATTCATCAACTTTCCAAAAAGGTCCGTGACCCACAAAGAGTTAAATGTTGAAATGAACAGTTGAACAGTATCAAAGTTCAGAAGAATGAATGAGAGTCACTCGTGGCTTCATTAGAGCAATATCAGAGTGAAGGTGGAAAACCAATTGGAGTTCCCTGCAAAGTAAATCGGAGATGCAGAGGTAGTGATAGGGAGTGTAGAATTCGCTTTCGGGAAGTCTGGATGATAAGGTGAGGAGAGATTGCTCGATAGAGGGAAATAAGATTCAGAAAAGCATAGCCTTGCCCTGCCTGGCCTCATCTGTCACAGGCCATACTAGCCCTTTTGTGCTCACTCACCGAGTCCTCTACTTTGTGAAAGCGGCTGTGTTGTGCAAAGCCAGGGGCTGCTCGTGTGGGCCGACTTGAGTGTGTTCACGGCTTCAGATCCCAGAGACGTTATGAGCTCCATGACAACAAGGATGTCTTTTTCCCCCCCCTGTATTTTGGGTGTTCATTCCCTATAAGACTTTTTATTATACTCTGCTGAGAGTAAAGGCTTACTGTGGCTCACTGACTTGGGGTCTTGGGCTCTGGGGTAGGGCTGTGTGCAGTGGAAACAGGCGTCTGTGCCAAGGGTGGAGATGTGTCTGGTGCAGGGTTTCTCTTACAGCTGGGCCTGAATACTCCCGGGGCCCTGGAGGGACTGCAAGCTGCTCTACCCCGTGTTGGCTTCCTGAGGTTGACCCTTTCGAGGCCCGTAGAACTGGGAAAAGCCTTAGAGCTTTGAGCAGGAGAAGTAGGGAAGTATGGAATATGCACATCCTCCATCTCTCCTTGGGCTTCATTTCTTAAGAAATGTGAGTCGATGGGAAGACACTTGGCTAAACTAATATGGGAATTGGAGAGGTAGCCTGAGATAGGGAAATTGAGATTTTGTAGCTTTCTGAACTCACCCTGATGTCCTTACGTTAACAGACCATTTGGAAAAGAGCCATGTAGCTCATTTCTATTGCATCTTTAATTTTCTGCCACTATGTTGCTTCCCAGTGTCCCGTCCTCACCCAGTTCATGACTTGTTCTTGTTCCTTCTAGCCCTAGTGATGCTCTCATTGTCATTGTGCTTCTATCAAATAAGGATGAGCATATTTCATCAAAGATTAAATGGAAGTGAATCCCCCACCACCCTTCAATTATAGTAGAAAATTGTTAAAGAAATAAATCTGGAGGGGGCACCTGGGTGGCTCAGTCGGTTGAGCCTCTACCTTCAGCTCAGGTCATGATCCCGGGGGCCTGGGATCGAGTTTGGTATTGTGCTCCCTACTCTGCAGGGAGTCTGCTGCTCTCTCCTTCTCCCTCTTTCCCCCCTCTCTCTGTCAAATAAATAAATAAAATCTTAAAAAAAAAGTCTGCCATTGGCTTCATTTGTGGTAGACATTTTGGACCTCACACAATCTCAGGTGTTTTGCCGAGGAGTAAAATATACGAAATAATCTTTGACTCTCCAGTTCCATAGCGAGCCTCCCGCTTTCCTCCCCTCTGTGAAGGCCCTGTGTCACCTTCAGTTGCCACTGTTTGGTGGGAAAGAGCAGTTCAGCTGTGGGTAGTGAGTGAGCTAGAGGGAAAAACAACCTTAAGCTGACAATGGCAAGGCCTCAGGTATCCTGTAGGTTCTCTTTAGCATATGAAAGTTCTTTCAAACCCTCCCTTTTCCCCTATCTCCCTCAACCCCGTAGTATATAATCAGCCACCCCTCACAACGCCCAGGGAGCAGCAGATCTTTCTGCCCAGGGGTCCTGTCCCCTTGCTTTAATAAACTACCATTACCCCCCCTCCCCAAAAAAGTGCTTTAGGGAGCCTCCATATTTCATATATTATTTAACTTTGAAGAGTATGAATGGAAATATAATGTAGACACTGTTCTGTTCCTTGATTTTGGTACTTAACAGTATAGCTTGCCTACACTTATGTATTGACACATAAAAAGGGTTAAAAAAGTTCTTTACAGTTGCAAAATCTAATATGTGTAATTACTGTATTTCACTCAGTGGATAAACTAGAACTTATTTATCCTGTCCTCTTTTGGTAGATACTTTAAAAAAAATTTTTTTTTATTTGTTCCAATAAGCAATGCTCCAGTGAATAAAATTGGCCATAGGTCATTTTGCATAACTGTAGGATTGTTCCCAGCTGTTGAATTTTTGGGTTTCCTTTCTGGAGGTCTGCTGGTTTATGCTGCCACCAACCACAATGGAGAGGGTCTGTGCACCTATTGTTATTCTTTGCTAGAAAGATGAAGATGGTATCTTATAGTTTTGATTTTGTATTTATCTGATAAGTGAGGCTGATCATCTCTTAATGTGTTTAAGAGCAATTTGTATCTTTTCTCCTAACTCCTGATATCCCCTTTCTCCTTTTTGTTGGAGCTCTTTTACTTATTAAGAAATTTGTCTCTTTGTTTAGTGAGGGGCAAGTGTTTGTGCATGTGTTAGTGGGGGGAGGTGATGGTTGTGTAATCAAAACATTGTATTTTGGTGTTCTATGAAAAAAAACTTATTTAATTGAATTTATTAATCATTTCTTTTATGGTTTCTGGGTTTTGTATCATAGAAACATTTCTCATTTCTGGAGTATAAAAATTCTCCCAGTTCTATTTAGGTTATTTTGTGGGTTCATCTTATATGCTTTAAAATCACTGATTTACCTGGAATTAACTTCCATGAAAGACAGGAGCTACACATCTAACTTTATTTTTCCCCTCTAATGGCTTCCCACTTGTTAAAAACCTGTACCTAAGGTAGACATTACCAGTTATCTATCTACCTAATATCCATTCCTTCCTCTTCACAGTCTGAATGGTTTGTGAAATGTTCGTAAACTCTGATGGAAAGATTTGCTCCTGGGCGCCTGGGTGGCTCAGTGGGTTAAAGCCTCTGCCTTCCTCTCAGGTCATGATCTCAGGGTTCTGGAATCGAGCCCCATATCGGGCTCTATGCTCAGCAGGGAGCCTGCTCCCCCCCCCCCCCCCCCCGCCTGCCTCTCTGCCTACTTGTGATCTCTGTCAGATAAATAAAGAAAGAAAAGAAAATATTTGCTCCTGTTGGAGATCTTTGTGCTGAGCGTGGCCTTGTGTCACGGAGGACGATGTGGCCGAGCTTCCAGGAGAGCTGTTGCCTTGCTGGCAAGGAGGGACAGACTGAAGGCCTCCCCCTCTGGTCTCACCCTTTCCCTCTTTGCCTGTTTGAATGAAGGTAGAAAGGGCAGATGCCCAGCATATGTGGGCCATGAAGGGAATCCCTGCGATTTACACTTTGAGAAACAGTCCCAAGGATGCTGTGAACATCACAGAAAAATGCAACGGAAGTAAAAGCCCTTGTGGAGAAAGTTCCCATCCCTGGCAGCAGAGGTCAGAATGCTTCTGTGCACACGCATGTTGGTGAGCTCAGAGCGGAGGGCAGAGAGCCGCGGAAGAAAGGACCTACACGGAAGGAAGGACTGCATTCTTAGTTTTTATTCCTAATATGTTGGCCTTCTCCAGATTCAACCTGAGAATTGGGGCATACAGAAAACTACTCTGAGATACGATGACATTTCCGACCGAGAATGTTGGTTTTCTCACAGGGTTTTAGCCTAGGTTTTGAAAGACAGAGAAAACCCATTCAAAGGAAATAACCTGTGTGGTTTTAGCGTAAGGGTGACATCTTTATTTACTTAATATTTTGGGTTTTTTTTTTTTGGCCAATTTCTTGATTAGTGGACTAAGTAGTATGCAATTTTTAAAGAATAGAGCTTTTATTGTGAAGAAGATATAAATAATAATTCACTGACACTACTGGCTTAAATTTGCCAGCTTCAGTAAAGCTCATAGTGAGTAAATGGTTTCTGATTTCAACTCCTTTTCCTTGTCACTTATAATTTTATCTTCATGTTAAATCGTAATGGAAGTATGTTCAAACGTATTCGTACCCTGTATTTTCTTGCAGTATAAAATAGTTTGTAAGCCAAATTGAAGTTAGGTCCATGATTGTAAAATAAATACTTTCACGAAACAACTTGTTTAGGAAATTGGGCTTTATTTTTTCAGATTGACACACCTTTTCTAACCGCCTCCTCACCCTCCCACCCATCCTACTGTTAGCATCTTCTTTTCATTCTAAAAATAAGCTAAACACTCTCTTTTGGAAGATATTCTTTCTTCTGTGCTTTTGGAGCCTGAACCAGCAAGATGAATCCGGAGACATCTTTGTGGTTAGAGGCTCACTCTGAGGTGGTGGGTGAGCTCTCTGAGAGAGAGCTCTGTATGGAAATGTTACCCTGCCATTCATTGCTGGAATGCTCTTCTTTCAACAGACAAAGGACTTATTAACTGAGTTGAAGAAGGTGGTTCGATGAGACAAGATGCTTGTAGGCACACAAAACTGAAGAGCATTTTATAAATTGGCTTCCCTGCTCGTAAATGTCTCCCTATAAAAACACAAACACATGCACACATAGACACGCACGCAGCTGGGTATCATTTACACAGTGTTTCTTAGAAGAAACAAAATCATAATTAAATACATGGGGAAATTTACAAAATTTTCCCTAAAACTGCACACACTTGTGAAAGATTGCATATACGGAATCAGGCCACTGATAGATATGCACTGATCTATACAGTCACATTCCTGTTAAATGTCCTTGGCATCCTGTCTGGGGTGTGGTAAATGATTAGTAGGTGGTGGAATGGATGAATCAAATTTTGCTGTCAAGTATAGCATTTTTAAGTATGTGACTTTCTTCAGATTGAATATTTGACTTCATGAAATAGTGACTATGGCCCTTAATCTTTGTTACTGTGATGATCGTTACAAAAAAAAAAAAAAAAAAAGATTTTTCAGATCTTGTTCTTTTGTATCTAAATTATACACAAAGAAACCAAGCATTCCAAGCTTGGTTGGACCTTTGCATTCATGTGAGTACCTTCTAAGTGGTTTTGCCTACAGAGGGAAATGGAGCTGGAGGAAATGTAGCAGGTAATGCAACACCCAGGTGGGGGAGCAGGAATTTGTTAGGTGTTGATTCTCTTTTGAGTTCTGTGAATGTTCCTCTCTTTGTATCAATCCACACCTGAAGATTAGGTTTGTTCTGCTCTGGATAAAACATTCCTTATTTAATGCATTCCACAGAGCTACCCACTGAATGTGAAACTCAAACCTTGTTTCACTTGCTAACAAAGATGAGAAAGCTTTGCATTACTAAAGCTTTTAGTCACTTAGGGGGGGTGCTTGGGTAAATAAGCTGAGGATACTCCCCCCACCCGCCCATTGTTTTTCAAAGAAAACAACTATTCAGGGGTAGTACTTTCCTGTAATAATGTGGCAGTTCTTTGATGGTTACATAGAAGTCTTTCTTAAAAGGCTTTTTACTCACTACGTGTTTAAGACTGTAGCTTGGACAGACAACTTTGAGTCTGTAATTGAAGCTTTTTACATAAAAGTGGTGAAGTTTTGCTTCTGGATCAAATTCTGGTAGTACAACTTTTATTTTTGTGCCTGAGATAAGAATAACTTACCTTTCTTTCTTACGAAAAAACCCTTTAAGACCTTATTTATGGTATAGAATGAGTATTTTTTTCCTGGATTTGTTTTTCAAGATTTTGTTTAATTCAGAAGAAACGCAGGTAAGAATATATAAACCAAACAGTAAGGAAGATGCACAGTCGGAGTGACAGTGATGGCCTGGACATTGGTGGGAGATAACAGACCATGGAAAGAAAGTCCTCTCTGCCAAAAATCTACTCTAATACCTTTGACTAATGAGAGATTCATTCACTTAATGGTTTTTAAAAATTATTCTAATCTGGGAGAATTAATCAGTGTCATTCAATTCTTATCAGTGTATGTGATCATATTTTGAATATATGGGGGATGTGTTTTATTGACGTTTATAAGCTACTTTATGTTTAGATATTCATTCAAAATTAGAGTACCTACTGTGAGTCAGGGACTTTTCTAGATGTCTGGGGTATATTAGTGAAGAAACCAGACAAACATATAGAATAGTAAGTGTTAAAAGTTTATTCCATTGTTGAGCCAAGTTTACTCAGTTTGCTGAAAATCTTTTGGGGGAAATTAGCTAGAGTTCTTGTATGTCCTAATGAAAGACTATGCATTTGTTCTTGTAGCTTTTTTGAAGATGTTGTCTCACGTGGTTCCACAGAGCAGAGCTCTACGTGGTGACTTTTGGGACAAGATGTGTGGGGATGGGACTTACTGAACATATGGGTTTTCAGTGATGCTCAGAATCTTCTACCACACAATACCCCCTCCCCTGCCCCCGCACACCCCTCCTCACTTTATGAGATCAGCTCTATTCCTGTCAGTTTACACAGGGGAATTCAGCATGCTATTTCTCTAAAAATAAATGCTCTACTTTAGGTCATGAATGGAGTAAATGAATGTTAGAAAATGGAGAAGTATTTTCTCCATTTGAAGTTTGCCTTAAACAGACAAATTGATGGTTTAGATGTTCTTTGATTAACCTTTGTGGTCATATTCCATGTTTGCATGTGAATTTCATTTCTTTCTTGTCTTTCCAGCTTGGTAAAACTGTCCAAGGACACTAAACAGGTGGTTATCTGAAGTCCATAGCTCTCTGCGAACTGGAAGTTTGGAAAAGACCTTATAGAGCATCTGGTATTTAATCATGTTTATTGTGCCCACTCCCTCCAGTGAGAAAGCCCTTGTTCCCTCTATTTATAGCTGTTCTGCCTTTTTGTAACAAACATACTGAGTCATGCGGAACAGCTGGAGTTGATGAGCTTTGGAGAGCAACAAGGCTTGTTCAGATCAAGAAATGATGGAAGGGTATTTGTATCAACTTTTGCCATGATAATGCTGTGTAAGCACCTTAAAGTGTAGTCTTTGGACTACCTGTATAAGAGTAATCTAGAATGTTTGTTAATGCTGCAGATTTCTGGCTTCCACCCACTGACTCAAGAATGGAGGCAGAGGTGGGAATCTGAACATTAGGGCAACAGTCCTGGTCATTCCTAATTCTCAGGACAAGTGAAGAATCATTGTATATCCGCATGGATAATGGCAACATTTCTGATAGCTGTTTCACATTGTTGTCTCTTTCTTTTTACTGAGGTGTAACTGACAACGAAATTCATCCTTTTTAGGTACTGAATTATGATAAATGCATTTAGTTGTGTGACTGCCTCATCAGTCAAGATTCAGCACCTCATGACCCCCTTGGGTACCTCTTGTAGTCCCTTCCCTCCTCATCCCCAGTCCCTGGCAACTGCTGATCTGGTTTCTGTCCTTGTTGGTCATTGTGGTTTTATCATTTCGACAATGTCCTGTAAATGGAATTATCCTATTTGTAGTCTTTTGAGTCTAGCTTTTCTCTACTTAGCATAACACATTCAAGACTCATTAATATTGTTTGTATCAGTACTTGATTCCTTTTTATAGCTGAGTAGTATTCCTGGAATACCAGTTAATTGATTTTCCTTTGAAGGACATTTGGGTTGTTTCTGATTTTTGGCAATTATCAAGTCACTATGAATATTCATGACAGGATTTTTATTTCACTTGAGTAAATGCTGGGAAGTGGGATTGATGGGTCTTATAATTATATGTTTAACTTCATCTGACATTAACAAACCATTTTCCACTTGGCTGCACCACTTTTGCATTCCCACCAGCAGTGTGAGAGAGTTCCATTTCTTTCATACCCTTGTCAATCCTTGTTAATGTGACTTCTTAAAATTTTAGCCATTCTACAATATTATAGTAGTATGTTTGTAGATCTGCATTATACCTTACATTAGTTTTAATCTGCATTTTCCTAATGACTGATAGTTTTATTTGAGCACCTGGCATCCTCTGTTGGACACTGGGAAATAACTCCCCTCTCCCCCCAGGAATTTATGGATTAATGGATGTCAGGACAAATGACACACAGCTACCAATGGATATACAATCAAGCTTACCACTCATATAGTAAATAGCAAGACGATTTACTAAGGAGAAGAGCTTAAGTTTTGTGTGTGAAACATGGTAAGGAAGGGATGGTTGGTTTGGGATTTTTACTGTGTTTAAGTGGTGTAGCTGATGAGCCCTTTTTTTCAGGCAGGCTCATATATTCTCAGCAAGGTTTGAATTTTCCATTAATGCCAGGGGACAGATGGTACATGGGGGTTTTCTTATCACATTTTCGAGATGTGGGGTGAAGAGAAAAAGGAGGGCTGAGGGGTTGAAAGCTGCAGAAATCAAACATCAGAACTTGAGACTTTCTCTTTACTGCCTGACAATGTTGAACACCTTTTTGTGTGCTTGTCACCCATATGTCTTCTCTGATGAAGTGTTGAGATTATTTGCCCATCTTTTAAATTGGTTTGTTTTCTGGAGTTGTATATTCTAGAAGTAAGTCCTTTATCAGTTATGTTTTGCAAAAAATTTCAGTGGCTTGATTTTTTTTTTTAATTCTCTCAACAGGGTCTTTCAAAAAGTAGAACTTGTGTCCCATTAAACTGTTGTTTAATGCAAGCATATAATTTTATATTTCTTTACAGATTCCTTTTCCATTTTTCTTTTCTAGTACTTTCAAACTCATGGGTAATATCTTACATATATACAGCAGCAGTATGGAGTAGCGGAAAATATTTTTCATGTATCTGAACTTTATCACTTTGAAATTCTGAGTCATTTTTTTCTTCCTTTTAAAATTTTTACATGGAGGTTGCCCCTGGGTGGCTCAGTCGGTTAAGTGTCTGCCTTTGGCTCAGTTGGGCTACCTGCTCAGTGGGGAGCCTGAGTCTCCTACCTCTGCCTCTCGCCCTGCTGCTGCTTGCACTCTCTTTCAAAAAAATAAATAAAATCTTTAAAAAAATTAAAAAAAACCTTTTTTTTTTTTACCATCAAAGGCAGGAAATCTTGTGGGAAGGGCATAAGATTAGCTAATCTTCTTATGAAAAGGTGGTTCAATAAGAGAGAAAAGTAGAGGATTAGAAATTCTCTAACATAGTTAGAGGGGGGTAGAGCCAGAGGTAGACAGCAGGTGAGTTGAACCCGAGGCTTGTGCTCCTTGCCATATACTGTCTTTTCTTCACTAACCTATCTCTTTCAGTGAAATGATTTACAGTTTACAAAGCGCTTTGGATGTCAGCTATTAGGTAATTTCAAGGTTTCATCTTCTGTGACGTTGGGGTGTATTAGATTAACTCTGGTAAATTCCACCTATCTTCAGCTATTTGTAAATTATTGTGTAACAGCAGCAATAGTGGAAATTTTAAGCATGTTTTCCATAACTTTCCAGTCCTTTTATCCTACAGGTAATTTCCCCAGAATTTGGTAGATAAGGAGAAAATGTTTTGCCTCCGAGTACCCTTTGGTGTAGATTTTCCATGGAATTTGCCTTTATTTTCATTTTGCATGGACTTAGTAAACATCCTGTAAAAGGCGGATATGCTCTTGGAGTGACCTGGGTTTGCAGTTTCTGTGAACCCTGCTGGCCCCTAGGGATGAGGCCACTCTATACCACATATTTGAGTGTCTTTCGCCTTCTGGCTACAGTTGACTCATGTTTGTGCAAAGTGGGAGGAAACCGAAGCCTCATCCCACACTATTGTCTTCTGAAAGAATGCCGAAGAGAGACCAATTAAAAGATGAAAGCCTGGCAGTGCATTTTAATCTCATCAGTCTGTCCGGGGTAGCCTCCAGGCCCTGTCAAGGAGAGGAAGCAGAAGAGCCTGTGGAAAATTTACTTGGATTTGTCTTATGGAAACTAACTCAGTACTCAGCTGTTCATGGTCTGTACCAAAATGACTCATGAAGAACATGTTGAAATGAAAGCCATGTTTTCAGGCTTACTTGAATGTATAGCTGTGTGAGGCCTGTGGTGGTGCTGACAGATCCAAACATTTAAAGATGGAGGAAGTTCTTTGACAGCCTGGATGGAGAGGAAATATGGGTGGGCCAGGTCAACTGACAAAAAAAAAATACAATTTAGTAATGAGTTTGTCTTTTATTCAAGGAAAACAGTTCATGGATTGGGAGGATACAGTGCCTAACCAGCGGTGGGGAGCACCATTCCTGAGGGATTTGGGGCAGAAGTGAGTTTTATAGGGCGTTAGAAGCAGCAACAAGGAAAGAGGGCATGGTTGGCTTGGAGGGCAAGGATTTCCCAGTAAGCCTAGCAGGTCTTTTCTAG
>CM053605.1:140307768-140345162 GCA_028646535.1 Procyon lotor
GAGGGTGAGGCAGAGGGAGAGAGAGAATCTCAAGCAGGCTGCAGGCTCACCACAGACCCTGAGAGCATGACCAGGGCCGAAATCAACAGTCGGACGTTTAACCAACTGAGCCAACCAGTTGCCCCTATCAGCCATAATTCTGTATAGGATATAAGGGGTGAAAAATAGAATGAGAAATGGCTACATAGTTCTGTCGATTCACTGGGAAATGAGGCTTCATCAAACCAAGATTCCTCTCTCATGTCCCAGCTTCTCCTGACCCCCACCCCAAGGGATAAAATATATTGAAATTGGTTTTGTGTGAGGGGGTTTTGGATATGACAGACTAATAGCATGTGTACGGAAGGGTCTAGGCAAAGTTTGTGGAAGCAACATCAAAAAACAAATCCTTAGAACTGGAAGAACATTTAGGAGAAGGCATTACATTGGTGCAATTTGTTATCCTGTGGGGAAATGAGGGACACACGACAGGTTCTGCCAGCGTGAAAGGTATTATCCCCATTCTGGATTTATTATTTAGTGACTCTTTATAGGATATATTTGTATCAAGTGACCACCAGTTTTACGGGAGGGCTAAAACTTGACTGTGTTAGGATCTGTTTTGTCGGAAACATTCGGTCACATTGTCATTATCTTAAGTGACTGGAATAAAGGAGGGGTAAGTTTTCAAGGAAAGGGACTTGGGAAAATTCTAGAACAGTTTGAGCGATTTGGGAGAAGCCCCTAGTGGGGGGGGACAGTGCTTCTCACCCACCAGAGGGCAGTATTCATTTAACAAATATTTGTTGAACGCCATGGTCCAGAGTCCCACTGAGAACTGTGGGAAAGGAGACTTGCCTCCTGAGTGAAGACAGCTTTGTACTGGTTTTATACTCCTTCCCCTTTTTCTCTACCTGCCTAACTCCAACAAAATGTCATTTTTTTTCTCTCAAACTTTTTCTTTCTCCCCCAAGCAGAGTTATTCCCCACCTTTCTGTACGTATCTCTCTGTAGCACTTATTATATTTTCTTTTCTTTTTTTATTGTAATATATTTGAAGGAACGTAAAGCTTAATTGCTTTTACCATGTGACTGTGAAGTATTCACTCCACTGCCTCCCAATAAAGATTTAATAGTTACTTTTGTAATATTAAAATAATTACGGCATTTGTAAAAACAGTATCAATTGAGACCCTCTTGGGTCACAAAACCAATAGCAATCTTAAAAACAAAATTCCATATGGCGCCTGGGTGGCTCAGTGGGTTAAAGCCTCTGCCTTCTGCTCAGGTCATGGTCTCAGGGTCCTGGGATGGACCCCCGCATCGGGCTCTCTGCTCAGTGGGGAGCCTGCTTCCCCCTCTCCCTCTGCCTGCTTGTGATCTCTTTCTCTCTGTCCAAATAAATAAAACTAAAAAAACCCCCACAAAATTCCAGATTAGTATTGCTAGACTGAATTAAAGTATTAGAAACTCATTGACCATGCTATACCAAAGGGATAAAAACTGAAATGAATTTTATACTGTGGGTCTATGTAAGTGTTAAAAATCCTAATGCATGCTTAGATCTCTTGTGCAAATAACACAAAGCTCCATTTCGTTCATTTCACTAGGATAAACTCCTTAGAAAAGGATTGAAAAGTTTCCATAATTAGCTCCCAAATTTTATGCTTATTTTTTTTCTACTTCTGTCAATTTCCTAACACCTAACATAAGTAAGAAAATCTTTTTAGTAAATCAAGCACTTGGAGCTCACAGATGGATTGAAGAATATCACTATCCCGTACTGTTTTAGTTTCCTATCTATTCTTTGCTTCAAATCCCCATAGACATTTATTCCCTTTTCAAACAACTGGTGAATTTTCAGCATCCCTTTTGGCTTTTACACAGTTGTGGAGCTAGCACCAGCTCTGATGGTTTTTACACCATGCTCTCTGGTAACTAACTGGTTACTGAGTTCCTCAGTTTTCTCCATGTTCTCCTTGTCCACAGCCTGGTCTATGCTCTTGAAGTCCTGACTTAATAAAAACATTTTTTTTTCCTTTTCCTTCAAACCTATCACTGACTCTAACATATCGAATATGTTTCTTCCACTGGCTTAGATCACTATGTGATTCCCTTTCATTCTTCAACTTGTCTTTTCTGTCCTCCTCCCCCTACCCTCTTGAGGTTGGGGTTTTACATTTGGAATGTTTTTTTATGCAGTTCTTGAAATTGATTCCACATATTTAAGGACATTCCAGAAGGGCATGCTTCATATGCATTTATGTTTTCCACCGTTTCAGTTTTTGGTCTGTGAAGAAATCTGAGATTTGGGGCGCCTGGGTGGCTCAGTGGGTTAAAGCCTCTGCCTTCGGCTCAGGTCATGATCTCAGGGTCCTGGGATTGAGCCCTGCATCAGGCTCTCTGCTCAGCGGGGAGCCTGCTTCCCTCTCTCCCTCTGTCTGCCTCTCTGACTACTTGTGGTGTCTTTCTGTCAAATAAATAAAATCTTAAAAAAAAAAAAAAGAAATCTGAGATTTGTTTTTCTAATTATCCAACCTTTCTCTTCCCGTGAGTTCGGGATTCATTTTCAGAGGATGCAGCCCGTTCCACATCTTCTCTTAAAATTAAGTCTTCAGGAGGATGGCTTTAGAAAGGTACACTTTCCCTGCCTGGCTGTGTACCCAGAGGTCTGTGACTGTAGGGCAGAGCTTCCCATCACTTCCATTGTGATGAATTTCTTCGAGGGACTGGACAAAATGCTCAGGTCCCAGATAGGATTTCTTGCCTATTGACATTTCCTTGAGCTGTAGGTGTTTCTCAGAATATAAAGGTTGTAAACATGTCCATTTTCCCAATGGGGAGCATCCTTACCCTTCTCACTTTGGTTGGGTTGGGACAGAGAAGCCCTTTCCCACCAAAAACCTAGGAAGTTGCCGAGTTGCCCTTTTTGAGGAAAATGTGGGCCTGCCTGGGGTCTTCCCTGGCCCACTCTGCCCACACAGGGCCTCTCCCGAAGCCCAAACCCATGTTTTATTGTTTATTTTGTCCTGTATTTGAAAGATCCTCTGGGGGGCATGCTGTGTTTTATGTACATTTGTATCTGTCCCAGTTTGGAACTAATGTATTTGAATGAATAAATGAATGAAATGAATGAATGAAAAACCTTGATAATTTGTCAGTAATGATAGTTGGCACACTTTTTCGGTGAGGGGCCAGATAGTAAATATTTTAGGCTTTATGGGCCATATGTCTCTGTTAGGACGACTCCATTCTCTCTGCCCAATGTAATGAGAAATCTCATTGCAATCGATTGGAATCTGTGTTTCAGTAAAACTTAATAAAAACAGAATGGCAGGTCTGGCTTTGGCCCCAACGCTCTAGTTTGCCTATACCTTGTTTAAGATGTATTCTTCCATTAAATTAGGTTTATAAGTTATTTTGTCTCCTATGTTGCTTTAACACAGGACTAAGAAAACGCATATAAAGTACATTGATTTTGTTGAATGGATGGCTAAACAATTGTTTCTAATGACCGAATAATAATTATAGTTACTTTTTCTGATAATACTTCATGGAAGTTTTCATAGAATATATGAGGGATCATTTACATGTTGTAAGTATTTTAAATTATAGTTAAATTAGAGGTTTAGTTTTAGTAAATGAAAGATTTTGGTAAGTACATTTGAAGTGTATTCTTTAAGCAAAACTGAAAGGTTTTTCTTTTTCTTTTTTAAAAGAGATTTTCTTTATTTATTAGAGCATGAGAGAGCACGAGCTGAGACAAGTGGAGGGGTAGGGGGAGGGGGAGAAGCAGACTCTTCACTGAGCAGGGAGCCTGATGCTGGACTTGATCCCAGGACCCTGGGATCACGACCTGAGCTGAAGGCAGATGCTTACCCAATTGAGCCACCCAGGCGCCCCCAAACTGGAAGGTTTTTCTAAGCCAAACTGTGCTGAGAAGAGTGTTTTCAAAGAGCTTTAAAAAATTAGTTTTGCTTCAGGTAATGTGAATATAGCCAAAATATCTCATTGTTTCTAGACCAATGACCTAATGTTTGAAGTATTATTCATCCCATCAATCTCCTGGGTGTATATTGGGTAGAGGATATTTGTTCAGTTTAGTTTCAAAATGCAAAATAGTTTATCATAAGAAAAAATGCAGGATTTGTATGGTTTTGGCCTGACTTACTTCTAAATGTAATGGAAATCTTTAATATCATGGAAAGGTCATCTTTGCCATCGGCTGACCTCTGTGTCCTTCCTGTCAGCCTTTGTGACTACCCAAGATGGAGGAGTTTTGGTCATAGTGCTCAAAACGTGTCCTCCTGGCCTGGTGCCCATACTTCCTCTCAGATCTTTCCACTCTGCCATTTGGAACGATTCTGTGGTTTCAACTTCTACCCCTTCCCGAACCTTCCCTTCGTCTCTTTCCCATATGAGAAACCCAGTCCTCTTTTCCTCCTATAGACTTCCCCAGGGGAGTTTGCTCACTCCCCCACCCTGCATACCTCTGGGCTGGAGGCAGTGGCCACTTCGAGACAAACTAGAAAGTTTACACAGAAATAGCTATGCTATCAACGCCTAACACCACGAAACTTACCTATCCAGCACTCCTCAGTCCTGGCTGACTTTTCTGTTACTCCTCTCTATTCAGTGCGGCCTCGTGCACCTGTCTCACTGTTTCCCTTTCCCCCTAACTAACCCTGCTGTCATTGGGGAGACTGCAGGGTAGAGTGGGAGGGCCCATCAGGTCCTCTCACCCCTGAAGCCACGACTTCCATGGCTACTCCAGCCTCTTTCTTTGACTTCCTGATTCCGGATATCATCATGGGAGGGCTTCACTTTAGCATTGTTAAATCCCATCATCTCCCATTGCTACCTGCTCAGCATCTTACCTTGCAGCTTCAGCCAAAAACCTCTTCACTTTCTTCCTTCTGAGTAGCCTCGTGTCTTTTCCTCCCTCGCTGGCTTAGCATGGTCTGTGCCATCTAATACGAAGCCACTTTCTTACGCCATCTTGAGACTTGCTCCCTGGTCCTCTCCCATCTCCTGGGGAAGACCCAGCCGTTGGCAGTCTGCTCAGGTTGCTTGGTCAGCACCAGCTGTAGACCTCCTGAACCCTCATTCTGTCGAGTGGGTTATTAGCCAACAGACACCCGCTAATTTGGGGGCCATTAGTCCACCCAGTGTCTCTTCTTCAAGAGATCAAACTCCTTTTTGTCAGGCTTTTATAGAAGGCAGACAGCACTGGTGACCTTCAGTCTCATGGTGACTTTAGACTTTGATTAGATGACCAAAGAGGATATGGGAAGTCGTTCAGAGTTCAGAGGGTTTCTCCCAGATAAGCTAGCGTGAGTAAGGCACTATGCACACTCTTGTGTAATCTGGTCTGCTCCTTCTGAGAGCTACGGGTACATGGTTATAGCAGCTGTAACTTTGCTTGATGTCTCCTGTTGAGACACTGGGAGGTGGTTTGTTCTCCTTCATTCATGACCAGAGCTGTATGGGTAGCTGAATGACTTAGCCCTTTGTGGTAGTATCTAGTGGCCTGGAGTATCAGCTTAGGCTTCAGAAAAGTAACGTTAGTTTTCATGACGTGGACCGTGATCCTTCTCAACAACAAAAAGCACTTATTAAACCACCACATTTTGAAAAATGTACAAATACAGCTGAGTAAATAATGAAGGCGATTTTAAGCCTTTTCGGGTAGTACTGACATTTGTTCTATTATTAGCCTGTTTGTAGAATATAGGCTTTCATTGTGTGGCCATTAAGGAGTTCATCAAACTTTCATATCGCCTGTGTGGGTCCCCATTGTCCGCGGCTGCCATCTGGCTCTGCTTTTGACGAGGGTGATCATTCTTTCATGGGGCACTGTCACTCCCCCTCCCTGCCTTTCCTGAATCTGTTTTCCTTCTCCTCCAGCTTATGCATCTCTGACTCCGTTCTCTGCTCCAGGATATAGAGTCACTGTCCCCCTCTCTTAGGGGAAAAAATGTTCATTGACGCTGGTTTTTGGCTTCTCTCGTTCCCTGTAAGACATTGGTTAGGTTTCTCATGTGCTGCCAGAAGTACAGAGAGTGGTTTTCCACATCCTAGGTACCATTTGTCTGATACCATCCTAGGTACCATTCCACATCCTAGGTACCCTTGTCTCTGAATTGTGGCTGGAGAGACAGCAAGGCTGGTTTGCTTGCCCAGCTTCTACTCTCCATGGCTGCCTTCTGTGGGTGGTAGGCGGCAGCCTGTCTCATCACACCTGTGTTTGTTTTCAGAAAGTCAAAGTGTTTTTCCTGAGCTGTGTTCTTCCTTTTCTATAATGCCTCAAGCAGCAGTTTCTCTTTTCTTTCAGGCTTTTGCCTTTAGAAGAAGTTAATAATTTCTTACGACTTTTTTTTTTTTAATTAAAAAAATTTTTTTTTAATTTATTTTTTTCTTACTACTTTCAAGTACTTGTGCATGTTACTCAGTGGGGAGGGAGGGAGGGAGAAGATGTGTAGAACCTTGATGGAGGTTCCTGACTTCAATAAATTTTCTGTCTAGTACAGAAGAGAAGATGACTAAATCATGGTGACATAAGGCAGAACGGCCCAACTACTGAATTAGTGGTTCAAAATCAGTGTCACTAAGATGTGAGGGAGAAGGAATCCTTTTGGAGCCATAGTGTTTGGGGAAGACATTTGAGTTGTTAAGATGGATGAAGGTATTGGAGGACATTGAATTCTTGTATTTAGGCAGAATCTGGGATTTATGTGTGAGAATCCAGGATTCTGCCTGAGGGCAGGTAGGAAGGCCTTCCTCTATAGACCAAATGGGCTTTTGGAAGATTTCAAGCAGTGGTTTTGTTTTGTTTTTTGTAACGAAAGCTTTTTTGATTTTTAAGGAGCAATAGGCAGGCGTCGAAGTAGAGGAGATATGGAGATTAAGGCAGCGCACTCCTTAGGAGGTACCAAAGTGTTACATCTGCCAGAAGAGAAGGCTAGATGATGGTGCACAAAAAGAAGTACGTGGACTTGGAGTGACAGGGAAGGTGCAGTCTGATGTTTTGAGTCTGGTCATCTGGGAGAATGTTGGTATTGTGATGTTAGTAGCGAAGCGAGGTGTGGCAGTTCAGTCTTTGGTGAGAGGGTAAGGTTGATTTTACATGCTGATTTTGTGGTGATATAAGGGTGCTCAGGAGGAAATGTTCCACTGGGAACCATGAAGGGCCTTCCCAGGGAAGGACCAGAGTTGTCAATGTAGGGTGACCTGCTCGGAGTTTATACTAGAATGAACAAGGTTTAGAAGGTGGAGGAAGAGCTCTGAGCAGGTGAGCTGAGGAAGAATTTGAAGGAGGGAGTGGTTGGCAGGTCAAGCTTCACAGTTTCTAGGAGGGTGAAGTCATCACGAGAATGCTCCCAGATCAACCCAGGCTTGTCTGCCTCCCACACATCCTGTCACACCCAATTGTGGATCCTTCTGGGTTTTGCCTCAACATCTAGGCAGAGATCTTCAGTTTGTTATGATTGGCCGTCAGCCCATATTATCTCCCTTCTGGGATATAGTTCTAGGCTTGGAGAGCAGACTCCATCTATAAACTAAATCCAGAAACCTCACAGGACCCAGACTCCTGAACTCCCTGGTGGTCTAGCAGATGAGTGAGAAGCCATCCCGGCCAGTGAGAGGAATCTTAGAAATCTCACCCAATCAGGATGAATTACATATGTGTGGCCTAGAACATTTTCTGTATCAAGGGTTTGCTTTTTTCCTTAAATGCAGATCATTCCATTCTGGAACTTTTATTATGGTAGAAAGTTGTTCCATGTCGTACGTCCCAAATCTACATTACACAGGTTATATACTTTAGTGTGCACGTTTTCCCATTAAAAGTCTCAAAATCTATTTGTGTGTTCCAAACTCAGTTTTCTAGAAACATATCCAGAAGCTCTTGTAGAGAGACAGACTAGTGTTATCAACATAAAAAAAATCAGCTTTATTGAGGTATAATTGACACAAAAAAATTCCAAGACATTTATTTTTCCTTTTCATCAAATGTAGCTTGGTTGTGTATTTTTTATTTGGATTTTTGTTGTATTTTTTATTTATTTGGATCTAGCTGTTAAAAATAGAGGAGGGTATTTCCCTTTGCAGTACCAAGAACATGTCAGCAGGGGGTAGCAGAGAACAGGAACTAATTTCCTGCTTGCTTTCTTTAGACTTCCAATAAAGAGCCAAAATATTTAGAGCTGGGAGGAGATGTGATGATTTAGTCCCAATTATTTTTCTTGTAAGGAAATCAAGACTCCTAAGAACCCGACATACCTAACACTAAAACCGTGTTTATTAGAGACCGTTCTTGGCAAGATTCAATAAGGGTGGTTCTGAAAAAGGTGGACCCCCTGGTGTCATTCCAGGCTGTTTGAATCAGGCAGGACCTTTTGGAGAAAGCCCCAGGTTAGTCTACCAGCACCACTAGGGATTCCTCTACACATTAAATTCTGAGTCCATAAGCAAGAATCCTTCCTACAGAGCAGGAGTTGTGTTAAGCCTTGGGGATAAAATGAAAAAAAAAAAAAAAAAAACCCAACAACAACACAAAAAAACCCCACGAGGTTTCAAAGGGACATGCCTGTGGGGGCAGCCAGGTGGTGATCATGAAGGAGGAAGTTTGGGTGTTGGCCAGTTTGGGGGCATAGGGTCGTCACTGTCTGGAGAGTGTGTTCTCTCCAGAGTGGCTTGTCACTGACTCAGGGGCAACCCGTTGGGGGTGTGAGGTAATGCATGCCCGGTGTAGTCAGATGGTTTCTTTTTAAAAAAGAAGCTAGCATTCCAGAACTTTGGTTCATATTTCCCAACTTCAACGTATTGTGTGGACCAAACAAAACGGTCCACAAGTTGGAGTCAGCCTGTGGGCTGCCCTACCTCCTTTAGGAATTTAGGCCAGTAGGGGAGCCATGGATGTGAATACACATTTGTCATACAGTGCTGAGAATAGCACAGGCAGGGGTTGACAGGAGGGAGAGGTGCAGGGGGGCGGAGGGAGCCATCAGCACTGTTTGAGGGAGATCAGGACGATTTTCTGAAGTCAAGTTCTCAAGGTCACCGGTATTTTTTTTTTTTTTTTTTTTTTTTGAGTGAAACAATCTCATTTATTCTTTTGGGCAGAATCTTCCCTTTGTGTCCCGAAGAGGGAACACATATATCAATCTTTTTATGTCTCAATATACCAGAATGGTGGTAAAAAATATTCTCAGTGGTTCCATTTTTATAGCCTTGAAACAAATGATTCAAATTCAGAGAAATAAAATTACTACTCAGTCAAGGATGTTTTAAAGTGGGCACCTGGGTGGCTTAGTCAGTTAGGCATCTGACCTCAGCTTGGGTCATTTTCTCAGGGTCCTGGGATTGAGCCCCAGGCCAGGCCTCATGCTCAGTGGGGAGTCTGCTTGTCTCTCTCCATCTGCCCCTCCCCCCACTTATGCTCACACTCTCTCAAATAAATAAAATCTTAAAAGATATTTTAAACTAATAATTAGTATGTTATGGAGCCATCAGCATATCTACTTTTGAGATTAATAAACTGGAAACTTTGTTGAGATCTGTTAAGGCCATGGAGAGAATGTAGCCGAAACTTTGCCCCTACAAGTTGAGGAAAACTGATTTTCTAACCATTCTGTTGTTGGGATTGTAATTAACTTGCAGCAGAAGTTAATGTGGCAGTGTGTAAGTCCATTTGCTGTGGTCCTCTTTCTTATGCCATAAGTGGGTTTTCTGCTTTGAAACCATATAAGTAAAGTGAATTATCAAAAAAAGACCATAAATGCACGTAAGAAAACTTACGGTTGTGGAATTGTTTAGATACAATGCAAAGGTGACATGTTAAAAAATGGAAAGATACATACAAAAATATAAAAGGAATATTATAATTTAATATTCAAACATTTTTGCGTATAAGGTAGAGAGGTTGGAAATTCCACTTTGGAAATTTAGTCCTATTCTTGTAAATTATATGTAACTTTTTATGGGAGGTAGGCATGTAGAGTACAGAAATTACTTTATTGGCTTAGTACCTATTGAACGTCTTTTGCTTTTGGGATCTGGATACCATCTAAGGTTTTTTGGAAGTCTCTTTTGAGAAAATCATCTTTATTAAATTTCAGGAAAACACAAATTTCTAGGTATACAACTCGAGTTTTTTAAGAACATTTTGAGATAGAATTCACATACCATACAATGCACACTTTTAAACTATACAACTCATTGGTTTTTGGTGTATTCACAGAGTTGTGTAACCATCACTACTGTTTCATTTCAGAACATTTTCGTCATTCCGAAGGAAACCTTATACCCATCAACAGTCACTCCCCATTCTTCTCTTCCCCTAACCCTTGGCAGCCATGACTCTACTTTCTGTCTCTATGGATTTGCCTATTCTGGACGTTTCACATAAATGGAATCACACAATATGTGATTTTTTGTGTGTCTGGCTCTCCTCTCAGCTATGAATTTTCAAGGTTCATCCATGTTGTATCACGTATTAGTATTTTATTCCGCTTTATGGCTGAATGAAACTCCATTGTATGGGTCTACCATATTCTGTTTATTCATACATCAGTTGACGGACACTTAGGTTGTCTTCATGCTTTGGCTAATCTGAGTCATGCTGCTGTGAACATTCAGATACAAATTTTTGTGTGGGCATGTTTTTATTTCTCTTGGGTATGTGGTTAGGAATATATTGTAACTATCTCTTTGCTTCCTAGAAATTCATTATTGAATGGAAGAAAGACTGATGGATGGTTACCAGAAGGAAGGTGTTGTTAGCTTGCAATTGGAATCCATTAAGAATTTTTTAGAGAACTCTTGTGTTAGTGGTCACCTCAGCGCATTCCTTAATACCAAACATACACCGGAGACAAAGTCTATCACTGGTGCCAGGGGTATAACTATCAATTTGAAGTTCATATAAAATAAGTAGTGATTCTCACCTGTAATATAGACACACTGTTTCCCCAAATGAATGTTTCCCACAGTGATGACTCTCCTAGTAATTCATAGGGAGATAAGCAGATAATTGTTGAGACTTGCTAATGTGTGTGAGACATTTCTGCAAAAAAAGAAGGATGTCTTTTGAATCTTGAGAACCCATGATTATATTAAGCATTTGAACTATACTTAAAATATCCTGATAATGGATATTCACATCTATGTGTGCGTCATGTGCTAGTTATTTAAAAACTCCTTGATCTAAAAAAAAACTAATAATTTATGCACTAACTAGTCTTTTGGTAGATTTTTCCCCCCCTTGAAATATTTTTTCCTATTGTTGGCAATAGCCTAAATTGGAGTACAAAATTATATTTATAGAAAAATGTACTTTATACTTTACCCTTTAGAAGTAGTTTTTGTGGGGTGCCTGGGTGGCTCAGTGGGTTAAGTGCCTTCAGCTCAGGTCATGATCTCAGGGTCCTGGGACCAAGCCCCGCATCCGGCTCTCTGCTCAGCAGGGAGTCTGCTTCCTCCTCTCTCTCTGCCTGCCTCTCTGCCTACTTGTGATCTCTCTCTCTCTCTGTCAAATAAATAAATAAAATTTAAAAAAAAAGTAGTTTTTGTGATTGTTAACAGAACACAAAGTTGATCTGTAAAATCTGAGCACATTTGTGTGTGTGGTGTTTTCAGTGAACTTAATTAGCTGCTGATAGGTTGTCTTGGATTTCGTATCTAGATGAAACGTGCCACAGACATTGTCAGCCCTGGAGTGAATCTTCCTCTTTCCTTGGTTTTATTTAGCTCTTTCTAGTTGTTGTTCATTTTTGGCTTATAAATGATTAATTCTTAGCCAAAATAATTTGGGATTGTACATTAAACATTGGTAACTGTATAGGGAAGTGGCCACTTCTGGAGTAGAAGTTATGTTTAAACTCAGTTTTTTTCTCCCCTAAATCTGAGTGTAGCTGACATTTGGCCTAATGATGATTGAGTGGTTATAAAGACAGTTGGCTTTTAATTATCTGGGGATTCAGCTGGGAGCTTCACATTTTGCTCCTTTCCCTTCCTAGCTTTATGAGGACCTGGGAGTCTTTCCCAAGAGGAGGCAAAGTGGGAAGTGAAACTTACATGAGCCACCGAGACTGAAGATTTAAAGGGGCTGTGGGGCAGGAAAAAATGTTTAGATTTTTGACCATTATGAGACTTCTGGATTCCATTTAGAATTCAGGGATCTGTGCAATTCTGATTGCCACTATTTTGGGAGATGGAGAGCTGGCTTTGAATTTGCTATCAAGTGATATTAACATTGGCAAGAACAGTCCTAGTTTACTCCAGGATATTATGTAGTGTGATGCCAAATCTTCAGAAAGGCCAGTGACTTGAGAATTATGTTGCTTAGAGCAATGTTATTTGCTGACTATACAGTATAACTTAACCAAGAACATGCTGTAATTCAGAGGGTTAACCACATTTTAAAGAGATGCCCAGCCTTAAAATACCATTTTGACTACACATTGCAAAACAGGGTTAGACTTTTAAAGAGGAATTTCCAAGAATTGTTTCATCTTACTTTTAAATGTCTAGTGCCATGTCAGGTACGTGCATAGCAATTGTCATTATATGAGTTTTGAATGAATGAATAACTGGGTAACTTTTAGTATCTTACATAAAATTAAGAAAGTTAATTTAAATGGGGAAGTTAAATTCCAAGATATTGTTTAGCCTGGAAAAATTTCAGGTAGCAAATCCATAGTGGTAACAAGCTCTCAACTTTGAACATTTTGTCCAAGAATATTCCCTTTTGAAAGGGTCTATCATTAGAGCAATATGCTTCCAAGGACACTTGTGTTTGTTCTTAAACTATTGACAAAATTACAATGGGTTCATTCTTATGCAGTAGAAGGCTATTTTAATAAAGTGATTTCAGGAACTGAGGCAGTTTCTTCCTAAACCCCCCCCCCCGCCCCGCCCCATATACCTGAAATAAAACCATCAGTTTTTTTGTTTTTTGTTTTGGTCTTGTTCTTCTTTGCTTGAAATATTCATAGTGTAAATATTCATGGGAAGAGAACTAAGTTTAATATAAGTGACTAGTATGTGTAAGCTGTATGTCAACCACTGAGAAGTTGGGCAAAACCATTTTGTCCTTGAGAGTAGGCAGTGTAGACTGGCACGGCCAGGACACAGGTTCCTGATTACACAGTAGAGTTCACTCCATGCTAGGATAGACCCTCTTACTTGATACTCACTGCCTGTTAGATAGGGAGCTACTTACTGATCTAGATCTCAACTCAAGCATCCGTACTCTAACTCAGTTTCCCCATATAAAAATGGGGTAAGAGACCCTACCACATTTGGTCCTGTGGGATTAAGGGAGACTGTGCTGCAAGTAAACAGAATAAATGCTGACTGTCATAATCTGGGTACCTGATTCATAGTGGAGAAGACCGAGGCCTGAAGAAAATCAGAGACTACTCTTTTTTTTTTTTTTTTCAGAAACTTACTCTTAGTTACACAAGGAAGGAGCCTGAGCGGCCCATCACAGCTTCTCTGTCTCCAAGTTCCCTTTTATTTGGCACACAGTACTAGGGTAGTTTAAAAAGAATAGAACCCATCCTGTTGGGAGGAACTGGCTTCTCTAACACTGTGAATAACTTTTTCAGTAATTTTACTCAATGCAAGGAGCTAGGATGGAGACATTTGTTCTATTTACATTATGTTTAGTTTTTACCTAATGTTTTTGGCTGTGTGTTTTAATCCTTGTGTTTATAAATTTTTGGCATGTGTGATCAATAAGATCTGTCAAAGTTGCTGCATCATAAACGATAATAGAGACAAGTCATGGAATATAAAAATTGGGCGTGTATTGTGGAGTTGCAGGGACCATATAGTGGTTGCTTCAAAAATGAAAAAAAAATTTGGGGATGGGGCAGGGGAAAGAAAAAAGTGGGGGAGGGGTAAAAGGGGGAGGAGAAAAGAATCCACACCCAGCATGGAGCCTGATGTGGGCCTGGATCCTATGACCTTGAAATCATGACCTGAGTCAAATCAAGATTAGGATGCTTAATTGAGTAACCCACCCAGGCACCCCCAAAATGAGGGGGTGGGAAGAAAGGGGGAAGAAAGGAGAAGTGTTTTTAATTCTTTGACAGCTTTAGAGACTGACTGAAAAGCATGGCAGCTCCTTGATGTGTGCTGCCTGGGGCTTCGAGCTCTGGAAACAATGCCCTGTATGACCCTCTCATTCAAAGGTGGACACTCCATCATCTGGAATGGAAAAATTAAGGCAGAGCCATCTTTTCTGAATTGTTTTGTGATGTGGGTCCTGTGTTCCACAGTGACTTCTGCTGGTAAATGTTCCTTGGGTTTTGTTTTGTTGGGATTTTCTTGCATTACTTAGTTTGAAATGATTGACATGATGATGAACATATGTCTATAACTTAAATATGACCTAGCAGTCGATCAGTTTGAATGTAACTTAATTTGGAATCCGTTGTGAGACCAGTTGAAGCTCACAGCTAGTTTTTGCTGCTAAACATCGCTTTCTGTCTTTTAAAACAAGCTCAAATGGGCACTGTGTTTTTATACTGTGATGCACACAAAAATGTGATCGAGAGTGCTTTTTGGATTCTAAACGTCTTTTACATGGCTGCTTAAAAGGAATTGAAAAATTTCATCAAGATGAGTGTCTGCTGACTTGCACTAGTGGGTGTTTTGCTGATAACCAGTCTGGTATGAAGTGGTCTTTGAGAAGTTCCCAGAATGTTTGGGATTTAAGTCACGTGGATCATGTGGTCAGAATTGGAATGGAGAGATGCAGCGTTAGAGAAACGCGTTGCTTATATTGGTGGGAAATCTCATCCAGCCAGAGGATTAATATAAAACCACAAACAAAGCAGTAGAGGGTATGAAGATAACTCCCATCTGTTTATTAAAATAATACATTTCATAGCAAAAGAAGTGGGTTTTTTGGAATGTGTGAACTTGCATTTGTTGCCTGTACCTTAGCCGGTAATTTTCTTCCTCAAAATATGCCCTTTGAAAACTTCCTATCATGGGCTGCTGTGGAGGCTGCAGGTGGAAAGACAGGTTTGGCAGCAGTGTTTATGGGGAGTGTGCTTTTGGCTGGCTGCCCCACCCTTCTGCTCCGGGAGAGTCATTAACTCTAGGGGAAGCTTCTCACCCCAGAGCCTCACGCTGGGTCCTGTCGCTCCTTAGCTTCTTTCCAGTAGCAGAGCGAGTCAGCGTCCAGGACACGGGGCTGGAAGAAGTAGCAGCCTTGCCTTTAGTGTGTAGTTGATTTTTGTTTGTTTTTTAGAGGAGTCACATATTGTTACATATCATTTGTGGACGGTGCAGTAAATAGGGCAAATATCCGGGGGGTTTTTGTTCTTGTTTTGTTTTAGTTAGGGGACGGAGCAGGCGCTTGTCAAAAGTGTGGCGAGTGAGATGGGTCCAGGATTCAACCCCAGGTCTTTTTGTCTGATGTCCCTCTGAGGTTAGTTCGGGGAATGGTTTTCTTTAACGGCATTAGGGAGATACGGAAAGGGGCACGAAAGAGGGACAAACCAAGTTTTTATAAAAGGCAAGGTGTGGCTGTTTGACTACACAGTGATTATGACTCTTGTTTGTGTTGACTTCTGATAACTTAAGAGGGGAACACATAGTCTTTATGTATTTAGTTCCTATGAATCACCCCTCATTACGTAAAACGGATCACACCTCAAATAACTTGCTAATGAGTAAGGTTCAGAATTATTGAACGCACTAGTAATTGTTAGAACTCTTAGGCTGTTTGTTCTTTCAAGATTCTGGAATTTTCAGCACACCGAATTCTTTTTACAATAGGGATGGGTTTATATTTTAAAGTATGATTTGGGATGCCTGGGTGGCTCTGGCGGTTAAGCCTCTGCCTTCTGCTCAGGTCATGATCTCAGGGTCCTGGGGCTGAGCCCTGCATTGGGGTCCCTGCTCAGCGGAGAGCCTGCTTCTCCCTCTCCGTCTGCCTGCCACTGTACCTACTTGTGCTCTCTCTCTCTCTCTGTCAAATAAATAAATAACATTTTTATTAAAGTATGATTTAATTTTTTTGAAGAAACTGCCTTCACTATCTTTTGAGGTCCTTTACAGATTTCTATAATTTTTACACTTTCCAAGATACAGAAAGTCATCACATGGATTTTTTTTCATGTACTAAATTTTTTCCTTTAATTAAATGATGTTATAACTGGCAACACAGATTTTTCTTTGATAAGATGAAACATTTTATCTTCATTCGACAGATGGATAGTAACAGCTGGTTATACTAGCTAACAGTTGTCAGTGCTCCTGAGTCAGGCAAGAAGTGTTCAGTGCCTCATGTATTTTATTTCGTTTAGTTCTCAGTAACCTGGGAGGTAGGGACTTTGTATCTCCATGCACAGATCAGAACACTAAGAAGTTAAGCTGGTTTCTCCAGAGTTACAGGCAGGAACCAGCTGGAGACTGACCTGGCCTCAGCTGGCAATGGTAGGTGCCTATTGTAGGTTTCTTGATGAACATGGCCCAGGTAGCCACTGTAGACCGAAAATCCCTGCTATTAATTTATGCTTTCCAGGGGGCACCTGGGTGGCTTAGTCGGTTGAGAGTCCAGCTCTTGGTTTTAGCTCAGGTCATGATCTCGAGTTCGTGAGATGGAGCCCTGACTTGGGCCCTGTGCTCAGTGCGGGTTCTGCTTGAGCTTCTCTCTCTCCCCCTCCCCCTGCCCAACTTGCTCTCGCTCTTGAAATAAAATATTTAAAAATAAATATGTAATACACACACACATACACACATATGCAGGAGTATGTTAATATTTTGATACATGAACAGGGGTGGTCCAAAATCCATGGACTATGATTTTTCCCTTTTTATAGTTTTTTTGGGGAAATAAACTATTCTGGATATTGGGTTTTTTGAATATCTCTGTATATTTTATTATTTCTATTTAATATTTGGTATGTAACCTGGATTTATCTATGGTGCAGAGGTGTTCCTTTGAGGGTTAATTATCAGAGTGTGTTGTCAGAATGCTAACTTGAAGGTCAGTGCCTATGATGAGGTTAAACTTTACAGCTGATAGCTCCCCTCAGGTATTTGATTACATAGCATCTTGGCCGTTGCAAGTGAGTAACAGGTGATACTTCCTTTGTTTCAGATGAGTAGACGGGTTCAGAGAGATTATTTAACTTGCTTAAGATCACACAGCTCTTGGGTGAAAGTGGGATATGAATATACTTTTGTTTGATGTGAACCCTTTCTCTTTCCATTTTGCCATTTGCTGTCCTGCCCTCTTGATTGGCCCCATCCAGGGCCATTGATTGTCACTCTTCACTGCTATCCATGTGTCAGTAGGTACAACTCTTCTTTCTTATAACTCACTGCTTCTAATCTAGGTTAATGTGGGAACTTAATCACCAGATTGTGTCAGTGGTGGATAATTAAGTATTGAGGGCTCTGAGGGGGCAGTGCTATAACCAGAGAGAATGGACTTTGACATCTGTTTTGGATGTTCTTGGGACTTTTTCATGCCTTTTTGGCTTTGGATTGGAGTTCCCAGATAAATGAGATGTTACTGTGTTTTCACTAGTTGGGATCAGTGCCCATCTTTTTTTTTTTTTTTTTTAACCATTTATTTATTTTTGAGGGAGAGAGCAAGCATGTGAGTGGGGGTGGGCCAGCAGGGGGAGAGAGAGAATCTCCAAGCAGACTCCCCAGTTAATGCAGAGTCTGACATGGGACTTGATCCCAGGACTCTGAGATCATGACTTGAGCTGAAGTCAAGAGTCGGGTGTTTAACTGACTGAGCCACTCAGGGCCCCCACAATGCTTATCTTGAGTTTATTTTGGATCTATTTGGGGGAAAATTCAAGAGAGTTTGTGCTGCACAAATTGTGAGCATCTGGTTACCTCAGATAATCCATGAACCACTCAAGGTTTTCCCCAAAGCAATGTACCACTCTGTTTGGATATGTTTTATTGCATTTTTTTAAAAAGATTTTATTTATTTGACAAAGAGAAACACAGCGAGAGAGGGAACACAAACAGAGGGAATGGTAGTGGGAGAAGCAGGCTTCCTGCCAAGCAAGGAGCCCGATGCGGGGCTCGATCCCAGGACTCTGGGATCATGACCTGAGCCGAAGGCAGACGCTTAACGACTGAGCCACCCAGGCACCCCATTTTATTGCATTTTTAAGCTTTGTGTTTTACTTATGTGGCTATGAGGTCCTTGAGGGAAGAGCTTCCTGCACTTTTTTTCTTTAGCTCGCCACTCAATATCCAAGCAAGTGCCTATAACAGAGACACGCGCCAATGTTTAATTCATGGAGCAATGTAGCCTTTCTTTAGATTAATACTGTGTATAGGAAGGGATCTCCTGCTTCTTGTGTTTGAGTATGTTACCTCCTGACCCAGGCTCCCGTCCATATTTACACAACCAGCTTTTGAGAAACTAACTTCTATTTTACAAAATAACTGCTATTTTATCAGTTAACAGACAATATGCCTAGCTATGGCGATGTTGGGCACCATGGAAAGGATGCGGAAGGAATAACTAGGAGTGGTAGGTGGGCTGAAAACCTAGCTGTGGTGAGTAAGGACAGCAGAAGCCTTATAGCTACTTAGGGTTAAGATCAGAGACTTCCCCAATTGGATTTCCAACATGGTGTTTCTTCCCAAAGTGGCAGGTGGAGGAGCAAAGGGCAGGAGTTGTTCTTAGAACAGCTTTCTCCTACTGTGGCCTCCATTTTCTCTGGTACTCTGTCCTGTCTAATATCCTCTTTCCTCCCAGCTACTCCACTCTCCAGAGACAGGATCTGTACATATTTTTCCAGTGGCTTCACTAAGGAACATCGGTTGTGGTCACTGTAGGTGGTCTGTTCATATGTCATAGCCTTTTTTTTTTTCCCTGAAAGTTTATTTCTTTTTTTTTTAAATTTTTAAAAAAAATTTATTAACATATAATGTATTATTTGCCCCAGGGGTACAGGCCTGTGAGTCATCAGGCTTACACATTTCATAGCACTTAACATAGCACATACCCTCCCCAATGTCCCTAACCCAGTCACCCTATCCCTACCCTCCCTACCCCCCAGCTACCCTCAGTTTGTTTCGTGAGTTTAAGAGTCTCTTATGGTTTGTCTCCTTCCCCATCCCATCTTATTTCATTTCCTCCCCACCCCCCATGAGCCCCCACCCTGCCTCTCAAATTCTTCATATCAGAGAGCTCATATGATAATTGTCCTTCCCTGATTGACTTATTTCGCTTAGCATAATCATATGTTGTAGTCTTTTTTTTTTTTTAAGATTTTATTTATTAATTTGACAGACAGAGAGATCACAAGCAGGCAGAGAGGCAGGCAGAGAGAGAGGGGGAAGCAGGCTCCCCGCTGAGCAGAGAGGACCCAGGGACCCTGAGATCATGACCTGAGCCGAAGGCAGAGGCTTTAACCCTCTGAGCCACCCAGGTGCCCCATATTTTGTAGTCTTTTTTTTTTTTTTCATATTTTGTAGTCTTAAGTGGGGAATTATCTGTTTAAAGTATGCACCATCTTCTGTGCCTGTCTTTTGTCTCTCTGTGTCAGGATCATAGTCCTCTCTCTAGGATATTTCAGTAAATATGGCTGATTGTACAAATCAGGGTCATTTCATGAAACCATTTAAGGAGAATCATGCCCTCTGCTTTTTAGCTTTGTCATGGAACTTGAGATATTGAAGGATGGAATTGAAATTAATGATGTGCATAAATAGTTGATATTTCAAGTTTATATCTTAATCTGACTTTATTTACTCTTGGTAGGCTAGATTGCCCATAGAATTTTTATAGAGAAGATGTTGGAAATGGAGCTTGTAACTTTTGTTGATTACCTATAAAATGGGTCCATTATAGAAAACTCTCATCGTGGTCTTTTTTCTGTTTATATTTTATTTGTTCATACAAAAATGGTTAATCTCTCTCTGTAACACAGAACCACATGTAATTTCCTAAATCAATTTCCTTAATCAACTTTGGATGATAAAGTCACATCCTTCAAGGATAACAGTTGCATATTAATTAATCTAATGCTAAATTTGACTTGTGTATGAATCCTGACAAGAGAAAATTAACACCTATATCTGTTTTTCAGGCAGTAACAGAGAAGAATTTTGAAACAAAGGATTTTCGAGCTTCTCTAGAGAACGGTGTTCTGTTGTGTGAGTAAGTATTTAAAGCAGTTAAAAAATAATTCGAAAAATGAAGGTGTGTATGTGTGTTGTGAGTTGTCTTCATTCCCTCCTCCATGGCCACCATAGTCACTGATCTGTTTTCTTAGTAACAAGTGAGATTTGATCTCTGCAAATTGATACTCCTACAGTACCAGACAGTAGGAAGGGGTTATCAGTCTCTGCATCTAAAGATAGCATTGGTGAAATATATATTATTTTAAATTAGTAAACAAGAAAGATTCTGTTATTGCTTAATGGGCCAGTAGGGGTGGGTGGTTGAGGAGGAAGCCTTATTACTTTGCACTGGGTCCCACTCTGGATATTCTAACACATGGAATTGCCTGGTTTAGAAATTAATATAAAACTTTTTCCTTCATCAGTAAATATCGATGCTTGTAGAACACATTTAGGTGGTAGCAAATTTTTCTTTTAAGCTTTCAGTGGAGTTATTACATTACATTGCCACCATCAATTTGAGTCAATGGCCCATGGGCCATTCATTCAATTAATATATTATTGAAAATCATATCCCAGGTTTTGGTTATTATAAGTAAACTAGGCTGGTGGCAAGATTGATATGGTATAAAGCCTACATTGTGTGTCTAGTGCCACTGTTATGTCCCCGGGGGAGGCAAAGTGTAATTAGCCAGGTATGTGACTTTTGGGGGTGAGGGAGAGGCAGGTCTGTGGGATGTAAAGATGAAGTCCTGGGTGAGGGTGTAGGTTGCAGAAGTGAGCAAATAAATTATAAGAATGTCCTTGAGTATGCACCCACAATTTTGAAAGGGCTTAAGTGTTCCAATCTAGACACTTATCGCATAGGTATTTATGGAATCTGTCCACAAGTAAGCATTGGGAGAATATGTCTTATATTTAGATGATTTTGATTATACTTTTAAAGGAAGGTTGTTTTAGCAAAGATCTGGAGTCAAAGGGTTTAGGTTTGATTCTTTGCCCTATTACTTTTAGACGTTTGAGCAATTGACTTAGCATCGTGGAGATCAGCATATCTGATCTGTTTAACTCCCTGGGTTTCAAAATTCCTTAACATATATATATATATATATATATATATATATATATATATATATATATATTAAGGTTTATATAAACTATCTTTGTATAAATATAAGATGGCCATGTAGATAACAACCTCTATCTCATTAGCTCTGTTGGTAGATATTCAAACTTTTTAGTCTTAGAGCAATGTTATTAAATGAAACCATATGAAGTTATTGATATTCAACCTTCTGTGACCTACAGAAATGTCAATTTCATGTGGTTCTACCCAGTACATAACAGGAGAGGCATCTGAAGGAGGGCCACAAGTAAAATTCAAGGGATGTTTCTTCTCCTCTTCTGATGTATGTTTAGAAGTGCCATTGCCAAATATGTTTAATTCTAGTAGACTATGTAGTCAGTCTAATTGGTCAATGTTAGGAAATTATATTAATTTGAAAACTGTAGCATTTAAATGTGTTCTAATGCATTCAGAAGATGGAGTGGGGGGGGAATGATGGTTAGAAAGATGCAGGTGATCTGAAAGCCACCTTAGCTATGAGTATGGACTATTTAGATGTTTGCAGTGAAATAACTTTCTCCATTGTAAGCTCCACAAGTCACTAGATAAGCCTTAGGTAGGAAGTGTGCCTGTGAGCATATAGCCCAAATAGGTGATCTTTTCAAAGAAGTCACTTTGTGGATATATACTACCAGTGACAAACTATCACTTAAGTCATTTTTAAGGATCCCCTTTTTGGGTCATTGCCTCCATAACAAGATCATTAAACATACTTGCGTGACTACTTAGTTTTTTGTTTGTTTTTCAAATGCAATTTATGCACGAGTCTGGTCTCTGAATGATTTGAGGTAATTTGTAAAAACCATACCCAACCAGAGAGGAGGAGCTTATTGTTGCCAGTGAGGCTATTGAGAGTTGATGAAAAACTATTTTGATCACAAGCAATACTGTTAGATGAAATACATAAGTTCTACCTTCACAGCAAACATTTGGTTGCTTGTTTAGAGATATATTGGTTAAAAAAAAAGGTCACTTTAATTTGCAGTTTCCAAAAGCTCATTCATTCTTAGATTGTTTCCTATCTTGAACAATACCAATCAGGGGTTTTGTGCATTACCAGATTAAGTCTAATCAATATGTTTGGTACCCAGTGTTCTTTAAATGAATGCTTTCCAAAAGTAGTGTAAGTATTAAGCTATGGTAATTGGCAACTGTACTTTACTGAGGGGCATCAAAGCCCTGTGTGATGTTTGTATTTAAAAAAAAAATGTGGGGCGCCTGGGTGGCTCAGTGGGTTAAAGCCTCTGCCTTCAGCTCAGGTCATGGTCTCAGGGTCCTGGGATCGAGCCCCACATCGGGATCTCTGCTCAGCTGGGAGCCTGCTTCCTCCCCTCTCTCTCTGCCTGCTTCACTGCCTACTTGTGATCCCTCTCTCTGTGTCAAATAAATCAGTAAAATTAAAAAAAAAAAAATCTTAATTGTAAATCACATTGTGTACAGCCAGCGGTTAATAAAGCATATTAAACTAAAAAGTGTAATGTTGGAGAAAAAAGCCTAAGTAACTCTGTTCTGTATAAATCTGTAGTGAAGAAAGCCTAGCTGGGTGGCCTGTGAAATGATGAAGCGTTCTTCACTGTCTGATCCCCTCCGCCTGAGTTCTAATGCCCACGCGGAAAGCACAATTGGCCGTTCAGAATCTGGTAGAAAGTCCTGACTCTTAAATTCATGGTAAATATAGCAGGCCCTCTGTCTTTGAGAATATTTTACCCATAAGAGGTCTCAAGTTTTAGCTAAAGTATGATTAGGATATTTTATTTATTTATTTTTTCGATTAGGATATTTTAAAACTCTGAATTCATTTTCTTACAAAAAACGCTGACTTCTGCTTGGCTGATGGCCAAGAAAATGGATTCTTGTGAAATTCGGGGTCTGCTCGTTGCCTATTAACAATCTCTAGGCATCCTGGTTCATTATCATCATTGAACAGTTTTCTTATTATTTTATCTAATTTCAGCAGAGCTGTAGTTTATCCTCGTTGAGCTGGCTCCCTGAAATATCAAAGTCAAGACTTAGAGGAAGTGAGCTTATTATAGCTTCCACCCAGCTGGCTGTGTTCTGACATTTCAGATAGTCTAAATTGGGTATAAACTCTGCACTGAGGTTTTAGACAAGATACATACCCGCATAACAAGGATAATGGGCCTTAATTGTCTTTTAATCTGACTGACTATTGAAGTTAGTATCTTCTGTTAATCATTTTAGTATCATTTAGTTTGATTGACTATGAGATCTAATTGAGTTGAGGGCTAAAGATTACTCCGCTGGTTGAAGTCAGTTACAATAATTCTTTTACCGTATACCTTAGGTAATCTCTCTTGGCTTTCCTAAATAGTAAAGATGGGAACAAAATTTAATTTGGGTTTTTTCCCCAATTAGTAAAAGGATTGACAAGAGTCTGTAAGGTGACTTCAGCTCCTTGTTAATTATTGATAGTATTCATTAATCAGTCCCCTATCTACAGTGTTTATTAGTGTTCTTGAGGACCTTACTATGTATTTTTTTTTAAAAAATAAGATTTACCACACTACCTAAATATCCAAGCCTCTCTCACTCTGTGGCTCTGGCAGAATTATTTCTCTTCTCTGAACATATTTAGTTGAGGCACATCTGTCTAGCCAGTGATAGGAGTTAGTAATTTCACAGTTACTCATCTTATGATAGCAATCTTAGACACACTAAACTGAAAACATTCTTTATTCACCTTATGAAGTAAGAAGATACATTTGAAGATAAATTTATTGGGTGTGTCTCTGGTTAGTCAGTTTATACTTCCCATCCCTGGAATGTTGCCAATCTTTGCTCTATCCCATGTCAGCCAGCCATGCCGCAGAAGTTTGCACGTGAGCCGCGTCTCAGAATTTTGTGTTTTTGAACTTGGCTCAAATTATTGAGACAACTCTTCTCACACTGTTACTTCTTTGCCATGGCCTGCAGCTTGGAAAGAGTGAATCAAGATGTTCACCTATTGGTTTGAGAAATCCTGTTTTAATTAATTTTTTTTAAAGATTTTTTATTTATTTGACAGAGAAACACAGCTAGAGAGGGAACACAAGCAGAGGGAGTGGCAGCGGGAAAAGCAGGCTTCCTGCCAAGCAAGGACCCTGATGCGGGGCTCCATCCCAAGACTCTGGGATCATGACCTGAGCCGAAGGCAGACGCCCAACGACTGAGCCACCCAGGCGCCCCCCTGTTTTAATTTATTATGTCATATGACCACTACACTGTCCACATAAATAAAACATAATGTTTTGTTAAAGATGCATTCAGTAGAAGGAGAAAAATTATTAAAAAGAATTCCTGTCATTTTTCTACAGGATCCTCGGGTGACTGTTTTAAGACATAGGACAAAGTAAAGAACTTTGTCATTTCTCATTCATGCAAGAGAGATCTGTCTTGTTACAGTTGGAGACTTTCACACATCAAATGGCAGTGATACCGGTGAGCCCTTGGGCTTCTTTGTCGTGTTCCATGTGAAGCCCAGAGGGCCTTCTTTTTTTTTTTTTTTTTTTAATATTTTATTTATTTATTTGTCATGGAGAGAGAGCGAGAGCGAGCAAACACAAGGAGGGGGAGCAGTAGGCAGAGGGAGAAGTAGGCTCCCCACTGAGCAAGAAGCCAGATGTGGGGATGTTGGGACTCAATCCCAGGACCCTGGGATCATGACCTGAGCCAAAGGCAGATGCTTAACCGACTGAGCCACCCAGGTGTCCCCCAGAGGGCCTTCTTTAATGAAGACATTTTTCTTAGAGTTCTTTCTGGTTTAGAATTTTCCTGAGGAGAGCAGGTGTTTCCATATGTCTGTCTAGTGCACCAATACTATCCATTGCTCCCCATTCGTATTATAGCCATTTGCAGTATAAGTAATAAAAGTGATTTTTCTGGGGTGCCTGGGTGGCTTAGTCTGTTGAACATCCCACTCTTGGTTTCAGCTCAGGTCTTGATCTCATGGTTGTGAGCTAGAGCCTTGTGATGGGTTCCAGGCTCGGCACAGCACGGAGTCTGCCTGGGATTCTCTCCCTCCCTCCCTTCCCCTCCCCCTACTCTTATGCATGCGTTCTTTCTCTCTCTCTCTCTCATAAATAAATAAAATCTTTAAAAAAAAAACGTTTTTTTCACTTAAAGTAATATAAACTTTGAAGTTTCCATATTATTTGATAACCCAGTAGTAGGCAAAGGAAGATGCAAATGTTCAGGTTTATAAAGACAATTTAAAAATTTTAAAAATTTTAAAATTTTAAACTGTTTTCTCTTCATGTTAGCATTTTGTGGTTGCCAGTATGTGTTCTGTTTTTGAGATTCAAAGTCATTTTTTCCCAGTAATTTGATAACTACATATAACAAAACATCATTTGAAAATAGTTAATTAAGGGGTGCCTGGCTGGCTCAGTTGGTTAAGCGTCTGCCTTTGGCTCAGGTCATGATCCCAGCGTCCTGGGATCGAGCCCCACATCAGGCTCTCTGCTCAGTGGGGAGCCTGCTTCCCCCTCTCTCTCTGCCTGCCTCTCTGCCTACTTGTGATCTCTCTCCTGTCAAATAAAACAAATAAAAAAATAAAAAATAATAAAATAAAACTTCACCTCTGTTATAATAGTCACATTGTACAGACTCATTGCAAATTTTGCAGGAAGTTTTTTGTATTATGGCTTCAGTCCTGTTTCATAAGCCTGACTGTACCATCTACAAGGCTTTCCTGCCGTAAATATAAATTACTAAGAGGAGAACATATAACATTTCAGTGATAGGACCTCTGAGAAATGAAAATGATAGTCTACTAAAAATAGAAGAAAGTAATACGTATGCTACATGTATGAGATATGAGCAATTTTATTAAAGTTGATCAGCAAGAAGTTATTACTGAAGTCAGTTTTCATGTAATAAAGGGGTTCAGGTAGGCACATGGAAAACAATGTGTTGTCTGTGAAATAAATCATGGTGATTCTAATCAGTGTATTGAGAAGTAAGTTAAGTAAGTGAATATTGTAAAAAGAACAAATATATAATGGTATCACATGGTTAAAAGTAGAGCAATTGCCTTATATGAGAGATTTAATCTCTAGAATTTTTTATATACTAACAATTACCAGTCAGAAAATTAGATGAGATCCAAGGGATAAAAGCAATAGTGACAAGGTTTAAAACACTGTTTTCTTTAGAGAAATATATGAGACTTTTATCTCAGACGTTGAAAATGTAATGGTAAGCTATAAGATTTAAGAAATGAAATGATAAGCTTTATTTCTACATAGGGTAATAGATGTCAATTTATAATTTTAATCCAATACTCATATTAAATCTAGACAGGCTTCTCTTTCCAAGTATTATTTTAACATTCACATGGAAGAATAAGCAGGTTAGAATAGGAAAAATTCTAAAAATAAGAATTTCTATGAGACGAACTTGTTTCAGCATTAGAACATGTGACAAACATGACAAAGTACTGTAATTAAAAATTATGCACTGCTTTAGAAATGCACATATTAATATAGAAACAAGGTCCAAAATACATTCTTATGTGTAGGAATTTGTGATAAAGGAGATATGAAAACATGCAGAAGAGATAAATCACTCAGTTCATTGAATGGGATAAATAATTGGCTAAGAATGAATTTATAAGTCCACCAGATAGCCTAGGTTAAGATAATACAAAGCTAAAAAATAAAATTGAAGAGTTAAAATCTTTGGAGAGTGTTTAAAATTATAAGCTTTGAAGGAGAAGGAAAAAAAAGATTTAAATCTCTATATAGATATTCTGACAACATTCTGAGAGAATACATTAAGCAAAATGACTTAAACATTATCTAGATTTCAAATCAACTGGTGAAATACACATTTGAAAACCTTGGTAGACAAATGAGCAAAGGATATGACCAAAGACTTCACAAATAAAGAAATACTACTGGAAATAAGCAGTAAAATCTTCACCTTCATTAGTAAGAAATAATTACGAGAAATCCAGATGCTATTTTTTAACTGAAGGTGGTAAATAATTTGAAATGTTACCAAATGATGGCTTATTATGGCAAAATGGTATATACTCAAAATGACCAATTGAATATAAGCTGGTACAGCTCTGAAAAACAGTGTTTTTTCACGTAATTGCATGCTAGTTTTTTAATTAATATAAACATATATTAACTTACCATAAACATTACAGGACTTTTTCCAAAAATCTTCCCTTTTGGGGATCTAAAAAAACAAAAAAAGCTACCAAATGGGGAAATATGTATAAAGCTTCTTCGTATGGAAAATATCGAAAACAACTTAAGTATCTGTAATGTGATAAAATCGGTGAGATCTTGTACATCCCGGAAGAGCGGTGGTTAGAAAGGCGGCCCTCTGTGGAAGAGCGCGCAGTGTGGAGCGCAGGCGCAGACGGACGGTGCAGGCGCAGACGGACGGCGCAGGCGCACACGGACGGCGTCGGCATAGCCCGCGGTGAGGTGGGCATACGGATGCTGCCTTCAGGTGCAAAACGAAATTGGTTCACATTGCCACATTCCTTTCCAGACAAGTACCAAGAGCTTGGCACTGATGATTTTATTTCTAGAAATAGAATATAGGAAACTGTAAGGAGCAGGGATGAAGATACGCAGACCTGCTTCGGAAGCATTTTCCCAGTGGCGAAAATTGGAGGGAAACCTTCTATAAGAGAACAACGTATCACTCTCATTTGCGTGAAGGGGTGGAGAGGAATGTAGAGATGTTACTTAACAGTGAGCAGCAGAACCAGGACAGCAAATGCTAGAGGCGTTTTTCTGTTGATGTGGTATTGGGAAATGTCCTGAGGCGTCAGCCTTCAGACCACTCAGACTTGGCTTGCTCAGTTCAGGAGGCTTCTGGCCTAACAGTGAGGCTGAGTAAGAGTCCTGTCATAATAAAGCTGTAATTATCAGGAGTATTGATACTGACTTGCTCTTGTACACTTTCCCATCTTAGCACTTATTACTATTTTTTGTGTTCTAACTCAACACTATTCAAAATTAACCACAGGAATTCTAGAAATTAAACTTATGTTCATGTTACTACCAGTATTTGAAAATATTAAGGTGACCATAAATGTTTATATTGAATGCTTTTAAACTTAAAAAAAAAAAAACAAAACACATTTTTTTTTTAGATAAGGGGGAGTGGCAGAGGGAGAGGGAAAGAGAGTCTTAAGCAGGCTCCACACCCAGCACAGAGCCTGGTGGGGTTCAGTCTCACAGCCCTGAGATCATGACCTGAGCCAAAATCAAGAGTTGAATGCTTAACTGACTGAGCCACCCAGGTACCCTAAACTTTAAAATGTTATATTATATATACTTCTTACTTTACCCAAGGAGATGTGATCACTAACTATTCAGAGTGGTTTTCTTTGTTTTTTTTTTTTAAAGATTTTATTTATTTGACAGAGAGAAACACAGCGAGAGAGGGAACACAAGCAGAGGGACTGGTAGTGGGAGAAGCAGGCTTCCCGCCGAGCAGGGAGCCTGATGCGGGGCTCGATCCCAGGCTCCTGGGATCTGACCTGGGCCGAAGGCAGACGCTTAACGACTGAGCCACCCAGGCGCCCCCAGAGTGGTTTTTATTTTAGAGATATTATAGCCTATGCATTTAAATGGAAGTAATTAATGAAAAATCTTAGTAAGGAATTTACTTAAGATAGCTTGTCCAAATCAATATATCTCATACAGGGTTTATTCTCTTGGTCAATACTTGACAATTAGGAGAGATGACATCAAGGTTTGACTTGTTGGGCGACAGAAAACCTAACAGAGGAAAGGTGTCCTTGTTGGGAAAAGACAAAAATGATTTCTCACATTGAGTGAAACAAAAGCTAACGTTTTTCTAACTTTATTTCTATAAAGAAGATAGAGGTTTTGAATCACAGAAAAATTTCTATATTAAAAGTCAGATAGCAGGGTTTTGCAAATATTTTTTAAAGCACCTACACAATATCAGATACACTGCTAAGTGCTAGGAGATGTTTGGAATGAGAGAATTTCCTTGTACTTCAGTTTCATTGTGTGATTAGTTCAGTGCTCTGTCTTTAGTAACCGTTGAAATGTTTGTGGACAGAGTTTCATCTAGAAGAAAACTGGGCAAATGAAGATAACACATAAAACAAAAACCATTGTTCTTTAATTTGTAAGGAAATTTAAATTGTCTTCATTATGTCTTTAACAAATGTAGTTACCAATAGGAAAATTTGTGGGGATAAATATTTAGAAATGTAGTCAACAGAAAGATAAGAGAAATATGTATGTATGTGAATATACATAGAAATATGTAATATGTATGTGTGACTGACCAAATAATTCATAGTTTAGAAAGTTCACTCTCCATGTATTGATATCCTCTTTGAGGTCAGTGTCTCTAGGACATTTGGAAAAGATCTTTGGAAATAGGAAATTGAAAGGCGTCTCTGCTGAAGAGCTTTCTGATAAAGGGGTAATGAAGTGTGGCATTTAGAACTAGTTTCCGGAGACTAAGAGAGCACAAGTTCTAGTTCTCATTGAAATCAGTTATAACTGAGCTAGATGTTACACTGAACTTAATGTACAGTTTTCTTGGAGTGTCACCTCCGAGTTATATATAAAGTGAAAACACATTCACTGGTGACAAGGTTTCGGAACAGAGGCAGCCTTCTAGCATCTGTTATGTAACTCAGCTCCGTTGGAGGAAGTGGGCAGGAGGTTTTGGAGAGAAGAAAAGGAAGCAGACAACAAGGCAGGGATGAACTGAAGGAGAGGTCTTACAGGCTTTTGCCCCTGCGGTCTACCACGGAGAGAGCAAATGACTAGGTGTCTTCTGTTTTGGTTTTAATCTTAACCAAGAGAGCAAACCTCTGATGTGCTAACAAAGCACATAACTAGGTTTATGCCATGGCCTGAGGGAAGGCTTGGGGGAGGCGAGGTATAATTATACACACGATTAGAGGAATGGTGGGTTTGCAGGCAAAAAAAATAAAATAAAATAAAAAAATGGTCCCTTGACTGCCTCCACTCCCTTGTGCACAGAAACTTCTGGAAGGTTATGTTATATGATTCTTGAATAGAGCCAGTGACCTCAAGTGAGTGTTGCCTTTACGAATTCCACATGTGTAATTGAAGAACCCTTATTATGCAAAGAACTTCTATTTATAAAAGAGAGTAGTATCTCCCTTGTGTGGCATTTGTGTTTTATTTGGTGTAAGACTGTGCCCTTATTTTTTTAGATATCCTTAAATTTCACAGAAGTTTAAATTTTATGAAATCGTTTTCCTCTCTAGAATATCCTAAAAAGTTTTCCTTTTATTGTATGTGAAGATAATTATTCATGATTCATAATTTGATTGGATGTTCAGTATTTGCCAAAACCATACAGCATTTTTTTCCCTGCTCTAGAGCTTAGAACTGATACCATTTTAACATTTGACAAAGTAAAGCAACGTTTTCCTCTAGTAATACAACTTTTACAGGGTAGTTTGTGTGTTATGTAGAGTGTTATTTTTGCCTTGTGGTTATGTCTGTGTTTGCACACATACTAGGAGGCTCTGAGTCAAGAAGGAAGCCAATCCACGGTGTGTATGTTGCTTCAAGGCAATAGCTTTGGAGCCTTCTGGTGAGGGAGGAGTCAACTCATTTTTGGGAGACATCATTTATCAAATACTTCCTTCAGTCCCTTCCTTTTTTCTGACTCAACTGAGTGTAGGCTGTGTTATTATTCATTCTAGAAAGTTTTTTTTTTTTTTTAAAAAAAAAACCTCTTAGTATTACCATCACTGTTATAGAAAAGATGATAAGTGAAGTAAACAGGTAAAGTGATCTGGCCAAAGTCATCAGTGACTCAAATGGGTGGAGGAGGAATTTATGACATTCTTCCTCTAATAAAGACAACTGATGCCACACTTTCCTGACAGTTGATACGTTGGCCCAGCTCATTTTAGTCTCTAACTTTTTATGTCACTGAAAGATTACATTTTCTTCCCCAAATATGTTTATTTTATTTTTCAGTGTTACAAGATTCATTGTTCATGCACCACACCCAGTGCTCCATGCAATATGTGCCCTCCTCAAAACCCACCACCAGGCTCGCCCAACCCCCCAGCCCCTCCTCTCCAAAACCCTCAGTTTTTTGCTCAGAGTCCACAGTCTCTCATGGCTCATCTCCTCCTCTGACTTCCCCCCATTCCTCCTTCCCTTCCTTCTCACAATGCCCTCCATGTTCTTCCTTATGCTCAGCACATAAGTGAGACCATAAGATAATTGGCTCTCTCCACTTGACTTATTTCACTCTGCATAATCTCTTCCAGTCCCATCCATGTTGATACAAAAGTTGGATATTCGTCCTTTCTAATGGAGGCATAATATTCCATTGTATATAGGTACCATATCTTCTTTATCCATTCATGAAAGATTACATTTTGAAAAAGATTTTATTTATTTATTTGAGAGAGTGAGAGGGAGAGAAAGAGTGCATGCACAAGCAGGGGGGCGGGACAGAGGGAGAGGGAGAAACAGGCTTCCCAAAGAGTAGAGAGCTTGGGATCATGACCTGAGCCAAAGGCAGATGCTGAACCCACTTACCAGTTAGCCCACTGAGCCATCTAGGTGCCCCAAAAGATTACATTTTAAGATCCAAGTTACAATAGTAAAGTCACTGCCAAGCTAGTGATCAACAACTCTGTGAATTTCTTGATTGATACTATGCCAGAATAATGACAGTATAATGACAATAACATTGCTATTAAGTAATGTTCCAGGGGCGCCTGGGTGGCTCAGTCGTTAAGCGTCTGCCTTTGGCTCAGGTCATGATCCCAGAGTCCTGGGATGGAGCCCTGCATCGGGCTCCTTGCTCTGCAAGAAGCCTGCTTCTCCCGCTACCATTCCCTCTGCTTGTGTTCCCTCTCTTGCTGTGTTTTTCTCTGTCAAATAAATAAAATCTTTAAAAAAAAAAAAGTAACGTTCCAGTTATTAGTGCTGCTATGCATTGCATACATGGTAAATAGGGAATGACTAGAATTAATTTGCAACTGTCGTTTTTTTAGAAGCCTGCTCAAATTTTTTTCTAGCTCCTCAGTGAGGCGTTAAAAATAATTCAGCTATTAAGGAGAAAGCCTTCCTTCCTACCTGGCTTTCAGTGCACAAATAAGAAATTAAGAATCAGAGAGTAATAGTTCTAGGAAATGCTTGATTGAGGGGGCAATTTTATTATTTATGTTAAGTTGTCTAAAGATCTTTGTGTGAAGAACTTATGAAAACAGAAAAAACATCTTTTGTTCACCAGACTAAATCTTTGTAAGCCATCGTTTTGTAATTTTGAATCCTGCTGAACAACATTCTGAAGGTTATTAAATTGAGACTTTTGTCTTCTTTATTTTTAGCACATTCAAGTGTATATATAAATCTCTGGAATGTTGAAGGAGTGACATTCCACAAGTGTCAGATATTTTTTTTCTGTTGCCCATTGTGAAGAGGAGACCAGTAAATTAAAAATGTTTGGTTCGTTCTTCTATATTTGCTTTCTTTTTGGAGCTCTGTTTACAGAATAAAGAATTGCTTTTTGTAGCTAGATTATTGAATAGGAAAATCACTGTTTTATTATTTATTTATTTATTATTTTTAAAGATTTTATTTATTAATTTGACAGAGATCACAAGCAGGCAGAGAGGCAGGCAGAGAGAGAGCAGGAAGCAGGCCCCCTGCTGAGCAGAGAGCCTGATGTGGGGGCTCCATCCCAGGACCCAGAGATCAAGACCTGAACCCGAGGCAGAGGCTTCAACCCACTGAGCCACCCAGGCGCCCAGGAAAATCACCGTTTTAAATTACTGTTTTCTGACAGTGACTAATGATTAATTAACCAAGCTAGCATTAGTAGAAAAGCATTACTATAGTATTAAATGTCTCCAAGGCTGAGCACTGTATCAGTGAACAGCAACAAAAAACATAGAGTTCACAATAACTGGATTTAGAACCAAGAATTGGACTTGGTACAGTCTTCGAAGGTGGCTCCTTTTCTTGTGTTCTGGAATGTAGGGACTTACAAATGTCTTTGCAGATCTGTCATAGCAACTTAAATGTGTTCTGAAGTAACTTTTAGCCCATTTTGGGGGAGTTTTGGTACATTTAATTTTTAGGCAGTCATTCTGTTATGGTAAAAAAGCAATCAGTCACGTATTTGAATGAGTCACCAGTAGGGACTAGCGGGCTGTTGGGATGAGTTCTACCGCACCCTTTGTATCTGGCAAAATACAGTTGTATTTTGTACCCATGGTAGACGTAGGGAATATTATGCTAAGTGAAATAACTCAGACACAGAAAGGCAAATACAGTATGATCTCATTTACATGTAGACTCTAAAAACCAAAACAAACAGAAATAGACTCATAAATACAGAGAACAAACTGGTTGAACACCCATTGCCAGAGGGGAATGGGTGAAGTGGGATTAAGAAGTACAAACTCCAGTAATAAATAAATAAGTCATAGGGATGTAAAGGGAATATAGGTAATATAGTCATGTATATTATATAGTCATAGGGAATATAGCCAGGGATATTATAATTACTTTGTATGATGACAGATGGTAACTAGACTTATTATGGTGATTATTTCATAATGTATATAAATCCAATCACTATGTTGTACACCTGAAACTAATCCGATATATGTCAACTATACTTCAATAAACAAATCTGGGAAAATAGCGTGGTTTGAAATTACCTTTTAAAATACAGGTCAGAAAAAAAAGAATAAAATACAGGTCAGTTTGAGAAAAAAAATTAACAAAAATGATTAATAGAAAAAATTATTCTTAGGCCCAAGAGAACTAGATTATAACAAAAGAGATTCTTAAACTGGCTCTTGGAACAGAATCAAATTCTACCTTTAACAAATGTGATACTGTTTTTAGGCACATGGCTTTGAGTATAGCAGTGTCTATAAGGTCTGAGAGGACACTCACCATTGTTTGCAGTGATGTTCTTCTTACTCTGTTTCTTTACTTGTTTTCTTGGTTGTTTGCCTTTTATTGGGCTCTTGGCTCTGAATCACATATGAGGGATGGACTGGTGGTATACATGATTTTTGAAAATGTTAAAAAGAATACTAAACTGAAACTGGCATTCTTGTAATTGTGTATGTTGTTTCTTTATTTACTTTCAGTTTGGTTAATAAACTTAAACCTGGTGTCATTAAGAAGATCAATAGACTATCCACACCAATAGCAGGTTTGGTAAGTAAAAAATTATCTTCAAAACTGGATTTCTTTGTTTTTCAAAATGTTAAAAGATGGGCATAGATTGGTTCTCAAATCTGGAATCATCATAGAAATTAGATTTGGGGTTTCTTGCTCAAGAAAACTATTTTTAGTGATGTCCTTCTATATCCTCAGTTCTTTCTGTTTACCTTTTGCTGGGAGACTTTTATTTTTTGTTATTGTTTTTTGCTTTTTGTGCCCTCAAACTTTATATATCCCCTTTCTTAGCTTATTTCTTCTACAAATTGCATTTGTTTATGATCACCTTCTTTCTGAAGCTCAACCCTGCATACTTTGTTTGCTAGTTGACCGTACTTGAGGGAAACTGTGGATGTTCCCCAGTTGTTATGCTTCTGTTGCTTCCTGAGTGTGCATGACCCTCCCTTAGCCTGCAGATCTTACAGTGCATCTGCAACATGTTTGTTTTATATCATAGACTTCCTACCAGAGTTTTGGATGATATTGGTTATGTCACTATCTTCCCTTGCTTCAGTAATACTACCTATCAGATGACTATGGGCTAAGTCTCTAGATTCCTTGTAGCTTTAAATTTGGATTTTGTGTATGAAAAATACTCCACACTGTCATTATATAGATCTAGTGGATCAATAATTATTGAAAGACCAATAGTAAGGTATCTTTGAAAAAAGGTAATTTATAATTAAGTACAAATGATGAGTTATTTTCAAAATGTTAGCTACCCCTAAGAATCAAGGCTGATGACAGGAGTCAGTTAAAAAAATTAATTTTGTAAAACAATGAAGTTTAACACAGCTACTACCTGGAATTAAATACACACACACACACACACCTCACAAGTGGGCAGAGAGGCAGGCAGAGGGAAAGGGGGGAAGCACGTGTGTGTGTGTGTGTGTGTGTGTGTGTGTGTGTGTGTAGTATGTATAGACACATACAGACATACATATATAACATGTAATATCTTTGGAGTCAAGCTGCTTATATTTGAGAACCTTCTTTTTGGCCAACTATGTGTTTGCAGATATCAAAGGCATGAAGGATGAAAGGTAACAGTATCAAGATTTCTGGATTTGCAGCTGGTGTGAAAATCTCATTAACATTTTGACAGGTGTAAGTTGGTCACAGGTTGTGTATTATTGGAAAATATCTGTTGAAGAGAGAAGGGAAGAAGAATTTTAGAGCTTTCTTTTTTCTTTGAAAGATCAATTACAATTTTCTTTTAAAATATAGAATATATACAAAGTTTCTAGAGCAGTTGGGCTCAAATATTCCTTCCTTCCTCCCTCCCTCCCTCCCTCCCTCCCGCCCTTCCCTCCCTCCCTTCCTTCCTTCCTTCCTTCCTTCCTTCCTTCCTTCCTTCCTTCCTTCCTTCTTTCCTTCTTTCCTTCTTTCCTTCTTTCCTTCTTTCCACAGAGAGAGATCACAAGTAGGCAGAGAGGCAGGCAGAGGGAAAGGGGGAAGCAGGCTTCCTGCTGAGCAGAGAGCCCAATGCAGGCCTTGATCCCAGGAGATCATGACCTGAGCCGAAGGCAGAGGCTTTAACCCACTGAGCCACCCAGGCGCCCCTAATTCCTTCTTTCTTACCAAGTTATTTCTGTTCCATTTCTGTCATGCCATGATTTCTGTCATGTTATATTTTTATTGGTCTCAGATTTGGTTAGGTAAAAAAACCTATCATGTATGCATATATTGTTAAATGAAGATATATATATATATGAATGTATAGCAATATACATACATATATGTATGAATTACATCCAGTAATATAGCAGGTCAGAAGGTATTTTTTCAAGAATAATTTCTTTAATAAGAAATTTGGTTTTCAAGTCTTTCTAGGATGAAACATTCAGTTTAATAAAAATAAAGCCTTATATGAAAATCATTTTTATGAAATAACTTCTGTGAAAATTAAAAGTTTGAATCACATTGAAAGTCTTTTCAAGTAGCTCAAGTTATTCTTTAATGCTTAGATTTTGAATTGCCATTTCTTGGATCAATTACACACATTTTAAATGAAATTAGCCTTTGATTTCAAACACCCCGCATATTTGGAATGCTTGCATTGTAGTGGTTTGTTGTTATTGGCCACTAGAGGTTTTATTCAATCTTCTGATTCTATGATTAGATGAAAGCCAAATGTATTTTATATTTAAATCCAAACATATCTCCAACTATTTCTATTTCAAGCATGGAAATTCTATCTGGTTTGGATTTTATCTCTAGACACTAAAATGAAATGTATTTCCGGCATATGAAATGGGGTGATTTCTCAAACACAGGACACTGAGCATTTTCAATGGGATGTAGGAGCATAAGAATAACCACAGTTGCAGAAGTGAGCTATAACTGGATTAAAGTTGTCATCATGTCTCATTTGACTCCTTCTTCCCATACTTGTGTGTCAGGATGGTTATGTCAAAATTTCTTGCAGCCTCAATTTGAAGTGTGCATTAGAGCTCAAGCATCTACCTGGTAGGGTTGTCACATGTGGATAGAAAGGGATTATATAAATAGTCTGACATACAGATGCTCAATGAATGTTCTTTTGTTGCCCATTAATTTTTTTAAAAAGATTTTATTTATTTATTTGACAGAGAGAAACAGAGATCACAAGTAGGCAGAGAGGCCCACAGAGAGAGAGGGGAAGCAGGCTCCCTGCTGAGCAGAGAGCCAGATGCGGGGCTCGATCCCAGGACCCTGAGATCATGACCTGAGCCTAAGGCAGAGGCTTTAACCCACTGAGGCACCCTGTTGCACATTAATTTTTTAAACAGATAATTGAGTGCCTACTAGGTCAAGAACTCTTCTAGTTTATAGGGGTATATTGGAGGAATGAGGACAGGTAAGGATCTTGTCCTCAAAAAGCTTACATTTTAGTGGTGGAACAGGATCTAACAAATAAGTTAGCAAATGAGCAAGAAAGCACCAAATATAAAGGTGTTACAGAGAATTATAATAGACTGACA
>CM053605.1:140345662-140372079 GCA_028646535.1 Procyon lotor
AATCCTTAACAATATAGCACAAATTCATGACCAGACCTCTCAATGTTTCCATGTTGATGGTAGAAGCACAGAAATTTTACTGGTGGTTTCAATCTATCCAAACTTGTATTGTTAGAGGTAAACAGTCAGAAATTTCTGACACCACCCAATAGCCATTGAAAGAAGACATACTGACTTGCCCATAATATTAGGATTTTGAAAGAAGTGTCCTCTCCTAACAGAGTAACTTTCATTTATATGTTTTACTCACATTATCCTGGATTCGCTCTGGACTAATAAAAGCAAAAGAGGTTTTCTAATTCCACGCTAGTATGCCTATTTAATTTATCAAAGTTCAATATAATACTCCATTATGATAGGTATCAATCATTTTGGGGGAGAGAATTATGGAAATATTTTTGTTGCTTTTCCTTAAAAGAGGTTTTTTTTTATCTTTTGGGGAGAAAATTATTCAGGAACTAGAACAGACTTCTATAGAATCTTTCTTTTCTTATGTGTAGATGTATCAATGAATAGGCCTCAGAGCACAGATTATTAAATTTGAATCTGGAGAGGAGAGAATTAGGATAGATAATCACTGAGTGAATAGGTGACGGTTAATAGTCTCCCTGCTCTCCTCTAAACATAGAAGGATAAAATCTTTAAAAAGTGGAACTATTACCATTCTAGTGGTGATACAGTGAGGAAGGAATGAGAAAGAAAAAGAAAATAAGAAAAAAAAATCAATATTCTAATCTCTAAGAAAATCCACATCTTGGTAAAATATTTGCCCCAATAGATTTTGCTCGATTTTTCTCCTCTCTACCATTCTCTTAACATGCAAACAAATTAAAAATAAATGGACAGTCAAAAATGAAACTCACCCTCACGTCCACCTCTCAACGTGATATCAGAGGAGCAGCTTGTGAATGACCTAGACTCCAAAGAGTCCAAGCTTTCAAAGGAATCTTCTCGCTTATGATTGCCTGGAGAAGTAGGAAATTCTCCACGTTCAGCACACCAGATATCACCGTAACCACTGTCCCTGCCACTCCTTTGCAGGCAGCTGGAGTCTTCAAGAGCCTAAAGGAAAAGTTTTTAAAGAAGTTCCCATAAACTTCCAAAAATGTAATCAGTCTTTACTTGTTTGCAGAGCTCAAGTTGTGCTATATTTGATAGGAGAGGCAATGAGATTTCTCTGTGAAACATAAAAAGAAAATCTGGCAAAAATCAAAGTATAAACCTATAAATGTTTTCCCACAATACTTGGCACCTATGTAACGATAAAGAAGTATTTTAAAAAAAAAAAGGAGGTATTCAATATTATTTAATAAAGTTATTTAAAATAAAATTTAAAATTTTTATTTTAAAATTTAAAAATATTTATTTAAAAATAATGAGGGTAAATTTTAAGAGAAGAAAAGCTAATAATACATTCAAGCGCTAAAATCAGTGATTACTTACAGTTATCTGGCAATAAACATGAAAGGAGTCAAAACAAAAAGCCAATCTTAATTTTGATATCCAAAAGGAGGTAAGTTAGTAAGATTATAGTCAGCCTACCTCCAGGAAATATTTGGAGGGTTTAAAATGAAGTCACTCTAATTGTTATGGTCTCTCAACAAAAACCTTTAAAAACAGAAAGAAGGGCAAGGGCAGCAGACATGCACCACAGAATTCACTCATTTTCATTGATTACAAAAAACCTAGATCTGCCAAGGAAAGCAGACGTGCTTGTGGGCATTCAAAATTTACTTTCCCTGAATCCAAATAAGCATTTGTTTGGCTCATGTAAGAGATATATAGACATATAACAAATGTGATTAGCCATAGGTTTGTAAATTAGATAGAACTTCATTTAAAATCATGATTTTGGAGGAACCTGGTTTGCTCAGTGAGGAGAGCATGTGACTCTTGATCTTGGAGTTATAAGTTTGACCCCTATGTTGGGTACAGGGATTATTTAAAAGTAAAATCTTTAGAAGATATGTATATAGATATATAGATATATTTTTATATAAATCTTTAGAAGATATATATACATAGCATTATTTTGAATAACATTTCTCTATGAAAATGCTAATAGAAAAATAAAACTGGACTTTTTAAAGTTAGAATTTCAATAAAATTATAAAGTCCTTAGCACTGTCTCAATATACAGTAACCAAAGAATATCTCTGCTTTTTCCTACAGTGAAGGTGATTTTGTCATTAGTGTACAAATCAGAAATGCTGGCTGCAGATGAGCTAACTACAGAGAGAGTTTGAAGAATGCAGGAATTCCTAACATCTAGATGTAATATGTGAATCTTAATTAAATCAGAATTCAGATAAAATAAGCCATGAATGAAAGTTGGGAGACAGCTGGCTAATTTTGAATATGGACTTGCAATTAGATGGTAGGGAACATTTATTAATTTCCTTCAGTATAACAGACATTGTATCTATACAGAAGATTATCTTTACTCCTGAGAGATGCATGCTGAGTTTTTAGAGGGAAGAGATCTTTAATTTACCTTGAAATGATTAAGTAAAAACAAATGAATGGATAGACATGTAAAGCCAGTATGGGAAGATTTTAATAGCTGAGTCGGATGGCACATGTCTGGGTATTTGTTGTACGATTCTTTCAACTTTCAATTATGATCCATTTTCAACATATGGTTAAAGTTGAAAAAAGAATGTACACAATGCATTATTAGCAGCTGTCCTGGACATACTTTTGGCTGAGACTGGATCTGTCCATTCTTGGCTCAACTCTCTGACCAATACATGAAGCATCCATAAGGTCTAGTGGATTTATGTGAGATTTCATATATATTAGACACCGGATACCCCAGCATTAGAGTTGACATCCTGCCATGAAAACGTGAGCATCTACAACTTGTATCTCATTTCCAAGAGGATGGGGAAGCTGGGCCTAGTGCTGATATTGCCAAAATACTTCTCAAAATATAAAAAGATTTTAAAATTTTTCAGTATTCAGAATAGTATTCTGAATACTATCCATCAGAATCTAAAATCTAAAATTTTTTAGATCTAAAAAAATCTAAAAATTTTTTTAGATCCATCAGTTTTCTTAGATACATGCTTGTGGAAGTTCAGAGTCCTTGACACAGAGCTAGATGATTTTTGACCTCATAAAATGCTCAAGTTAATAATGATGGGCCACTTCAGTGATAAAAGAACCCGAGTCTAGCCCTGGGGCCTGGTTTTTATGAGAACATCCCTCTGACCAGTCACCTAAAATGAGTCACCCCCAGTTTATATGACGACTCCGGTACAACAGCTTACCAAGTGTGTTTTTTAATTGACACTATGGATTGGCCTGTAAGCATTATCTATTTCAGTGTGAAACACTTGAATCAATGACTGTTAACAGAACACATGTAAAACAGTGATCAGATAGATATATCGACACACTTCTTATGGCCATCCCCATTCCATAACGATGGAATGGAAACAGCTATAGTTTTATCTGTCAAAATGTTTTACCTACTCCGGTTTTGACACCAGCAATAGGAAATAGCTTTGAATAAGGAATTTCCCAGCACAAATGCTGTAGTAGGATTATTCAACCTGAGTCAGACTGCCATAAAAAGAACCAAAGGCTGTTAAGAGAGCACTAATACAGGAGCCAAAGTCCCATATTATTTTTAACTAGAAGTTTTCTTAGCTGACATAACTATAAGGCAAGGCTCTGCTCATGTCCCAAGCCACCTGAACCTTCATCCGTCACAGTCTTATCCTCTCCCATGGCAGTGACCTATCAGTTCATGTGTCTGCATCAGACAGTGGTGCTCTAGGAGGATGGCCCCTTGTGAGTGTTCTCCCAACATCCCGAACATCGCTTGTGCAAGATAACTCTAAAACCTGCATTAACTCTTTCAAGAAATTTAAGTGAAGTAGCATCAACTCTCTACAATTCAAGAACAATAAAAATCAAGGAGGAATACTTGTAATCTCATCTTTCTGCAATGTATGTGGCTGAGCTCAGGCAAAAGTATTTGAAGATCAGAGTTGATGTAAGGCAAGGTGCTCATCTTCATCGTAACTTAAAATTTCTATCTTCCAATCACGATAACTAACATTTATTACATCCTTACAATGTGCCAGAGACTAATGTTTAAATACCTTCTCAGTACAGTGTCATTTAATCATCATAAAAATCCATGGAGCAACTACTGTTAATTAGATGATAGCCTATTATTTTAGCCACCTATTTTCTTCTGAGTACTGCAAATTCCCCCAGGAAAATATTCCCCTAGAAATGTTAACATTCTCATTTGGACCTTACAAATGAAAATTTGATATAACTATGATCAGCCCCAGCACTGGACTCTCTTCAAACAATCCTTAAGCATTCAAAAGCTGCATCACAGACTCCAAGATAGAAAGGACTAGAAATGTGTCTAAAAAGAAAAGATTCTAATTTAAACCCCTTAACACGTTTCATGTAACAGCATTTACTGCTCTCTAGGTAATAGAAACAATATAGCAGAATCATGGGAAAATTGGAGCATGGGCATTGGAGATATATTAAGACAGAGAAACTGAGTAAATTCCACACATAGTAATAGTCCTAAAGCACCTCTCTGCTACAGGTTGAGTTCCTAATATAGAAACAGTTAAGTTATATCAAGGGCCTTAGAAAGGAAGCAAATGAGCAGGTCATTGAATTACCTAAAACTAAGAAAGAAATACCTAGACTCACTCACTCCTTAGTGGTGGCGTATAAAGCCAGTAACAACCCTTGCTACCCAGCACAATCTAGAGTGGAGCAAAGATAATAGGAGTTGCCATATTTGTTAGAAGAGGGGAAGAAGGTAGAGGAGAAGTAAAGGAAGGGAATATAGGGAAGTGGGGAAAAGGAGGAGAAAGTAGTAGTATTAGGAACAATAGTCATCTCATCCAAATGTGGTTTCCTTACCTTAGTCAGAGCTTGTCCTAAAAGATTCTCAAATGCTTTCAAATTAAGATAGGGTCCATTATAGCCCGGGTTACTTTGTGCTTTTCTTCCCAACCAGTACAGTGTTATCAAAACCTTGAAAAATTCCACAAAAACAACAAGATCAGTCTATCTAGCAACTAACTACAAGTCCAGATGCTGCTTAGCACTCTAGACAGAAGATAGCATATCTGTGTAGGCTGAAAAGTAGAGTTTCTTTTAAATTATGTTAGGGAGAAGGGTCATTAAAAATGTTAATTATTCTTAGATTTTTGTCTCTGAGCACGTTCTCAGATCAAAAGCTCAGATCCCAACAGGTTTTTGTACACTCTAGTAGCACATAAAGGGAGAACATTTATGAAGAAATCAAATTAAACTTTTAAAGCAATCAATTTTTCTGACAAGCTCATAGACTGAACCCTTAAAATCAGTAATTCTCAGCCTCCTTAACAGGGTGCTCCTGTATTTTTTTTAAATGAAGCTGTCACACCTTTAGAAATTCTCCTACTATGCAGAATGTTAGACATATAAGTCTGCATTGAGTAATTAACCACAGTCCTTAAACATTCGGTGTTTTTCCTTAAAGTCTGATCTGGTGGTTTGACATACTCCTCTAAAGATCCTGAAGTACGTTCATTTGACTTTCCCACCTTCCATATAAGGAGCCACCCCCCACGTCCCACCCCCACTCTTACACCCTGACATCAGAGAATATACGGTTGAACATTAAACATACTTTGAGTTCCTGACCGTTTGGCTACTGGCAACAATTGCACCAGAAAAAGGATTCACAGTATATCAGATATTTTTAGATCCCACTGCCTTATTACAGTGGGATCTTTTACTTATTACTTAAGTAAAAAAACATTAATAATGTTCCCTTAAATATAACTTACATTTTTCACTCTCCTATCAGTCTCTTCTTGCCTATAAAGAAAAAAGAAAATGACTATTAAGTAATATCTACGAGCCTTAAATTATTAAGTAGAAAAAACTCATTTTTATTCTAACATTCTATGAATATTAATACCACCTGGACATTCAAAAACCTTAAACTGAATACTATCCATCAGAATTTTTCCATGTTCGTTGATTTCATGAAATAGAATGGTCCATTTTCTATAAAAAGCAAGGCTGTCTTTTTCTCATTTTTTAAATTACAGTCTGATTTTTTTTAATGTACTATTTTGCATTTTTTGTATTTTCAATTTAAACAGTGTTTGAACCCATCCAAAAGTGGGGCAGGTTAGTGTGCCTCACAGCACAAAAATCAAGAAAAGACGAAAACCTTAAAGAGTGGGGTATGGACGGGGTGGGGTGCAGAGTTTCACATGGTGTTTTCTTTTCCATCAATCGTCCATGGATTTTTCACCCAAGATCCTCAGAGCAAAATGCTCAGAGATCAAGGTCCTACAGATGTTGAGAATTACAGTTTTAGAAATGGCCATGAATCTCTCCCTGAAGAGATTTCACTCTGTCACAAGAATTATGAGTTTTCTCCCTCACCTGTGAAAGGGCATATTTATGGGAGAAGTCAAAAGGAGGCAGATGTCATCACAGTGCTGAAGAAGCAACATCAGTTAACTAACAAGGAGTCACTTTAAACTAATGTGCTTCCTATCGTCAGACACACTGAAGCAGGATCATTGCTAATTCAGAGACTGGAGAAGCCAGAACTAGGGAACCTCTAAGGTGGCTTTCTGGCCTAAAAGTGTTGTATTTTCCAGATAAAATGTATATATGTATATGTCATGTGTACATTGGAGAGATATAAAATACTTATCTAACAAATAAGACCTGTATACAGAAAAGTAAAAGGGGGAGAGAATGAGCACACAAACATTGAACTTAACTTTCAAAGAATCAGTGAGAAGGCCACGGCCATTCCTTTCCAGAAAACAAACATGAAGTGAGGTGGACCTTAGAACAACATCCACCTCCTATCTAGCCCAAAACAGGACAAAAATTAAATCTACAAGTTCTCACACTACTGTGGAAATGTAAAGGGGTGCAATGACTTTAACCTTTAATCCATTTGGTGATGATTACAAAAGCTGAGTATCTGTGTATTCTAGAACCCAGGAACTCCAATCCCAGGTGTACATCCAACAGAAAGGTTTACGTATATCCACCAAAAGTCATATACGAGAAGGTTGATGGAAGCACATTCCATAACAGAATACACTGGAAGCTCCACATAGGTCTTTAACAATAGAATGGGTAAATTAGGGAATACCCGCAATGAAATAGTCCATGGCCACAAGAATGAACAATCCGTAACGACGTGAGACCGTGTGATTCAGGCCAGCAATGAGAAGCCCAAGTGGCCAGACACAAGTGGTAGAGATCGTAATTTTCATTCATAGGAAGTAAAAAAACAAAGATATGATGTTACTAGAGTGGTTACCCTTGCGGGGAAGGACGGTGGAAGGATTAGAACAAGGAGGAGGACACTGATACTTCTCTTGATTTTCATCTGGAAGCTGGCTACCCGCATGGGTTCTGTCTCGGATGTCTTCGAATTGTACACTTGTAATGTGTAACCTTTTATATGTGTATATTATACTTCGAGAAAGTAAACTAAAAGAATAAACTGTACAGCCTAACTGCTCAAATCATAGCTTATCGCCTAAGTAAAAGAAAATCACCTTGTAAAAATCAACATTTAATTTCAGAAGTAGTTAATGGAGGGGAAATCACTAAAAACTGACCATAAAAAATAGCACATAGAGTTGTAAAATAGATAGCTTCTTTTTGGAAGAATGATCAACATACACCACTCAGAAATTAAATTATCCAAAGCACAGAAGAACCATTAATATTCAATGCAAAAGACAGACTATGCTGAAAATCGTCATCCCATTGAAGGTGGGATGATTGGAGTCGAATGTTCTCATAAGCACACTAAGGGAAAAAGAACAACAGAGCGCTCTTGAACCCCTGACCTCCTTTCCACATCCCTCCATAGAGGTTTCAATTCCAACACACTCCTTTACGATTTACTTTTTACTATAATAAAGCAATCGCTATAAATATATATGGTCTATTCTGTAATAAACACAATAAGCAGTAACCTTGGTACTATAACCTTTCATGTACTTTACATTCCCTTCTAAGTATGAGCATTTATAATGTGTTCTTGAATGCAGTGATACGCAGGCCAGCCAAATTAGTACCCTATCACTGAAATGCAATGCCAAGAATTCAAGTAGTCAATGATTTGCTAGAGTCAGTAGAAGCCACTCTCTGACACATAACAAACAAACACATCCCACTGGACAGAAGTCAGTAAGCATGTGGGCTCTTTACCTTCTGTGGCCACTGGGCACAACCTCAAACCCCAAAGCCTTTTAAATAGAACAGGGTTGTGGGGAAGCTCATGCTAACACAGACTTTCCGTGAGCCAGCCAAGTTACTGCCCGACACAACAGAGCCAAAAATAAGGCAGTCCAATCTACAAAGCCGGCTAATTCCTCCATAAACATTTCAAGAGTGAACGTGCTGTCGGACCACGTTTAAGAGAATGGGCTTCAGGTCAGCTCTGGATCCTGCTACATTCATCCAAGCAATTTGACTCTCAAAAACTTCTGTTTCCTTCTGATGAAACTGGGGAGAATGCTCCCCAGTTTAGTAGACTAGGAGGAAATGTCCACAGGTACTTAACAGAATCCCTAGGCTCACGGTAAGCGCTCATGAAGAAGCAGTCATCACTAGAGCAGAAGCTATGGGAGGGTAGGGCCCACTTATTCACCACGCTGCACACAAATGCTTCCTTGTGAAGCCATGCGGGACCCAAATATTTAAAATTGCAACCAGCCTCTCTGACACTCCTTATCTCTCATCTCTGCCTTATTTTTGCACTTCTAACTGTCTACTGCATGTTTTCATTATGACTTTCCTCCACCAGAATCCAAAAGGATTTTTGTGGTTTTGTGTCTTGCCATCTCCCAGGTGTCCTAAGACAGGTCTGCCACCTGGCAACCACGTAATATTTTATTAACAATGCTTAGCACAGTGCATGGTATACAAATGCTCTCAAATATTGACTGAATACATTTATTTAGCTCACAGAAATGTAAGCTAGCAAGAGAAAGCCTAAAGTCATAAAAGCTCAGGAGATTCTTCATAAATATTCACGATGTCACAGAACAGTTAAATAGCACTAGCTTGCTTAAAACATATCCAACTGACTCAAATTGTATTGATACCCATAATGGGGCTTCTTTCTTAAAAGACTACCTTTAAAATTGCAACGAAGGGGAATTCTTCACAATTGTACATCAATAAATCAAAAAAAGGCAGAGATTCAAAAACAAAAAGACCAACTTCAGAGTGCTAAGTACAAAGATGAAGTGCTAGTCTCTGCAATGAAAAGCTTCCCAGCAGAGCTCTGAAAGACAAGAGCCAAAGAATCTAAACCTTCCTTGAAATCCAAATTTACCATAAAAGGGACAGAGATGAAATATTAATAGTTTCCCAAAATGACCACACTGAATATATTGCCAGCCTTCTCATACACTAATTTAATAACTACGTTTAATATTCAGAAAAATCACAAGTATAACATAGATATAATCTTCCACTGTTAATAGTTCTCATGATTTCTTTGCAACCTGACAAAGGGCCAGAAAACGTATGCCCATACAGACCTCTGAACCTTCTGCCAGAGGTCAGGAAGAAAAGAGGCACAAACTCTCAAGTAAGCCCATCAGCGAACACATTCATCCGTAACTACCTTATCCTAATAGCTTCTGGTATACTTCATACCAGGAAGCCCTAGATCTGATTCCTCCTTTCTTTATCTGAAGCTACTTTAAAATACCAGTACAAATCATCAATCAAGAGGACCACTTTTAAGCAAAGGGACATAAAATCCACGTAGATGTTCTAGCTCTCTTCCAGAGATCCCCAGGCGGGGTTTTTCCACGAAGAGCCAGCTTGGCTACGGGGCCATGTTCTGGGGTCCTATCTCTGGGTGCGAATTCCAGCTCCACTGTGACTCACCTGAGAACTCAGTAATGTATTGAAGTCTCCTACTCTCACCTAGACACAACATACCAGTCTTGTTGGGCTTAAATGAGGCACTTAATGGAAGCAGATCACGGAAAGGAGACATTTCAAAACTATCCAATTCTCCATCTCAACCAAACAGTGTGGGGGGAAGAGAAATCCAGTTTCACCACACATAACATCTTTCCCGGGAAGACATTTCTGTGAAGCACAATCCAAGACATCTCATGTTATGCTTTCTTTGCCCTCTTGCCATAGAAAGCTTTGAACAAGAAAGTATTTCTAGAATAAGGTCAAAGAAAGGGCAAGACAAACTGCTGTGGTATTACTATCACTGGCCAAACATCCATATTGGCATCCAGCCAGCCCTCCTCATCCGACCTTTGTCTAACAGAAACGGCCTTGGCCAACCCTCGAATTCTCCAAATGCGAAAAATCACAGGGGGGGAAAAAGTGCTTACATGGCCAAATTCTATCTCCTAATATCTGATAGCATAGTTTGGGAACAAAGGATAAGATCATAGTTTTATTATAGCTTGGGGCAGCCAGCTGTGTCTGTGGGGCTTCGTCAAAAGTATTTCCAAATACCTTCTGTTTATTCGAAGAGCTAACCACCCCCCACACACGCAGGGGCCCGCCCACCGCAGCCCTTCCCACCAGCCCTTCTGGTAGACTGTGGAGCACTGGAGCGGGTCTGACTCATGGTCTTACCTCTGGAGTTAGCCACAGGCCTGCACTCAATGCACTTATGTAGAAGTTACTTAACGCCACTCACGGAGCCAGTCCAGCAGATGAAGGACCAAGGGATGGAGGGAATCTCCCACTAAATCAGGTAAAATTTCGTCATTTTAAACACCTACCCACTTCTCTATGTTCCTCTCCTATATCTTGATACACCTTTTCTTCAAGGTCCCAACGCTCTGCCACAATAGCATAATCCCCAAAGAACTGAATATTCCATGCTCCAAAATCATCTTTCCTCCCCAAATCCCAGCCCCCATCCTTTCCAAGCCTTCACTCATTGGTAAAGTTAAAACACAGTTGTCTTACTGAATCATCAAGGAACATGATTAAAAATTCATGCCGGAATGTCTTATAGACTGGCATTATTTTTGCCTCAGGTATTATGGCGGGAGACCTCCCCGCATCCTAATAGGAAAAATGAGACAAGTGTGGTCCCACCCACCACTCCCTCAAGCTTCTGTGGCTAACAAGGAATCTGCAATTCTATATGGGGCTCACGTGTAGCTTCCTACCCTACCCATCTCTTCCCCGCCACACATACTCATCCTTCTTTTGGCCCCTAATCCTACAGCCCTACAGTCCTTTCTTAGCCCAGAATAAGCTTCCACCCTTGTACCTCAGACCAACTGTAACTCACTGGGTGATTTTGTCCCCAGGCATCCACTTCCTGAAGCGACTTCCCAGAATGAGTAAGATGGGGTTCCTGCTAGGGACCCAACCCTTCCAGAGTTGGTCTGGCCCCGCCCTGCATGGCACCAGCTGACCTGGATATTGCCTTTTCGGAAACCGGGTTGATGTTAGAGAAACTGGACCCACAAGATACTTGGTCACTCTCCAAGCCACTAAGTAATCTCTGCCCTCCAGTTGTTGCTTATGAAGTCTGGCCACCTGTTCACAACTTTAAAAATATTTCAAGAAATGAGGCCCTGAGTCATGATTTCATAAATGGTCACAAGCAGAAGTGTGTGGACAGCATCTGCTTTCAATCTGTCAGATGTGTATGGGGTAAGGGGGGACACACACGTGTGGCAGTGGGAGATGGTGGAGACAAGTCACAGCAGATGTCCTTCTCATGACAGCGGTGGCATCATTTTTATATCTGCAACAAGACGGTCGCCTCTACACAGGAGCAAAGAGGGAACTCTGAGCAATCCTAAAGGGTACTAAGCGAAAAATTTCAGAAACATAACAAACAAATAACTTCTAACACTACTGTCTGAGGAAATGGCTTGTTTTTATTCCAAATGCAGGAATCAAAGAAGCAATTTAGGAATAGATCAAATAATGCTTTTTTTCTATAAACAGAAACTCTATTTTTCTATTAATGGAAGCTCACCCACTGCATTATTTAATATAGAGCAAATACCACCACCTTTCTCTAATGACTGCACCGAGCAGGAGGAAGAGACCTGTGAATAACAAGTTCAAAAAGAATTCTTAGAATACTGCACTTATTCTTTCCTTCTGTCCAAGTAAGCTGCAGTAAAAAAAAAAAAAAGAAAGGAAAAGAAATTCTTCCTTTCCTCCCACCTTCATCCCCAAAAATGAAACTGCATTCCACTGGACAATCTTCCAGCAATGTTAGACACATGTGACTCATAGATTTTCATCTCCCGTAGTTGCAAAATGCAGTTCTACCTGAATGTGGAAACTGTAAAAATGATTCTTGAGAAAGAGCATGAAACCTGGAGGTAATTAATGAGTGCAAAGAGATAACCTCGTGATTTCTGAACTTACCTATGTGAGAAAAAAATCTTGGAAATTCAAGCAACATAAAATGCTTTTTTTCTAAACATGACAATCAAGTAAGTACCTCTTGTTAAAAATAATTTATTAAATTTCGCACCTTCCCACACGCTACTAAGAATAGCTAAGTTTTACTTAAAGGGAAAGGAAGAAAACTGCATGCCTCCAGAGACACTGGCATCGCTTCAAAAATGACACTGAAGGTGAGAGGTGAGCTTTCTCTCTAACTCTCAAAACTGCAGATTCTCTGTAATTCTCTTCTACCTGATGGAATGTCTGCTATTACATAATTTCACACTGGGGACTCACACATGTATATTCCCTGTTAGACGGCAACCCCAAAACAGGCAATTCTCAATGTGGAACTGAGTACCCATCACGTGTGCTGCGTACTAAATGGAATCACACATTCGATTACATCAAATATATTGGGGAGAGGCTGGAGAAGATGTCAACTACAGACTGACCCGTAGTTTTACTTCTACAGGTAACAATGCTGGTAGCAGCAGCAATGAAAATAGTGGGTTTTGGTCTCAGACATGTTAAGTTTGAGACACTTACGGAAGTGGAACTGCTAAGTAACTGGGAGTTAGACACAGAAGTAAGATCCTCAAGCTAGGAATCCAGGTTGGAGATCTAATCTGGGGAACTGTCCCCACAGAGAAGAAATGTAAGGCCATAATGCGAAAATACTATCACCTAGAAAACAAGGGTAGATGAGAAGAGGTCTGGGGACTGAGTCTGGAAAACCCAACACATAAGGGTTATGAAGAAGAGGAGAACCCAGCAAAGCAGACAGAGAGAGGCCCATCCCGTGTGACAGGGAGAGTGGCATGCCAGGCATAAGGGAAGAAGGCAGAGGGGACAAAAAGGTCAAAAAATACTGTTGAGAGAAGAGCTGAGGAATTACTTTGGATTATTCTTCAATCCTTATAGTATCTTACACACATACACACAATGACTAAATTACTGGTTTTTCTCTTGCCTCAAAGGGGGCAAGAGAATGAATTGTCAACAAAAATCTTGTCAAAACCACTGATTTCCTAAAGATACAATTTAGGAAAATACTGAACTACATATCTCAGGTGTCCTTCCAGATGCCTAAATGCATCTTCAATGTCAATATGAAAATCAACTATAAGCATAAATATTCTGTTATCATGATACTGGAATGTGCTAGGTGGGGTACTTTCAAAGTCACTGCTCTCAAATTGTGTACCATGAAACAGGAAAAAATGGTAAAATTTAATAGGATTTAAGGTGGAAAATTTTGTAAAGTGTTGTGTCTTTTCTTCTCAAATATACACACTAGCAAAATAAAGTTCTGAGAAGTCCTACAACAAGAGAGCCATTTCACTTAAAGTTTGAAAATTTTTTCATATTTTTTGGCACAACTGTTATTAAAATATTAAGAGACACTGATATTATGAAGTATTTTGCAACTGTGTTCTGTTTTAAGCTCACTTTATGCTTAATTACATAATGTATTTTAAAACAATCACCTTTATTAAGCACGTTATATTACTCATTATGTTGATTATTATACATTATCTCCTTTAATTCCCAGAACCATCTAATGATCGCTAAGTAGGAAACTGGGACTCCAAAAGCTTAATACTTTCCCAGAGTCATAAAACTATTAAGACTTGATGTGAACTATACTTTTCATAAACTAAAATCCATAGACCAAGACTATGTTTTATATTCTTGCAGTCACACTTTCCGCCATTATGTATTTTTAAGTAATTTATTTCTTTCCTAATTCTGAAAAAATAATTGTCTCTACATTATCCTGAAATAGGTTTCTCAGTATTCTCTCAAAGTGTTGGCTCAAAACCTATCCATGGCAATAACTATATCCTGAGTAAATCTGCCTCCTAGAGACAACATCAGAAGCTCCCCATTACCATCTTCTCGGCCAAAGTTTAGCTATGTGTCCCGCTGTCTTGAACATACAACCCATTAGGGGATTCCACACATGGAAAATTGCCAGAGCACTTTATAGAAGACGTCTAAGTAAATGAAATATATCACAGTAATTCTCGAAGCAAGAGAGCAGCTGCCAAGTATAGATTTCCTGTACTTCACCACTGCTAAGCCTCCATGAATAGTTTTTGTAAGACAAGTACTCATCAACTATAAATAAGATTATAAATTAAGCACAAATAAGATGAAACAGGAAAATCTTTTGGTCTCCTAAAGGCAACTTCTCTTATATTAAAAAATGCTATATCGGGGCGCCTGGGTGGCTCAGTGGGTTAAAGCCTCTGTCTTTGGCTCAGGTCATGATCTCAGGGTCCTGGGATTGAGCCCTGCATTGGGCTCTCTGCTCAGCAGGGAGCCTGCTTCCCCCTCTCTCTCTGCCTGCCTCTCTGTCTACTTGTGATCTCTCTCTCTGTCAAATTAATAAATAAAATCTTTTTTAAAAAAATGCTGTATCTACCTTTAGGTTTGCGAAAATTAAGATAGATAGATAGGCCAGGTGTAAGGGAAGAAGGTAGAGGAGACAAAAACTTTTTGGTAAAAAAAAATACATATATAGTATTTTTTGACATTTATAGGTCAAAAGTATATATAGTATTTTTTAATTTTTTGACCTGTATATAAAGATTTATTTATTTGAGAAAGAGAGAGAAGCAGTATACCCAGGGAGCATGGAACCCCACTCGAGGACTTAATCTCATGACCCTAAAACCATGACCTGTGCCAAAATCAAGAGTTGGATGCCTAACTGCCTGAGCCACCCAGGCTCCCAATTGAGATATATTTAAAGTGCCTAGCATGGAAAAACTTATTTCCTTTCTGATACACATGAACATTCCTGAGAGCAAAGCATAAAAGCATATAAATTATTAGTAAGCTATCTTACTGTCAATTCCTCAGCTGTAATTTATACTAAATGTGCTATGTGTGCATATAGTTCAATTCCATATTATCAAAGTAATACATACTATTTAGTCAACCTACACATTCAAAAGTCTCCACATTTCTTAGAAGTAAATTATTCTCCCTTGCCTCTAACACTTGTTTCAAAATTTTAATTTCCATTTCTGCTATGGGAAAAATTAGCACCACTTCCCCCTCAAAAGATCCCTATCCCAATTTTATCATTTCAGTCCTAAATTTTGCCTGTTTTAGATAAGCCCTTCTTTATCTAATGTTTACTGGAGCAATTCCAAGATAGGAAAAAAACCTTAATTTTTCACAATTTTATCTAATCCAACGGTTCATGGAAGCAATATAAATTTAGAGCAGAGAGGGTGTCTCAACCTTGGCAGCATTACCATTTTGAATGGATAGTTCCTTGTTGTGGGGGGAATTAGACTGTGCAGTGTAGGGTGTCAGTCAGCATTCCTGGCTTTACCCACTTGATACCAGCAGCACTCCACTCACACTTGCCATGACGATCAAAATGTCTCCAGACATTGCCAAATGTCCCCTGGGGCAAAATTGCCATGGTTGAGTGAGAACCACTATTTTGGAGGATCTAAGATTTTAATTAACTCCCCTTAATCAAATAAAGCACATTCAAGGGTTGAAAATTAGTGGAAAGTGTCAGCTAATGACTGCTATCTAGAAAAAGTTATCTAATGGGATCAAAGCAAACAGCCAAGCAATGACTAAACACCTGAGAAGTTCATGAAAAACGTTCTATGAGAACCAAGAGGAAGACCTAACTCAGTGCCTGCATTGTAATGGACACTCAGCAAATATCTACCAAATGCTCAAAGAATTACAACTTAGTATAAGGTAGGAGAGCTCAGAGTTTTCATCACCCCGGAAAAATACATTCATGCTTGCTTACCCTTCATATTTAAAGTGGTAAGAAATAATGCATCAGATCTTCACGTTCTCTATCACAGTCATATTCAAACATGTCCTATAAAGTCTGATCAATATAGATGGCCCTCCAATTAAACCTTATTTAAGCCATTAACAATACAGGAGGTCTCATTTTTCATACAATCCAGATTGGTTAGGTACATTCTTTAAAATACATCTGTATATAAAATATATTGTGTATTGATATTTTCATAGTGTACAATTACAGATCTTCCTAGTTTAAACACAAATATTCCATCTCTAATTCTTTTTGTTCACAATATTGATAATTTGAGTGCTACCATAGACTGAATGACCAACATCCCCTTCCCTCAAAATGTTCACATCCCAATCCCTTGACTCTGCAACTATTACCTTACATGGCAGAAAGGATTTTGCAGGTTAAGGATTTTGAGATGAAGAGATATTCTGGATTACCGAGTTAGCCCCTATAGATCAATTATTCTGGTGAAAGAGAGGAAGGCTTGACTACTACAGGAGAAGGGATGGGAACACAGAGGCAGAGAGTGCAATGATGCAGCCAGCAGCCAAGGAATGCCTGCTGCCTCTAGAAGTCAAGAGGCGAAGAACAGATTCTCCCTCTAGAGCCTCAAAGAAGGAACCAGGCCAGCTGACACCTTGATGTTAGCCCCTGAAGACTCATTTTAGATATGTGACCTCCAGAACCATAAGAGAATATATTTATGTTGCTTTAAGTCACTAAACAGTGGCCACAGGACACTAACACAAGTCTTAAATCAGCATCACTCTATGCATTTCCTTCAGTATAGCTCTATATTGTGCTATCTCCATTTTCCAGATAGGAGACCAAAGCTTAATGAGATTAAGTGACTTTCTAGAAGTTTTCCTGTATAGCTATAATTCAAGCCCAAATCCGTCTCATCTAAAAGCCAACTCAAAGCATTAAGAGTATCATTTGGCTTAAAAAAAAAAAAAAAGAAAAGAAACCGACTCCTTATTGTCCATTTTAACCTTCATCCACAGCAACCACTGCCAATAGTGCTACCTGCACATAATCTGTCTCAACAAAACTCCATTCACAGCTGAACTGTCACTACATTCATGAAAATCCACAGACATCTGTCCCACAGCAAAATTACAAATACAGAAGTAGTACAGGTAACATCAGAAAAAGGAACAAGAGGGGCTCAGTCGTTAAGCGCCTGCCTTCAGCTCAGGTCATGATCCCAGAGTTCTGGGATCGAGCCCGCATTGGGCTCCTTGCTCTGCGGGAAGCCTGCTTCTCCCGCTACCATTCCCTCTGCTTGTGTTCCCTCTCTTGCTGTGTTTCTCTCTATCAAATAAATAAAATCTTTAAAAAAAAAAAAGAATAGCTTTAAAAAAAAAAAAGAAAGAAAGAAAAAGGAACAAGATAATGGAGAATTTCTCTTTCTTCTCAAATATATTTTCCAAACCTCCCAAGACAAAACGAAAACCAATCTACCTCTTGGGCAGAAACAAATGAAGTCTGAGGAATTGATTGTCCAAAAAATTGGACTTTTTTAAAAAACATTTTCTTTCTTTATTTTACAGAGAGAAACAGCATGAGCGGGAGAGGGAGAGAGAGGCAGACGCCACATCGAGTGTGGAGCCCAATGCAGGATCCCAATTTCAGGATCCTGAAATCCTGACCCTAGCCAAAACCAAGAGTTGGACACTTAACCAACTGCACCACCCAGGCACCCCCCCAAAGAATTATTTTTAATTTAATATTTTATGGTTTATCTTTCTTGCAATTTGTATAAAGGCTGTCTTTTATTAGAAAGCCAACATCATGCATTATTTAAAACTTTTCCATGCACATATACCACCTGTGACAGCTTTTCTATTTCTTATTTAGCTTTCCACATAACACTTGAAATTTCAGAATATTATCAAAGTATCACCAGTCATCCTCTACAGACCACTGAGAAAGAATGGACACGCTTCAAAGGAATAATATAATTGGCTTTCAAATTCAGATTAATATAACCTCGCCTTTCAATTAACTTTCAAGGTCAATATACATTCAATCCAATATCCTTCAGAGTACTTGGCATTTATTGCAATTAACTTCAATTTTCCTATTTTATTTGCAAATACCTTTTCGAAATTTCTGAGACTAAAGAGCCTAATGAGCTCTTTCTTCTTTCCCCTCTCTACCCTCACCGTATTTAGTCCAAACCAAATTCAACTAGTACTTCCCAGACTTTTCTCAGATATGCCCTTTATATTCCCACTAGCATTATCCCAGCTCAGAATATAAAATTTAATAAGTTCTTCTCCAATGCATGTATCATCTAATCCCCAATCCTGTTCATTCTTCCATGTTTTTCAATCTGACGAAGGGCTAAGTTCCAGAGCCAGAAAGCTAAGCCCTAATTAACCCAAATAACTTCCTCTCCTTCAAACTCACTTCCCCACCAACCAAATCCTATCAATTCTAGCTCTGAAATATCTCTCGTATTCATCTCTTATTTCTCAGACCTATTTCCTGTCCTCAGTCTTTCCCCCCTCCTTCTTCAGGGAGGTGACTCAAGAATCTTCCTAAAATGGAATGCTCTCTATGTGTCCTTCCTTAACATCCTTATTTTTTATGGCTTATTTCCCCTGAGTAAAATCCAAATGTGGCCTTTGCATTCAGCTCTGGCTACTTTTAGTCACCTCATTTCTTGACCTGCCCCAACACAAACCCAACGTTCTTTCCATTAAACATCCTTAGAATTCTCTCAACATTCCTGATCTTTCCCATCTCTATATGGGAGACAATAGGTTTTTTCTTTCTAGAAGTATCCTGACTATCCTTCCCTTCTTTTGAGCTACTCATTCTCTCAGATTAAGCTCATATTTCACTTGCCTCTGAAGACTTCCTCTATTCTCCTAGAGACCTCCCATGTGATCTCATGTATACTCAATGCAGACTGCTTTTAGAACATTCCATCATACTATGATGTACCGTGGATGCCTCCCTCCCTGCAGTCTCTTGCACTAGACCGTGAATGCCATGAATTCAGAGACAGAATGCTGTTCAGCTTTGGTTCAGTATTAAAACACACTCCAGCTTCTCTCTAAAAATCTATCCAAGTACTCAGAATCATTTTTAAGGGGATATTTGACTATGTCATTTACTCCCTCTCGTCCCCATTAAGATAAAGGGTTCCCCGGGCTTTAATCTTGAACTTAATTTTAGTTACATGCGCCATCTCCATCTTTCAGCCATTTCTTGCTATATCCATCCTATACTCTGACTTCAGAACCTGTTAATTCTCACAAAGAGCCAAATATGCCATTCCTTCAGCCTAAAATGCCCAGAATCTGTCACATATTTAATTCTTAAATGTCAATGTCCAGTGAAGTCCCACAGGACAATGCCATTACCTGAAAACACCATCACTCTAGAGATCCAATAGCTCATAAGGGTATATGAATAGCTACATGAATATGAAGCCTTACCATTATTCATCCACTTGTGTGCATTACTAATGTTAATATGCTGGTATACTGATAACATCGTTTCCAAAGGAACTGCTAAAGGACTAACCTTTTTCTTGTTACAAACATTATTTATATAATAGGGGTTTTGTTAAGTATATAAACTTAAGTTAAAATGTTCTTAGGATAACAATTTCACACACCTTCTCTTTGGAGTAGTTCTCATTGGTTTATTCCCTACAATAGAAATTCTCAAACCATGGTCTCCAGGCTAGCAGCATCTACAGCACCTTAGAACTCATTGGAAATAAAAAAAAAAAATCTCAAGTCCCACTCCATACTTATGGAATCAGCAACTGGGGTTGGGGTCCAGTAAAGTGGCTCACTGAGCCCTCCAAGTGATCCCAATGCATGCCAATGATTGAGAGCCACTGCCCTATAAATATACCGAACTGAAAACGACATCTTTAACTGAAACTACAGCTTCAACTAGTTTTGCTACTTCTCTGAAAGAGGAAGTTAAAATGAAACATAATTCCTCTAGACTCACCCAACTAGAATTTAAAACAAAAAGCACAGAGAAACTGAAAATTAAGCGAAAAGCCTGGAACTCCTGCCAAGGATTTTCAAGTGTGCACTGAATAAACCTCACATGCTTCACTGTGCTTAGGCATGCTTTAGAGGGCACCATAAAAACGCACTTGATTTGTTGCTTCCACAGCACACTGAGCTGGCTCTCAGGAGGTCTTGGTCCAGGGATCTAAAGGACGGGGAAAGTCATTGAGTTTATTACTTAACACTCCATAAGCACCAATGCTTCAAGGAATCCAGAAGAGAACATCTAAGCATAAAAACATGCTTCGGGTCCACAGGACAGAATGTTTCAAGAAGCAAGAAACACAGAAAGGATTTTCTGAAAAGTCAACCACTTCTGGTTTTAGAGGAATACTATTCAGGAGATTCTAGTGAGTTACTTTTTGTTGCATTCCTATTATAACTTCCTCATAGCATGCATTCCTATTTTATATCTGTAAAGAAGAGTGATTGGGGGGGGGGGGGAAGCAAAGACATACTTTCCTATTGCCTAATCTCTAACTTGTTTACCTCAGTTAAGGAAGTCTGAATTAAATAATGCCGGAATAATGTGTCTGAATGTGGTAAAAGATTAAATAAGCATGAATCTAAGGCCACCTTAATAGAAAATCCTACATAAAAAGTTATAATATCAAAGTCGTTTCTGTAAAAATCATCATGAGTAACAAGAGTTATAAAGGCATCAGAGTCAAAACACAAAGAACTCATTGAGAAGAGATGCAAAACATGAATTAAGAAAAATACACGGTGGCTGCACCAAAAAATTAACTTGCCATTGGTAAATGTCCTTCTTTACATGGTAAAATGTGCAACAAAGTGAAGATATTCTGATCTGCAGATTCAAGCAGGTAGTTTCCTTTGAAACTTCATTCTAGCTCTTATTTTATTCAGTTTACTAAATCTAAAGTAGAGTAATAAGTTAAAGTAGATTAAGTGCCCATATGAACAGCCAGTCATTGAAATAAACAAGGTTAACACGTAAAATGAAATATTACCCTCATTCAAGTCATTTGCTGCTCTAGTTGAGCAGGGAGTGAGGCCCGTGGAAATAACTACGGCAGACCAGGAGGGGGGACTGAATCAGCCCTGCCCTACCTCGCTGAGTGGCCCCTTGCAAAAGCCACCTGACTTCTGAGCCACCTTCTCCTCTGTGAAAGAGTGCGTCAAATGAGATTCTCTTTAGTACCTTCCAGCTCTGAAAGTCTGATTTTTGCCTCTTACAAAGGAATATTCATTAAAAGCACTTCTGAAATTAACAATTCTCACTGCAAACTTAAAACTGATATGAAAGGCAAAATAGAGACTTACTGGTCTGGCTAAAGGGCCTTTCTGGTTAAGTCCAAAGGAGACAATGAACACTTGTCAGCTGTATGACATGACTAAGCGTTCCAAACTAATATAAATAGATGTCCTCATATATTACTTTGATTGTAATTGTGGGACAACGTGCTCCATATTTGAAGGCTGACAACTTTGAATATTTATCTCCTTGAAAATCTACCTCAATTTTTAAGTCTTATGAAACTAACGATGCCTTTAAAATCACAAAGTAACTGATAATTAGTAAGTTATCAAAGTCATTCACGAAAAGCAATCTTCTGACATAAAAATAAGCTTTCAAATGATGTACATCCCCCAGATTTCTTCTTAAAGCTTCAACAGACCTTAAGAAAAAGATCAAACACCAGATTGTCAAATTATTTACTTAGGAGTATAGGAAGAGAAAGAGAATCATGACCAATACTTTTGGGAGTGGGGGCTGAATATTTAAAAGTTCAAAAGTGTAAGTGTAAGGATCTAAGATAGATCCTTTCTGATTCCATAGTTCTCATCATTTTATGAATGAATTGATTTACAAACAAGACTTCAGACCCTTAGACAAGATGATTTACTACTAACTTCTTGATAAAATAATGTTCTTCCTATTTCTATACTTCAATACAATGTCACCAAAATTAGGAGGACAAAGTATCTACTTATATGCGAGTCTTTAAAGAAATAGTGAAAGTACTCATTCCTAATAATACACTAGATTAAAACAAGAGTAAGTTATTAGTGGGCTATTCAACAGTTTTAAGTACTTAACATTTAGAATACAGAAACAAACATTTTTGCTTTCATATTTTTCTTTCTAGGAACACTGTTGAATATTATTGGTTAAAATGAAGCCTGTGTTTACAACTTTTGTCACAGCAATCCAAATATCCAAGGGATATCGAGTGATCATGAGATATTCCTATATCTATAGCCTTCCATCCCTTAAGATTTAGATTTAATTGGCTTAGAGTTCTTAGTTTACTCTAAATATCAATTAGAAAAAGTTTTTTTTATATAAGGCAAGAGCATTTAGAGTTCCTTCCTCTCCCATTAGAGTATGTTGCATAGATAGAGTCCGTAGGAATATCTCCTGGGTCATCCCATTCTCTCCAAATAAAAGAAACCACCGGAGTCTCTCTACTACCTCTCTCCTTCCTCCACACATGCCAAGGTCTCTCTCCTGGAAGGGTTTCTCCCTCCGCTTTCTCCTCATACAGACAGATGCCTTACTTTCCTTTCTCACTTATTCTTCCAAGGGTAAAATCAAATTGCTTAGTTCATTTAAGAAATGCATCCTTCCAATCCTTTCTTAAGACCCAGCCACAATATTAACCACAAAGCATTTTTGACCTGAATCTTTATTAAGAATCTATAGGGAGGGGTAGGGATGGGGTGGCTGGGTTGTGGACATTGGGGAGGGTATGTGTTGTTAAGTGCTGTGAAATGTGTAAGCCTGACAATTCACAGACATGTACCCTGGGGCAAATAATACATTATATGTTCATAAAAATTAAAAATAAATAAATGTAATGTCTCACTCATATGTGGAATTTAAGAAACAGAGCAGATGAACATATTAAATAGAGAGAGAGAGAGAGATGCAAACCAGAAAACAGACTCTTGACTATAGAGAACAAACTGATAGAGAGGACATGGCTGGGGAGATGGGTTAAACGGATGATGGGTTAAGGAGGGCATTAGAAAAAAAAAAAAAGAATCTATAGGGAATCAAAGACTGAGGATTGAAACTGAGGTGAACATACAAAATTAAGAAACTGTGAAACTGAGTAATATTCCATTGTAGATATTATACCACATTTTCTTTATCCACTAATCATCCATCAATAGACATTGGGGGTTATTTCCATATTTTGACTCTTGGGAATAATGCTGCAATGAACTTGGGAGTATAGTTTGCTCTTTGGGATCCTGATTTCAGTTCTTTGGGATATATACCCAGCAGCAGAAATCCTGCCATAGTCAGCAACATGGATGAAACTCGAGGACACTACTGAGTGAAATAAGCCAGTCACAAAAGGATAAACACCGCATGATTCCATCTATAAGAAGTCTCTAAAATAGTCAAACTCATAGAAATAGATCGTGTAATGGCAGTTGCCACAGACTAGGGGAGGGGAAATGGTGTATTGCTGTTTAGGGATATTGCTGTTAAGTGTATTGCTATACAGTTTCACTTATGCAAGATAAATAAGTTCTGGAGGTCTGGTGCACAACATCGTGCCTATAGTTAACACTATAATGTGCACTAAAAAATTGGGCAAGAGGGTAGATCTCATGGTAAGTATTTGTAGCACAATAAAGAATACTGCCATGAGCAAATCCATAAATTAAGCCATATCTAAGAGTCAAAACAGAGCAGCAACTCAGTGGTACTTTCCCTTGGCACCTTGGGTCCATCCCCTCCTCTCACATGTCATGCAAGTGGGTAAGATCCATCTTTAAGTATTCTTTGTGCCTCCCAGTGTTCACACTCCTACCTAACTCTATCATTATTCACCAAGTGTTTTTAATTCCACCTGGCTCTAGATATAGAGTAGTATTTACCATACAAGTAAAAAAAAAAAAAAAGAAAGAAAAATGTTGTCATGTACATTGTACAAACTATGGGAGTCCAGAGAACAAAGAGCAGTCCAAGATTTTATCATAAAAAAGTACCAATCGTAATAAAAAATTTCTAACATAAAGTGAGTATTCACTGTATGTCAGGCATCTAAGTTCTTTACCAGTAATAACTCATTTACTCCTCACAATGGTCCCTATGCAGCAAGTTTTAGTGTTTTCCTCCATTTTACAGATAAAGAAATCAAAGAACAAAGAGGTATGGGAATTGGCCAACGCCCACATGGGCCATATTGGCTGAACTGGGACTGGTGACCATCTGGCTTCTTCTCCTAGTGAGGGTGGGTTTCGTGGATGAGGCAAGATGGAGCGTGGTCTCTAAGAATGGCTGTTAGGGGAAGCAAGAGAGAGGAAGCTGGCCTAATTGACACAGCTTGTGTGGGAAGGAAATAAATGCAGGTGGATAACCAAAAAGTGATCAGAACGCAGAATGCCTTGAAAGTCTGTGAATGTGCTTGAGGAAGTGACATGGTAGATGAGCAGCCATGGTGGGTTCATAAGTGAATGCACAGTTCAAGTATACACACGAGATGTGAGACTCCGGACAATAACGAATGGACAACACCACTTTCTGAAAATCCATAAGCATAATCCATATCATAAGCATCTAATCATCTGATCAGAGCTGGTCAGCAGCTCACTGAATAGGGAGGAAAGGTGCTGAGGAGGAAAGGACTCATGTATACACACAAACGGACCCCAACTTCCAGAAATTAGTATGCCTTTCTCATTTAAAAAAAAAATTATTCAAGTTCAGTTGACCCAAGATATTACACTAATTTCCGGCATACTGCTTTCTGGTTCTTAAAGCACAATAAAGCTTCAGTTTAGTGAACTTTTCTTAAGAGATAATTATACTAAAACTATTTATGATACTGTTCAAATAAAACATTAATTCCAGTTTTATTGTGCTTTTAAATCTACTGCATGTAAAATTTTATCTCAACATGCTTAAAACAATGTATCCAAAAGAACCTTCCAGACATGCCCTCTCCTCTCTGTTTTTTCATAGTCCTATCACCATCTCACATTATTTTCTTTGTTTATTATTTGCCCTTTCTATGAGAATATAAGCCTAAGAATGGCAGGTCCTTGTCCTTTTCACCATGAAACTGAATCCCCAATACCTAGAACAGTGCTGGGCACACAGTAGAAGCTCAGTAAATGTTTGTTGAACTCATTCATTCATCAATACATACATTTATAATACAATGACTGAATCAAATACCCTGGTGGCACAGATGCATCATAATATTTTTGTATTTTTTTGTTTTTTCAACCTTGGTAGATAGAAGTGGAAGTAGTTTTTGGTTACAAAATTGTCAGGCTAAATCGGATATCATTTTGTCAACTTCGTGGGCTTGTTTTCAGCGCTGTTGTTTGGGAGTAGGGTTTCCACGAAGGAGGAACAGGAAGATAAATACATTTTGTTGTACGAATTTAAATGCAACGTTTCCGAAATGGCTCTGTTGGGAGTTGTATGTATTCTTTTATGAATAAGTTGTGTGTGGGAAATAGAGTTTGGATTTAAAAGACGACAGGAAAGCAAGCAACAATTTTTGCTCATTGTGTAGAAGAATCCACAGAGTAAATGAGTAGGGTTAGGTATGGCTGACACTAGCCCACACAAATAGTGATAATCACAATTTCAGGGCCCCAAGGCCAGTACATACAGTGATTCTGGATTCTCTAAACCAGTTTGAATACCCAGCGGGGTCAAGAGGACAAGCCCCGGCGCTTCTCTGGAAGGCATGACACATCCACTGCCAGTTTTTCTGAAGCAAAGTAATTCCCAGGATAGGAAATGAGACCTCACATTTCCAGAAGGCACTACAGAAAACAAAGTTGAACTTTCACAAAACGAGGGGATCTTTATTTGAGTTTTAAATGAAGGAAAGAATGGTTAAAGCTACAGTTCTCCGGTCCATGTGCAGTGTAGGCAGAAAGTGAGGTAATCAGTCAATGTAAGGGGAGTCAGAAATAGATGCACTTACAGATGACTGAGGGGGCAGAGAAGGAAAGGAGGCAGAGTCCTCAGCCAGCTACACTTCCTCTTCACCCTCACTTCCTCAGAGCTGGACCTTTCCCTCCACACGACTCTCTGCGACTCTTTGCTCTTTACAGAGGACTCTCAAATCGACACAGCCAGCCATAATCTCTGAACGATACCCTGACAGCTCCATTTC
>CM053605.1:140372579-140397429 GCA_028646535.1 Procyon lotor
CAGAGAAGGAAAGGAGGCAGAGTCCTCAGCCAGCTACACTTCCTCTTCACCCTCACTTCCTCAGAGCTGGACCTTTCCCTCCACACGACTCTCTGCGACTCTTTGCTCTTTACAGAGGACTCTCAAATCGACACAGCCAGCCATAATCTCTGAACGATACCCTGACAGCTCCATTTCGGTGTGGACGCTCTACTGTCAAGTCCAATGCCATGTGTTGAAACTTCACCTCCATCTTCCATTCCTGTTTCTGCTAGTGGCTGCACAAGCTCAAGAGTGGATTCTTTAGCTCCTTCATACTAATCAACCCCCATCGTGTGTTACCTGAAACATCTTTGGCATTTCTCATTTACATTTTCATGGCATTCAGCAGTTGTCATCCTTATCAAAACACCCAACAATTTCCCAACCCTTCTCCAAGGCTCCAGACTAGTGCTCAATCTACTTCATGCACTATTTCATTACCCCATCTTTCTCAATCTCGATTTTAACATTGGAACCTTCTGATTTTATGGCTTTCTGAAATAATCCCACTACCTGGGAGATAACACTTGAACTCCCAAGCCAGGATACTCAAGGTAGCACTCCATCCTGCCTCCAATCTGCTGGCCTGGAAATGCATTCCTTGTGCTTCCCACTTTCCACTTCCCAAAAAATGAGGGCCTCAGAAGTGGAGATCTTGTTTAACTTTACTCATTGCTTTACATCCCAAAGGCTCTGAAAAATATTTAATTAGAACTCTGTACCAATGTGCCAATCTCCTTACATTCCCTCCCACCTCTCACTCAAATCCTGCTCATCCCTTCAATCCACACTCAAGCCTTACATCTCCCTCAGCACCTCTGTAAAATCTTTACTCCAGTGTGGCCACCAACATTTCATGCCAAAATCCTTGTCACTCAGAGTGTGGTCCTCATTTTCATGACCTGAGAGCTTGCTGGAGATATAGAATCCCAGCTGTGCCTGGACCTTATCAACCAGAATCCACATTCGAACCAGATCCTAAGGTGTTTTATGTACACACACTGAAGTTTGAGAAGCACTTGTTTATGGCACTCTATCTCTAAAAAAGTCTGAGTAATTTCTTACCTATAGGATCTAAAAATTACAAATTCTTCCATATCTCCAAAACTTCCTTCCTACCCAACCAACTTCACGGAGGTCATATCTGACAAATACATAATAACACATTTTTTTAAAAAAAAAAAGCCCTTTTTCCAATCTTTATATCTTTCATTAGGCCATACCTTAGAGGCAGAATGTTATAATGGAAAGAACACTGGGTTAGGAGTCCTAATGAGGGTTCCCACTTGAACTACACATGTGACCTTGAGCAAGCCGCTGAACTTCTCAGTTTCCATATCTATAAAATCAGGCAACTGCCCTGTCTTACAAAATAGTTATAAGATTACACAAGGCATTAACTAAAACATTCAAATGTTATTTTCTTTCTACTCTCCTCCACCTCCTCTCTCATAAACAGTGCTTTTCCTCTTTATATATTACTAGCCTTAAAAATCAAGTGTTTTCTGTTATTGCATCAGACCCGTTCCACCAGTTATTTGAAAGGAAAAATTTCCTTGTATTCTTCTCTTATATCTATATCTTGGGCTACTAGGAATTTCATCTGTGTTTGGTAGTCTAAAACATCACATTCACAAAAGAACAGTTTAATAAATATGTGTTCTTACTAATGAAAGGCAATTACTCCTGATGCTTTATGTTTAACAACTAGCAAAAAAAAAAACCTCTAATGACTTGGTAGGAAAAGAAGTGATCGCTCCATTTATCTTAAGTCTTGGTAAAGGAATTTTTAAAGTGTTTCTGTGCTTGAGTCATTTCTTGGACTTTGCTTTTCTGAGTCACTATCTGATCCCCTACTCTTCTCTGCAATGAGAGAGGGGTTTCATCTTACTGGAATTAGACTGTGCTATTTATTGTTACACTTGATGCTCTGTGCTCACCACCTGTTTCTAACCCTCCAATAGCTATACTGATAGCAGGACTTTGAGCAATGTACTGAAGTAATCTTTCTTTAATCCATTACACTAGGTAAACAGGATTATAATTCATCTTTTTGCTTATAATTTGGACCTCCAAACAAGACTTCAAATTATTTATAATTGGGACTTTTTAATGAGATTTACTGTACAATGACCTAACCCATACTAAAAATACCCCATCTTATATATATTTTTCCATCATATATATATATATAAAGATTTTATTTATTTATTTGAGGGACAGAGATCACAAGTAGGCAGAGAGGCAGGCAGAGAGAGAGAAGGGAAAGCAGGCTCCTCGCTGAGCAGAGAGCCCAATGCAGGGCTCAATCCCAGGACCCTGAGATCATGACTCGAGCCAAAGGCAGAGCCTCAACCCACTGAGCCACCCAGGGGCCCTCATCTTATATATATTTAATAAGCGCTTATTCCCAGCTAAGAATGTCTGGAGGACAGAGTCAGAATTTAGTTTGGTTTTAACAAGTAAAATAAGAGCATTAGAAATTGGTAAGAAATTATTCTAAACAAATTATTTACCAGTTTTATTTTAAAAGATACTTTCCATGACAGTGCTATGAAGGTCAAAGTGTAGTAGCATGATCCTGAGCAGTTTAGATTAGTAAAGTTTTACAATCCACAGCTTTAACAGGAACGTTTTATTATCATGCCCAATACAATTGAACATTCATAAATGTCTGTGTGAAAGTCATAAAACTTACAAACTTATATTCACATAACAGTGAAATCTAAAGACTCCACTGTTTTTCAACTAACCAGTGTGAAGACCACACATACAGCACATTTTTTCTATTCTAAGACACACACGGTTCATTTAACAATCCTAAAATTAGGGGATCTTATTACTGATCTGAAATTTGATGGCATATTATAGTATTAGATCCATTTGAAGTTACATGGCTCACAAACTAGAAAACAAATTTTAAATCATAATACAAAGATACTTGCCATGGACCAATCACAAACATAAATCCAGTTTGGATCTAGCTGGTCTGGTTAAAAAACAACTCAAGGCAATTTCAGTTATATAGCACTAGAAATAATAGAAGCAAGATTTTTTAAAGCTTATTTAAGTCTATTTTGACAATATAGTAGAAGTAGTCCAAGCTAAGTGGTCTAAGACACCCCCTGAATTTAAATTCTAGCTGTTATTTGTCCAAGGTCATATCGCGAAACAAGTTACTCTTCTGACTCAATTCACTTCACCCATTGGAAGCAAAACAAAAGAAAAATGGTAATACCTGACTGGGCTGTTACTGGGTTTGAGATTATTAATATAATGGCAGTGCCTGAGAGCTCTCATCCAGTTCATCTAAACCTAATTGAGTATTTGAGATACTCTGGACACTCTAGCACCGTGATTTCCTTACCTAGTTCATCACTCCAAACCCAGCATTCCCTTAGAGTCACCAACTCATGCCAATGCTCCTTGAGACACAAAAGCAAACATCAAGACTTCAGAATGCGGGGCACCTGGGTGGCTCAGTGGGTTAAAGCCTCTGCCTTTGGCTTGGGTCATGATCTCAGGGTCCTGGAATGGAGCCCACATTGGGCTCTGCACAATGGGGAGCCTGCTTTTCCTTCTCTCTCTGCCTGCCTCTCTGCCTACTTGTGATCTCTTTCTCTTTCAAATAAAAAAGAAAAAAAAAACTCCAGAATGCATTTCATCTTCTCCACTTTGGGTCTTAAGACCAAGGTAGAAAAGGAGGAGGACATGTTTTACTTGCTCCCACTCAGGATTCAGGATCTATACATGGTGAATATTAAGTGTGTGACGGATGTGATTGACAAGTCACGCGATAGAAGGTCCACAGGTGAGAGGACTCAGTGCCCCCATGCCAGGACTCACCCACTCGCCCCCATCAGCCCAGTGAGGCTTCCTGCTCTCCCCAAGCAGTCATGCTCAAACAGCCCAAGGCTTACATCCATGGAAGTCACAGTCTTCAATAAAGGACTTTTATTCCTGCCTCTTTCTTGCAAGTAGAATTAAATGGAGAATGAAAAGTATGAGAAAAGACATGCAGTTCTGTTTCTTAATAATCTGGGATCAGCATGCTCCCGACACCCATATGTAGTGGTCATACTATTGCTGTTCCTCCTCTAAGACAGGGACCAAGCCACTTTAGAACGAATTCATCACCAAAATAAACAAAGATCTGGAGACCCTCAGAATCTGATGCCTTACTCTTCGAAGTCTTACACAAATTCTCACATCTGTTCTTATTTAATGTGTGTGTATGGACTACTGCACAGGCTACAGGTGAATACACATTATTATGTACAAAATAGAGCATGAGATCACTATCTCATAGACATTTTTCCCTCTAGATATTAAGCCAAAAGTAGCCTAGTAACATGTCAGCCAAATTGTTTACCCAGATATATTGATTCTTTTGAAGATTATTTCCATATCTCAGTCAACTAAAAAGATACAGAACAGAAGCATTTTCAAAAAAAATCTACCAGCCACAATCACTGTAATGTAATGAAAGAGCAAGATGTAATAACAGTGATACTTGATATTTATTTAAAGATTTCTCCCCCAAATTGCTCAAAGCACACAAAGAAAATCCTTGTTAAATTGCTAGTGGCTGATATAGTTAATTCATAGCAGCCACCTCTCCCAGGCCACCAAGATCCTCTACTTTTCCCCCTTCTCAGCTTAAGAAAAACTGGTTTACCTGAAGTGTGTTCCAAGCATGTTTTTAATCTGCTTTTTGAATGGAATTGTATTACACTGTCATTTACATTCAATGTGGGTTACTCAAATTTATATGGAAAGTATACTCTGTTTCCCTGAAATTAAGGCTTTTCAGTAACCCTTTTTGAAACATGTTTTCTTAGGTTTACTGGGCATATTTGGCCAATGGTATCTAGAGCAACAGTACTAAACTCTTAAGGAAAAATTAGAAAACATCACCCTGCCTCACAGTTTAGTTGTGATGGCTGGTCAGTTCAGTAGGCATACTCAAAAACGTATGTCTGATTGGCCAGCAGCCACTCTCACCAGGCAAGGCTGCTCAATGTGACAAATTATACCTGGGCAATATCCCTAAAACATTTCTACTCCATTAACCTAAACTCTTAAAAATAACCAATACATGGTCAATATGTAACTTAATACCCAATCAGTTTAATATTTTTGATAGCAAGTCTCTTTTTAAAAATAAAAAAATATATATCAAGTTATGTTATGGCGAAGAGTATTAACATAAAAGTATGCTTCCTGGTTTCTTCATTTTTCTCCTTATGTACAAGTACATCTGGAAGTAAGCAAGATTTTGACCTTCCAAATAGTGCACTATTGCTATTTATGATTTTTTTTTTTTAGCGTCCAGGGTAAAAACCACAAATATTTTAGATAATATAAACAAGACTTTATGCTGTTAATACAGTAGCCTTTTGATGGACAAAACAGATGGGAGATGCCCAAAAGAAGTAGCTAAGTTTTCTGTCTGGTGGAAAATATGGCTGGAGTGTGCACCGAAGTTCTCTAAAGTTTACGAATATCTTTCAAAAAAAATCCATAAGCCCTACAAAAGCGTTTCAGAAAACAGTGTCTGATCTTGCCTATCCAAAGGATAACCTCCTCTCCTCATGGACAAAAGAACAGACTTTTCATGGAAATGAAGGGGGAAAATATAGAATGATAAAAGTAAAATAATAAAGGTTTAGATTTGGATTAGTATGTAGACTGATTCTGATTTTCTATCAGTTTTTATTTTGAAAATGTGGGAGCAAAACTTTTAAGAAAGATGCAAATCAAACTAACATTTACAATTCAGAAAATATACAAAAGCTGAGTTCTCATAAAAGGTAACAAAATTACTTGGGGTCCTAGGGTGCCTGGGTGACTCAGTCGGTTAAGTCTGACTCTTGATATTCAGTTCAGGTGATGATCTCAGGGTCATGAGACTGAGCCCTATGAGGGGCATGGAGTCTGCTTAAGATTATCTCCCCACCCCCAACACGTCCCACGCCAACTCACTCATGCTCTCTCTCTCCCAAAGGGGGAAAAAAAGAATTGGTTTTGGTCCCACATTTACAGGAGCAAGAGCAAATTACTTAGCTATCTATTTCTCTGGTTTCCAGCTTTACTAGTCTAACAAAATAAATTGTAAAAAGTTGACTACACATAAGTGTCAGAAAAACATACCTGTTTTAATATCTGCTCCCAATCAAAAGAAAGGATTAAGTCTATAAGGGCCTAAATTCTCATTTTTTAAAAAAAGCCTATAGCTAATTGTCACAATTTAAGGATCCAGGGGCCACATTTTTGTCCTCCATGTTCTTCTGCAGGGCACATGTATCTTCATAGGGTCAAGAAGGGAGAGCCAAATTATGAAAATGATCACCATTATAATTCAACACCATTTACTGAGCACTACTGTATGTCAAACACTTAACACTTTACATGCTTGATTTTTGTAATCATTACATCTTTGTGAGGTAGGGATATCTCCCAAATGGGGTTACTTGCTAAGCTCCAAGACAGCAGCCGTCTTGTTCACTAAGAAGCAAAGTTATCACAGGGAGGAAGAATAACCTAAGGTCATTCAGCTACCCAGTGACTGAATGGGAGGGGACTAAACCCATGTCAAGGGACACCTAAATCCCTGCTCTCATCCTAGATGCTTATCTGTTCATGACAACTGATGCACATTGACTGAACTTTTTGTTCCAACCTGGGGGAAAGTGACAGAAATGCAGGCTGAAGTATAGCAGAAATAGTTCACATGAAATGTTAAGAAATTTTCAAGTTTCTGTGTGTGCATATTCCTCACAGGGTTATCATGCCATCATCAGAGTGGTATCAAAGTCATAGGGAATTTGTGACTTTTTCTTACTGGCTTTGGTGTTGAATGCTAGCCTAAGATGTTTTCTATGAACTTGTTGGCAACATTTCGTGAAGTACTTTTAGGACTCCTTTTAAGAAGCTACCTCCAATATTGATCCCTGCTCTTAAAAAAATTTTTTTTCTTGCCCTTGAACTTCTACAAGCTATTCTAACTACCTATATAACCAACTTCCTTTTCCACTTAAAAGTCTTGGGCATATATTTAAATTTATTTCACAAAATGAAATGACTTGCGATCATGATATGAAAACATTTAAATTTTTCTAAAGCTTCATATAAGCAAGCTCAGAATATCCTTCAATGTCCATAAAACATTAGTGACTATCATTTGCACATGAGCATAAAGATTAAGACTTCCATCAACTACTTTGAAAGGCATGAGGTCCAAAGTTTACCTACACATTGAGGTAAACACACATTCCTCTCTTAAATTGTATCAATTTTACATTATGTTGTAATATGCCACATATTGTCCTGGAATGATAAGTGAAAGGAAATTAAAACCAAGAGATCAATGGATGCTTTGCTACATATGCCTTGCAATTTTGGAAAGAGAGGAAAACTTGACAAAGGAAAAAAAAAAGTTTCCATCTTCAAAACCTGGTTTTAAAATGTCCAGGAAGTCAAAATAATTAGGGTTATTAAGGAAGGCACGTGTTGGGATGAGCACTGGGTGTTCTATGCAACTAATGAATCATTGAACACTACAACAAAAACTAATGATGTACTACATGCTGGCTAACTGAACAGATAATTAATTAATTTTCAAATAAATTCGTAACTCTTAAGGTGTCAGGAACTAAGGAAATAAGGGGATAATGTAATTGTCCCTGTCCTCAAATAGTCTCACGTCCAGGCAAAAATTAGATGTTGATGAAAACAAAAGTGCTTTGCAAGCCCAGATGAGAAATCAATGCCACCCCCATTGGAAATGTTTTCTTGATTAAAAAGTTGGAAGGATTGTTCATCTGTATATACTCAGAGAAGCCTGTGCATTTATCTCAAAACAACGTACTCCATGAACTTACGGGAACATTTCCTTAATTATAATGGGAACCCCACTAAGGGCAGGCTCCCCAGTATTTTGACTGGTAACAGTGGCTTCTGGGAACCACACATGTAGGTGCTACAGAGAAAACGCCCAATCAGTGTCTGTTGTGTGACAAGCAAGCAAATGACTTCTGACACCAAAACTTCCCCTCACTGAACTAAGTGCTGTTTTCTCCTCTGAAGTTCCAGAAATACATGGAAGCACACACACACCTCACACGTATCCCCTCACACAAATAATCAGGTAAATGCTACCAGGATATAGCAAGAAACTCAGAGCAAAACAACGCTTCACACATCTAGCTACTGGTGAAGCTTTCAGTTTCAAAAGTGACTGACAGGGGCTGCCGCTATTACAATGTGTGTAATGTTAAAAGTTTGATGACTTCAACATAGGCAGCCCTACAGGTCATAATTTGAAAGACAGAAGAATCTCTTCAACAAAAATCTGTCTCTTTGGTTTAACCCTTTGAAGGATCTTGTTATAAAACAAATACTAGCTGGTCAAGGGAAGCAAATTCTATTATTCTCTCATTAAAAACTCATGTCAACTGCTAAGCAGAGGAGCTGCCCAGTGAGACTCTAGAGCAACGAACATCGATCAGGTTACTTTTGAATATAAAGACCCTGGGCCAGAAAAGCCCACATCATCAAGCCCCATCCGGCAAGCCAAGACACAATTAGGCCCCACAGCGTTGGGGACTAAAGGGAGTGAAGATCTAAGGATGGAGAATTGGCATTCAGAGACTTACTTCTCCGTCCAAGAAGTTAGTTAAGAACTGGAAATGGAGAGAAACTAATCCTACATAAAACTTGAGTTATTTTATAGCCTGTCCCAGAATCAGACCCGCCTCCTGTTCCACAACCTTTCTCTTCAACTAGAGACTCTTCGATAATCCAACCCTGCAATTAAGGAACATTTGAAAACATGTCCACACATTTTTGCTGCTGGCCCTAAACAGTCTTGGCAACCCAAAAGTACTAATGCCCCCTTTCAGTAACTCCCTAACACCAGAGAATCACTGCATGGGTTAGAGATGTGTGCAGTGCAAACTTCCTTTCTGTTCCATTCCCTTCTAATTGCTTGGTAGGGAGAGAACATTTTAAAATGGCAACATGACTTGACAGGTGGAAGTCACCAGGATCAAGTTACTGATCCAACTTCGGATGTCATTTAAAAAAAAAAAGTTTAAGATGTTGAGAAACTCATTTGAAGCGCATAAAAACAGAAAAGAAAAGCAGGTTTAAGTGAGAAAATGATGAAAATTACTTCAGAGTAGGTATATTTTTACTTACATGAATTAAAATCTTAAATAAATACTCACATACACATTCATATCCCAAGCTTAATTTGGCAGGCTGTTCGAGTTGCCATCTGGGAACCAGATTCCTAAGAAATGACTTTACAGTATTGCCACAAAATCAAGCATCCTTTTGAAGCTCCAGAGAACAGTTAAATCCTTAAAATATCACATTGAGCCTCCTTTATTTTCATGAGGGAAATATGTTAACACTAATTGTTTCCAACTACTGTTCCTTTGTCAACTAGTATGCGTAAAAAAAAAAATCAATTTTTGTACCCTCCCTTGGATAGACATCTCCTAAAAACTAAAACATTTAAAGTTACTGTTTACCCCTAAAATATTAATAGCCAAAATGGAAGTGTCAGTCTATACATGAAAATCATTTTTCTTCACATAACTGCAATAGCGTGCTCCGGAGTGTGGCCATCCTGTAATTGTATTACGAACAGAATGCATCTGAGGAAGTGCTAAAAACTGGCTTGGAATGATAAGGGGGTAGAAAGAAGAAACACGTTTACAATCTGTTCAAATTCTCAGCTTAAAAATTTCAATATATTATTCGTTAGAGCAATGGTTTAAATACGGGACTCTGTTTCTGAGCCAAGTTGCTAAAAATATAAAGTTAAAACCTTCAATATTCAACTCCGCCTTTCTGCCAACTTCGATTCCTCTAATATAGGACAACCTCTGGACTCTGTTCATTTGCTTTCTACAACAACTCTGTTGAGTTGCTTTCTACAACAAGCAACTGCTCGGTGCCCCTGAGTGAATGGTTAATAATAATGATGCCGTTATTCATTGGTACAGAAGCTAAATTTCATGGCCTCGGTAAACATCTCAACCAGGGTAAGTTCAACCTCAATCAACCGTAACTCATGAAGGCAAACTCACAAACTTGCTTTTCCTGTTGGGGAAAAGGAAGTGTCAAGGTGGATCCTACTCTAACTTAAAGTCAGGAATGTCAAAATTAAAAGTATTAACTGATATTGGAGTATATGCAGTCCCAAAATAAATGAATAATTCACACAAACTTGGAAATGTTCAAATGATTTCCTGCAAGAATAGTTAGAATATTTAGACCACATATTAATATGTATAATTATAGAAACATAAAGAGTACCCTAGTTCTGTCTGACCAGTGGAAAAGTTTTTAATACAAACTAAATTGCAAATCTATAGTTGCTGGAAATAAGTTTTTATGGCTAGGGTCTGGATTTTTTAAATTATTGAATAGCAACAGCTCTCTACATTGGTTGCCTCTGCTCCTGCCACTCATTCCAACCCCACAAAACTCCCCCAGGCCCTTTTTTAATCCCTGCTGCCCTTTCACAAGAAATACCTCACGTTTGCCAGCATGGAGGCTTATCCACTGACCTCTCCTATTTGCTTTCAGCGTGTCATGCAAACACATATGTTAGATCACACTCACAGCATGTCTATGAACTGTTCATGAAGCCTTACTAGATGAACTCTGATAGAGCATTTAAATATTTCGCCCCATTTTTGCTAGTTTTAATGTATACAGATGAGCAAAATGATGTCAATGGATGACGCATTGCTCACACTCAAGTGATAATGAGCTCTCCTTTTTAAATGGGCAAACATACTAACGCGGAAATACATAAATTATTATAATAATATAAGTAAACAGTAACATTTTAGCAGAATGTAACGTCAATCAGTAGCCGTCATCTCCACATGATTAGCTTGCTGACAGAGTAGAAATAAGGAACTTTAAGTCTAAGCCAGGGTTTCTCAACCTCAGCACCACCGATATTTGGGGCTGGAAAATTCCTTGTTATGGGGGCTATCCTGTCCATTAAAGGGGATTTAGCAGCATTCCTGACCCATGAGATGCCAGCAGTATTCCCAGCCCAACTGTAGGGACAAAACTGTCTCTCGACCTTGCCAAACGTCCACTGGGGGAACAAAACTGTTCGCAGCCGAACCACTGGTCTAACCAACACCAAGTCCTTTAATCTACAACAATGATAGGACGAGATCTAACCTACAGAAGTCCCCGCATTATATTAAGAAAGCTAAAAACTAAGAAATACATGGATATTTAGTAACTAATGATTAGTTTTCCTGTAAACTTGCTTCCTTTTATGAAATTGCTATCTCAGGGCAGAAGAGCTGTGGCCAACACTTTTAAATAAGCCATTTGTCAGCTTGCTCGGGTCTCCTAACCGAAGGCTTCCGTTGCAGCAGACCCAGGGGCAAGCCCTGTGCTCTTTGGTCCAAGACGGAATTATCAGGGGAAATGTACCTCAGCAGAGACCAGGCTCTCGGGCATTCCTGCTAGTACTACCCAGGCACGCCTTTGTGAACTCGCGGTTTCCACTGAAACAAGTTGTTCTGCATACTTCCTACTACAGCTCTAACTACGTGACCTCCCAGTTTCAGTTTGTCAGTGATTTAATTTCCCTCGAGACTGAACCCAGGGACTGATTTTTTTTCCTAAACACTTTAGACCCAACATCTCATGAAGCCGGCTCCAGGCAGGTTTTGCTTGGAGCACTCTTGGAATTAGAAGCCAACAAACATGTTTTGCCTAATCGGTAGCCTACTCAAACATCTGCTACAGAGTTTCAGAACACTATGATGGGGGTGGGGGGCTGTTTTCCTTAAGTTGTCCCTGTTCATGAAGAATAAATCACTTTCTAAGTGAAAACCTTATTTGCCCATCAGATAAGTCTCAAGAGAAGGCTGATCAGGAAAAATAAAACAAAGTCATCCATGCAGTTATTTTCATGGATATCAAGCATGATCTCACAATGCTGCAGAAGTAAACATGCCATTTTGGTGATGAAACTTAGGAACAAACTATCTTCCAATTAATCAGAAATGCAGACAGACGCATCCCTGCCGTGCACTCACCAAGGCTGTGTAGTTTAGAAATGCTAATTCAACAGAACTAGAAGCATATAAGTTCAAAATGGCTTGATCGCTTAGAAATATGTACTGTTAGGCTTTGAAAAGATGAATTCTATCTAGACTTTTAGCTTGTACTACTAAAAGACCATGCGTTCTATGATACTTATACACAGGGGTATTTTTCTTTAAGAAAAATTATTGGCCATTTTTAAGATTTTACGATCAATTCTTAAAGACCTTTTAAAGCTATTATTACAACAGGATATCAACCATATAAACTAAATCTTTGTCTAAAATGGTAGAAACTAATTTTTCCATTTCTATTATTTCTACAGCTAGAATCAGGTGTTTATATTCTCTCCTTTTAAAAAATGTTAATTAGCTTTAAGGGCCATGATAAAGAGGTCGTCATTCCTACAAAATTAAATCATTTTCCTGTCACGATTATCTGATAACACGAGTTTATTCTGATTCATTAAAAGCAAATTAGATTTATAGGAGGGAAAACAATCTCAGAGGAGCTTAAAACCAGATTTCCTGAAACCATACACTCCTACATGACACCATTTTCCATCTAAAACACACCAGAAACACCTGCGCACGTTTTCACCCCCCACTTTCACTTTCTCATCCATACTATTAAAACAGTGAAAAACAGTTCATTTTTAGAAATCATCCACAATTGACAAGGTCATTAACGTTCCACGTTGATGCCAAGCACAGCTGCCTTCCAAATTACAAAAGAAAGTCTCTTTAACCTCTGTCCCAGTCTCATTTTTGTTAGTCTTAATTCCAAATACAAAGACCACGCTTTTACTCTATAAACCGTAATATAACCTCTAAAGTCACTCTATAATGTGCACCCCCACCATTAGCCATCGAACACTACCATGCTGGACAAGCATTAAAATATAAACTACCATTTTAGTTAGTATAGAGATTTAAAATAACAACATGCCACGGTCTCTATTACAGACAGCTTCACATTCACAATCCCTAAGCTATTTTTTAAATAATCCGTTTTGGAATGAGAACAGAGGAAGACAGAGGAACGATTTTTCAGTAATCATAAAAATCTCAGAAATTCTTTGCACTTCAGTCACAAGCCCTACGCTGAAAAATATATATAACAAACCAGTGAAACTTACCTGATAGTGACTCGATTTGATAAATCCTGGAGATCCCCAGGATGGAAAAGCTGGGCTTCTTTCAATCCAATCTGTTCACAAGCTTTCAAAAAAACGTTTATATTATCCTGTGAAAAGAAGTGGAAAGTGATTGCTTAGCCGAGCTCTCTCTCAAACAAAGGGTGCAAATTTTTATGATAGAACTTCTAGGTTTCAAAGTCCAATTACAGCCAGCAAAAAAGGAGGCAGCAAGACCAATGCATACATTTTTTTTTTTAATTACACGGGCATGTATAGCCTTTTAGTCTTACAGAGCACAAACGGTAGCTAGCTTATGCCCGGGCATACGCTGTTCTGTGATCTTTGTGACCAGCACGTTAAACATTACCTGTTACAGGACAAGTGCCTAGCCACTGAGCAGTAATCTACACTTGGATGTCAGCTCTGCTCTGCAAACAAACACCCTCTTCCCAGCTTTGCACGACAAGCCTCACCTCTCCTCTTTAAAAATAACTCCAGCTACTGACATTCACCCACCCAGAAACTGTTGGCAGGGAAGAAATAAGAGGAGGAACGTTCTGTTTCTATGATTACAAATCGCACAACGACTGTGGAATACCACACCTGGAATTTGGGTCCGGTTGCCGAGCCGGCTCTTGACAGACAGGGAGAGCACACTGTAGGACCCAGGAGGAGCCGAACGTTCATTGGCCAAGTCACATAGTTTAGGTGTGGTACATTATTCACGCCCTGCACCTGCCTCAGGAACTGCCTCCAAAAAAATGAGAATGTAGGCTGTCCTCCGAGCTGATTTCAAACACCCAAATCCCCCTTTCACAAACCAGTGCTGTTCATTCCTGTCAATGGCTACCCAAACACCGGCTACCTCGGATACACATTTGGGGAGCAGACTCAGCTTGAGCTGCTCTCTTCTCCTTTAAGAGGTTGAGCTTGTGAAGGTCGCATGGGGACCCTTTACCTTCCCTTTGGGAGGACTCTCGGGGAAGAGAATGGCCTGCTAGCACGCCGAAATGCATTCGTGCCCTGGCACACATGGGCACCACCACCACCTCCATTCTGAGGGAGCGCCTCCCTGAGCCCTCACCTCCCTCAAGGCTGGCCGTAAGGAGCCAGAAGACAGCCCGCCCTTTGGAGAAAGACAATGACCCTTGTCCCACAAGGAGAAGCTCATCCCCACGAGAAGAGGCAGGGTGGCCCAGCAAAGTGGGAGGGAATGATAGAGAAGCAAGGATGAAGAGGCTAAATTCAACAGCACAGATTCTGGAGAGGGAGGGGGTTTAGGGAAAGGGTAAGCAAATGTATGGCAAGAGAAAGGCAGTACTAACTACTAGAGACTAAGGAACCTTCCAAACAAAGTATTTGTAGAGATGAGAGGTTATCCTAGTGTACTATCAGTAAAAGGCAGTGTGAACTACCCAGCTGAAAGCTGAAATCCATGATTGTGTTTTTTTCCCCCAAGATTGTATTTAAATTCACATTTATTAACATACGGTGTAGTATCGGTTTCAAGAGTAGAATTTAGTGATTCTTTGCTTATATACAACGCCTAGTGCTCATCCCAACAAGTGCCCTCCTTAATGCCCATCACTCATTTAGCTCATGGCCCCACACACCTCCCCTCCAGCAACCCTCAATTCGTTCTGTATAATTAAGAACCTCTTATAGTTTGCCTCCCTCTGTTTTTGTCTTATTCTTCCTTCCCATCCTATATGTTCATCTGTTTTGTTTCTTCAATTCCACATGAGTGAAATCATATGGTATTTGTCTTTCTCTTACTCATTTGACTTAGCATAATACACTCTAGTTCCACTCCTGTCATTGCAAATGGCAAGATTTCATTCTTTTGATGGCCGAGTAATATTCCATTGTGTAGATTTCATCTTCTTTATCCATTTATCAGTTGATGGACATTGGGGCTTTTCCCATAATTTGTCTATTATGGAATCCACGATCATTTTTTTCCATGATCATTTTAAATAAGAGGTTGAAGATTAAAAAAATTTATATGTCAAAAGTTGAACAACTCAATGGAAGGTATTCAGTCTTAGTGGGAAAAAGGGGGAATAACATATTGGCAAAATTCTAGAATGAGAAAAAGTGATCATTTTGTTAAGCTCACAAAATTTTCAAAACCTATACTATCTCATAGTCAATCATTCAAATTAACAGTTCTAAAACTGGCCTTCAAAAAAGCAGACAAGAACAAAGGGATTGGTGTCCTAGTACCCCAAACCCTACGAGAAGAAAAGCACATTTCTAAAGAGGAAGAATAAACCATTAGAAATCGTCCCACCAAAAAAAAAAAAAAGGAAAGGAAAGGAAAGTAGGAAAGAAGAAAAAAAGAAAAAGGAAAGGAAAAGAAAGAAGGAAGAAAAAAAGAAAAAAAAAGTGTTCCCACAAATTCAATATGGTCTAAATATTTAAAATGTTATAGAACATTACGACAAAGTTAAAATGAAAGTAAACCTATTGAATGGACTACCAAAATAATTCTTCATGTGTTTTCTAAAAACATAATAGCATTCATCCAGTTGACAAGTATGTACCTATTGATAAGAATAAATAAAACCATAGGGGCGCCTGGGTGCCTCAGAGGGTTGAAGCCTCTGCCTCGGGTCATGATCTCAGGGTCCTGGGATCGAGCCCCACATCGGGCTCTCTGCTCAGCAGGGAGCCTGCTTCCCCCTCTCCCTCTGCCTGCCTCTCTGCCTGCTTGTGATCTCTCTCTCTCTCTGACAAATAGATAATTAATAAGTAAATAAATAAATAAATATCTTTAAAATAAATAAATAATAAACAGACAAGGAAGGATGGCTTAAGATTTTCATGTTCTCCCCCAAACCCTCTCCATCCCTTAGCCTTGAATCAATTACAAAGATAATCATAACCCATGGAGGGGTGAGGATAACTTAGAGAGAGATTAGTGAGTCACAAACACTATTTGCCCACAACTGAGGAAAGAGGAGGAATCTACAAAAATTCACCAATATTCCCAGGATTATATTAGTCCACTGGGATACCTCTATTGATTATCTACCATGACAGAGCTAGTTATCCCAAAACTTAACAGCTTTTTTTTTTTTAATTTTATTTATTTTACAGAGAGAAATTCAGCTAGAGAGGGAACACAAGCAGAGGGAGTGGTAGCGGGAGAAGCAGGCTTCTTGCTGAGCAAGGAGCCCGATACGGGGCTCGATCCCAGGACTCTGGGATCATGACCTGAGCTGAAGGCAGATGCTTAATGACTGAGCCACCCAGGCGCCCCCAAAACTTAACAGCTTAAACCCATAGACATTTATGATTTCACAGCCTTTGAAGTTCAGGAATTCGGGAATAACCCAAGTTGGACAGGTCTGATGTGGAGGTCTCTGAGCAGGCTGTAGACATTAAGCCAGACTGCAATCCCCTAAGACCTTCCTGGGGCTTGAAGGGGCCATGTCCGAGGTGGTGCACTCATAGCTGGCAAGTTGGGGCTGGTTTTTGGCAGGAAGTCTCCATTCTTTACCAAACAGACATCTCCATTAGGCTGCCGGACAGAATGAATGATCCAAAAGCCAGTAAGATGGTAGCTACCATATCTCATGGCGTATCTTTTCCAGTCCTACATCACTATTTCCTCAGTCTCCTGCAGGTGACATAGGTCAGCCCTATTCAATGTAGGGAGGACCCCACAAGAACATAAAGAGCAGGAGTGGGATCGCTGGGACCAGGCACCACAGTTAAGTCTCTAGCCCCAATGATTCATGTCCCTCCCACATGCAAAATACACAAACTCTTTCCCAAAGTTCTGGAAAAGCTACCCCTTTGCAAGGTGAGCTCAAAATCTGGAATCTCATCTAAACCAGACCCAGGTTTACATGAGGCTCCTCACGTGTAGACCCTTAAGGATAGCCACTGCATACAGTTCCTCTCAAAGTGAATGTCAGTGAACTAACGTGACAAGTTACCCTCCCCCCACACACCCAACATACAGTGGTGTAGGGTAACCTCTAGACATATTCTAGTTCAAAGTGTGGAGAAATTAAGGTACACAGGAGTCACTGATCCACAGAAACTCTGCAAAGCATAGACTGGTAGGTCCTTCATTAGGATTTAAGGTCAGCAAACACCGCATGGATTTTTGCTTCACTCTCTGGACTCCTGATTCCACCTTAAAGTCATCTTTTACTTCCTTGAAAAGTAGCTTCTGTTTGCAGGGATATAGCTCTTTCATTCCGCTTCCTTCCTGTAAACGTTTGGGGAACTAAAGGTCTTTTAATTTGATAATCCTCTGTCCTTTTCAGTCTACTTTTACAGTGCTTCTGCAAATACAATTCCCTCAATACTTTGATGAATCCTATTGGACTTAAACTCATTAGAGAAAAGCCACACACACAAGTTTATGCAAGAGAAGCCCTCTTCCGTCTTGGTCTGCTGAGACGGCAGAGGGACATCACCTTTCTGCTCTTAGAAGCCCTGCAGCTTGCCAGGATACACTTCCAAGGTACTACTTTGGATCTTTCCAAGATCTTAAAGGACTTTACAGCCTCACCCTCAGCTTCACCTTCAGACCTATTACAGAAGTCCTGAATAAGATCAAAATCCTAACCGATTCTGAAAAAGAATAAAACTGTGCTCAGGGCTATAACTGTACAGGCAACAAGGGCCACAGAATCACCACCTTAAGCCAATGCTGCAGAAATGACATCACTTCGGGGCACCTGGGTGGCTCAGTGGGTTAAGCCTCTGCTTTCGGCTCAGGTCGTGATCTCGGGGTCCTGGGATCGAGCCCCACGTTGGGCTCTCTGCTCAGCAGGGGGCCTGCTTCCCCCTCTCTCTGCCTGCCTCTCTGCCTACTTGTGATCTCTTTCCTCTCTGTCAAATAAATAAATAAAATCTTTTAAAAAAAAAAGAAATGACATCACTTGGAAGTGGGCCCCATCAGTGGAACACCAAATGTTCCTCAGGTGCTCACTTTGGCCTGTTACTTCCAGTAAGTTTCTGTGCCTGCTTCAAGCAAGATTTTTTTAATTAAAAAACAGAGCACATCATCCAAATCCTCTGACCCTGGGCACATGGGGGTGCAGATTAATTTAGCCAAAGGCCAAGAGACTTGGTGACCTCAATTCCTTTTCTATTTACAGTATAGCACCAAAGCCTCTATCTCCTATCCCTAGAGTTAACAGTGACAAAAAGTTAGGAAGTATATGCCAACAATTAAGAGGTTGTAACAGCCGTTTGAGGCAGAGAAATTGAACCTAAATCTCTATGATAGAGTAACAGTCCCCAGTGAGCCACATCAGAATCTCCAGAGGGAGACACAGTTACCGTGCATGTAATGCTCACGACACAACTAGCAACAGCTGGCCCAGCCTCTTGACATAGGATCCACACACCATCAGAATCATGTGGGAGCCAGTTAGAAACGCAGACTCTAGCTCCACCCTGGTCTGACTCAATGAGAATCCACATGCTTAGAAAATCACAGGTGATTTGAATTCTGTAGACATCATTTTCTGGCAAATAACAAAATAAGGGAAATATTTCCAACTAGGATTTATAGCAGTGTTTCTCCTTAGGAAGAGCAGCAATCACCTAGGGATTACAGAGCTTACCATTAGGCCATCACCAAAAGTACCCAAATTCCATTCCTGTGACATACTAATTGTGACCATTCAAAATTATTTTAAAGCAACTCCCAAGCACTAGAATGACTATGATATGTCAAAATGTGCATTTCAATTATATAGTTTCTATTAAGGAAGTGGTGTGGTTGCCATTTTGATCAGCACCACTAGTTTTATTATTAGAGACGTCATCTTATTTATGGCTTAGTGAATACAAGCCGTGTGACTAACACCTGCATGGGATAATTACAGTTTGTAGGTAAACACACAGATCCAACCTTCAGTAGGTATTTGTGAGAAAAGTACACAGCACGTTTTCCTTTGCTGGAAAGAGCCTCAGTCATGTGCTGATAGCAAAGGATTTGAGGACAAGGAGAGCAGTTAAGTTTTGTCACATGTGACGAGAGGAGTAAGAACCAACTAGGAATGCTTAAAAGCAATTGCCAAGTGACACTGAGGGCCCAGGGGATTTACATGATACATCACCAAGTGGCTGGCATACTTTTCTCCAGCACTGCTTGGCAGAGGAGGAGAAAAACCATACCGAGAGGCAGAACAGAGCACTGGCAAGCTAGGGCAGCAGAAGGTCAAAGGCAGGAGGGCTGTGCTCTGCTAAAGAGCTAGTTACTGAGATGCTTAATCAACTTGGGCTACAATTAACTGCACAGAAGCAGTAACAGGCTTTGTCAAATTGCAGCATGGATTAAGCATGGTCTTCCAAAGTGCTCAAATTAAACTTTATGCATCAAAAATGAAAGAGTTCTAAAACTTATCTACTCTGTTGGAAGGAAGGAAGGAAGGAAGGAAGGAAGGAAGGAAGGAAGGAAGGAAGGAAGGAAGGAAGGGAGGGAGGGAGGGGAAGGGAAGGTACATAAATGCTAAAATAGCAGCTTAAGAAGTTCTGTCTGAGACCAGACTGGTGGCCGCCAAAAGTGGGTGGACAAAATGGGAATAAAGAAAAAAAGAATGTTCTGTTGTCAAATTATCCACGTTCTATGTTCCAAAGTAAAACAAATACATAACTGCTTAAAGAAACATGTCATAATGATGCCAAAACACATTGTATGAAGCAGTAAAGTACATTTAATGCAGGAAAACAGCACATAGTAAGACCCTAGAGCTGGCTGGGAATCTGCACTGTTCAGTGCAACTGCTCCCACCCCTTTCCGAGAGTCACTTCTCCAGGTGATATGTCTGGGTCATCAGCCCTTGTTAGCTTTTCCAGCCCCAAGGACTCCTTGCTTTATGAGGCTGACTCACTTTTAGTCATTTCTATGTCGAAAAAGTCTAAAGAAGGGCGCCTGGGTGGCTCAGTGGGTTAAAGCCTCTGCCCCTGGTTCAGGTCATGATCTCAGGGTCCTAGGATCGAGCCCCGCATTGGGCTCTCTGTTTCCCCCTCTCTCTGCCTGCCTCTCTGCCTATTTGTGATCTCTCTTTCTGTCAAATAAATAAATAAAATCTTTAAAAAAAAAAAAAAAAGAAAGAAAAAGGCTAAAGGCTCCCTCGCTGTCATTATAAAACACTGATCCTAAGTCTGCCTACTTAATGCAAACTAAATTCTCATTTTCTCCCACGAAAGCCCATTAGCTACGCAGACAGATCTCCTGCCTCACACACTCCACACGTTGCCCCAGCTTCACATCTTCTCTTCAAACACCCCTGGTGTTCTCAAGACCCCCTGTCCCTCTCTGAAATTTTTCAGTTCTCCTCTCATCCCAACAGGTCCCCCACTGAAGAGCGGATTTTCTCAAGTTCACATGCACTGAGTTCTTACCACATGCTCGGCAGCATGCTGAGGCCCTTCACACAAATTATCTCCAATTCACACTCAAATAGCATATGAAGTCCTTTTTGTTCCCATTTTACACATGAAGGAACTGAGGCCTAAGAGGTGTGTGACTGACCCGAGGTCATTCAAACCAAGCAGCTCAATCCCTGAGTCTGTGCTCTTAACCCCTATATTCGTTTTCACCACAAGGGAAACAAATCACCACCAGTCAGCAGCTGAAAACAAGACAAGTTGATTATCATACAGTTCTGGAAGTCAGAAGTCCAAAATCAGTCTCCCCGGGTTAAAATCAAGGTGTTGGCAGGGCTGCATTTCTTCTGGAGGCTCTAGGAAAAAATCCATTTCTTCCTTCTTTTCCATCTGCTAGAGGCCCCTTCCCCCACCCTCAAAGCTGGCAGCATCAGCCTGAGTCTGTCACACCACCCGACCAAGTCTCACTCTCTCTTCCACTTATGAGGACCCTCGGGACTATACTGGGCCCACCTGGGTAAACCCGGATCCACTCCTCCTCTCAAAGTCAACCGACTCACACCTCAGTTCTCCCTGGAACCCCGTGTGCCCTCCCCTCACCACACACTGGCTGGTTCGGGGACCAGAGCGTGGACATTGTTGGGAGCCATTCCTCCTATGACACCAGTCACACTTCCTCACACACAGGTTCCTATTCATTAGGTCCTCCCTTCTCAGGATGAAACACCTGTAACTCAAAACAGGACTCCCGACGTGGTTAACTGCCCAAGTCACTAACAATGACTTGGGTCACTAACAACGATCCTCTCGGCCAATGAGAGTAACAGTGATTGTGAACATTTACTGAGGAATAGATATGATTGGCCGTTTCTAGGCTATAGCAAGCGGTCAGTGAGTGGACCTTCCTTCTCTTGTTACCGGCCACGGGGACTTCACGTTGTGGCATCTATATCACGCCGTTGGCTAACTGGGACGTAGAGTAGCAACAACCAGCTCGCAATGACATCACAGTTCACGACAAGAGGAACTGTGAGTTTTAAGGGACCAGGAGGCTAGTGAAATTTGGAATAAAAATAAGGTGGCTATGAAGAATATGAAGTGAAAATCATGGGATTCTGTCAAAGGAGGTTTCATGGATAAAGGCATAAAATGCATGATTAAATTTGCAGATAATATAAAACGGCTAGACTCTTGTGACTCTAGATCACTTTAAATTGCAGATTTTTATATGCAGCACATTAACTATGCCTTATTGTTCCAATGTCCATGAAGAAGACTAAATACGTTTCCCATGTTTTTATTCCATCCTTTTTGTTTTAAATGAAAATAGTGCAAGTACAAAGTTCTAAGGCAAACTGCAGAAACTTCTCTCCATGTTTACATAGATTTCCATTTAGCTCCTTAAAACTGAGCATTTTTATTCAACTACTTAAGATTTCACCTACAGATATTACCTGGTCTACTCTTCTCTGTCTTGACTCTACCAAGGCCCCAACAGACACTTTGCAGGAATGAAGACATGTCTAAAAGGGAAAGGCTAGTAAAATGACTGAATAAACCATAAATGAATAAAATGGGCATCACGTTAGGGAAATGGCCAGAGAACAGGCAACGCAGAGACTCCCATCCTGTCCACAGGACACCTCATATAATGCTTGCTTTGCGGGAATGCAGGCCTGCTGTTGCCACATGTACTGAGAAGCCAGAGATGAGGATTTCATATGAAATCTAAGAGTATGCAAATTTTGGCTCAAATTTTAGAAATAAGCAAAAACAGTGAAGTCAAACAAAATCCATCATGAGCCATTTTATGACCTCTAGCTGTTCTCCTGAACTCTCCATGGGACCAGCCCAGGAATATGTTGCTTTAAACATATGTCTGCAGTGGACAAGGCTAGCTTCTAGCGTTATTTTCTTTCTTATAAATAATCACAAACCGTCACTTTAATCATATTTTTCATGATGTTGTCAGGGAACAATATCTAAGATTGACACTGATCACTTTGACATTTATAAATCTGCAATCTTATGTAAACTGCCTCAATTTCCAGTTTTTCTCTTGATTCTTCCCTTTCCTCCACCGACCCTCTGGTTCCTTATTTATTATCTCAAGAAACTACTGATGCAAAGACCCTGGCTTCTCTGTCAGCCCATTAGCAAGCACTATACAGTCTTCCATCAAAACAAACGTCTGATCTCCTCCTGCATTCCCAAAACTGTCACCATTGCCTCTTGCCTGAACTACTGTATTAGTCAGAGTTCTCTAGACAACAGAACAACAAGATACATATATCTATAGAAAGAGATTTATTTTAAGGAACTGGTTCATGTGATTATGGAGGCTGAGAAGTCCCATGATCTCCCCATCTACAAGCTAGACACCCACGAGAGCTGATGGTGTACTTCCTGTCCGTGTCCAGAATCCTGAGAACCAGCAGAGTCAATGAAATGTTCCATTTGAAAGTAAGTTCCAGTTTCAAAGCTGGCAAGCTCAAGACCCAAGAAAAGCCAATGTTTTAGTTCAAGTCCAAAGGCAGGGAAAGACCAATGTTCCAGTTCATGTAGTTAGGCAGCAGCAGTTTCCTTGGACTCACAGGAGGATTAGCCTTTTTGTTTTAGTCAGCCCTTCAACTAATTATATGAGGCCCACCCACATTAGGGAGAACAATCTGCTTTCCTTAACAGATTCAAATGTTCATCTCATCCAAAGACACCCCCACAGACAGATGCAGAATAATGTAATAATGTCTAACCAATATCTGGACACTCCTTGGCCCATCAAACTGACACAAAATTACTCACTACAACTACCAAAACTATTCTTTAACTGGCCTTCCTACTTCTCTTCTTGATTTCTTTCAGTCTATTGTTCACACACCAACTTGTGATTTATTAGTTTTACATTTTATTAGGGATATAATTCACTCTCAAAAGCCCCCAATGGCTTCTCATCATGCTGGGAGTAAAATGTGATCTACTCACTAAAGCCTATGAAGCTTTATACAACCTTCTTGGCCCACCCCATCTGCCTCACTTAGTTCCAGACCCACAGTCTTTTTGTGAACCAGCCTGATCTGCCTTGATCCTCCCTCTTTTCCTTCTGTCTCAAAAAGTCCCATGATCCCCATATTTTCCCTCTCCCTCACACTTCATTCAAGTCCCTGATCAAATGTCAACTCCAGGAATAAGCTATCCCTCAGCATCTTTTCTGAAACACTTCTCATACACTCACTCAATCACTCTCTACCCAATCGCTTTATTTTTTCAGTGTAATTATTGGCAACTGACGAGGTATTATATATTCTGCATGACAACTGTTAATACCTTACAGGTTATTATTTACCTATTGATTATGCTCCATTAGGGAGGAAATTTCTCTGCCTTATTTGTGGCTGTGTTCCAAGTTCCTAGAATAGTAGATGGCACATAGTAGGTATTCAATAAATACTTTTAGGGAGGGAGGGAAAGTTATGGGCCAAAGACCCATCAAATGCTCAATGTGCTCATACCAGTCTGACACCTAGATTCCATTTCTTATTTAACCTCATTTGATGTTTCCAATTTCTACATAACAAAAGGTCCCTAAAGAGAGACATTCCAAGCATTTCAGTATCTTAATAAAACTATCAAGTGAGGGGCCCCTGGGTGGCTCAATGGGTTGAAGCCTCTGCCTTCAGCTCAGGTCATGATCTCAGGGTCCTGGGATCGAGCCCCGCATCAGGCTCTCTGCTCAGCGAGGAGCCTGCTTCCCCCTCTCTCTCTGCCTGCCTCTCTGCCTACTTGTGATCTCTCTCTGTCAAATAAATAAATAAAATATGTTTTAAAAAAAAAACTATCAAGTGAGATATAATCCTACTCTGAATCAATTTTTCTTTGACTCTACAAGTGAATCATGTTGTGTTAGGAATTCTAATTCATTAATGTTTTTTTAAAAGGTTGCCCTCAAGGCTCAAAGTTGGAATATGTTCATCTTAAATTTAAAAACAAGTTTTGGAACTCTAGGGAAGCACTCCTAAACTTGTGCCAATGCCATGACTAAGAAATTATGGCTCAAAATAAAACAGGAGTTTCCTGATTTACAGTGCTGCATCATTAGGAGGGTACTGGAAACAACTTTAAATGTCGATACCAAGTTTTTAGGTTTCCATTCTTAGTGACATGTATCTTTACTGGGAGTTAGAGAGAAGTTAGGAGACAAGGAGACTCTTGAGGAAATCACCCAAAATTTCT
>CM053605.1:140397929-140420030 GCA_028646535.1 Procyon lotor
CCTATGCGGCGTTGCGCGGCTCCTTCTCTGCCACCAGCTTCTCCGCCCCGATACCTGGGAGCTCTGCCGCACTCGGGCTCCCCTGGTCCCTCGGTGACCCCACGGGTCCCGAAACCACACTGTTCCCGCGAGGGCTGAACCCCCGGTTGGCCTCCGGAGCGATGTCCCTCAGCGGAGCCGACTAGAAGTTCCGGATTTTGTGCTCTGCGGCTCTGCGGCTGCTGGGAGCCGGCCCCTCCCCCCAGGGTCTCTTCCCGTCACTTTAAATTCACTTTTTCCACACGTCCTACCTTTCTGAAAGTGGTCGATTTTCTGCTCATAGAATTGCTGTTCTTATTCTCTTCTCTCTGCTGTTGCGTTTGCCGGCTTTTAGAGTGATTTCCTCCTCTTTAGCTGGACTTCTGATTCCCAGGGCTCTCTGTGCCTCCTACACCTCCGCCATCTTGCCTCCTCTCCCCATGTTGGTCCTTTTTAATCCCTTACTTCTTAGATAATACTTCTTAGATTACCTCTAGTCTGTGAGGTAGACAGGTAGGTAATAGATGCGTTGCAGGTACATGAAGAAAGAGACACAGATATTGCAGGTTTCCTGAGGACATAGAGCTAGTGAGTGGGAGAACCAGACGGGGGTGTCATTTAATGAGTTAATCCAGGTTGACCAGTTGGCAGTGTGACTGGCACACAGTAAGCCCTCAAGAGTTCAATATTATGTTGATAATTCTGATAAGGAAGGAAAGAATTCTTCATGATCTGGCTGAAAGACTTCTGTACTCAGAAAGTTCTAGATTTTATCAGTGTGGCCTGGGGTGGCCTCACTAATCTGAAGCTGTTTTGGGAGTTTGTTTTCAAGAGATCCTGTGCAGTCATGTTTGCCTTCACAAGAATAGTTGGTGTATAGCACTGATGGTTATTAAAATACAATCAGTGTGCCTTCCCCCCTTTTCTTATAACAATCCCTTCCCTGCTTAGAAGATGAGGACCTGAGGCTCAGAGAAACTAAGTGATGTTAGGTTGAGGTGCATATCGATGTCACTGCCAGGCCTGGAACCCTCAGCTGGATCCCCAGTGTCTGGTTCAGCCTGCATGGAATGTGCCCAGGCTTGCTTTCTTTCCTTTTTCTTTTTTTACACAATAGTATTTAATTATTTATTTATTTGTCAGAGAGAGAGGGAGAGATCGAGCAAGCACAAGCAGGGGGAGAGGCAGGCAGAGCAGGCAGAGGGAGAAGCAGGCTCCCTGTTGAGCAAGGAGCCCGATGGGGGATTTGATCCCAGGACCTCGGGATCGTGACCTGAGCCAAAGGCAGCCGCCTAACTGACTAAGCCACCCAGGTGTCCCATTCCCAGGCTTTCTTTAGGTAACTTTACACCCTCTGGAACAAAGGGAACTCCCATTCCTGCTTGAAGCAGGGATTAGTCTGCTGTGGCTGGTGTTGGGCTCCCTTGGTTCACACTGCAGATCTCCTTCTGGGTGCCAGGCTCTGTGGTCTCAGCTCCCAGAAGGATGATGTGGCCTCTGCTCATGGTGAACATGTTTTCTGAAAAGGACCGTGTTAAGGTTTTACAGTGCAGGAGGGTGTGAGCTAAGAGTATGCGTGGATGTGTCTGGGCCAGCTGAGGCTATCAGCCTTCCCTCCCACCAAAAGATTATTAAAATACTAGCATTTCCATGTTTGTTCTGGAACTTATGGAACCTTATGTGTTGGGAATCCAGATTCTTCTCATGCCTTGGTCCTGAAAAATTTTTTCTTCCCTCTTTTTAGGAAATCTGTTTAAGTCTGCTCACAAAAAGGCTTATTCTTTGCAGTTATAGGTTAATTTATATTTTCAAATTCACATAAGTCAGGTTTATATATAGTCATACCTAGTTAGGTATATATTTTTAAAGGTTCAGTATGTAATTTGATATATATTCTATGTGTAATTCCTTAATATTCTTCAGTAAATCCTACAAAGCTGTTCTTAAAAAACTTTGGGGAGGGATCCTGATTTATCCTACACACACACACACACACACACACACACACACACAAACACTTCGCGTTTATTTTGCTTCATCAAGTTTGATAAAACATACCTCATTCTTGCCATAGGTGTTAAATGCATGCATCCTGTATGCCTTGTTATGTGTTAATGTGTTTTTCTCCAAATGACATATGGAATTGTGAGGGAGCTAAACTAAGTCGCATGTGCGTGCGCGCACACACACACACACACACACACACACACACTGTCCACTGTATTGCTTAATCTTAATGCCAGGAGAAAGGTATAGCTAAAACACTAGAGGAGTGGAGAGAAAGGCCAGACCACTTTTGGCATGGAAGAGGAAGGAATTATTATCAAAGTGGTAGAATATTCTCTAGATCAACACATTTATCAGCATCTACCATGGGCTGGGCACTCTTCTAGGCTTAGGTGATATAGGAGCACACAGACAAAATTCCTGCTTTATCATCTTACAGGATAAGGTAGGTCAATAGTTAATAAGCATTTCAAATGGCAATAAATGCTATGGGGAGAAATGCTACGGGGAGAAAGGGTGAGGGATGAGGTGATCAAAGGAGGGGGCATTTGCGCTTTCGTGTAGGGTGGTCAGGGAGGGAAGCACTGAGGTGATGTTCAAGCAGATGACTAGAAGTGAGAGGTAAGCCATACGGTTGGTTGAAGAGCCAGTAGAAGAGCAGGAGGTTGGGCACATGCAAGGAAACCAGTTGGCTGGAGCAGTGTGAGTGAAGGGGAGCATGATGGGAAATGAGCGGAGAGGTGGACAGGATCCAGGTGATGCCCTAGGGCTTGGAAGAACCTGCTTTTAACTCGTGTGAAATGAAAGAAACTGTTGGGTGCAGTTTAGCGGGATGTCACGATCTGAGTGCAGTTTTGACTCACACCCTCTGGCTGTGCTATTGAGCATGCGCTGTTGGGCAGGAAGAGCTAGAATCGAGAAGACTGATTATTATAATAATCGAGGTGGGAGATATGATGGCTTGGATCAGGGTGGTAATTGTGGAAGTGGTGAGAAGTGGTTGTGCCCTAGTTATGATTAGATGGTGGACTGACAGGATTTACTGATGGGATCAGTTATGTCATATGAGAAAAAGAGAGGCATCTGGGGTGATTCCAAGATTTTTGGCCTGTGATCTGGAGGATGGAGTTGAATTTCATTGATGAGTACATTGTGAGTAAGTGGTCATGTTTTTGGTCTATGACAAGTCAAGTTCGAGTGGTCTGTTAGATTTGCAAGAGGAGAATGAATATAAGGTTACACATACCCATCCAGTGTTTAGTGCATCAGGGATCCTGAGGAATGAGTGGCATTTGAAAAGGAATATATACTGATGAAGGGCTTTCGTGTTGGAACAGTTGAAGAGACTCAGTGGATCTGGAGCCTGGGTGATAATTTAAGCTACTTTAAAAGTCTAGGTAAGAGTTGGCTGTGTTCTGATCTAGGGTGTTGGCAAAAGAAGTGGAAAGAAAAAGACACTGAATAAGAGGACTTGATAACTAATTGAAAGTAGGGAGAAGGGAGAGGCAAAGGTGAAAAATGGCTCTTAGGTTTCAAATGTGGATGTTGGAAGCAGGTTACACCATTAACAGCCATAGGCAGAAAAGCAGGTTTAGGGACAAGACTGGGTTTGGCTACATCAACAATAACCATGTGTTTAGTGAGTTATAGTTTACAAAATCCTTCCAAGATATTATTTCAATTGGTCCTTTTACAATTAAGGTGCCTAGGGGATATCCTTATAGATATTTATTCAACAAGTAATTGGAATTGAGCCAAGGGAGGGCTGGGCCCTGGGCTGCGAATTGGGAGTCATTTGCATAGAGACTAATTGAATTCCTGAGCCAGCTAGGGGCAAGCGTGTTATAAAAGAAATGTGGTGATAGCAAACTCTTGGGAGGGCAAAGTTTAAAGGCCCAAGAAGGAACTGTAGAGTTACTTAAATAATTAACTTAAATAAAAGTAGAGTCTGTTACAATGAAGTAAAATCCAAAGTGCACTATGGAAGTTCTATAGGAAAGCACATTTTGAGTACCCCACTTTCAAAAGCTCTGTCTCTTTCATTCCTACCTGCTCTTCAGTATTCATACTGGACTACCCCACACCCACTACTCTATTCTCCAGTGCAATTGACCATCCCTTCTGTGTGCCTCGTGTCTAACGCCTCACTCTGCTCATTGGTTCTCCTCTAGATTGAGCTCTCTGAGAGCTAATCCTCATACATACTCATAACAGGATCATACATTGGGAGACCTACACTCTGCCTTAATAAAACCGAGGGATGTGGAGGCCATTCCATTATAACTGGCTGTTAGAAACTACCCATGGTGCTTTGAGAATAAGTCTAGTGTGGTGGTGGGTGGATTTTAGAGAATCCTTGAGAAGAAGTAACACGTTTATTCATGGTAATGAACTTGAGGAGAAAATATCAGGTAGTCATTAAATTATTTAATAAGTGCCCAGAAAAGGCAGCCAAACCTTAAAAGATTATCTTTGGGGGAGATAGAAAAATACAGATGATTCTAGTAAATATTTCTTTTCTGAAGTAATCCTTTTATGCATGGACCACTCCAAATATGAGCACTGGATTATTTTTCTGACTCATACAGGGCTCATTTATCCGTTTTGTGAAAGAATTCACACTTGGGTTGAGTGCTAGGCTCTTGTTTCTGCGTTTTGGAAAAACACCTTTTATCTCTGTAGTGCTATTTCTGTGATAATATCACTAAAACGTGTAGGTAGTACAGCAGAAATTTAGATGGAATTTCCAAACAAAAGCCCAGCCTTCCAGAATAACCCTAAATCTGGTCATGTGACCCTTGGTTACCATGGGTATTTTCGTCCTAGGAGTAAGTCCATGAGTGATGTCAGTGCGGAGGATGTTCAGAACTTGCGTCAGCTACGTTACGAGGAGATGCAGAAAATAAAATCACAATTAAAAGAGCAAGATCAGAAGTGGCAAGATGTGAGTACTTTTTTTTTTTTTTTTTTTAAGATGCGAGTACTTTTTATATTGGGAGAAGGGAAGACTGGGGGAGAGTCTTCTTATTTGATTCTTCCTTGCTTCTCTTAAAAGAAGATCAGTCTACCTGAGATGATTTTCCTTCCTAGAGAATACAATTCTACAGAAAATGCGATCAGCTTCCTTTGAAAAGACGCGTACCCCTTTTTGGCCTATCACTGTTGCCTATTTTAAAGTCCACTGTTAAAAATGTAATAGGATATTTATTTTCTAATGTTCTCTGAGTTCTCAAAAAATGTGAATCTGCTTCCTTTCAGCACGGTTAATTTGTTCCCTTGGTTTGGTCGGTTGAATTTGGGGTATGACTGTTACTGAAACGTGAGAAGGAAAAAGACTTAACTCAAAGTTTAGAAGAGCAGGGGGTCCAGAACAGTCTGGGCATTAGCAGGGAGAGATGAAGGGGGTTCTCAGAGTTAATAGAGATTTGGGGAAAAATAAGAAATATAACTAGGAGTCATATTTTGGCTGGGAAAGTCATTGATATGAATCAAAATGAGATGTTTTCACAGGGCTGACTTCTATCCTGATGTTTATATGGACACAGACTTAATATTTAGTTTTGTCCCTGCAGGAAAAAAGCTTGACCTTTTTTGAAAGGGGTAATTGTTACAAACCAAAGGAGTGTCTAGAAATACAATAGATAAATTATACAGAGTAAACCCAAAGGAGTTTGAGGATAACTTTATGGGAAGAGTAGAGTGTTAGAATGAACAAAAGGGCCAGGGATAGTAAATCTTCATTTTCAGAGAGATTAACGTCTATGAAATGAAGAATCTTCTGCTTTGGCTGTATTTCTCAATTCCAGTGTCTCTTTTAGTTGGGAACTTGATTTAATGATTAAGAAACAGTAATTCAAGTGCCTGGGTGGCTCAGTGGGTTAAAGCCTCTGCCTTCGGCTCAGGTCATGATCTCAGGGTCCTGGGATCAAGTCCCACATCGCATCTGCTACCCCCTCTCTCTCTGCCTGCCTCTCTGCCTACTTGTGATTTCTCTCTCTCTGTCAAATAAATAAATAAATACATCTTTAAAAAAAGAAAATAAAAACAGTAATTCAATGTCACTTGGCCTAGATACATGGAGACAGTTTGGGTGTGAAAATAAATATTGAGGTGTTATATGTTAATTCAGATGAAAATACATGCTGATTAGCCTGTAAGACTACACACATACTGCTTTTGTTCTTTTTGGAAGTGGTTCTTCCAAACAGGCTTCAGCTGTTTTTAAGCAGGAATGACCCTGTGGACTCTTAAGGGTATAAACCAGACTAGTTTAGTCTGAGATCTTGGATGTGCCTCTCTTTAGACTGGAACGCCACCAGCAGTTCTTAGCATGGCATTTCTCTATTTTGGAGACCTAGAAAAGTCTGTCCCATCCCAAATGTCTTAGACCCTTGAGTGTCTCGACCAGCTTAGGCTGCGAGGGCTAATTTAAAAGCAAAATCAGATTGCTTGTCCTGGGCTCACCCAGCTGGGTTATACTGTTCCCAGGAATATGGGAAACACGTCCACTTTTCCCATGGGATCTTCCTTATTGCCTGGTCATTAGGTGGAGTTTACCTGCTTTAAAATCTTATCCTCAAGCCTCACCTCCCCAGGAAAGCCTTTTCAAACTCTGCCCTCCCCTGCCGGAGGTAGAGTTGTCCACTCTCCTTCAGACCCCCACCATCCTGTGCCGTCCAATCACACTCATTGTTGAACTTTTATTTACAAGCCCCTTTCCCTTCCAGACCAAGAGTTCCCTTGAGGGAACCCACATCGTACCCGTCTGCGTGTTTATGGTCCTCTGCCTCAAAGTAGGGATCCAGCACGGCATATGTTAAATGAAAGAGTGTGTGTTTATGCTTCACCATTACAATCCATCTCTGTTCCACTTGTACTAGTGAAATATGACATTTCACACAACAGCCAGATTATTGGAGTGAGATGAAAATGAATTTGAAACACTTCCTGATCTTTCTGACCTGACACCCAATTACAGGCATTTAGCATGCGTTGTGAAATGGGCAGGGAGGCAGGAAAACAGTAATGGGGTCTCTCTTATTAGGTCAGGTTTTTTGGTACAGAAACGCCAGCTATAAAAAGCAAAATTAGGCCACCCTGGCATCAAGTTGGAGTGAAGAGTTTCCGCGGTGTAATGGGATACTCTGGTGCACTCTCGCTGCTGGAGAGGGTGTGTAGAAATTCAGGTATGCCTGGGTTGATGTGATTTTCTTCTGTCAGGACCTTGCAAAATGGAAAGATCGTCGAAAAAGCTATACTTCAGATCTGCAGAAGAAAAAGGAAGAGAGGGAAGAAATTGAAAAGCAGGCACTTGAGAAATCCGAGAGAAGCTCTAAGACTTTTAAGGAAATGCTACAGGACAGGTAATAAAGCTGAGGGCATCTCACGGTGGGAGTTACTAGTGTTAGAAATCCATATTTTATGTAAGGGTATAATACCAATGTTAAACCATGAGCAAATAGGATTTGCTCTGCAATGGGAAAGCAAAGTATTGCTGTAATAAATAGTGACTCGGACTAACAAAAAAAATGGGTTGATATAGGTGTTCATTCATTCTGGATTTTTACATTGTATGTTTAAGTGCAGTATTGGGTGGTGTTGGCCACCTTTGGTGCAGAAAATAAACTACCTTTACTCCTTTAAGATAAATTTAGGAATAGAACGGCCTCATAAAACCAACTCCCACTCATCTAAATTGTGTAAAATATCAAGTTCCTTTTCATGTTTTAGTGGTACGATTAAAGTTCTGTTTTAAAGGAAGACGATATAAACATAAAGGTAAGGGGTTTATTTTTGGCATTGCAACATAAGAGGATAAAGGTCCAATTTAAACTTTCCTGTGGAGCAGTTACTATGAGAAACCTTGGAATATTTATAGGTCAGGGGGAAGGCAAATATGCTTTAAGGATAATGTCAAAGAGGAAATGTGCTGTCAGGTGAAGTTAAACAAAGCTGCTTTGTGCCTTAGAAGCAAATGGTAAACAGTTTCATTCGCGTAGCAATGAGGGTGGATGTGCCATGGATTTCTCTATAAATATGAGTGGTGTCTTTAATCTGTAATAACTGTCCATGCAACTCCTATCAAGCTGTATGAAGTCTGAGGCTTTTGTGGCCTTTTGTTTTTACTAAATTATTTAAAACTGAATATAGAAAAAAAAAAAGCTCCCAGCCCTGTAAAGGAATCCACATCTTTGGAAGGTTCAAACTGGTTGTCAGACAGTCAGTTCTATTTATAGTACGCTAATTTGGGAAGATCGATAAACTTATAGGTAAAACTTTGTGAATGTTCTCTTATTAAAATATCCTCATTTTCTTATTAACATCTCTTTAGAGTTAAAAAAATCCCACCGAAGTATTGGAGAACCTGTTTAAAAAAAAAGAATTGAGTTCCTACAATCTTTTAGTGTGGTGCTAAAAAAAAAAAATTACGTGTATTTATCCTCCTATTCTGTTAATATCATGTTGGTTATTGTGTGACATCAGTAGCCTTTTTATTCTTAGTCCATTTTATGTTACTGCCCAAGTGACCTCTGTCTCTCCACCTCGGTGTGTCACGTGTAACTGTGTCATGATGTGCTTCTTCCTGCTAAGGGAATCCCGAAATCAAATGCCCACAGTTACCTCGAGGAGGAGTTTGCATTCTTCTGATGATATATTGAATGAAGAGATGCTGTCCCCTGCACTGACCATGTCGGAAGCAGGTTACCAGAGTGAGAGAATAGTGGAAGAGGAGGGAACCGCCTGTGCTGCAGAAATTCCTAAACAAGATTCCACGACTTTTGCAAAAGTGGAGGACGCTGTGGCAGCGGACGTTCACCTTCTTCCTAAAAGCCCCGTGGAAGAACAACTCCCAGACTCTTTATCTTCTCGGCACTCACCCACTACACAAACAGAGTTGACTCGAGTATCAACCTCTCTCCCCAGAAGTTACCAGAAAACTGAGACAGCCAGGTTAACATCTGTGGTCACACCGAGACCTTTTGGCTTTCAGGCAAGGGGGATCTCATCACTCCCGAGATCCTACACGGTAAAAAATGTGTTCCCAGTTTATCTAGTCTGTTCTCAAGAGCAAGATGTTGGGGAACTTGTGTAGAGGTTTGAGTTACCGCTACAGAGATGTAGGAAATATGCATAACTCACGTATAGATCCCTTTTGTTTTGCCAATTTAGATTCAATAGACGGTTTTGTTTGTTTGTTTTTTTAAAGATTTTATTTATTTATTTGACAGAGAGACAGATCACAAGTAGGCAGAGAGGAGGGCAGAGAGAGAAGGGGAAGCAGGCTCCCCACTGAGCAGAGAGCCCTATGCGGGGCTGGATCCCAGGACCCTGAGACCATGACCTGAGCCGAAGGCAGAGGCTTTAACCCACTGAGCCACCCAGGTGCCCCTCAATAGACGTTTAATATGTAAAATATAACAACACTGTGGAACTGATTAAACGTTAAATTCAATAAAAGTAAGGCCTAATATATTTTAAAGAACGAATAAGCTGCTTTCTAAGGCAGAGGATTTTTTAATGCTGTATTTTCTCAAATATAGCTTTTGTAAGGTACCAGGCTAAACCAGATGAAAATGCTAGTAGTTCTCTTTGACCTCCAAAACAGCAATTTCGTGTGGTTTAACCTAAATATTTTCAGGTGCCTTATGTACAACTTTCTATTTTTCTCTGGTTACGTGCTTTATTAGAACTTGATATGCTTAAATGCGGTTATTAAAATGTATCTCATGGTTCTATTTTTATTGGGATTTTTAAGAATATAGAAAATGGAAACATTTGCCCCGAGAATGAAGTGGTATTACATAGCTGAAGGTAGGTGTGTAGCAGGATAGTGTTAAGATCAGTGTTCAGATTCATTTTTACCTCTGCCAGTATAGTATCCTAAAATCTAAGAAGAAACTTGAAAATATATTCAAGGTAAGGAAAACCTCCCTAAACTAGTCAGGGAAGTCCTAATCATTATAGTAAGTATAATAGAGATGTACTTGGCAGCATAAAGAAATCAAATGGATATGACTCATTAGTAACAGTCAAAAGACAGCTTAGAGACTCAGAAAAAATATTAGTAAAATGAATTCTGGATATAGGTTTAATATCACTAGGATTTCACATGCTCCTGCAAATTGATAAGAAGAAAGATAAGGAATAGAATAATGGATATAGAAATGAGTAGCCAGTTTAAGGAAGAGAGAGTTCAAATGTTTGATAACTTAAAACACACTAAAGCGTGTTCAACTTCATGAGAGCAAGAATGAGGTGTATAGCTTTTTACAGATCAGACTGACAAAGATTTAAAACACTGAGAATGTCTAGTGTTGGCCAGGATGCCGAGAAATAGCCATTTTCCCACATTCCTTTGGGAGTGCACTGCTACAATTTTTTGAGAAGATAAATATATATAAAGTTTATATATTATTTTTTTAATGTTGTGTGTATTATATATGAAATGCCCTTTCGTCCAGCGAGTTTACTTTTGGGAATCTATAAAAATAAATATTCCAAGTATAAAAATATGTGGGTACTTGTTACAGTGTTTTTGGAAGTTACAGAAAACTTGAAACAACACTCAATGCATATCAAATGAATAAATTGTAGAAATCTGTACAATGGAACACTGAGCAATTAAAAGGCTAGTCTAGAGATCTATTGACCTACCAGAGTGATGTAAACGAGCAAAGCAAGTTTCAGCAGTCTGTCCATAATATCAACACTTTGTAAAAAACAAATCCTCTTCCCACTACACATGTATCTATCTAGGAGCAGGAAAGAATAGGATAGATGCTGTGGGAGGCAGGTTACTAAAGTACATGTTTTTGAAACAGAACTCTAATGATACGAACCTTAAAATGACGTTTCCTTTTTAGATGGATGACGTTTGGAAGTATAATGGAGATGCAGAAGATGCTAAGAGAACTCTGAGCAGTTCGGTGAGCACCTCTGTGCAGAAGCCTGACCTAAGCCAGCTCGTCTCGAGCAAGGCCAGCGAGAGAGAGCGAGCCGCCGTGGGAGAAGGTGTGACGGAGCTGCCGTCTCCCACACCCTCCTTCTCATCCCTTTCCCAGGACCAGGCTGCCACTTCTAGAGCCACACTGTCTTCCACATCTGGCGCCGATTTAATGTCTGAGTCTGGAGAAGGGGGAAGTTCACCACAGATGGAGGACTCAAGATCACAGGTGAATTTCGGAAGCTGCCTGTCTGTCACCCGCTGCTCAGAAAAATGAGTACTTTTAACCTCTAGGCACTATTATCTGGGCTGATATGGGCACAACGATATTGCCATTTATTTTTAGCCCATCTTGGAAGAAGTAGGCCTCTTCCACCTTTGCATTTATAGATCCACATGATCCTTGTGTGCATATTGAGGCCTTTTGGACCAATCTCTTTAGGGATTGGCTGTTTTTTTCTCTCTATTCCTCAGTTCAGCAACTATTGCCTTATACTCCTAGTGGTCAGCGGCCCCTGGTTCAGGTGTCAGGATCACTTGGGAGGTTATAGATTCAGGTCTAATAGGTAAGTGAGTAGTAAAAGCCCTTTCTCAGGGAGATTAACTGACCACAAGGGGAAGCTAGTACACATGCTAGGTGCTGGCCTCTAGGGATGTGGCCTTTCTTTCCCCATCATATTAGCCTTCTCATGACTTTATTATTTGAGAGAGAGCAAGCTTGAGCCTATGAGCAAGCAAGTGGGGGGAGAGGCAAAGGGAGAAGGAGGAGAGGGAGAATCTTTCGAGCAGATTCCCCGCCGAGCAGGGAGCCCTGTGCAGGGATGGATCCCACAACCCATGAGATCATGACCTGCGCTGAAACCAAAAGTTAAACAATTGACTGAGCCACTCAGGCACCCCAACCTTCCCATGACTTTTAATACTAATTTAGGAAGTCTACAATTTTGTGCCTTTTCTTGTATCTTTATCTTAATGGGAATATCAAGGCTTTGTTACAGTATAACAGTTGTGTTCCTTAATGTTTGGAGTCTAAGCAAAATACACTGTCAGATGAAGAATGACTAGGGAGGGGGGAGCATCTGTAGTTTTTCCTACTTAAAATCACCATAGATAGCTTTCAGGAGAATTGCTAGGTGATGAATGTAGTATGTTTTATACGTAAGCTAAAAGCCATTGATTGTCTAGAGAATGGAAAGCTTTTCTTAAAAACACACAAGACAAAACAAAAACCTTAGTTAAACAGTTCGATCGCTGTATGAACCCCTTAGCCTGGAGGAGCTTTGGTTCTCTGGCTCAGTCAGGCATTCTCTGCTGCCTTAAACCAAGGTATGTGTGTTTTCCAAGGCACAGCACCAAGTCTATAACTTGGCCTAAATTATAGTCATGAAACAACTATGTGCACTAAGTTGATAATGGCCTATTTACCACAGAAAAGCTGTACACGTTTAAGACTTTTTTCTGATTATGAAGTACTTTGTGCTTGAGAAAATTTGGGAATGCTGGAAAGTATGTATGACAGGAACGATTGGTAATCCCATCTTTTATAGATAACCTTTGTTAACATGGAGGCCTATTTCTCCGTTGTTCCCATGGATATTTACGAACATGTATCCAAAAGTGATCTCTTTGGCTTGCTAAAATCATTATAAGTTTTTTTTTTTTTAAAGATTTTATTTATTTATTTGACAGAGAGAGAGATCACAAGTAGGCAGAGAGGCAGGCAGAGAGAAAGGAGGAAGCAGGCTCCCCGCTGAGCAGAGAGCCCTATGCAGGGCAGTCCCAGGACCTGGCTCATCATGACCTGAGCCAAAGGCAGAGGCTTTAACGCACTGACCCATCCAGGCGCCCCTATAAGTTTTGTTTTTTTTTTTTTACTTCATTTTTAAAGAACTGGAAATCTGTAATTAGCATCTTAAATTTCAGTGGTTGGGAACAGTAGCCTATGGTGTACTTGGAGAGCATAAAGGGCCAGTGGGTGAATAACAAAGGCAGAAGCAAGGTGTCTTTTGTTTTTATGGACTTGGTGTTTGCCTTCATGTTTTCAGATAGCAAACCCAACAAAACAGCCTCATCGGTGTGCTGTGTACTCGGTGGTAGAATGCCCTCGGGCTGGCAGCTGACCCACCGCATCCACAGATTAAGAAAAACAGGTGAAGTGCGGTGTTGGGCGCGTTTCAGGTTATTGCAGCTCAGGAGAACCTGAATTAACATGGCGTGGTTTCAGGTTTCATCATTAATGGATTTATGCTCCTTTGTCTCCAAACCTGAAATGGTATCCTACCAAGCCAAATTAGGCTTCGCCGAGCCGAGTGGCTGGAATTCCTGTGCATGTGTAGAGCTCACACAGTGCCTTGCCCATCTCTGTGTGGCTCGGCGTGTCCCCTCCTCCCTTGTGGACAGGGCTGCTGCTCAGGTGGCGTCACCTGCTCTCATCACTGAGAAGGAGCTTACTTCTCCGGGGAACAGGGCCGTGAATGTACAAGGCAGCCCACTGCGAATAAGTCAATGGTGTTTGCGACGCTCTTCCAAGCATTTAACCAAACTCTGTAATTCCAGGTGTTCCGGGAACAGGAGAATAGGAAGGAGGGTGTGGGTGAACATTTAGATGACTGGGGAGCTTTGGAAGTATTCTTGGGGTCTTTCTTCTACTTCTTACCTCACCCTTTTGCCAGTTATATCCTTTCATTTCCTCCTCCAGAATCTCCCAAGGTGGTCTTCTTTCTGTCCCGGCTTCTACTAGCCTCATTCTCAGGCCCCTTCCCCAGCAGCACGAACGCTTTGTAGATCGTCACCGGTATCTGTGCGTCCCCTGCAAGCCCCATGCTAGGTTGACTTGCACGATGCCAGGCTGCCCTTGGTAATTTCTCCAGTCCACGGCCTCCAGTGGCACTCTGTGGTCTGTCCAGTGAAGTTCAGAGCGCTCAGGGGAGCACTCTGGCCCCTCCGCACTGGTCCCTAGCTCCCTTTGTAGCGCTGTAACCACTGCTTACTGAGCGCGGGTCGAGGGCTAACCAGGCTTCTCGGGCTATTTCTTTGTCCTCAGGGCCCCTTGTGTCCCTGTTTTGCTGTTGTGGAAAGGGAAGCACGAGCAGTCATGTTACTTGTCCAAGGCCATACGGGGTCCTGAGTAGGTTACCTGGAGTGGAGTGGAGTCAGGATTTGTAACCAGGCATGCTGACTCAAGGTCGCTGGCACCACACTATATCGTGGACAAAAGAATTGGAAATCGGTGACCGAGCCACACAACGCCGTTTGCTTTTTCTTAAACACCTCGTACACGTTCTTCAACACATCACAGGGACTTGTTCTTATAGTTCCCAGATTCGAAAATGCTCATTTCACCCATGTTTGTCTTATGAAGTCGTCCTATTCTCTCAAAGCCAGGAGGGTCACTTCCTTCGTGAATCAAGAGCTCTTCTTCCCCTAGTTGGAACTGAGTTGTTCAGCCTTGGTGAACATTTCATTTGCTGGATTCCTCCTTGTTCCAAATGTTCATCGTTTCTCCTTCACTGGTATTCTTTGTACCCTCTACAGCCTTTACACATAGTTGATATTCTTGTCTTTACTGACTCGAATTGCTTTCAAGGCCTCGATCACCAAACTGAAGTATGAAATTGATCCAGCAGGTAATTTAGGTCCTCATGGGCTCTTTAATGTAGGAGGGTTAAGATTAAGGTGTATTTTACGACTAAGCACTGTGCTGTTATGTAGGGTTGTTTTAAGGAAACGAAGTCTGGGGGGCAGAAGCTGGTTAGGAGCCTCTTACAGAATTGTGGTCATGAGGTGGTTCATGCCGTTAAGAAGGGAAGGCTTAATGAAGGAAAGAACTGGATATAACCTGATTTAAAATCTGCCCACAGGAATTTCTTTCCCATCTCCATTGCCCAGGTGGGGTTTCTTCCCTTCCCATTCCCTTTTCTCCCCTACTTCTCTTGTGATATTGCTTCTTTTCCTCCCTCTCTTTCTGATCCAGGCTACCAGGGCAATCATGAGGGTGACCCCAGGACAAGGGAAGAGTATGACCCTAAATCTCTTCATCCTCCTCCATCTGCCTCACAGATGTGGCTTTGATTATTTTCCCCCTGATTGGTCTCATTGACAGGGTTTTGTTTCCTTTTTCTGTCTTGTCAGAGCCCTCTTCTTTCAAACTTCATCCAAATCCCCATTTCAGAACTTCTGCCCCAGATTTTTTTAAAGTGCTCCCCAGAAGCTAGATGATACAAATGGAAGGAAGGAAGCTTCTCAATCACCAAGCCTGCCCTGATGCCCCTTTTGAATAGCACCGGGGCCAAGTGTATCACAGCCTGTGCCACCACCCCCCCCTTCTCTAGACCCTACTCTGTGGGAGGGCGGGAAGCAAGCCTGTCCCCATTACTGTTAGCACAGTACCTGAGTCTGAACGTATCTGTTGAATGCTGCATTCTCTTGGCTTTAGAGAAGGTATGTAAGTGTTAAATAGGACTTTCTTTAGTTGACCTGGAAACTGCTTAACCAGCATATATGTCATGTGTAACATTGTTTCCATGCGGAACAGAAAGTAATTATAGGGTTGTTGGGGCATACCTTGGCACCTCTTAAGTGTTTCACTTAATCCTCCAAATAGCCTTTCACAGTAGGTGGTATTATCCTCACTTTAAAAATGAAATACTTGAGATTTGAAAGTTACATAACTTGCCCTGGGCTGGTTAAGTGCTTAGGCCACAACTGTAATTTCTCTGACCCCTATTTTTTTGGAAATATGACAAACTCCAATTTGAGAACTGCCTTATGTGTAGTTAAGTCTCCAAATGTTGACTTAACTTTGCTGTATCTCTAGAATTTTAGAGCCACCAGGGACCAAAATATTTTCTGTTTCATAAAGATAAAATTGTTCTTAAGATTGTTTTGGAGGAAAGCTATATAGTTTTTGAGACTTACCAGCACTGAATCAGAAATGTGGATTTTCTGAAATGTAGAATTTGAAATCTACCCAATAGGCAGTAAGGCGCTACCAGCAATTTTAAAATCGGGTACAGTAATGATAATTGGCATGTTCTGTGACTACAATTCTGGCAGCTATTTAGAAGATGGAGGGAAAGAAGGGCGGGGGCAGAATCACCAATTAGGAGGTGGCTGCAGTAGTTTGGGCCATGGCCGCCCCTCTAAACTGACATGGTAACCTGAAGACCAATGAAAGGATGGGATAACTCAGGGTAGATTTATAGGTGGAGGACTCAAGAGCACTTTATTAAATAGGGATGGGGTAAGAAAGGAAGGAGGAGGAGGCCTTGGTGTTGCCAACTTGAGCATCTGGTCAGATAGTGATGTAACTGACCAGTACTTGAGAAACAAGAGGGGGAAAAGAGTAGGTTTGGGAGGAAGATCCTAAATTTAATTTTGGATATATTGGACTGAGCCAGTAACCAAAGATACAGTAGGGAAGATTATTCAGGAAAGCTTGTGATCAAAAGACGGGGGACTGGCTCAGGGACCACAAGAAAATGAAAACAGGAGAGTAAGCAGAGAATCACATTCATGAAACTGAGAGGTGGCCAGACAGATGGAGGAAAAGACGGGAGAAAGTGGGATTATGGGTGATGCAGGAGACGGTTTCTGAAAGCAGGAATAGTCGGTGTAGTGCCTGGTGGAGGGAGGACTAAGGATGGATTTGGTAGGAAAGAGATGAACTAGAAACAGCACCTGCCTCTAGGAATGGGGAAGTGGAGGAAGCAGGGACAGATGTGACTTCCCTGAAGGAGAGTGGCTCCAGGGCCAGAACAGTGCCATGATTTGGGGGCCACTCCCTGATGTGCTTACCCTGCCTGCACCCTGAAAAAACAAAGCAGAAGAATCTCGTGCACAAAAATCAAAGTTGATCTAGTTCCTCTGTTACTTGTGACTGGAGAGTTCAAATCTGTGTTTAGTGTTTGGTTTAATTTTATCAACTCCAGTGGGCTTCCCTCAAGTCAACACATTTATCTAATTGAAAAAGTTTGGGGAAAATAGCTTTCTGACTTGATAGTGTGTAAGACTGACCCTGTTTTTCATCAGTTCTCATCTCTGGTGAAAGGAAAGTCTTAATTCATCAGATGTCCTGAAATTAAATCTTGTCATTGCTACGCTAGATCATCTTGTTTTTGTCTAAAAAGCTCATCTTCCAGTGTATACTTCTGCATAAATTGGATCTAATTTGAGGGAAGTTATTTTTAAATGGTGAGATGTTGATAACCATACTTTATCTTTTCTGGCACAAACAACGGGAACCACTTTATCAGTCATCAAGAATCTAGATTTCCCCCGAGACTTTATATTTCTGGTTCTACCCAGTTCAAGCAGCAATTCCCCCATCGTCCTCTTCTGAGGCATGGATCCTTTGTAGAATACTCACATGGCATGTATCTTGCAGAGATTTAGGAAGGAGAAATCCTAACTGAAATCACTGTTGAACAGTTTGTGCTTGGCTTTAATTATAGATATGTTCCCTTGCAAGGAGTCTATGGGCTGATCTAATTCAAGGACCTAGGATTCCAGAGAGATGCCTGAGGGCCTGCCATCATGGGCAGGCCACGCCATTGAAATTATAGCTTGTAATTGAAATTATAGCTATTCACTCTAATCCCTTTTATGTATTGATTTGAGAGGGAGGTGGTCTACGTAAGACTTTCATTTGAAGGTAGGGTTTTGCAAAACAAAAAGCTTGCAAATCAATGTCATTATGAGAGAGAAGACCCTGCCAGATCCGTGACAGGCCTGAGGTCACTTGGTTATTGATAGAAATGGACCTGTAATTGCTCCTGTAATCTCTCGTTTGCCTGTCTGCGGTCCCAAGGACCCCCACACCTACAGTCTGCCAGGCTGTAGCCACAGTGAGGCTGCCCCCTGTTAACTGTTTCAGAGAGGTGGTTTTCTGGTCTTTCATTCAATATGGGCAAGTAGAGGTTTATTTCCAAGGCAAGAATATCCTTTTGTGAGACAATTCTTTTGGTCTAATAAAATAGTGAGACTCTTTTGTCTATAGCTTCAGCTCATTCTCTTTTATCCTACATTTGGTAGAAAAGGATGATATTTACTTGCTGTCTCCCACAAAGTATTCTTTATGTAGTTTGAGGCTATCTATTAAAACTCCAGCCTGTCTTTTATTCTTCATGATAAAAAAAAAAAACATCAATTAGTATCTTTCATATCTAACCCATCATTTGTCCTCTACCTTTATATAGGAGTAGATTCTGTGCTTTACTTGACTTTTTTTTTTCTCGAGGGTAAGTGTAGCAAAGATGACCACTTATTTTCATTGAGTCATGTCTAATTTAAGTGTATGGTAGTTTCGGTTAAGGAGAGGAACTAACCACTAATTTTTTCTATTCATAGCAGAGTTTCATTCTGGAGACTGGTGTTCATCAGGCTGATTATTAACATGTTTTCACTACCTGCATCAGGGTTCCTGTATTTAAACTGCTTTACAAGCTTTCGGATGAAAACTTTTCTCTATTATTAGCTACAGATTTTTCTTAAAATAATTCCAAACTCAACACTGGGAGAGTCAGTAATTATTTTTCGAGAACAAGGACCATGCCTAATCCATCTTTATTTCCTAAGTACTAAGCCCTGTGTCTTATACAGAAAAGATGCACAATAAGTGTTATGTTGACCAGATGAATAAGTGAATATTGTTATAGTACTTCCGTGTCCACAAAAATGTAGTAAGTTCTTGGTTCAGTGCCTTCCTTGCCTTGTTTCTAATTCTTACATAATATCAGTTTTTCATAGAATAGGGTCACTTGGATTTTAAACTTGTTTTAGAGGTGGGAAAGCTTTGGCATAAAGATTCATGAATTGCTCAGTTAGTCCTAGGTTTGGTTTTAACTGCCCCATTGACCTGGAGAATTTGTAAGTCTTTTTTTTTTTTTCCTTCTTCTTTCTTCTTTCTGGAAAATAAAGTGGCTTTAGGAAGAACTTCTCCTTTTGAAACAGTAAGTCTAAGTTCTTAATGATTCTGAATCAAAGACTGAAACTAGGCTGGGAATTTCAAGTTAAAATTCATGTCTTCTTGTTTACCCAAAACAAAACACATAAATTATGAAAGGCATTTGAAGTTTTCACAGACGTCGTGTATATTACAACTTAAAACATTTGTTTTGGAAAATGGCTCCAAATTTGGAGCATTTGTTGCTGTGTGGTGTAGTGACGGAGGTGGAAACAGAGGTCTGTCTGTTGTCCAGGGGTCTGTTGTTTCTTGGGCTTGTTGGCTGACGTGACTCTGAGGAAGTTGTGACTTGTTGCTTAGGATGTCTCAATACGGGCCCTGTTGGCATCTGACGGACCCTGGTTCCCCAGAGATGGTGTAGCTCTCCATTGTACAGCTTGTGTGGCGGCTCTGTTCTCACCCCTTGATCTTCATGTGACAGTGGGACAAACAGTGCTTTGCCAAACCCTCAGGACCACCTTAGGGGCTGGTCCCAGTCCTAGATGAGCTCTATGCGTAACTGAGTCGTGTGTCGATGAACCCCTCGAAATTATTCAGCTAAATATGTTAAATGTCAGAGTTACCTTTTTAATAAGTATGGTGGCATTTTAAAAAGCATTTGAATATTTTTTTGCATTTCCAAAAATGCTACTGTATTGAAATAAATGATATATGACATTGCATAAACTTAAGGTGTACAGTATGTTAATTTGACACATATATTGCAGTGGGATTGCCATTTAGTGATAATTAGCACCTCTATCATCTTAAGTAATTATCCTTTCTTTTTAGTGGTTGGAATAATGAAGTTATAGTCTGTTAGCAAGATGGATTATAATACTGTGTTGTATATATTCACTGTACTGGGCTTTAGATCTTTAAGGCTTATCTACTAATAGCAAGTTTGTACCACTGAACAATACATACAACGTGCATTCATTCTCACTCCTTTCCTGGGTAATAACAAATGGCCTATAAATTAAACCGAATTGTAGAGAAGGCAAATGTCCAAGCTTTATTAATGCCCAGGTGATTTAAAATATTAATGTGAAGAAAAACATCTGTTGATGTGAAGGTTTCCTTTGTTTTAGCAGAAAAATAATAAACTCATTGATATGTATGTAAATGAAGATTTTACCAAACCCAGGTTAAAAAGATTGCTGCTTCTGGTTTATCATGAAATAATTCGAGTGTACCTTGCATATAGCCTCCCTTCATTTGTGGATAGACTTTCCTCCATGTGGGTGCCAGGGACACCTGATCCCACCGGTTCATGTTTGTTTTCAGGATCAGTTCAGTGATATGAGAATCAGCATAAACCAGACGCCGGGGAGCGGTCTTGACTTTGGGTTTACAGTAAAATGGGCGTTTTCTGGGATCTTCGTTGCATCTGTCGAGCCAGGTAAATCATAGATTTAGCTCTACTCAACTTTCTTGCCCTTGTTATTCTATGCTGTTCAAAAAACCCTCCAGAAATTAGTTTATGTGATACAAGAGGAGATAGCATATGCGAAAAAGGCAGCAGTAAAGTGAGGAGATGCAGCCTCTTCCCTGAGACTGACTAAAAGCGTTTCTTCTGCTTGCCTAATTAATTTTAGTTTTGTAGAGTCTTACTCTTGTGACCTTTACAGAATTCATTTGTCAAAAGTTTAGGTTTAATATTTGGAAATGCTTCCAAGCAATACTCAACTGAAAATTCCAAAAGAACTGTCCATAATTGGCCGTGTTTGTGGTGGATATATATGTGCTGTGTAGTAAATTGGTGTTTTCTAAGCGTCCTAATGTTTCTCTTGCCCGTGGAGTCCTCAGGACGCTTTGGGGTTTGTACAAAAGCAGTGCCCCTACCCCACACAGGGTTCGACCAAGTCTGTCCCGGGAATTCTGAGTAAAATATTACCACAGAGCCTAAAATTAAGCTACTATAGTTAAAAGGAGCTCCTCATTTACATATTTTAGCTATATAAAATTGCATGCTAACTCTGTTCTTTTTTTTTTTTTAAATTCAAAAGACTGCTTAATTAGATAATAGGAAGTGGTAATTGTAAGCGGTTTTAAATGGCCTTACTTTTTTTTTTATCCATTCCAGAGTGCCTTTGGATTTGGAAGCTCAATTAAAGTATAATAAATTTCACATTTTTAATTTAAAAATAATTTAAAATTTTTTTGTTCTTAGGAAGGTAATTTTATTGAACAGATGCGCTTCCTCTTTTATATGTAAATAAAGATACATACATTGAAATTTGAAATTTAACTATTGCTTTGGTACTTAGGAAAATTTCTATATTGTAATTATTTTCATCAATCAATGTAATTGAGTATCTCTTGGCAAAACATTGAAGTCTACCCATCAAAGTCATCTATACACAAGATCTAAAAATGCCTCATGATGTTTTAAAAGAAGTAAATAAAAAAAAAAAGCATAAAAAATGCTTTTGGTGCTTTGTATGTTATAGATACTAAAATAGTTGATAACTTTAAAAAAAAAATCCTGACTCTGATGTACCTGAAAAATCCACGAATGGTTAGTTGAGATTAAGAAGTCATTTTTTTTTCTCTAAGCAAGCAATGACTAGCTGAACGTGGATATTTTTGTTTGGAATTTTTTGTTATTGGTTGTTTAATTTATTTTGCTTTACATAGGTAGCCCAGCAGAATTTTCTCAGCTACAGGTAGATGATGAAATTATTGCAATTAACAACACCAAGTTTTCATATAAGGACACAAAAGAGTGGGAGGCAACCATGGCTAATGCTAAAGAAACTGGAAACCTAGTAATGGATATCAGGCGCTACGGAAAGTCTGGTGAGTTGGTTTTACCACCGTCTGCCTTTCTCAATGGGGAACTGGTCTTTGGCAAGTGGGTTATAACAGCTGGCTTCAATAACTTTGTTCTCATTTTTTGTTTTTTGGCTTTGGGATGTTTTGTGGTTATGCAGAGACAAATCTTGAACAATCCTTCCTTGACTCTTCTGTCTGAAAACTTTTCACTAGCAAATTTACTGGATTCTATATTATTGATTGATTGATATGCTATGTTGACTCTGAATGCAGATGGTAACTGAACGCTATTGTAATTGCATCTGCTTTTGGGAGTCTCATAACAATTTTGAGGATTAAGAATTACACTGTGACTTTACTTTCTCGACAGCACCATAACTAACTAAAGAGAACAGATACCATGTTCTCTCTT
>CM053605.1:140420530-140468712 GCA_028646535.1 Procyon lotor
CCCTTTATTGTGAAAGGGACAAGTTTGCAGGCAGCTAGTATCAAATAGAGAAATGGCAATAATCGTCGTTAGGCAAAGGACCCATTTGTAATGAAAAAGCAGGTGTAGCATCCAGGGAGATCTTGTACTGTGGAGTTATCAATCTCTTCCTCCTTCTGTTTGGCCAGAAGTCATCATTGCCTCATGCTATGTACTACTCCTTAGGCATACTAAACAAATAAGAAAGATCTGGTCCACAAAGGCAGGAAAGAGACCCAAAGAAGACAAGATTCCTCCTACCAGGAAACTAGATTCCCATCCGGCTGGGTTTGCAGAGCAGTTTGATGGCTTTGCATCCGCCTTTGCCAGTTTGTAATGCGTTAGGTCACAGCCAAACCAAGTTTCTCAATTCCTCTTTATTGATGATTTATTTTGGCATTTAATTCCTGATAGTTAGAAGTGACTGCATTTTAACTGGTAGTGCATTCTTTATCAAAGGAGTTTTTAAAACAAACATGACTTATTTTGGATTCCCAGTGTTAAATGCAAGACAGCCAGGTCCCACTCTGCCAGTGACTCGGGCAAAGCAAACTGCTAAGACACCAAACTCATCACAGTGACTATGACTGTATGCATACCTGTCATTGCAGGGTTTTATTTAGATAAGTAAGCACCAACTAGTATCAAGTAATAATTGCATTTACAACTTATGAATAAACTGAAGTATAAGAATCATTTGTCATAACCTTGCAGCAGATCTGTAGAAGTCAGAGTATTTCTTTCCTTCTTTTTTTAAATCAGACTGAACTCCATTTGCTTAAAGTTAGTGGTTATATGATGTTAAACTAAGGCAAAATACTTTAGATAGAAGAATATTTTAATGTGGACATTTGTTTTTATTTTCTCTTTCTCTGGGTATTAATTTCTATTCTTGTCTTCCTCCCCACTATTTCTCAGTTCACTTTTAGTGCTGCAGAAGCTCTTAGTTACAAACAATTCTCCTTGGACTTCTATTTTGAATTGATTAAGCAAAACATTTTAGTTTCCATTTCCCTAAAGCTGTGTGATCTAGCACGGAAGTATTTTGGCTTCTATGAAACTATGATGCTATCTGCTAGAATTTATTAATAAAATAATTAGTTCCATTACTAATTTGGATGTAGTATAGACTACTAAAAATAATGTGTCTTTGTACATTGAAATAATCCATATCTTCTATGGCTATCAGTTTTGTCATTTTACAACTAATGCTTTGGACTAGAAAGGTGTGTCAAATACCATTTAGTTTTCCAGTGGTAAGAGATTAAAATCAATGACATGGTATTGATATGTATTTTTTTTCTGTATTTTTCAACTAGCATCAGAACCTATTTCTTTGAAAAACTTAAAAAGGCGATCACAATTTTTTGAACAAGGTAAACTACCAAGATAACAATTCATGCACTTTCATGGAATTGTTCCCATTCTCCACTCTGTCCTCATAGTCTTTGGTGCTGGGCACTAAGCCTTTTCAGTTTGGCTGTCATTGTGACCAAGCAACGTAACCCATTTCCATTCTTTTCCTAGGGTCATCAGGCTTTTCTTACAGTTCATGGGTCTACCTCTGTGGTAATGGGTCTTTGCGTGTCTTTTGTATACCTCTGGATTTTTTTTTTTTCTAATTAAAAAAAGATTGAGATGCCGTTAAAAACACACTTCTTTCCACTGGGTGACAGTAAGAAATGAGGGACTTCACTTATGCTTTACCGCTTCCCACCAATTGCATAATATTAGATTACACCAACACCCAGTTGTTGAACTTTTGAAAACTCTTAACTTTTGGCTATGGAAAATGCTCTTAATAAAGAGCAGAGTTGTTTCTTGCTATTGGAATGATGGCTTTGCAGTGTTCATAGGACCATCCTGTTGACTCTGAGGTAAATTAAATGTAAATTTCGGTTGTACCTCTGAACACGTGCATTTTGAGCCTCTGCGTGTTGGTGTAGTTGGCCGCTCGGGCTCCTGTGCTGTGCATGTGGCATTTCCGCTCCCCCCCCACGGCCGTCTGATGCCCTGCCTCATGAATGCAGTCTGAGCTGTGCTGTGCTATTGGAACTTAAAAGTAACATCCAACATTTGAGATGCAGTGGCACAGAGAGGAGTGTGCTGTTGGCGTCTAAATGTTATTGTTTCTTACTTTTAAGGTGCTCAAAAACCTTTACACACTTGCCTTCTATTTACTGGACTCATAGATTAAAAAAAAAATCGACGAGTATTTCTTTGGTGAATTAAGGTTTCTTTGTGACCATAAATAGGAGTAGCTCACCAGCTGTGCATGTATGAGGTCTATTTGTGTCAGTGTCCGCAATGTTTTGATATTTTTGTCAAATTCCTGATTTTCTACGGTAATTTAGTTGAAACAGTATGATACTCCTAGCTCAAACTGGCTAACATAAGATAATTCCTTTCTTTCTCTAGTCTAATTTTCACTCACTTTTCTTCAACAGGCTATTTTAGGGAAGAATATTTTCCTAAGTCACAAGGCAGTTTTCTTTAAAAAAAAAAATGTGTAAGTGAATAATTTATTTGACAGCTGAGGGTTCAGGAAAATTAAAAATGCTGTATGGTAGCACCTTTCATGAAATTTGCTTACTTGTTTATTATTCTTGTACTACACACAGGCACACATTCCTGTAGTCCCCCCTAAGAATAAAGAGAAGGATATTAGGCGCGTAGGTTTACACGTGAAGTTTGAATATTTGTGCTGCAAGTAATAGGAGAGGAAAGGGAAGGATTTCCTGAACATGTTTTTGTGGGGTCTTATTTAAGAAAAGTAGCTTATTAGCAAGGAGACCTGGAAAATCTGATATGGAGCTGGCACGTTGTCATTAAGCAGTGGCAAGTAAAAATTTGGATTTGGCAGGTATTATAACATTTGAAATTATTTTTTCTCCCCCTTGGGCTCAGCTGGGACATACTACTTGGTGTATTCATAGAAGAACCCTGAAATTGCTTCAGAATATACCAGCTATCCAGCTCGGGTACCAAGGGCTAGGGGATATCTTCGGCACGCATAGTTTCTCTCTCTTTGTTTTAAATGACTTCAACTTTGGAAGATGAGTAACAAACAGATGGAACTGAAGAGAAAAACTGAGATTCTGCTGCGGTTTAAAAAAAAAAATCATTGATCTCACTTAGTATACTGGCATAGAAACAGCTAATATGACTCTCTGAAAAAAATTATTTCATAGAAATGAAAAGACTTATATATTTTTTTCTTGCTTTCCAACACGCTGCAACACAGGAAGCTCGGATTCTGTGGTTCCTGATGTAAGTAGCATTCATTTGTTTTTGGAACAAGTAAGGTGACCTTGGCGGGACTGAATTAGCACCTACTAGCGTCGCTTATTTTCGGTTGCCTAAGAATTTATCAAAGGGTAGTTTTTCCTGGTATATTTATAAAAGCTGGTATATTTTCCAGGTTGAAAAGACCCACTTTGAAATGAAGCCAAACCTCCTCTGTACCACCTAGGCAAAGGGCGGGATGAATAATTCATGTAAGCGGAAGTGCTTCAGTAGATGACTGAATGAAGTAATATGTTCTTCCTTTGTTTGCACATCTTCTCTTGTACCTGGTTAGCTTCCAGTTCCAACCCTCAGTGCCCCGAGCCGCTGGGCGTGGGATCAGGAGGAGGAGCGGAAGCGGCAGGAGAGATGGCAGAAGGAGCAGGAGCGCTTGCTGCAGGTAGAGCAGAGGGATGTGGACCCACGGGAGCTAAGGCTGGCTTTCCCGCTCAGTGTCAACCAGCAACAGGAAGCAAATTAAAACATCAAAAGCTAATAACCTCATAACTAACAAATCTTTTGCGAGGCGGCACATTTTGCATTCATTACATTTATATTTTGAAGCTTTCTGAGTCCTCCTTTTAAAATGATTATTTACCCTGTGTATGTTTTAGAACGTGGCACTGTGGTTTTCTGGACTTTCTTATGTGTGACAGGTGTATGCATCGTAAGGACTTCCACCCCCTAAGCTGTGTGCTCACTCCATTGCAGAGAAATTCAGTCTCCCTTGCATTAGCTCGGGGCTTTAGTCAATTACAACTGTGGTAAAGAGTGGCTATAGATTCAATTCTGAGTATCTACCCTTTCCCGAGATTGCCATTTAATTCGGTATAAGCTATTTTGTACTTTAGGGATGAAAGTCCCATCGGTGAAAATAATATCACCATCTTTAAAGATTGAGGTGAAGGGTAGAGCTAGCCAAAAATGCTGGTGAAAAAGATTCTGTGTAACATCATTAATCTGTTAATTAACTAATTAACTAATATGCTATCTCTCCTTATAGGAAAAATATCAACGTGAGCAGGAGAAACTCAGGGAAGAGTGGCAAAGGGCTAAGCAGGAAGCTGAGAGAGAGAATTACAAGTACTTGAATGAGGTAGTGTTGGAACGTGCTGTGTTCTTCTCTGTCTCAGTGAAATTATCCGAGAAATGGAAGATCCTCTGTTGCACCTGCCTTTGCCACATATTCACTTATATATAAGCTCTTTGAAAAAATACAGTGAGCTCTGATTTGTCAGAATTTTGCTCTGATGTTTCAACCTTTCTCTTAGTCTCTCTAGTGTATCATTAAATGGTTCTATTAATGGACCCTATCTGCATCTTTCTCTTCGTATTTATATTTCACCCACATGTGGCTTTGGTAGCGATAAAACTCTTACCATCATTTCAAGTGGAAACCTTGGCCAACTCTCAAACTGAACATAAGTAAATCAAACTATAACGATCCACAAATTTGGATGGCTTTGTCTTTCCCCCTGGTCACACAGGAACTGATGGTCCTGAGCTCAAACAGCATTTCCCTGCCCACGCGGGAGCCTGCCGTGGCCACCTGGGAAGCCCCCTGGGGTGAGGGGTCCAAGTCATCAGACCGGGAAGGAACCCGGGCAGGAGAAGAGGAGAAGAGACAGCAGCCAAAGGACGATGCAGAGGAGGACCAAAGAAAGAAGCTGGAGGAGCAACTCACTCTTGAGAAAGAAAGGAAACTGAAGGAGCAACAGTATCAGGAAGAGCTGGAGCAGAAGCGCCAGGCAGAGACGGAGAGGGAGACTTCAGTCAAAATATACCAGTATAGAAGGTTTGTGCTGCAGCCGGGGGGCACTGTGATGTTTTTATATTGGCTTGGCTTTGCCCTGTCCATTTCCTACTTCGGGGGCTCCTCGTCGGTCTCTACCATCCATACATTGTACAGCTGGTCCTATCACCTTACACTGTTCTGATGCCTTCCTGTCACATCAGAATACCACCCAGGTCCTCGCGGTGACCTCCAAGGTGCACATGAGCTCGATCTTGACCCTGTGGTCTACTTGGCTTCCTACTACTCTTCCCCTCGCTCCATCTGTCCCAGCCACCCTGGCCTCCTTTTTCTTCCTTGAAAATGTCCAATACATTCTGCCACTGAACATTGGCATTTTTTAGTCCCTGTGCTTGCTGAGACCTTCCCTCACCTCTTTCCTCGTCTTCCTCATTTTCTTTGAGTCTCGGCTCAGACGTCACCATCTCAGACTTTCCAGAATACCTCATCTAAACATGCACCTTCCCCCACACCTTCTCCCAGATGCCTCACCATGGTTCCTGTTCTGTGTGCGTGTGTCTGTGGCCTGCTGGCCCACTGAAATGTAAGAATTACATTTAATACTCTTTTTGTTTTGTTGGCTTCTACATACCAGCCCTAGAATAGTACCAGGCACCCCCTATATATTTGTGGGATGAATGAATTGCAAAAGTCTGTTGGTATTAGTAGGTCTTCTTTCTGCAGTGATTGATCGAAATGCTTCTGTATATTTAGTTTTCAACCCAGAGACCATCTCATGAAGAGACTAGAATAACCTTGTTTTGATGTCAATTTCTCAAACTCAGGAAGAGTGTTAAAGTCCAATATGTTGACCCTAAACTCTTCTTTCTATCTTTTAGGCCTGTTGATTCCTATGACATACCAAAGAGAGAGGAAAAATCTTCAGGGTTGCTTCCTAGTGACAGGTAGGTGGGACATTTTGTTGTAATTTCATTGAAATAATTGACTTCAGAGGAACATTTGAGGGCTTGCCTGGATGTATTTTATAACTACCCTAGCTCTTGATCTTTTGCGGTATATCAAGAGATCTTGCTGGCTGACCTTTATATGGACTACCTTTTACTGTGTAACCAGCTACCCCTAAACTTAGTGATTTAACATGATTTCAGGGGTAATTTGGTCTGATCTTAACTGGCAGTTCTTTTCGTCGATTGGGCCCCTCATACATCTTCTACTTGTTTACTAGGCAGCTCTGCTTTGGGGAGTTGGCTGTAAGCTGAGACAGTGAGAACAATTAGGCCATGTTCTTTCAAGATCCAGCAAGCCATGCAGTCTTATGTACATGGTGGCTGAGCAGAGAAGACAGAACAAAAGAGAGAAAGCATGCAAGGCGCCTTGCAGACTACATCCTGAACTGGCCTACCAATGCTTCTGTTGCATTCTATTACCTAAAGTAAAATCACGGGCCAGCCCAAGTTCACAGAACAGAGGGTAGAATTGTGTTCATTTTGTGAAACTGCCTTCATTTTTATTTTAAAGAGGTTATAAGCAGTAGCATTAGCTTGTCCAGCATGAAGTTACATGTGGACATCTGACATGAGAATTGTGGCCTTCTCTTAGTTGGTTGAGAAGTACTGGTCAATTCCAGCAAATGTTAGCTATAGCTTAATATTTCCTGAGATGTAAATTTAATGTTTTAAAGTAATTTTTAAGGTACTTTGCCGTTTTGAAATCACTAAGGACTTCTGAACAGACCTGGTCTATAAATATCCAGTGTATGACCATTAATTTGTGTTTTCAGAGCAGATATTTCTTCCTTAAGAAGTTTACCTTAGAGATACGGAAAGACTCATCTCTGTGGGCAATCAGGCTGACTGAGTGAGGCTCCTAGTAGATAGGGAAAATTAATATATAAGGTAGTAATGGGCTGACATTAAGCTAGAAAAAATTAAAAAAAACTCTTATTTATAATGAAGATTTCTGGGTAACTGGATCATTAAAATTGTGTATATCACTTCTTTAAAGATGCGCATTTATTTGTGTATTTAAATAATCTTTGTTTATGTAGCTTATAACGTGGAGAAAATAATTCCATTGAAGAGGAAAACTTAACAAATCCTGGAAAATATAGGATGCTGCTAGGCAGGTGTGGTACAGCAGGACTTCGAGGTGTTAAGGGGTGTGGCTGGACACTTGTAATAAGAGTCATTTTCTATGTTAATACAAGTGAAACCATTCATGAAAGGTGCCAGCAGTTGCAATACTTTATTATGTATTATACTTTATTATATATTGTATCCATGTACATATACGTTGTATGCATGTAGATATGTGATGTATATAAATGATAATGTATATTATTCATTATTACCACTGTTGTTTGAAGTTACAATGCTTAGTAAAGTGAGAATGAGACCCGTCTGGGTTGATACAGAAACTTTAAAGTTGCCATTACAAAGTCCAGCATCTTCAGAGGTTGCCTGTGCCAGGGTGCTTGGGTACCTCTTGGCACAGCTAAGGCAGCATTTGGTCAGCAACTGTTTTGGAGGAAGTGCCCAAAAAGTTGATGTCTTGACCCTTGGGCGGCATGAAGGAAGAGACAGTATGATATTAGGTGATTTGATGACAGATGCTTGGTACAGCCTGTATGATTGAGATCTGGAAGGGAATCAAAGTATACAAATTGGTAAAAAAAAATCATCCTACAGTGAAGATTAATCATCTTACAAACTGGAGAGGGTCTTCACATGTTCTTCCCATGCTTTTCTCTTATTTAGAGACATCTACCCTGTACAACATGAAAGAGTCCTTATTAAGAAAATAAATGTAGCTTTCAAGAGATATAGGAAATAAATTAACTGCTTTAAAAAGCAATCTCTTTGGTGTTCTCACATCGTACATGTAAAAAAGATGTTCTTGGGGCACGTGGGTGGCTCAGTTGTTAAGTGTCTGCCTTTGGCTCAGGTCATGATCCCAGGGTCCTGGGATCGAGCCCTGCATTGGGCTCCCTGGTTGGCGGGAAGCTTGCTTCTCCTGTTCCCTCTGTCCCTGCTTGTGTTCCCTCTCTTGCTGTGTCTCTCTCTCTGTCAAATAAATAAATAAAATCTTTAAAAAAAAAAAAGATGTTCTTAATAAGATGTTCATAATATATTGTGTTTTGTGTTGTAGGAACAAATCCAGATCCACAACTGAGCTGGATGATTACCCTACAAATAAAAATGGTAAATGTGAATTTTTCCCCCAAATTCTTCAGCACAGTTGTTTACTTATTCTATCTCAGGCTATGATCAGTATTTTTAAAGTCAATATAGTTCAGATTCATTAAGATTACATAATTAAAATACCAAGTATTTTTAACATTTGTGTATAAAAACAAAGCTATCTTATGCTTATTTTGGCTTTACTTTATAATGGAGGGAGTACTGGGAGAGTAAAATGGTTTGAAATAGCTAATGAAACATGTGGAAATTTTTCAGTGTTATTGATAGTTTTATATAGATTTTATCTTGCACCCAAGGAAATGGGACAGAAAAGTTTTCTGCAAACTACGGGGGACTTAAAAATTGCTTATCAACTTGAAATTGTACATTTAAGTGTCAAGATGTCCAAAAGTCCAAAATGATAATGATTTTGCTAACCTGGCAAAAATTATCTGGAACCTGATCTTGTTAGTATAAAGTGTATTTTTAGGAATGCATGTAACTAAAATTATATAACTAAGGAGAAAAAACCATGAAGTAAAAATCATCATTTTAAGCAGGGTTTGCATATGAGGTTTTGGGCAAAGCACGGTGCTTGCTGGTCAGTTATATAAATGAATGAAGGTCCAGGTGAGGATTGGGGTGAATTGGGTGGACATGCCCACTGAGCGGAGAGCCACGTGGGAGAATTCAAGCCTGCCTCTGCCGTGTGGAGAATGAAAAGTCAGTGTTTCTGGGGTCAAAGGGAAGCTAAAAACAATGTGGATTTTCATGTTATCTTTTAAGTGCTGACAAGGATAAATAAAATTCAAAGCCTTCTGTGAGCCAGATTGCACGTCGGCAGGCCTAAATGGTCAGGTGGCAGCTAGCATGTAACCTCTGATTAAAGCTTGTAGAAGTTAGTTTCTAGCAAGTTCTATGATCACTCCTTCTCTTCAACTCTTAGGAGCTTCCATTATCTGGTCCTAGTTTAAATTTCCAGCTCTTTTGCTCTTTTTCCTGTTAGGGACCCTTAACTAAATCCAGAATTTTCTCTTTCACAGTTGCCAATTGATGAGATACTTTTGGATCTGGTTGCTCTGGTCTTGCTTGTTTGGATTTCTGGGGTTTTTTTCCCTGTGAATTTGCCCCTAGCCACCATTAAAAATCAAACTTTAAGTTCTTTAATCCTCTGTATGTGTTTTCTTCCCTCTACTAACCTTAAGCTCTTGAATAGAAGGCAGTGAACTTATGAAATATGTTATGGAAAAACTTGGTCATGCCAATAAGGCACTTTTAAAGTAGAAAATGTTTCATTTAAAATCTGACCAAATTGATAAGCTGTGGGCACCCACAAAGGTAAATATAGGTGGGTGTGAGAAAACTTTGGCCTTGTTCACTGCTTGCTGGAAGATGAACTAAGGCAGAGATGCACCGTGAATTTTGAAAAGTTAACGATAGCGGTAAACCTGGGAAGTGAAAGGAAACAAATCCTTAGATGGAATTCCCTAATCCAAATTGAAGAGGGTAGAGACGTCAAAGTTATGGATGTCTTACCCAAATCAGAAATTAATCAGCAAATCCAATGAGACAAAGCCTTCAGGATAAAACCTAACAGAATTTTCATGCATGTATTCAACATCCAAATTATAGCTTGGTCAGTTTCTCAGAGGACAAACAAGCCTGATAACAGTCCTTGGTTAACATGTGGGTTACTTGGATATTTTTCAGTTTCACAAAAGCTATTTCAGTGATTGAATATGCTCTCATTCCTACAATTTGGTCATGACTTATTCTATAACTTATACCACGAAGACTCGAGTTGTGTCGGCTGGATATGTGGGCGTAGATGTCTTGCTCTCTCCAGGGGGAGTCTAAGTTTTTAAACGCATTGTCACTGCAAGTTTTCGATGAGCGTGTGTTTGATTGATTTGATTTTGGAAGGAAGGGACGGGACAAGTGGAAGAGAAACGATTTCTAGACAAGCCCTTTGTAACTTGATAGCGCTGAAGTCAGAGCTGGTTGTTTCCTATTTGGGCAGCCTCCTTAAGTCTTCCTGAGTGAACTCTGCCACGTGCCTCTGGGTGTGGAACTGGAATTTCCAGGAATAGCAGACTTTACGTTTATGTTCTCACACAGCAGTCTCATTGAGAATTGATGTTAGCATATGTGTACAGTGTCATATCTTTTGCTACATTGTATTTGGAGATTTATCCACATTCCTTCCCCCCTTCCGCCCGCCTTTAATAATGTGCTAATCTGCAGCTTCTGATGTGTTTTTAATTTAGGAGGCAATAAATATTTAGACCAAATTGGGAGCACTAGCTCATCACAGAGGAGCTCCAAGAAGGAACAAGTCCCATCGGAAGCAGAGTTAGAGAGACAACAAATTCTTCAAGAAATGAGGAAGAGAACATCTCTTCTCAATGACAACAGCTGGATCCGACAGCGCAGTTCCAGTGTTAATAAAGAGCCAATTTGTCTGCCTGGGATTATGAGAAGGTGCGGGAGTCATTTCCTCTTCTGTTCTCTTAAGCAGGTGTTTAATTTCTAGACATGCTGGGTACCTTGGACAGGAGAGATGTCGTAATTTCCTGTCTTATCTAAGATTGAGCAGAGAAGGGAAAGTACAGAGAATGTCATTGGGCGTATGTTATCAAGCATAAGCCTGCTGCTTTGTCTCCATCGTCTGACTTGCTCTGGAGAAAATGTTTGGAGGCAGGTGTAGTGATGCTCTTTTTCTGTAGGGAGAAAGTGTGGCTCAGGCCGGGAATACACCTGGACAAAACCACATGGCAGTAGGTTGCAGAGTGGGATGCGGAACTCTGAAGGAAGGTTCAAGTACTTGAATGTCCTTCACTGAAAAAGAAAATTAAGCTTCTTTTTGCTTATAGTGAGATAATGGTTTGATTAGAATCAAGACGACAGTGTTCGTAAAGTGTGAAACCTATTTTTTGTAACTTTAAGAAAAATATATAGATATAAATTAATTAGAGATGAGAAGATGGGTATTCTAAAAGATGCATCTTGGGTAAATGAACACTGACGCTACTTTTATTAGGTATTTTCCCTGGTGACAAACTGAGGAAAATCTGTAACACATTCAAAAGGGCTAGTATACAAGTAACTTCTGTAAATCAGTAAATAAAGTGTGATGACTTTATAGAAACATAGACAAGTGATATGAGCAGAGAGTTCACAGAAAAAGAAACTAAGTCAGTAAACATTTAAAAGACCAGCACTACTCCTAAAACAACAATCCTATGTCTCCTTATGAGATTTGTACATTTAAGTGATTGACTAACTCAATCCAGAATTGATAGTGGTTTAAGGAAACAGGAATTCTTGTTCCCAATTGAGTGGAAAGTTTTTTAGTGTTGACTAAGCAAAAGTTTTTATGTCCATACCCTGTGAGCAATTTCATTCCTGGCACTTTATATTCTGAATGTATTTGGATAGGTATGCAGAGATATATCAAAGGATATATACTTAAATATTATTGGCAGTAGCAAAAAAGAAAAGAAGCAGAGTATTAAGAGTACTTAGCACTTGCTAAATAAATAGTGGTACGTTGATAAACCCACTAAGTTTTGAGGTGGTGTGTGATACAGCAATGTCTCTTTCTTTTAGAGTTGCATTAGTATTCTACCTTACCACAATTCACATCAAAATTGACTGGGCAGCTCTTTGGATGATGTTGGTCGGGTCCCTCAGACGGTTATAGCCCTTTTCAACTAGGGTTGACAAAATTTTTTGGTATGAAGGACCAGATAGTAAATACTTTTGGCTTTGTAGGCCATGGCAGTCTCTGTCACATACTCTTTTTTTTTTCTTTTTTAATGACTGTTTGAAAATTTAAAATACCCTTAGCTCACAATTTATACATCTCCTGACAGTGAGCCATAAGTTGCCACACCCCTGATGTTGATGCTGCTCTGAGAGCTCATCGGGGGCTGTTGGTCGGGAGCTTCTGTTTCCTCACGGCCTCTCCACTTAGCTGCTTGGGCCGTCTCGTGATGTGGCACCTGGATCCAAAGAGGAAACCCTGCAGGCGAATAAGCCCTAATGTCCAAGTGTTTATCAAACCTCCCTTTGGATCATGTGTGCTAATGTCACCTGGCCGAGAGAGAATCAGTGGGAAGGGACCACACAACGGCAGGGATGCCGGGAGGATGCTTCTCTGGGGGCCTCTAAAGTACCGTAGCAAGAGCTGACATGAAGGTAGCTCTAGGACAATATGGTACCCGGAATGCAGACAGTTATGAGGAGTGTGCATTGTAGAGTAAGCCCATGTGGTTAAGAGAGTTAAACTCATGAACACATTACATATGTATATAGACTTGGCTTTACTCATGTAAATTTGTGTCTGTATGAAAATTTGTGTGTAAATAGAAGAAGTCTAGAAGTTAACAGTGGTTACCTCTGGGAATCTGTGATAAGTGAGGGTGGAGGGAAATTTTATTCTTCCCTCAAATACCCTACTATATCGTTTGGGTCTTTCTCATCAAGATGATGTAGTATTTCTATAATTTTAAAAGGAAAAAATACATATTTCAAACTTGGGATAAAAGATCAAGTTTTAAATGCAATAGCAAAATTGGCCTGTTAGAAATAAACCATTTATCATCCGAGCCAATCTCTGTAGATCAGAATTATTGTAAGTACTTGAATTCATTCAAGAGAGATTTTCTGAAAGTTATATTTAAATCAGTTTGTGAGCTAAATTCTAAATTATTTTTTTAATAATTTTTGAGCATCTTATTCATTTGTTTATTTGAGAGAGAGAGAGCGGGGGGGTGGGGGGAGAATCCTAAGCAGACTCTGCACTGAGGTGGAGCTTGATGCGGGGCTCCATCCCAGGACCCTGAGATCACAACCTAAGCTGAAACCCAGAGTTGTCCACTTAACTGAGCTACTCAGGTGCCCAAGTTCTATTTAATTTAATTTATTTATTTATTTATTTATTTTCCCCAAGTTCTATTTTAAATGCATATTCAGTTCAAAGGAAGTGGCTGATGAATGCTTCTATAAGATGTACATTAGACAGTTGATTAAATTCTGGGTTTGGGGTGGGAGTGAGGACTGCACAGTAGGAATGGTCTGGATTACTCTGGAATCAGGGAGACACTTGTTTGAAAGACAGTTCCACCTCTAACTAGCTCTTTTTCATATGGGCAAGTTAACTTCTTGAGAAGTTATCTTGAGAAGTGAGATATCAAAAAAAAAAAATTACATATAGTGAAGATTAAACAAGTCAAAAATTTTGTGACCACGTTTAGTTTAATACCTGACATATGTAAGTGCCTAAAGTGGTATTTTTCTTTTGGTTGGGTTTTAAAAATTAAGATTGATATGTCTAATCTGTTGAAAATTTAAAGGAAGAATGTGTGTCATTGTAGTAGTTTATTTAAAAAAAAATTTTTTTTTTTTTACTATTTTCTTTTCCACTTTGGTGTTTTTTTCTTTGGGCACCAAGTAAATAAAAGTAAAAATAAATGAAGATTAATTGAAACATCGTGATTCTGATGAAAAGAAACTTTAAGTTATTGAGGGTAATTTTATATGTAACTGTTAGATTAATATCTACTCATAAAACACACAAAATGGGTAGTTTAGGGACTATAATGCTGTATTGACTCCAGTTGAATGTATTATACAGTCCTAATTAACTCTTTCTGTGTTTCAGAGGTGAATCCCTAGATAACCTGGATTCCCCAAGATCCAGTTCTTGGAGACCATCCCCTTGGCTCAATCAGTCTTCAGGAGTCCGGGCTTCCTCCTCTGTTCAAGACTTCAGTCGCCCCCCGCCACAGCTGGTGTCCACCTCCAACCGGGCCTACATGCGGAATCCCTCCTCCAGCATCCCCCCCCCTTCAGCTGGCTCTGCCAAGACCACCCCTGCACCTTCTCCCACACCACGCAGCCATTCGCCTTCAGCATCACAACCGGGCTCCCAGCTACGCAACAGGTGAGGTCCTTAGTCTCAGGGAGATTTCTTTTGTTAAAATTTCCCCAGAGTCTTGTCCAGATTCTCTAGTGAAAACCAAAAAATGCCTTTTGGAATCTGTCAAATTCAGTGCTCCTTTACCAAAATCGATTAAAGCCTTCTTAGTGGGTTTCCATGCTACCCTAGGAGTGTTTATAGCTGTCTTGTGAAGTCATGGGAGACCTTTAAAACATGTCCCTCATTGTCACTGTCTCGTTTGCTTCTGCTTGTGGTCAGTGCATAATTCTCATATAATTCTTGGCGTGGGAGCATAAAGATATACAGTAGCTTGTGAATGCATTGGCAATTTACGAGTAAAAGCAGTACTGTAAAATGCTTCATTTTTATTGAGACTGTAATATAAGCTCTTTTTTTTATAGGAACTGAGTCAAAAAGGAAAGCATTATAATCGAGCTCCATTGTCTGTGGACTTTTAACAAGCTGGGTAGAAAAATGTTGAGTAGTTAGATAAACTGCTTTTTTTTTGTTTCTGATTTTCAAAACCGTTGCTGGCTTCTTTTCTAGTTTGCCAACATTTTGTTCAAACTACATCAACTGAATTATGGAGGTTATATACTGCAGGAACTGGGGAAGAGTTATAACTATAGGTCTTGACTCAACTTGTCTTTTGAAGTGGAGTAAAGCACAGATAGCAACACTGTGTTGGGTTTTGAGGTTTGCGTGGCTTCTCTACAGACCAGCAGTGCTTCATGAAGCCGAATGCAGCAGCGTTTCTGCTGTCATCCGAAGGGAGTTCTACGGGCATATAGGCTTTTCCACTGCAAGTGAAATACCGAAAAGTAAAAAAAAACAGTGATAAGCACTGGAATTTTTTTTTTAGCTGTCAAGAGATTTTGTTAAGAAAACATATCAATCTAAAATAACGCTACTTATCCCGGGGTCTCTAAGATGTGTATCGTGGAGTTTGAATTAGAATCGGTGAGGATGTGTAGTAAATGTTGGGCAGAGATGAATCGAGAAGGAGGGAGGCAGAGGAGCGAGTGTGCATTTCCCTACTGAGAGCTGCACCCCTGGAGAACAGGATGGGAGATAGACTGTTGGCTTTTCTGCCCTGGAAAGATCTCTGCCTCGGAGGTGGCCCTCTCGTGTGAGGCACTCGGCGGTTCTGTACTTTGGCTGTCACTAACCTGCGCCAGTACTGTGGGACGCAGTGGTACTAAGTGACCTTTACCTTCCCACATGGGACAGGAGAGACTCGCATCCGAAGGAAAGGAGACACCCTCCTTACCTATGTCCATGATAGCTGTCAGCCACTTGTCATCTCCTTCTCCCAGAGGCAGTCCTGGAAGCCAGAGGCCCCGTCAGGAAAGCACTGGTCCTTCTGTGTAACTAGGAGGGCAGCTGAATGAGAAGGAGGATGGAAAAATAAGGTTAATAAGATGGTAGATGCAGCATGTAGTGCTTTTTGGGTAGAGCGGAGGCTGCTCTCCTAGCATCCTGACTGGTGAGATAGGAGTGGGGCTGGGCTTTGGCTGGTGAGCTGGCTGGGTTAGAGGAGGGGAAGGCTCTTGCTGAATACAGATGTGATCTCAGGAGAATAATGTCAGGAGTTACAGAATGGACTAATTACACTGAAATTGCTAATTTACATGAGTAGGTGTCAAGGGTTTCTGAACCACCACGGAGCTCCTTCAAGGTACCACATTGCATACTTTGATTGGTTGGCGGCCGTCTTCCTCCCTCAGATCTATACTTTCCTAAGTAATTATTCATTAATGTCAATGCCAGAGTGTGATTTTAAGTAACCTTGATTCGAGCCGATGAAAGCCTCCCTTCCGTTCTCCTTCCGCGTCTAGGTCAGTCAGTGGGAAGCGCGTGTGCTCCTACTGCAATAACATTCTGGGCAAAGGAGCCGCCATGATCATCGAGTCCCTGGGTCTTTGTTATCATTTGCATTGTTTTAAGGTGAGACCGAGATGAACAGCCTGCCGGTCCGCAAAGCTTTGCTGGGAGAGCGCATGGCTTCTTGGCGCGCTGGGTGTGAATGTCCCACTAACAAGCTCGGTGCTACATCTTGTCAGTCTGTGCTGCACTTTGAATCACAAATTGCCTGTTCTCAAATCTTGAGCCTAGTCTCAAAAATTAAATCCAGAAGCACTGTGCACTCCTGGTCTTCAGTCTGTTAAGATTCGATGAATAAAACTTATAGCTTATAAATCCTTTCTTTAACATGCTGTCATAAGCATGCTTGACGTAGAATTTGCCAGTGTTATTAACAGCATGGGGACATGCAATTGGGAGTGTCCGAAAGCCTAGCTTTGATAGGGAGAGTATGTAAAGAAGAGCATCGTCACATATTTTTATGATTGCAAAGCCTGCTTGCACCTCACGGGATTTTGCACATAAGAACTAAGCCTGTAATTACTTTACTTTGCATTATCTGTCTTTAGAGACACATCTGCGTGATTCTAGAACTTGCATTGGGCCAGAAAGAGACCCTGGTTCTTAGTCCTGGAGTCCTGCGGAGCACAGCTTGTTTAAGTTTGTGTATCGCTGCCTTGAGTAGCTCCTGGGCAGAGCAGAACTGGTCAAAATAATCAGGGGTTGTGCACAGGGAACCAATATACGCAGCCTCGAAGTGCAAGTGCCGTGTGCGAACAGTCGCCAGGCTGGGGCAGCAGGCCACCAGGTGTTGCCCGCCTTGGAGGACAGTGCCAGAACCCCACTCCTCATCATTCTCTGGTTCTTCCCTGTGATGCCTTATCCTCTCACATTCCGCTGCAAGAAGTGAAGACTCAATTCTTTCAAGCCAATCAGCAGATCATTTTTACTCTTTTGATATATTTAGAATGATCATTTCAGCTCTTAAAATTAGACTTATGAATTCTTTAATGTCTCCTCTGGCAGGCTTGAATTTTAATCTACTAATTGTCTTTGGGGCTGTTTTGTTTTTTTTTTTTTCCTTTGCCGAAATATATCTAAGAGCTTAGAAGCTGCATTCTGCTCAATTTCCCCCCTGAGAGTTCTCGAACTGACTGATTGTGGTGATTCTTTTTTGTCCCTCAGTGTGTGGCCTGTGCGTGTGACCTCGGAGGCTCCTCTTCAGGAGCCGAAGTCAGAATCAGAAACCACCAGCTCTACTGCAACGACTGCTATCTCAGATTCAAATGTAAGAGAGCAAATCAGGGAGAAAATTTCTTGCCTTTTAAGGAGGCCGCGAGTTCCCATGCATACCCCTGAACCTGCAGCCACGTCCCCCTCTGGGTCCCTGCCTTAGAATTCCAGGCTTTAGGAAGCTTCCTGTGTCCCCACCCCCTGCAGAGCGGGTATGGTGAGCGGGTCAGTACTCCAGACTCCAGACATCCTCGGGGGCGGGGGTGCAGGGGGGTGTGCTTGCAGGGCTGAGGGTTTGGAGAGGGACACCTCCCTGAGTCAGGACGGCATCCTACGCTGTCTGCTCTACGTTGGGAGAAACTTCTAATGATGGGAGGCTATCAACAAACCCAAACAGACAGTTTAAAATGACCCTTCTGTATAGACTGTAATCTGTTTCTTGGCTAGGAATCAGTCCCTCATTATCAGTTGATTTCTGTTACTTCCCGGTGGGCTTTGTTTCTGTGATGTAGAACATGACCAGCATGGTCTATCAAAGGTAGTAAAGAACAGCTTACGCTTCATCACTACATAAGCCTGTGTTCGTATGATTAAGATTTTTAAAAGGAGAACATGGATGCTGATGTTATGGTGTTTTGGTGTCATTTTTGGGAAAACTGAGTTTTTCAAAAGCGTCACATGCTGATTTGTGTCTAAGCGTGTTTTTGTTTGTGTGTTATAAAACCTAGGATAGCTCCAATACGTTGCCTATCGTTTCTAGCCACATAAAGACAACCATTACTGCTGTTGATATTTTGAACCTTGATGCTGGTAACATGTGTTTCTTCCTTATTGTGAAAGGGTGTTACAAGTGGTATCAGCAAAACCATTTGCTTTTGAACTCTGAGGTATTTATATGGCCCTTTATGTGAAGAGTGCTTTGAAAATGGTCTCAGTCCAGTCAACTCTCTTTTATCTGTCAGTGGGATGTGTACCTTCTCTCCTGGGCTTCCAGACCTTTTCTGGATGCGACCACTGAGGGTGGAGAGTGGCAAGGCTGGGCACGTAACGGCGGGAGTGTGTGTATGTTGTGTGCGCTTTTCTCTCTTGAATCAAATTCCCAGGCCAAATAGAATTGAGTTTTGGAATCTTCAGGGGAAAATTGCCCATGCCTTTTCTCTCCTCCAGTGCAAATAATAGAGAGTTGAGTGTAACTTATTTCTGTATCAGCAGTTTATTTTTACTTCATTTTTGCAAAGAAAGGATTTTAGAACCCAGGCTGTGACTTGCCTGGCTGTATCCTAAGTGAGTACAAGGTCACACTTTCTACCTCACGGGGCCATTCTCTTGAGTGATGACTGCTATGTACCCCGGGTGGCGATATGCAAGTGTTTCTCTGTCCTAAGCACTCTTCTTTTTTTCTCCTTGCCTGATCAGCTGGACGGCCAACCGCCATGTGATGTAAGCCTCCATACGAAAGCACTGTTGCAGATAGAAGAAGAGGGGGCTGCTGCTGATGTAGATCTATAAATACTTGTTGTACGTCTTTTTTGCTCTTTTTTAAAAAAAGGATAACACTTTTTTTTTTTTTTTGCCTCTTTAGATTACATTAGAGCGTTATAGTCTTGGTAGCACCTGTATTTTTGTTGTTGTTTATTTATAAGAAGGTGATTCTGTGTGTTGGGGGGGAGAGTACAGTATTTACTTTTTGAATTCAACATCTTAAAAGCACAAGGAAAAATAAGAACTTTGAAATATTTTTGATGCTGATAATGATTAAGTTTGACTTTCTAGTGGTGTTTTGAAGAGGGTTATTTTATTGTTTTTTTAAAAAAAAAGGTTCTGAAACATTATTTGAAATAGTTAATATAAATATATAATTGCGTTTGCTCTGTTTATTTTAATGTATACTAAATTAATGCAGAACCATATAGAAATTTCACTAAAATCTACCCACAAATTTGCTTTCTGTGTCCTTCTTTTCAACTATGTAATATTGTGCTTTAAAAGAAATTTTTTTTTTTAGCATATGCGACATTTTATTTGCTTGACGAGGGGATCTCTATTTTCTTCACCAGAATGATTGCTAAGCAATGCCCAATAGAAAGCTGCTTCTTTTCATTAATACAGAGTCATCATGGTTTGTATACTAAAAGTTTTCTTCAGGAACTAGTAAGCCTTTCTGTTTCACTGTGTTTGTAAATAAACTTGCTGATGCATTAAGGACTGGTTCTCTTTTTTTCTTCTCTGTGTGTGTGTATGTGTTTGTCTACTTCCCAGACGTTTTAATTTTACTTCAGTATTAAACTTTTGTTGATATTTTTTATTTAGCATCTTTACTGAGATAAAAAGTGACATATAACTAAATGATGTATTTAAATTGTACAATATGACAAGTTGGATATGTGCGATTACCTATGAATTTATCACCATAATATTAATATTGTCTTTACTGGACAATATTAATATTTCACTTAGACTTTCACTAGGAACCTTATTTTTGATGGAAGGTTGTTTCTGAATGCTATACACTTCTGTGGTAAGAGGTGAAATGAATGGTAAATTGTTGGATCATTTCAATAAAATCTTTATTCTTCTGCTTCCCCAGTGATAAAGGAAAATAGCAATGAGTTTAGAAAATCTGTAGAGAAAAAAATGCAATGTATGTTGTTTTAGAAATCTGGAATGGTGAGGCAAGAATATAAAACTTTAGCATGCTTTGAGCAAAAATATCAACTTACATGAATCCTTTATTACAGTCAAAGTAGAATGGGTAATTCTAGGGTATGAGAACTGTATTTGGAATCAGCTAGAAATAAGAACCCTAATATGGGAGAATATTAAAAATTTAGTTTGCTTTTGCTTTTTAGTACTTATTACTTTAATAATCTGAAATAAAAAATGTGCTTATTGGGGCACCTGGCTGGCTCTGTAGATAGGAGCATATGATTTTGGGGTTATAGCTTCAAGCCCCATGCTGGGTGGAGAGATTATTTAAAAATAAAATCTTAAAAAAAATGCGCTTATTGAAGAAAATTGATCAAATGCCCCAAAGCATAAATATAACTCTCAATTCCCAAACTCCAAAGACAAGAGCTCTGTTTGAACTCATTCTGTATATGTTTACCCTGCATTCTAGGCATTGGATTGTGAATTTTTCCGTGTCCTTAAAATTGTTTCTGTTTATTTATTAATTGTTGCATAGTGCTCTGCTGTTTTTTAATGTTCAGTTGATAATTCTGGGTATATTTCATTTGTTTCTAATGAACATTTTAATATATATAATATGATTAGCTATATCCATATATTTCTAACTTAAATCCTGTGATGGACTCATCTTATTTCTTCATATTGTCCTAGGTATGAGATTATTGTCTCAGAATATAAGCTCAGGTTAAAATATGCATTTTTAAGGCTGTCATGGTACATATTGCCAAAGTGGCTTCCAGAAAGATGCCACCAACTTAGATCCCACAAGCAGTATGTGGGCTTGTTCATTTCCGTGCATGCTCGCCAAAATCAATTTCTGTTGCCTTGTTGTCTACCTGACATGCAGTGGCCCTCAATGTGGAGTAGCTGTAAAAATTAATAAATAAACCTCTACTTCAATTTCTGTCTTGTTAATTCTGCTTGTTCAGGCCTCTAGTGCAAGCTTTAGCTCATACGTGGTGATTTTCGTTTTCTGATCCAACATCCTTTCTTTTCATCCTTTTCATCTAAGTCTCTTCACTTTTCATCTGTTCTGTTAACTTTTCTTCTCAGTATGTTCTTAAGACTTTTTTTTCTCATGTTTCTCACATTATCTTGCTCAGGGATAATGGTTTTGTTAGTACAACTTGTTAGGACAGTTTTCCGAGATTGTCTTCTAAGACACTGGTTCTACAAAACCTCTGTATACTCCCGTGAGTGTGTGTTACTTCATCTAGGAACAAGGGAAAATGCAGTCATTCAATACTTTTTACTCGTACTTTATATTCCAGGCAGTTTTCGGCACTATAGATAGAGCGAACACATAAACTCAAAGTCTTGCTTCTAATGGTGCCTAGCTTTCTAGTTGAGGGGGAAAAGATAAAGAAAGGCACAAAAATGTAACCTACGGTATGGGTCATGAAGAACAAGCGATGCAGAGCGTAAGGAGGACCCTCACATGCTGGCAATGGGAATTCGGCCATGCTTTTTTATGAGGGTTGTCAGAGGCTTCCCATTTTACCTTTGAGCCAAAGCCTGAAGGAATGAGGGAGCAAACCTTACAGGTTGTTGAGGGGAAAGCATTGCAGACATAGACAACCGCACGTGCCAAAGTCTTAGGGTAGAATATTTGGTGTGTTTAAGAAGCAACCATGGGATTGGAAGGGAATGAGAGAGGGGCTGAGAGAATGTAGGGAGGGAGGGCACAGGTCAGCAGCCTGTTCCGGGACTTTGGCTCTTGCTTTGAATGAGATTGGGAGACATTGGAGGGTTGAGCGGAAGAGGGAAATGAATTACATCTTGCAAGGACTACAGACCACTGTGTGAATGATAGCAGAAGGGCAAAGGTAAGAGCAGGGAGACAAGTTTGGACTCTATTGAAATTGTCCAGGCAGAAGATGTTTTCTTCAGCAGGGTAGGGGCAGGGGTGATAATGAGGTAATGCAGATTAGATAGTGTGCGTACGTGTCTTGAAGGTGAAGCCGACAGATTTGATGACGGAGTGGATGAACTGTGAGAGAAAGGGAAGAGTCCAAGTCTAAAGTGTTGTCTTACACTGAAAAAATAAAATAAACATTTTTGGGGAAAAGAAAATAAAGTGTTGTCTTAAGGAGCTGAAAATTAGAATCTTCATTTTCCAAAATGGATAAAGTTGTGGGTAGAATGCATTTGGGGTGGGGGGCAGGGAGATCAGAAGTTTGGTCCTTAAACATGGTAGGGTTGAACGGTCTACAGAAATTAATGACAGTGTCGAGCAGGCAGCTGGCTCTGCAAGTCTGGAGTTCGGGGGCTCAGGCCAGAGAGACAAAGGGCCATCAGTGTATGGAGAAAACTTAAGCTGAGAATCAGAAAGACCTGCCCTGGGTTCTGACTAACTAGAGAAGATGTCCAAGGACGGATTCCTGAGAAGCCTGGAACCACCGCAGTGCTAAATTCAGAAAGGAAAGTAACATGCAAGTTCATTCTATTAAAAAATGGATCCATGGCTTTTTATGTAATTTTCGCTATATCACAGGGTGAGAACTACCAAAAAAAAAAAAAAAAGAAAAAGCAGAAACGATCTGGATTCCAATGACTACACATGGAATAGTCGGCACTGCCTTTTAGAATTGAGGGACATGTCTTTTGGGATTTGGCAAGGCTGGGATTCTACTTTCACATCCATCCCTGCAATCTGGAAGAGGGATGAAATGCATGTTAATACAGGTCCCGGGTCATATCAGTAAAAATGGCCTTAAAAACCCCATAAGTATGGGACAGGAAAAAAAATGACTTTGGGATTCTTGTCCTAAAGCATATAGGTGCTGGGAGTATATTTGAGGGATACAAAGCAATCCTTATTCTCCTATGGAGAAGAGGAGCATATACCCATAAGATTCTAGTACCTGGTGTGAGAGGCCAGGGAAGTACAGTGCATGAGAATCTACGAGGCCTTTAAGGGAGTAGAAGTTACTTCCCAGCAGAGTTGATATTTGAACAGCATCTTTAGGAGCAGATACAATCTTGGCAGATCATGTAGAAGGAACAAAATACCATTTGAGTGGAGGCCAAACTCCCAGAGTTTGTTTCCTTACTCTGCATTCCCATCAAAACCATACACCGTTTGGCCTGTTTTGCAGAGGAATGGGAAGATCCCTTGATGGTCTGTGTGTGGTAGTGTATCCATGAAGCTCTGTGGCCTAGGATGGGGAGACCACAAGAAGGAATAAAGTGAGAGATCATGACTCCAAAATGGAACAGGACCTAAATGGTAGTGAAAGAACAGCTCTGAGACCCCAACCTTGGGTGGGTTAGAGACGGATGCTGTTGCTAGGGATGAGTTCTGTTTTAGACACATGTAAAGTTGACACGTGAATGGAAGTCTCTAAAGGTAGCTGAATTCAAATAGAGAAAAATGGTGTCCATTGTTTGTTCATTTGCATGATCAAATTAAAGTTTATTTCCTTACCTGAGAGGATGTCCGGAAGGTCGATTCATTCAGCAGTTTAATTATGTCATCAAAAACCCGTATCATTCATCTAAGGCTGTTTGATGAGGGTGGCCTCGTCCTAAGGGTTGTTACTACCACGGTTACAAGATGGTTGACAGGCCTCATGCTTCCTTGTTCATATGCACTGGAAGAGAGACTGATTTCTCATTGCTCTTAATTGTGTAGGGGAACTTTTCCAGAAGCCTTTAGAAAAACCTCTCTCCTCATTGGCTGGACTTAGGTTATTTGCCTGTATTTGAAACAAGGATAATCCCATCTTCTGGTCATCAGGAACCCCTTAAGTAGGGTCCAACTTCTAAATCATGTGATTGCCGATTGGAGTATGATTGAGTAAAGTTGGGGAGTCAACCACACATGTACCACAGTTAGCCTTTATGAATTCTCTAGAAAATTGAGTATTCGCATTGTGCAAGACCCTGTCTTGCATTCATAATTAAAACCTTGTCAGTGAGTTTCTTAACAATAAAGAAGAGATGGGAAGGGATGAGAGTATTTCTTTTTATCATATCCAACAAGGACCATTTGAGGGAGTAGTTGATAGAAAACTTAAACCGTTCAAGCAAATATAAAAGATCAGCTCATGGTGGTGATGAGGTGAAAAATTGGGAAACTGGATAATTTGTGAATATTTTGTTTATATAAAAGTGTGCAGGGGTGCCTGGGTGGCTCAGTCATTAAGCGTCTGCCTTTGGCTCAGGTCATGATCCCAAGGTCCTGGGATCGAGCCCTGCACTGGGCTCCTTGCTCGGCAGGAAGCCTGCTTCTCCCGCTTCCATTCCCTCTGCTTGTGTTCCCTCTCTCGCTGTGTTTCTCTCTGTCAAATAAATAAAATCTTTAAAAAAAAAAGTGTGCAAAATAGTCTCTTTTTCAGGTGTCTTAGATAAAAATTCATGAAAGGAAATCATGGGTTAAGTACCCTTTTATGATTAAATTTTAAGCTTCTTTAGCTTATGGATTTTATATGCTATAATCCCATGATATCGTTTAACACATTCACTTGACCCTATAACTCTCTTGAAGATTCTGTTTGACGACTGTGTGTGAAGCTCTTTAGCACTTTCACTATTCAAGATCCTCAAAGCTCTTCCTGGACAGTAAGTATTTTCAAAACTTTTCATAGCACTGTGAAGTGCTATGTGCAAGATTATTAAAGTATCTTGCTATTAAAATTAGATTAGAGAAAAAGGATTTATTTAACATTCCATAGGAGAGACCTGACAGAAATCGGGAAAATGATGCAGTAGTGATTTCTACGTTAATTCAGGCTTTTAGCTCACATATTTTGTGTGCTACTTGCTTCTAGGTTTTTTTGTGTTTTCGTTTGTTTGTTCTAAAATGCCTTAATAGATCCATAATGACTTCAGTGTCACAGACCTGCGTGTGAGGCATTGATCTGCCTGTTGGCACTTCAGGCTCAAGAGAGAGTTCCTCTTACATTTGTCGGAAGCTCATTCACCTTTCCAACCTGTTCTGTGGCCTCAGGAAAACATCTGTCAAAGATGGCCAGAAGAAGTCTGTGTATGCTCTTAAATCCATTTCTTGCCTCCAAATCAGACAAGCTCTCTACGATCCTTTAGTCATAAAATGCTCAGTTTGTGGCAGTTTCAAGTTCAGACTTATAATGAGGTTTTAGATGGCTGAGATGCCTTCATTCTGATGATGTGTAAGTTCTCGTCTGGGGAATCTAGCTCCTGGCTGCGGAGGAGGCCAGATGGGAGCAGACAGGAGAGAAGACAGGAAAGAACCTCTCCTACTACCTGAGTTCACCTTAACAAGCATTTACTGAATACTCCCTATGTGCCAGGTTTATTAGGGATGTGAGAGCAAATGCAGGGTTTTCATAGAATGAAGTTCAGCTGTGAATATTAAGATTTTTGTCACTGAAATTAATATCTACTTACAGCCCCAGTCCATCTAAAGGCAGAAAAATCTAGTCTGTTTCTTCTCTCCAGCCTTTTCAGGTATAAATCCAGTCAAATCAGGATTTTCCATTATCCTCTCTTCTTCTCCGTGGGTGGCATCTGACCTTTGGCCTTGTTTACTTACGGGCAGAGTCATGGCCCTGGGGTGGGCCTGTGGAATCACTTTGTTCCCCCTGGTATCTAGGCTAAAGTTCACTGCAGCCCTGTTGTCCTCTCTGGTCTTCCTAGTTGGTTAGCCCTACAAGGTGGCCTCCCCTGGGGCATCCCCTTCCCCATCTGATCGACAGCTTAGAGGGTTTGTGCAGTACAACCTATCCAGGATTCTGCTTTAGGATCTCTCCCCTCTCTTCAAATATGTCACTCTCTGGATCAACATGTCTGTGTCTTTTAGCAAAAGGGCATCTCCACGCCCTGGATCCTCAGCCACAGGTTCTGGATATCAGGGTGGCATTCCTCCGCTTCCACAGCCACTTCACTTTTTACCAGCTGCACATAGGAGTTAATAATATCCTCCCCTCACGCCTCTTTAAAGGGAGTATATTAGGATGATTCTGACTAAAAATATTTTTCTCAAATTATGTTTATGCGTGTGTGCTCATCACTAAAAGATTAATAAAATGGCATTTGCAGTCTCAGTAGACTTAGTTTGCAGTGGGATGGTGGTGGTCCCCATGACTTGGACATTCCTTGCTGTTCTAGGTCAGGAAGCATTTCATGTGGGAGTGGTCTCTACAATGAGGTACAAGCAAGATGATCCATTGTGTTGCAGGAAGAATATATCACATTCATTTAGGTTTTACACTTCAAAGGAAAAACTTTAAGCTTCTCTAATAGTTCAGAGAAGGGTTGACTCATCCTTGCCTGTCTTTATGTGTGTAGTCATGTATGGCACAAAAACCATGAAATATCCGAGGGCTGACTGGGAATTCCACACCGTGCAGGGGTGGACGATGGTGCCCTCAGTTGGCATGTCTTGACGTACCACAATTTACTCGTGGCATCACCTTGCAAGATTTAAAAAAAAAAAAACTAAGCACAAAGGGCATGAAGAAGAAACTCTATGACTTTGTCAGTGATGTTTAAAGTCAAGATTGAATCTGTCCTTTACGTACAACATAAACATACCACAACCATACATGTTTACAGGTGTCTTTTGCAGAAAGTAGAAAGACAAATCCTCCCGTTCTTCCTGCGGAGGTTAAAATAGCTGCAAGGCTGGCAAGAGCATAGAAACCAACACACCCGTGTGTTCCTTTGGCAACAAGTCTTAGGGAGAGAGGCAGAGAAAACATTGCTGAAGTCAAGAAGAAACCAGCAGGAAAACAAGCAATTCATTGTAGGAGGTTTGCCACAGTTTGCACAGGTATCTGCACCATACATAGCTCAGAGTATTTGTTCGATTCTGGCTCGGTGACGGGCGACAAGAAGGACTATTCCTATATAAGCCGTCAAAAGCAACAGTAAGACCTAAGCAACAGTAAATTATTTCTGTATTACAAATTATTTATGGTAAAACTGTGCATGTTTACACACTGATGAAACAGTATATTGGAATAAAAAGATTACAGGACATAAAGCTTGAAATGGTAGCCAGAAATTCACAAATTCACAAATGTTAATTTTATAAAAATCCTTTTTCAGCAATTTGATACACATATATTGTGAAAAGATTGAATTGACAGTTGATTTAGTTAGCCTATCCATCACCCCACATAGAGTGGTGCCCCCTTATCTTTCTGAGGTTTCAGTTAACAACCCCTGCCCCGCCCCAGGATCCGGAAGCAGATGGTCCTCCTTTTGACTTCTGATATATGGTTGGAAAATGACAGTGGCCTGAGGATCCCTCACCATGCCCACATTACTCACTTCTTCATCTCATTACCTAGGCATTTTATCACCTCCCATCAGTACAAGAAAAAGGGTAGGATATTTTGAGAGACCACATTCAAATAGCTTTTTTTTTTTAAAAGATTTTATTTTTATTTATTTGACAGAGATCACAAGTAGGCAGAGAGGCAGGCAGACAGAGGGGGAAGCAGGCTCCCTGCTGTGCAGAGAGCCTGATGTGGGGCTCGATCCCAGGGCCCTGAGATCATGACCCGAGCTGAAGGCAGAGACTTTAACCCACTGAGCCACCCAGGCGCCCTCAAATAGCTTTTATTACAGTCTATTATTATAACTATTTTATTATCTCTTATTGTGCCTAATTCATAAATTAAGCATTATCTTAGGTATGTGTGCATAGGGAAAAACATAGTATATGTAGGATTCGATACTATTCATGGTTTCAGGCATCCACTGGAGGTCTTAGAAAGTATTTCCTGAGGATAAGGGGGAGACTACTGTATTGGTTCCATTTTTTTTTTGGTGAAAACATTTAAGTTCTCTCAGCAGATTTCCGTTATACCATACTGTGTTATGAACTGTGGTCACCATTTTATACATTAGATCCTCAGACCTAATTCATCTTGTAACCACGAGTTAATACTCTTTTATCAAACTCACCATCTTTCCCCCACTGCCCAGACCCTGGCAACTGCTTTTCTACTCTTTAAAAACAAGATCTTTACTAGACTAGAATAACACTTTGTAATAAGATAGAGAATGACCATGAAAATCTTGTGGGTATTTTTTTTAATTCTTATTTTTGCTATACTTGGTGGCAATAATGTTCGATGTTCTTGTTTTCTTTATTCCATTTGGCAGTAGTTGAACTTGAAGATGTTACTCATTTTTTCCTTTGCAAGAAAAGTGTTCCAAATTTGTTGACCTGTTCCTTTTCTTTGGCTGTCTATGGTTTTCCGGGTAGATATTTAAAGTACAAAAACAAAATAATAATCTTCTTGTACAAAAAGGGTAATTTAAAAATAAAAAATAACTCCTTTTGAAAAAAGCATAGGCCATAGAATATTTTGAAAATCCATGCTTAAAAAGTTCCCATTGTTACAGGGTTTTGTTGTAAAAAAAAAAAAAAAAAGAAGTAAATACATCATGCATAACAGTTCTCACTGGAAACTGATATGTTTAAAAATATTTTCAAATGATACATTTTAGGGGCGCCTGGGTGGCTCAGTGGGTTAAAGCCTCTACCTTCAGCTTGGGTCATGATCTCAGGGTCCTGGGATCGAGCCCTGCATCGGGCTCTCTGCTCGGCGGGGAGCCTGCTTCCTCCTCTCTCTCTGCCTGCCTCTCTGCCTACTTGTGATCTCTCTGTCTCTCTGTCAAATAAATAAATAAAAATCTTTAAAAAAAAAATGATACATTTTAGAGTTTGAAGTAATTTGTTTAAGTATAACCAAACAAGAGTCAATGAGTAACTATAATGGGATGAAAATTTACCAGCTCATTTTTAACAAAACTTCTGCTTAAATGGTACATAGCATTGAGCGGCGAGTGTCAGGATTTAGGAGCAGCCAAGGACAAACTTTCCATGTGCCTCTTTGTAATACTCATGTGGACCGAGAATGCCCATACACTAGCCCACATCCAAATCTTCCAATTTGTTTCCTTCTAATCTTTTTTTTATCAAAACATCAAGATATTTTATAAAATTAGGGATTAGTCTTTCATCCTTGTGTTCACAAAAACATCTAAAAAAATAAAAATTTTGAGGGCGGAAAGTTAGATACCTATAAATAGTTTAAAATGCTTTTTATATCAATCTCTTTACCTTCATTTTTAGTATATTTTAATGTACACAACCTATTATAATACTTGTATATGATTTGCACCTAAATATTAATATGTTTCTTTAAATTTTTTTTTTCTCCTAAACTGAGGTGGTGCGTGATTTTCGAAGGTAGGATTAAAAATGTTTACAGTCCTGGGAACTGAAACCCAAAGAAGCAAATTGAATTGGATTAAGGTGTCTCAGACCAGAACTGGAAATGAAGTCTGTCCTTCCCTGTGTGGATTTTCCCATCTTACATCCTTTTAATGTGTTTTTATTACCCTAGGTGAAGAGGATTTACATCTGTTGGAGAATTGGAGCCTTAGCGGTGGGACTCACTCTATTTGGTTATAACACAGTCGGGGGTAGAAACTTGAACTTCCAAAGACCTACATCCCCATGGGAAAAGCCGTGGGTGAGCAGATATGCACAAGGTTACACCCCGATTTTTGCTTTTTCCATAAAGAGCTGTATTGTTTTGTTCTGCAGCTCCTTGAGGGTTGGATCCAAGTTTTCTAATTACTTTGTATCGCCTTCATGGCAATTAGCACCAAGTATGAGGTCAGGACAGTGTAATGGTTAAAATGTGAGTGACGAAAGCCACAGGGTCTAGATGTATGACCTTGACCGACTGACTTCCTCTCTGTGCCTCACTCTTCTCATGTGTGAAAAATAAGGACTTAGGTGGGTTACTAACAGCCTATGTCTCATAAGCTTCCTGGGACCAAGAACCAAGTCAACTCCTGTAAGGTTTTAGAAAAGTGGCCGGCAGACAGAAAAAATCCATGTTTAACTCTGGGCTGAAAAGTGATGGCTGAGTTTTGGAAGAAAGCATAAAGAAGCTATTTCCTAAAACCTTTATTTACATCGGCTTTTGAGATGAAAACGGATTGACACAATCTTAGAAAATTGACAGAGCACGGAGTGCAGCTGTGTTCCTAATTCTGGACTTCTTTGTGAGGATTTTTACTGCACAGAATTCCTTTTCTGTACTTATAACACTAGGTGGCAGTGTTGGCACAAGATGGGAAAACCCAGAGTGTGGGTTTTGTTTTTTGTTTTGTTTTTCTCTTTCCCCTTCCAGATTTATAACTTTCTGGTCAGCTTCTGAATCTCTGATCAGTCCGATATTAGTAGTCTGAGCACAGCCCAGAGCTGAGTCCTACAGGAGACTGAATAAAGGATTAAGAGGAAATTTAAATGATCATTGTCTCCTAAGGACTTGTTGAATCCCGGAGAAGCTAAGGCCATATTCCTCTGTCCAGCTTTGGCCTTTTCTTCCGTGCAGGAATGGATTAGGGAAGGCTGCGGCACTCTGAGCACTGGCCTGGAGAGACCGTGCGGCTCCCTGAGCACGCCCCAGCTCTGAGAGGCTGTCGTGCTCAGGAATCGTCATGCTTCCTTTGCTAATGAGCCAACCACACTTTGCAGTGGGGATTTGGCTGCAGCCATTTCTTGCTGACTCTCTTTGTGGGGCTGGCAGATATTTACCAGGACACGTGGGTCTTGATTTTTTTTTTAAAGATTTTATTTATTTATTTGACAGAGATCACAAGTAGGCAGAGAGGCAGGAAAGAGAGAGAGGGGAAAGCAGGCTCCCTGCTGAGCAGAGAGCCAGGTGAGGGGCTGGATCCCAGGACCCTGAGATTATGATCTGAGCTGAAGGCAGAGGCTTTAACCCACTGAGCCACCCAGGTGCCCCTCAGTCTTGATTTTTAAAACTGCCAGTTTTTCAAAATACAATTTCGATTCATTTTATTTTGTTTTATTTTACTTTATTTTTTGATTCATTTTAGATTGTTTTATTTGGGAGTCCTCCAAGAAAGGTAAGAGTAGATTACTGGAATTATCACGTGTTAAAATGAAAAATGCAACTGACCCAGGTGGGCAAAGGCATAGGGACCAAAAGAATATGGGAGCTGTTCCTGCTCCTTCTTTGAACTGCATGTTCATGGTGTTAATTGAGCCCAGTGAGTTCTCATTATATCAACTCTTTGATGGATTTGGGCATCTCTCTCTCTCTCTCCCACATTTTCATTCATTCAAACCACAAATATTTTTTGAGTGCCCACTATGAGCCAGTCACCGACCTCAACAGTGCAGAGAAGGCAGGGAACAAAACGGGCTATGTCACCCCTCTTACAGAGCTTATATTGTGGTGGGAGACACACAGATATGGCAGGTGGTAAGTGCAGCAGCAAAGTGGTATAAAGGGGGTAGTAATGGGAAATGAAGGAGATTCGATTTTAGAGAGACCAAGGAAGGGTTCTTGAGAATGGTGATGTCTGAGCAGACACCTGAAATTGCTAAAGTCTGCGTGTTGTTATCACCCTGCCCCATTTGTATGTTAAATCCTAATGCCTATTGTGATGGTAGTTGGAGGTGGGATTTTGAGGAGGTGATTAGGTCATGGGAGGGAATTAATGTCCTTATAATAGAGGTGTTAGATCCTTGTCTTTTCCACGTTGGGGGGGATACAATGGAAACACAGCCATCTAAGAACTAGGAAGGGGGACCTTACCAGACGCTGAATCAGTGCCTTTCTCTTGGACGTTCCTGCCTCCAGAACTATGATCAATAGATTTCTATATATAAGCTACCAACCTATGGTATTCCCTTATAGCACCCTGAGAGGACCAAGACATGAATGAAGTGAGGTAGCAAATGTGCAACTTTCTAGGGTAAGCATATTCCAGAAGGAGATACATACACATGGTCTGAGGAAATTGAGGGGTGAGGCATAGAGGCAGGAGAGGCAGATACAAATTGATGGGGCTGGAAGCCTATGAAAATTAGTCACCCTCCTTAAAAGAGAAAACAAAAATAAATACAAGAGTAAATATTTACAAAAGAGAATGTCAAGAAATTACAAAATTGAAAAAGCCAACAAGTTGTACAAACATAAAAATCTAGTCAGGGCATTTTACTCATTAACTGCCTGACACACCTAGAAACTAATTTTTTCCTATAGTTTTGGCTATATGTTCTTTGATCACTTCTTCATTCAACGTTGACAGTGTAATACAATTTTATAGTGACAATAGATAATTTAGTTTTTCCTTTAGCATGGCTGAGCAAAATATTATTGACTGTTTATACATTTCTTTCAGCTTCCCACCTCTTTTTGTTTCTACTCTATGAATTTCCAGGGTTCCTGAAATTGGAAAATCTCAAAGATTTCTTTCAAATATGAGCTGTAAGATTTGGACAAATTTTCCACAGAGTTGCTTTTGGTTTTCTTCCTTTCTATCCTTGCTTTTTTTTTTAACCCACAAGCAAACATTTTCAAAGCTGGCTGTTGTGGGACCACATGCATATGTCATCTGACTTTTGTGCTCATTGTCCCATCATGACATTGCAGGGTGGGTCAGCGTGGAGGAGGACAGGCATTTCCCGGAGTCCTTCCTGGGCCCGGGTCGTGAGCAACATACATGTGTCTATATCTCACTTACACAGATCACATCCTGGAATCAAATGCTCTTTAGCCAGATCCTCAAAACACCCGGGGCCACTCCACTGCCTTCTGACCTGACAAGAGGAGGGACAGTAACAGAGGCGAAATAGGACTGGAAAGAGAGGTCTGAGCTGATGTAAAATATTTTCCTTTTTCAAACTTTACAGAATCTGAGGACTATGTCAACGCATTACTGTATCAGTAAGGGGCCCGGATCTTAAGCTTTATGAACTTCATGATAACTCTCCGTCTTCCACAATGAGAAGATCTCCCTGCCCCCCAGTTAGGTCAGTAAAGGGAAAGTAAGTCCGGGGGTGTGGGATTGGTTTGGGAGAGTAATAGAACAGAGTTCCAAAACATACCCAACAGGCATTGCAGACAGGTTTCCCGACTTCCACAGTTGTGCTCCACCGAGAGGACGACACTGTGGGGTAAACACGGGATGGTCATTTTACTGGGTGTGGTGGTGCTGAGGTAATTTCACTGATTAGTTAACCATTTTAATATTGAAATAGTTTTAAAATATGAATCCCATGTATAAAGCATGCTGATGACATGTGAATTTTTAGGTCAGGATAATCTTCCAGAAGAATTTTCCTTCACAGAGGCCTGTGGGAGGGACATCGCTGTAGCCTCTGCCCCGTGAGGGCTTCTTTGGGAGGAAATTGAGAGAAGCGTGTTTTGACTAGAAGTTCCGACCCGTCATGGCCTCTGATCTCACGTCTACCAGTGTGACACTCCCGACAACACCGGAGCTGATTGTTTCTCTTCATTGTTACGGTTCTTTGCACAGCCCGTTTGTGTGGACGAGCAACACAGTGTAGAGGTGGAGGGGGCAGATTTTTTGGGGGGTACCTTAACCATTCTGTATCTGTTTCCTCTGTAAAATGGGGATCACGAAAGCGTATACACCATGCGGTTATTATGAGCATTAAGTGAATTAATCCTTGCCATGAGTCAGTGCTCGGCACGAAGGAAGTAGGCCACTTGTCCTGTCAGCTACTTGAAAGATCTCTCCAAGTGACTCCTACTCAGCCTCTTGCCTTATTATCAGTCCTCACGGAGAGACAAGTTTTTGGCATTCATGGTGCCACTTCTAAAACACATCCGAAGGCCCAACTAATCAGGGTAGGACTTGCCAACAGGCCTCAGTAGGGCCAAGCTCTAGTCCCATCCCACTGTTAACAAGTGTCTTAGAGCAGAGACTTCTCACTCCAAATAAAATCATGTAAATCGTGGCTGCTCAGGTTGAGCCAGAGATGGGGTTGGGGGGAGGTTCCAGAAGCTCATCTATCTGTCCCCCTTCTGCATCACACCCTTCTCTTCCAGGGTCCTGGGAATGCTCCCAGATCTTGTTGTTTCATAGAAGAGAGTTTGGAAACCCTAAAAAATCAGTAAACTCCCTTCCCTAAATTTCAAGAGACAGACACTTCTCTAAATAGAGGCATGTCACACAGTCGTGTTAATGGAGCCAGGCTTCCTGAAGAGCGATTTATCCTTCTAGAAAACCACAGAGTCATAATCTTGTGTGCCAACCAAACTTCTAACCAAATTGTTAGGTGGACTGACCTGAGTTTCTTCTCTGGTTCCTGCCCGGTGCATTTGACAGTTTTAGTGTGGGCGATTACAGCAAGGAAATTGAGGGTTGGCTGTTTTCATCTTAGATTTCAACTACCATTTATTGAACATCTCGACATCATCCTGCGGACTGTCATTATTAACCGGTAAAGTGCATATTTATATTTTCAGATGAATCCAGTGGGGCTCAGAGACGTTAAAAGCCTTGTTCACAACAGAACCATCACGAAGTGGAAGCACTCTTGAAAACGGTGTAGACATTATACCCGGTTCCTTGTGCAACGGGCTCAAGTTGCATTTATATAAAACTGCTATGGACAAAATACTCTGACTTTTGAAAATTTTGATATTTGGGACTCAAATAGAATGTTTTCTTTGTCTTCCTAAGTATTTGCTCTCGAACTTGGCTTTCAAAGATGACAAAATTGAGCCTTTGAAGATTAATTTAAGATCACAGAGCAAGTGAGAGACATAACTAGGATTCCAACCAGTTTATCTAGCTACAAACCCAGGGTTCCATCCCCAGCCCACCCCAACCGGGTGAGAGGGCTTTTATGCCTCCCATCTCACCTTGGCCACTTTCCTGGTAGAAAATGTTCTTCGTGACTCCCTATTCAGGATTTTGTTAATATGGTTTGTTTGGCTCTTTCTGCCTGTGGGAGTCCAGGCCTGTCTAGTCACATGCATCTAGAGGCTTCCTTTTGTTTTACCACAACCATTAGTACCTGGTGCCATGGAAGGTTAGCCAGCTGGTGGAGGGCCTAGCAGTTTAAACTCCCTTCATTCCCAAAGGAAAATGGTTTTATTGGTTAAGAGAGGTGAAGTAAAGGGATATCTATTTTGCATCCATTGAACGTCCTCCTTAAACTTCCCTCAGCTCTCTCCAGCTGGTTAGAACAAAACATGAGGAGGTATGATAAAGTCTGGACTCTAATTTTGCCTTTTAAAACACTGTGACCTTGGGGATGTCGTTTTACCTTGCCGGCCTGGCCTCTGGTTTCTCATCAAGAAAATGAGGTGTTTCGCCTCATGCCTGAAGTGGGCTTGTGTCACCACCAGGGGGCAGGCAAACACAACCCCTGAGGGGCTTTGTAGCTGCCACCGGAGTAAACCATGCAAAGTTTTAATACGAATAATAGAAATATAAATAAATTAAACATGTTTTAATAAAATATGGGCCTTCTGAGAGGGTCTTTGAGGACTCTCGTTTCTGGGTTACACTCAGTGTTGTTTGGGTTGAGTTGCCTACGTTGTAGGTCACAGAAGTGTCTAGCGTTTATTGAGTGCTTAACGTATGCAAGACACGCGTTGTACATGTTGCCTTTAATCTGCACAACAAACTGTCCTTTTCCTAGAAGGACCCTGAAGCTCAACGAGGTTAGGGACCCCGCCCAAGGTCACTCAGCTGGCAGCTGGCCAAGCTAGGCTTCAATGTAGCTCCGATTGCCCCAAGCCAGACCCTGCTTCTGTTTCCCATAGTTCTCTCTTCTCACAGGCTTGTGAGCGTGCGTGCGGCCCACTCCACCGCTGCGGTCACCCCCAGGCACGATGATGCCATAGAAATGCTTCTCTCTTTTAGGAGTGATTCCGATTTCAGAAAACCATAGAAATTGCTAGTATGTAAAAGATTAAGTCATGACAGTAGTTCTGGAACATTATTGGATTCACCTGCTCTGTCTCCGTTCGGTGCCCCCAGCTCCAAGGCCCACCCCTACATTCCCAGGCAGGCTGCTGCTGCTCAGAGGCCCCCCTTCTCCACCAGCTCCTCTGCTGTTGGGTGTCCACGTGGTGCACAAAGGAGAGCGGAATGTAAGCTGCAAGTATCCCTAGGATTCATCCCAAGTGCTTCTTTCTGGCCCTTCCTGGTCTCCATCCTCCCCTCCCCCATCTCACCTTAGGGTTTTGCACATACCTGCTAATTTGCATGATGTAATCCAGTGTATGTTTCCTAACACTACCCAGCATTGAAAACATCCTTCTCCCTTACCCCTCACTTGTTAAACGTCTCCTTTTTCATGTCCTTTTACATCTCCTTTTACAATGTGTTCCTTAAATATTACTACTCAACTCAGAACGAGCCTCTGCTTAGATTTTATTTTCTATTTTATTAATTTAGTTACTGTGTGTATTGTTTCTCAGGTCTCCTGTTTCATGTGTTTATAACATGTTCCTAACTGGGCTGCAAGTTCCTTGAAATCACTGGTATTTGGTTTCTCCAAGTATTTAATGGAGTATTAATAATAATAAATTCTCACTGACCTGGATTCCATTTCTCGTCCTTATTTATGAGGCGGGGGTCAAATCTGAAGCATCCTTTCAGTAGTTCAGGGGACCATTAGTATGCCCCCTGGGTGGCATTCACGCACCTATAATGTTCCCAATTCTGTTTTTTGTGCTTTAGAGCATGGTCTGCTGTCATTCTCTCGGAAACCCCATGAGGTAGATATCATTACGATTTCCACGTATGTATGTGGAAATGATGTATGTAGTGGTCATTAGTCTTGTCCAGAGGTATAGTGCTGCCTGTGGGATTTGAATTGGACACAAGTCTGACTCCAGAGCTTTCTCTACCTTATGTCTGGCTGTTGGTACTGCTTGGTCTTGAGGTTTCAGAGCTGGGGTGTGGGAGAGAGGACATGAGTAATGATGGCAAGAATGGAGAAAGTAGAGTGGAGGAGCTGGTGCGGGTCTTCTTACTCCACACACTGAGTCTTCCTATAACCCCGAGCATCTTGGATAATTTTACTAAAGTCATGAAATGTTTGAGACTAGAGTTCTTAGAGTTCACAGAGTTCTTAGAGTTCACAGAAACTCTGTGAAGTGGCTAAGTAGCTACAGAAGATGCAGAAATATTGGTAGAGTGCATATCTCTAAAGAGAGTAGGTACCCCAGCTGATTTGGAACAAAAGTTACTGTTTTGGACACTAATCTCTAAAACAAAAAGCGAACAGCAACAAAGAAATACCACTTTGAACTAAAATGACTCAGCTCAATGTCAAATAAAATTAAGTCCCCATTTGAGGTTCACTAGGCTTTTATGATCTTCCCAAGCCTTCCCTTGATCCTGTCACTGTTGCAGTGGTCACTGGGGGGACAGCTCTTAGCACTGGGAGTACAGTCAAGAGGGGGAAAAGCAAAGGCTGGTGGTCTCTCCCTGACGCTTCCATCAGCTTCTTTGAATCTGTTGTAGCTGCTACAGAATAGGAGGCCTAGTTCTCAAAATGTCCCCAAGTTCCTTTTTCATTGACTAGTACTGGTGTTAAAATTGAAGATATTGAACCACTGGACTGGCCTAGATACTGATCATCAATAATAATCATCTGATCATTTAGCAGAGAGTATCAATTAAATATTGGATACAGTTAGTCCAAGCATGTGCTCTACTGTTTCTCTTCTAGCAAAGAAGGAAAAGGTGGTAAAGTCAATTCTTGGCTGGACTTCAGGTAGCATAGAAGACTGGGGTTGGTTGCCGCATTGGCAATTCTGGTGGGTGCTGAGGGAAATGCTGGGGCGATGAAATTATATGTGGTATTCCAAGAACAGAGGGGCTGTTAAGTGGTCCCCAAACCTGGCTGATTATTGGAGTTATCCCATGGTTAAAAAAATACAAACGCTAGACCCTGCCCATGGCCTGCTAAAGTTTTTTTTTAGCTTTGGGGGATAAGAAGCTGTCTTCAAAAAATAAAAATTCCTCAGGTGATTTCGATAATCAGTTTGAGGAATAGCATAGTTGAGGGAACATTCTACCATTGTTCTTTACTTTTCTTGAGACTTCTTCATTTCCTGGTTGAGATCCAGGACCGTTCCCCTTATTGCAAAGGTCAATTATCTGAGCAAAGGGAGAAGTAGATAGAACATTCAGAAAGATTTATGCCATCCTTGTGTATGTGTGTGTGTGCATTTGAAATGACTTCATAATTAAGCTCAACAAGAATGTGAGATTTTAAGCCTTTGTTTCATTATGTGTAAAATGGCAATGTTATAATAAAAATGATGATACGTGTAAACCATCCAATAGTGTCTACTGTGCATCTCTGCCAAGTTCATGGCTGCTGTTGGTAGACTTTTGCCTAATCCCACAATCAGCCTCAGTTTTTTTTCTTCAAAGTTAAGAGAGTTATGATTTATTCTCTTCCAAACTTTTAGCTCTCATAGATTTCCCAACAATAGAAAAAGACCAGTACATTTCCCTTAATGACAGCAGCCCTTTTCTTGGGCTTTCTCTTATTGTAGGTCGGCAGTCTTTGACTCAATAGATTAGCCAGTGGGAAGTCTATACTGAAATCAGAATTATGCCCATGAGTTTGCTTGGGGATTACCTCAATAAACTCTGGGAAATAGAACTCTTTTTGCAGAAGAATCAATAGTACTTACCTGGGTCGGAGCCAATTCTGAAACAAAGGACTATGTCACTGGTTACAGTACTATTTCTAAGTGATACAGAATGTTCTCAGTTGTCAGAAACTGACAAAAACAAATATGATGATTAGATACCCATTGTGTTTATCAGAGACTCTAAAGCAGAAAACCAGTGTTGGAGATTCTGTGATCACTATAAAAATAAACCCAAAAAATCAGATCAAAGCTGCAATTCCCAATCAGATGTCTCTAAAATAAATAATGGGGAAAAGAGACTTCTAATTAAAAAATGTAAAATTCTAATAAAAAGCATATGTCTATTATGAAAAGAGCAACTAAGGCATTATTTAACAGATGTTTCTTGGGAAACAAAACTTTTTTTTTTTTTTTAAGAGAGAGAGGGAGAAGTGGAAGAGAGGCAGAGGCAGGCAGAGAGAGAGACTCTGAAGCGGACTCTGCAGGCAGCACGGAGCCTGATGCAGGGCTTGGTTTCACGACCCTGAGATCGTGACCTGAGCTGAAATCAAGAGTCTGATGCTCAATGGACTGAGCCACCCAGGCGCCCCAGAAAACAAAACTATTTAAAGAGTGGGCATGGAAAGTTATAAAAGGAAATAATAAAATGCAAAAAGGATGAAATTTTGATTCAAGGTATTCATTACTCAAAAATAAACTGAGTTCCTTGTATCTAATTGTATTTTGTAATATAGGCTTGAACATATTGTTTAGGATAGTGATCCCAACTAAAGCTTACAACTTTATTTTTTCCTAATTGACTCTGCATAATAGCATTTTTACTTTTATAACAATTGGGGTGATGCATATTTACGAGGCCACAATTAATTTAATAGTATTTCAAATCATTGGATCATTGGTATTACCTATAATAACATATATATTAAATCATTGGTATTTTATAAACCAGAACAGCACATATAAGCTATATATGATTAAAAATAATAGCTGCTTTATGTGCAAGAAAATTTGTGCAATCTGTAGACAATGTTTGAGGATGTATGCTTTGAAAACATGGATTCTTTCACCCTCTTTATGTTAACTCTTCAAATTTCCAGGTGATTCATGGCCCACATATCTGGCATCACTATTTCATAGAGTGGAAAGAGTAGTGGATCATTTATGAACCCTTTCCTGAAACACACTGTCAGAAGTCTCTTGACTGAAATGCATTCTCTCCTGCTTGTGTCTGTGTCGACCACTACTTATATCTGGTAAAGCCCACCTTGTTGACTGCAATCCTTAGTGATTCTAGTATGTGACTCAACAGTACGATGTGGGACTAGAACAAGAGAACCGGGGGAGAGCGTCCAGTGTCTAGTATTGGACTGGGACCTGGGTTAATCATTTTGTCTCCCTTTTTATGTGCAACATAAAGACTCTACTGCTCCTGTTATTAACCCAGCTCACAGGGGACCAAGAGGAATAAAGTTAATAAGAGGGAACAATCTGAAAGCTTTGGCTGAAAGGTATTATTTAAACCACTGGAGAAAACTGTCCAATTATGGATAAGGATGTAGAACTGATGTAAACTTGTGAATTTTTTTCCATTTATGTAAATTAATGGTAAGAGGTCTAGAACGTACAATTTTCTTACTTACAATTTATTCTTTTGCTAGTAGATAGAAATAAAGGCACACAGCTGCAAAGGAAAGTTGGTAATGGTAGGACTGAAGGAGCTGCTCTTTTTGTTTTCCTCGTCCTTTAGCTAGCCTGGTCTGCACTACATGTAATTCAGGCTGCGTATCTGACGGAGCCTTGGCCCTGGGCACCCAACCCCTCTGTGCCGTGCATACCCAGTCCTCAGTGCCGTGCACAAGATTCTTTAGAACTTGTTTAGATGAATACATAATAATTTTTCATACATTCAAAATACTGTTTATTCCTTGAACTCACAAGAGAGAAACTCTAATCATGGCAATATTAAGTACTATAATGAACCACAGGGTAGCAGATGGGCCCTGGGGTAAACTGTTTCTGTACTATTGATTTACTTATTTGGTTTCCTTGTAAAACGTCCGTGACCTGAACCATTGCTTCAGCATACAAATACAAGTTTCCAATCCAAGCCAAACATTAAGATTCTTTCTTTAAAACAGTCTGAGTGTTTTCTGGAAAACACAGGGAAGGCTGGTTAGTGTCTTGGGCCTTGGAAATCAGAGTTTTGCAGTTTGAACGGGTTTGTGAGGATGAAGTCTCCCCATAATGTCTATCACGACCCCACCTATATGATTTCATTTCCAGAAACTTCTATTTGGAGCTTAATATCTGGCATTCTGTTGTAAACTCTCATGCCATGAGAAACGACATTAAGATAGGATTTTTGTCCTTAAAGAAATACATGATATTTACAGTATTTTCATAATTTCTTACAGTTCACAGAAGACATATGAACATGTCAGATACAAACCCAAATGGCTCAGGTGCCAGGTAGACAGCGTTAGTGTGGGGAGCTGTCTGTCGTGAGACCTTAGGGAGTCGTGGGGGACCATGGTCAGCTGGGACATACATTACCCTCTTAAGTTCAGATTCACATTAAAAAAAACCCTGCTCTATTGTTCAAATGAAATATATATGCGGGCTAGATTTACCCTGTTGACCTCTTTTCAGATGCATACACTTTCATTTGAGCTTCTAACAACTATTTGAAGTTGACTTTATTGACAGTAGTTTGCAAATAAAGAGACAGAAGCCCTGTGAGGAAAAAGAAGTCTTGACAAGGTAACTTAGCTAGTAACTTGGAGGACAAGTGTAAGAACTTGAAGTTCTGTGGACCCATGCCCAGTTATTTTCACAAAAAAACTTGTGGGGCAGAAAGAGGTAGAAATTGCTCATAGTTCTGGTGCTTACTCACTCTTTTTATATCTAAGTTATCATCCAAGGGCTCCTTCTCTGATTCTGACTGCCACCTTCCCCATATTTTCACACAGCATGAAAGAACGTGGTGTGTGTGTGTCATACCCTACAGTTAACATGCTTCTGATATGTCAGAGGCCTTGGATGATAATTGCTTGTATTGCTTGCAATACACCAGTTTGCTCTGCAAAGGCAAGAAGAAGCTGCTGAGGAACATAGCTTGACGCAAAAGGGGAGCTGCTGCCTTCTGGGGGGGGCTGGTCTGTCCAGAGTGGACCCAACACAGAGCTTCAAACCTCACCAGGGCTGCCTGGGGGGGATGCTTTAGAGGATGGGTACAAATGAGAGACTTGAGGTACTACCTTTAGGCCAACTTTAAGTGCCAAAATATGGGCTTCAGAGTCAGAAAGAGCCGAATACAAAGTACCTTGTCCTGAGTGACCTTGAGCAATCTAATTAAATCCTCAGTGTCAACTTTGTCGTTTGAAAATGGAGAAAAAATTCTTGTGGGGACTACGTAAATATATTTAAAGCAGGTGTTAAGAGCCAGTTACTGAAAAGTAAGTCCTCAGTAAATGCTGGGTCTCCTCTCTCCCTCTTTCTTTCCCCTCTGTGCCCAGTGGAGGAGGCTTGTGGCCCGGCTAATAGAAGTTGGGAGAGGATGTGTTTTGAGCGCTGAAAGGACCGCAGTCCTCATCATCACACCAGTATAGTGTTGACCCAGACAATATCTGCCTTGGGATGCGCCAAATATTTTGTCACTCTTAAGGGACAGTGAACAGGAAATAAGTCATGACAAACAAAGTGCAAATTCTGGAAACTGCTGGCACGAGAACTCTGAAGGGGTCACATGCAGATTAGCATAATTTTTATTACATGTTCTATTTTTGTCCTGTGAGATACTTATTTGGACTTCATTGTGCCCATTGTGAGGCTTTTGTTCTGAGGCTGTGAGTTTAATTATTTTGTTATTTATGAGTGCATCTGGGCATAAGTGCCACAGTTTTATTTCGGTGACAAATTTATGGTCAGTGAATTTTAGTAATTAATGAATAAATTATTTCTCCTTCATAAATGCCTCTGCAATTTGTGATTTCCATAACAATTCATAATACTTAAGAAAGGTTCTTTATTAGTTGAAAAATCCAGTGCTAATGGAATCAGGAAGGGGAGATTTTAAATTGCTTTAATTAACTGTGTTAATTAATATCCAACATGTGTAAGATATTGGATTGGCTTTGGTTGGCTTGTTTAGCATTTAGTTGCCTAAAATCTGCCTAATATGTGAATGTACTTTGTTAAAAGAAATTCTAATTCTTTTGTGAAGTAAATGACAGGAATAAAAGGATTTCCTCTGTTATAATCTTTGATTCTTGGCATATCCCTGAAATTCGCCAAAAGAAAAGCAAAATCAGCACATGCAAACAAACGCACACATTGACTTTCCAAAAAAGAAAACCTTAAAGCCACTTTGTGATGCGGTTTCAAGGAATTAGGGCAGCTTATGAGAGCTTGTAGGTTTCAAATCTTTTTCAAGAAAATCAACACAAAAAATTTAAATAAACCCTATTCTCCACAAATCACTGCACTAACTGGACTGGGGTCCACTTAGATAAGTGATAAGAATCCTTACTTCCATGCAGCTCATAGTTGAGTGAAGATGGAAGACACAATGATTTAAATGGACAGTTGGGAAGAATTTGGAGAGGAAGGAAATGCTGAGTGCGGGGCATGTGCAGAAGAAAGGCACGTAGCCCAACAGACTCTTTCCTTGAGGATGGTGAGGCTGTATTTTTAGATCCTCCCAGGGTTAGCATATGGTTTCTCAGTGGAAAACACCAAGAATCATTGTTGATTTCTTTTTTTCCTCACACCCATATCCATTTGATCAACAATTCCTATCAGCTCTACTTTCAAAATATGTATTGAATCTAGACACTTACTATTCCCACAGATATCATATAGTCTAAGCCCCTGCCCAGACTCCCTGTTTCTACCTTGATAGTCTCCAGTCAATTCTTCACCAGAGTGGAGAGGAGCCAGAGTGTTTCGTTCTCTGATCTAGTCATACTGGGCTTCTTGTTTCTCCCACATGCTGACTTATTTCTGACCCCAGGACCTTTGCACTTGCTATCCCCTTTGTTGGAATAATTTCCTTCCAGATACCCTGAGGTCTCTTTTACTGGCTCATTCAGATGTCTGCTCAAATGTCACCTCCTCAGAGAGATGATCTGACTACCCTATTTAAAGTAACCTCCTCCTTTGCCCCACTGACCTGACTTTTAATATTTTTTTTTATATCATAGTACCTGTATCAATCAGGGTTCAAGCAGAGAAATACATATGATATCTGCATTTGTTACTGGAGTTTGATGTCCACAGGATCACAGTCAGGAGGAGGGTGGATGCAGAGTGGACAGATCAAGGGCTGGCTGGGACCCCGCCAGCACAGATTGAAACCTGTGCCCATTGTTTGGCCTCTGACCTTGAAGACAAGGGTATCCTGCAGAGACCAAAGCCTTTCATCAGAGAGCTACAAACACACCTATCCAGGAGTCAACCTGGCCCAGGTATCAAAGAAGCAGGAGCGGGGTTGGGAAAGGATGTCTCGGTTACTGCTTCAAGCCAGCGTAATTCAGCAGATCATCAGCATGTTTGAGCTGTACAGGGAAGGGCTGCTGCTCCCTTTCAGCTCTTCACATCTCCCAAGAAGCAGTCCTTCTCTGGTCCAATAGGAAAGACTCGAGAAGTGGAACTCTGGGAAATGTAGTTCAGCACAGCCAAATAGACACTTGACCAACCCCTCATGGTATTTATAGTACCTAACATTGTGCCGTGTTTTTATTTGCTCTGTGAAAGCAGCTATTTTTCCCTTGTTCTCATCAGAGCAGTATTTGGCATATAGTTGATACTCACTAAATATTTATCGAATGTGTATAGCAAGTATCTAAAGGTGAATTTACAGGTGAATATGTGGTCAGCATGTCCTGGGTTTGAGGGCAGGAGTAAGGATCAGATGAAGAGGTCAGGAGAGCAGGCTAAGTGAACTGGTAACTGATTTATTGAGCAAATTGGACGGTATTTGGAGACCGTGAGCAGGAAGCAAAATCCGTCTTTCTCCCACTTCCCCTTCAAACACACTCTGGACTCAGACTTCCTGGACAAAACTTCAGGCCACACCCATATGATAGTCTTCATTCATAAGAGCAGTTTTATTTCAGTGGAGATAACATTAAACCATTAAACTTTAAATCAGGCCATATCACGTCCTTACCCCAGATTGGTTCTGCTTCAGGCTCGGAAACCTATAGTAAGGGAGGAGGACATGGTCAACTTCTCCCTTCTGGCTCTCATCCTCTACCTGCCACCACTTCCTGAGGGTTGTTGCTGTGGCTCAGTGTTGGGCCACACAGATGAGGGCACTGGGGAGCAGGGGGATTAAGTCTTCTGTGCTGGTGTAAGTGTAAACTGCCATTGATGTTCTGTCTCAGTGTGAGTGTCCTCTATTTCTAGTTCTTTCCGTCATGGGAGCCTTTGAGGGTTCTCCAGCTATTTCCCCCTGCCTAGAACCCCCAAACTACTGCTTCTTGCTCCTCACTCCTCACCTTGTCCCACTGACTTGTGTGGGACCGTGTCATGAGAGAGAAATAAAGCCTTGTGTTAAGTCACTGAGGACGCGGGCTTTTGGTGGTATAAGCCAGTGTCACGTATCTTGTCACAAAAGCATGCACAATGGCTCATGTTAAACTCTGCTCTGTGTCACTGCTGCTGCTCGTGGTGCCTCCTCTCCTCTCCTTTTTTGTTCAATACCAGAACTCAAAGGGATTCAAGTGGTGAAGGAGAATCAGAACTTGGACACCAGAGCCAAGAGCTGAGGGGCGGTGTCCCTGAGTCTTGGTCAAAGCATAGCTCCTATTCAGTGTGTGTGTGGGGCTGTGTGTGTGTGTGTCCTTGGGTCCTTGAAGAAAGAGCATGCCTTTGATGGGAGAGGGAGACCGTAAATTCTGAGCAGTTGATGTTGACTAGAAAAAAGAGGAGAGAACGGAGTTGGCAAATCACATCACATAAGCTTTCCTATCTTGCATAGACTGTGCAGGAGGGTGAAGAGTTGATGAGGGAGAAGATAGAGACCTTTTACAGTCTTGAAAAAGAGCTGCCTCAAGAGATGTGCTATGGAAATGAGTGGGTCCTGGGGTACCTGGGGAGCTCTGTCAGTTAGGTGTTTGACTCTCGATCTCAGTTCAGGCCTTGATCTGAGGGTTGTGAGTACAAGTTCTGCGCTGGGCTCCAGGCTGAATGTGGGGCCTACTTAAAAAAAAAGTGGATCCTGAGAGGTGAGCATAGAGGACATGGAGTTAAATTGTGAGGTGAAAGATTTTTTTAAAAAGAAGTGGGTACAGAGAAAGAGATAGATCGAGGGATGCTTTGAGGGAAATAAAAAAGGGAAAGCTGGTGTTGACAACAAACATTGAGGATGGGAGGGAGATGAATCAAAGTAATTCAAAATTTTCAAGGCTCCGAGATTTGGGAAAATGAATAGTAGTGTCATTAGCTATGACAGGAAATATTTGGGGAGAGGGATGATTTTTATGAAAATGGGATGAATTTGTTTTGGACAGGTTGAGTTGCAGTGACTCTGAGGCATCCAGAAATGCCCAGTAAACTGTTGATAAGGTACCATTCAGTCGGGCTGACTTTCCTTTTACTTCCAAGTACACAATAATTAGACCTCTGATTATTAGAGTCTTTAAAAATTTTGGGGGGGTTCAAAACTGAAGTCAAAATAATACTTTTCAAGCACTGGATATATATCTTAGGACGATGGAGATAGTTAATACTGCCACCATTTTGCTATCTCTTATTCTATTTCCCTTGCCACGATAATAATTAAGGAGTCTACCCTTTGTTCACACTGCTAATATATTTATAAAGTGTGGCCCCACTGATCTTTCATGCCCTTGCTAGTTGCAATTTATTTTCTGACTTGACCTTTCTGACTTGGCCCCTGCATGTGTCAAATTGTCTTATACACGTCCTTGATCTTTTGCCCTGCTAACATTTTGCATGTGATTACATTTCAGAGTTTGGAATCTTCAATCATGCAGTAAACAGAGATGCCGCATTAATTTTAAATTCAGAAGATTGAAAAAGAGGTCAACTTGGAGCTCGACACAAACTGAATTTCTGTAGGAGGCAGTGTGCTGTAAAAGCCTGTCTTTTAGCCAGCTGATTGGTGAGTGACCCTGATGGCTGATATGCAGGGACAGGAAGAAATGATTTGGAGGTGACAGCTGTGTTAGCCCATCACTACTGGTCAGTTTCCCATTCCCCTTGGAGACCTAACCCTTGAAGATACCGGGGACTGTTAGGACCAGGAAAGCGTGGCAGTTTAGAATCCCATCGGATCCCCAGGTTGTGCCAGGAGAATGTCTGCCCTGATGAGTCAGTCAGTGCCTTTTTATTTTCCTACCCATGGCAGAAATATTGGGAAACAGCTCCCTTCTCTCTCTGACGCTGTCATAAACCCAACTTCACTGACCAGTTCTTTCTTCCCTTCAGTGCCTTTCACAAACACAGTGCGGATCCCACTGTACTACCTGCCCCTGAGTGTGGCGATTGTCAGGCATGCGGGGGACATGGCTCTTTGACAGATGTATTTGATATGCTTATTCAGATATGCCCTGTGTCTACCAACGCTTGTGGAATGACCTCTTGCCGTTGCCATGGCTGGCCTCCTTGCTTCTGAGCGGGAGGCAGCAGTGAGTTCTTCCATTACATCCCATTTCTAATCTTGTCAGAGCCGACATGGAGATGACGGTTTTCCCATTTCTCACTTCTTTTTTTTTTTTTTTTTTTTTTTTTTTTTCCATTTCTCACTTCTCAGGCCAACTCTGCAAACTGGTAATGTTATTGCCCTGGATCGTATAGATTTAAAAATAAAGAGATAAAATGATGATTAATACTAATGAGCTTAAGGCGAGGCAGTCCAGGTCTGTTGTGTGAGCTGAGCTGTGCATAAACAAATGCAATAAGGTTTTTCAGATTATCTCTGGGCATAGGGGTTGCATTGGAGTCAGCAGGGGGACTCTTTTTCAAAAATACCCACCTAGGTGACATTTTCACCACCTGCATGACAAGCAGTAATAGGTGATAAGGCTAGAAATTCACTGTGAATTTCACCAGTGTAGAGGAGGAAAAAGTTGAGCACCAAGTCCTGTGTGATTGATTAGAATAAGCTGAGAGAATCATTGTTCAGACTGAAGTCCTTACGGGTAGCAGATTAGAAGCTGAATATGAAAACTGGAACAAACATACTCCTAGAATTCAACATTTCCAAGTTAAGTAGACTTAGAATTAGATTAGGCTTCTTTATGCCTGAGGTTTAATAAGATTAGAAAATCATGTTGCGGTTATATATGTTTTGATGAAAAAGGGTAGGAATACTTAGCACATGATTCAAATCATGGAGCAGAGCCCTGAAGCCTAGAGAAGTGATGATTGCCGGTGGTCCATGTAGTGTAATGAAAAACCCAGGATTTGTAGACATAAGGCTCTGATCTCCTGATTTGCCATTTGACCTTGAGCAACGACCTTAACTTTGTTTAGCCTTGGTTCCCTCCTTTGCAAAATCAGGATGTTAATACCTGTCATTCATGTTTATGGTAGCCAGTAAATAAACTAAAATCTGCCAAACAGTGTCAGACATGTAGTAAACACTGAACAAATGGGGGCGCTAGTATTATTATATATGCTTAGAAAAATAGCTAGGAATAGAATCTATATCCACACTCTAGAATACAGCTTATTTCTTCCTTCCTTCCTTTTCCTTTTCCTTCCTTTTCCTCTTTCTTTCTTTCTTTCTTTCTTTCTTTCTTTCTTTCTTTCTTTCTTTCTTT
>CM053605.1:140469212-140531941 GCA_028646535.1 Procyon lotor
TCTTTCTTTCTTTCTTTCTTTCTTTCTTTTTTCTTTCTTTCTTTCTTTCTCTACCTCTCTCTCTCTCTTTCTCTCTCTCTCATCTTCTCCTCATATAGCTCCTAAACCAAGTTCCCATTATTAAAGACTAGTATTTGTAGAGAGTTTGCACACATATCGCATCTGCTATTCATGACAAAAGGGAGAGGGCCAATATTTTAATCCAACTAGAATGATAGGGAACATTGATCTTGAGAGGTTAAATGACTTTGCTCAATAATGCTAATAAGAAATAGAGTTGGGACTGAATCCAGACTCAAGGTTCTCCTGCTCCAACCCACTCCAGCTTTATTTCTTCAAAATCAAGATTTTATAGGTCACCATTTCCTCCATTCCCTAATTAAAAGGACAGTATTAGTGCTCCTTAAACATTTTCTTTCTTATTCCACATGTATACATATATTTCTGATATGGTAATGTAACTTTGAATCCATTGAACTTTATAGGGTACAAGTGGAAAACCAATTTATTATTTCTCATTATTGTCCTTTCAAACATTGTAGATATTTTATTCCCATAACTGGAATGAAATCATAACCGATTCTGATGTCTCCAGGCAGTCTTAGGTAATAAAATATCAACTGACTTCCCAGCCATGTTGATAACTGGTACTTGACTAACTTGTATAACTAAACAACAATAAAGCTAGGCAAATGTATATAGAGCAACTGTTTTCAGATGATGGACAACAGGCAGCCCTAGACTATAATCTTTGTGCAGAGGAAAACACATGAGCCCATGATTACCCCAGATTTCTGACTGGAGGCACTTTTAGACCATGGCAAAGAATTTGAAATCCAAGCAAAGCACTACAGTCTTACTGTGCTCAGGTGGCAGAATTTGGAGTTGCTATGGTTGAAACTTGCAGGGATGGATACCTGAAAGGTGACAACTGGGCAGAAAAAGAGCTTCATGAATCTTCATAGGGGACCCTTCACATCTTTGGCCAAATACTAAGCTGCATGTGTAGAGAGACTGTAAGGCCTGGTAGCAAACATCTACCTAGGGAACTACAAGTTGACCTGCAATTTTAGAGATCACAGAGTTCAGGGTGGCATTAAAATTCAGATCAATCAAAATAGAGAGATCTTGCTGAAACTTCAGGCGTTTAATTGGAATTTCAGGAAGGCCACTACTCAGATACTGGGCTGCTCTGGCTTATGAAAAGAAGTAGGAATATGTGCTCTGTAATCATTAGATAGAACAATCAATGGAAAGAGACCCAGAGAAGACAGAGATATTGAAATCAGCAGAAAAGAACTTAAAAAGCTATTATAAATATATTCAATGATTTAAAGAAAATGTTGTCATAATTAGTGAACAGATGGGTAATCTCAGCAGAGAAATTGGAATTATAAAACAAGAACAAAATGGAAACATTGGAACTGAAAAAAAAATAACATATATGAAATGGAAAATTCCCTGGATGAGTTTAACAGAAGATTGAACACTGTAGAAGAAAAGATCAGTAAACTACCCAAATTGAATCACAGGAAAGGAACCTAAAAAAGAAATGGCCACAGAGATTTGTGGGGCAACATCAATCAGTATAACTTATGTGTAACTGAAACTCCTAAAATAAGGAAGAGTGAGATTGAAGCAGAAAAACAAGGAAAAAACAATTGCCAAAAAATTTCAGATTTGATCCCAAAATTTGAAAACAAGACTAAAACTATTTTTTAGCATTATATTGGTGGCGTATAGTATAATAAGGTATAACAAGTAAATTTAGCAAGGTTTCAGGATTCAAGATCACTGTACAAAAATGTTTGCATTTCCATATGCAATATAGCAAGAAATAGTTGGAAAATGAAATTAAATGTCAATTCCATTGTCAACAGCATCAAAAATTATAAAATATATAGGAATAAGTTTAATGAAAGATGTGTAAATTCTCTATATGAAACACCATACAACAATACCGAGAAAAAAGACCTAAATACATGGAGAAATATACCATTCATGGATTGCAAGATTTAAAAGCATTAAGAAATCAACTCTTCCCAAATTACACCATGGATTCAATACAGTGCCAATTAAAATCCAAGCAGGTTTTTTTTTAATAGAAAATGATAAGCTGCTTTATGTGGAAATGTGGACATGGAATAGCCAAAACAATTTAAAAAATAAAGAACTTACACTACTCAGTTTTAAGACTTATTTTAAGTTACAATAATCAAGATATTACTCTTGATGTAAGGATAGATGAACAGATCAGCAAAAAAGAAAAAAGAGTGTGAATAGAACCCCATATATATGATGTTACAGTTTTAAAGATGACTACAAATTCTTAGATATACCTCTGATCAGAATGTGGGGTTCTCTTGAACCTGGGTAGTCCTATGACTGCTTTGATCAAAAGAATATGATGGAAGTGACACTATCTAATTTCTGAGAATAGATCATGAAAGGTGATGCGCCTTCTGCAGGTTTCCTTGGGACATTTCTTTTTAGGGGAAGCCAGTCATGGAGTAAGATTGACTACCCTAGGGGCGCCAGGGTGGCTCATAAAGCCTCTGCCTTTGGCTCAGGTCATGATCTCAGGGTCCTGGGATGGAGCCCTGTATCGGGCTCTCTCTACTCGGCAGGGAGCCTGCTTCCCCCTCAATCAGTTAAACATCTGACCCTTGGTTTTGGGTCAGGTCATGATCTCAGGGTTGTGAGATGAAGCCTGGTTTCGGGCTCCATGCTCAGCAGGGAGTCTGCTTGAAATCCTCTCTCTCCCTCTCCTTCTCTCTGCTCCTTCCCCAGTCCTCTCTCTAAAATAAATAAATCTTAAAAAAAGATCAAATGTAAAGACAAAATGTACAGAGCTTTTAGATAAACACATTTAAATAAATTTATTCAGTTAGCCAATATATAATCATCATGAGTTTTTGATGTAGTGTTCAACAATTCATTAGTTGTGTCTACTATATATTGGCTAATTGAACATAATAAAAAAGTAAATTTATTCAGTGGCATATACTCAGTGATAAGAAAGAAAAGCAATCTGCTGATACCTGCAAAATCATGGATGTACCTCAAAAACATTATTCTGAGGAAAGTAAGCCAGACACAAAAGAGTACATACTATGAACCTACTTACATAAAGTTCTAGGATGGGTAAAATGAATCTATAATGGTATCGAACAGTAGTTGCCTCTACCCAGGGAATGAAACCCTGGCACTGGTGCCCTCTACCAATGTCTGGTCTCTCACGCTGATTATTTTCCTTTGGGTGCTTTTGTAACTTCCACAGAAATACTCGTGCTGGGCTCTCTAATTGTAATTCTCATAATTTGAGTCTCAGCCTCTGTTTGTCCAGCAGCTCATCCTATGCTAATTTTCTCTTTTTGGGTTTTATCATACATGGGGGATCTCCTGAGCAAAGTTCACCTTAAGGCAGTTCTGAATCAGCTTTCTTCCCAATGTGGCCCACATTTTGCCACTAGAAACACTCACAGATCCTTGTCCCACCATGAATTGTAGTTTGTTCCCACTGTTAGGTTTACTCTATAGCCGTGGGCTTCAGGTTCTTGCCTTGGACTTTCTCCAGCGTGGTTCTGATATCTCTCTTTGGACCCCACATATGCCAGACGATCAAGGTCAAATGCTCTTAGTGTTCACTAGGTGTTTCTGTTACTCGCCCTCTCCCACCCCACCCTCTAGGAGGGGAAGAGAAAAAATTCTAGCCCTCCAGAACTTGCTGCACTAATATCGCTCTGCAATTCCTTTAACTTCCATCTTTTTATACCTCAAGAGAGTTGATAAGGAATCATGGCAGCCCTGAGTTCTTACCGTTCACTTTGCAAGTTCTGCAAAGGTGATATTGCTCTGCACTTGGTAATGTAGGGGTACTTAGTGCCTATTGTTTGCTTTCCCCAGCTTTAGAGTAAGATAGGAAGAGTCCAATTTTAACATCTTGTTTGTGAAGGCGTCATTTCAGTGCCCTGGAAGCTGACCTTTAGCTGACATTCTTGATGTTCCAAAGCAGAGCACTTTTACTAAATAACTGGCTGCAGAAAATCTGTCAGAGGATTCAGTTTGTCCACAATTAACATTAATGTCAAGTGTGACAGCTAATTCTATGATGCTTTCAGCAGCGAAAATTCTCTTGTCTTATCAGTCTTTCTGTCACCCACAAATAAAAAAAATAGTTAACTGTCAATGGATAGGACTAATTCTTCTCCATTAAAAAATTCTGTGTTCCCAGGGCGCCTGGGTGGCTCAGTGGGTTAACGCCTCTGCCTTTAGCTCAGGTCATGATCTCAGGGTCCTGGGATCGAGCCCCATATCGGGCTGTCTGCTCAGCAGGGAGCCTGGGTCTCCCTTTCTCTCTGCCTGCCTCTCTGCCTACTTGTCATCTCTCTCCTCTCTGTTGAATAAATAAATAAAATCTTTAAAAAAATAATAAAAATAAAAAAATTCTGTGTTCTCATTTTAGAATTTTATTTTTAAATAAAAAAATCAATGTATTCAATACTATAATGGGATAAATAATAGTCTCATTGCAATTAAAAGAAAGTTTTAGTTTATATTTTGTGTTTTTTAGTTATATTGAAGTGTAAGTGATACACAAAAAATGCATACATTTAATGTGTACATCTTGAGGATTTGGATATATGCCAATACCTGTGATACCATCACCACAAACAGCATACCATGCATACCCTTCACTTCCAAAAATGCTCTTGTATTTGTGTGTGTGTATGTGTGTGTGCGTGCATGCACGCGCGTGCGTGTGTGTGTGTGTGTGTGTGATGGTAAGAATACTTAACATGAAATCTGTTCTCATATTTTATAGTTTACAATACCATATTGTTAACTGTAGGTACTATGTTTTATAGCAGATATCTGGAACTTATTCATTTTGCCTAACTGAAACTTGATACACATGGATAAATCACTCCCCATTTCCCCATGCCCCCCAACCCCTGGCAACTACTATTCTATTCTCTGCTTCTATGAGTTAAAACTTACATCAGTTGCTATTGGAATCTGCAGCATCTGTTGCAATGGCAAATATTTGGGACTGAAGTCACATGACCTCCATGTGACCAAGTCATGCTGAACAAGACGATTTAGTCATGGACTTCCCGATAAAAATAGTAACTAGAGTGAAAAGCCAACCAGAACCCGAGTGTGTACTGACTACTGCAGCTTTCTTTGTGAAGAGCAGATTTCCTACTGGAAAATTAAATTTCCTTCCCTTCCTTCTCCACCTTTCCCTCCTCCTCCTTCTTTCTTTCTTTGTATTGCTCTCTATATGTCATTTTTAGTTACAAAATTGATTCTCTCTGAAGAAGATCTAGTGATTTCCATTCTGAAGATGGTGACATAAAATTGGCATTTCTCTCTTCCCCTTTCGGCTTATCGAAATCAACAAGAAAAAAATGAGAAATGGAAATATAATACCTGTCTCCAATGAAAGTGAGAGATAATAAAAATTTGGAAGAACAAAGTAGATGAAATAATATAACAGTGATGGTGAGCAAACCACCCAGGGTCAGGTAAAATTTAGCAATGTCCATGTGAGTAGATCCTAGACACCAATGTGATTTTCTAAGGTTGAGTTTCATATAGAGGTGTAAAACTAAAGCCCTTACCAGGAAATTGGGAGAAGGGTTCACTGGCTGGCATGGAACTTTTCCCTCTGCTTGGTATTTCGCAGAGAAATGAGAAACAACACGGCCAAAAGAGGAATTACATAGGTAAACAGTTTGCAGGAAGCCGTCTGTCCTTGTGGTGATGGGTGGAACCACAGGGTCTTTACATAATGAATCTCCCACAACTGACGAACTCCACAGCTAGGGAAAAGTAAGTTTTTGGAGAGCTCATAGTTACTACCATGTCCTGGCTCTTTCCCCACATGATCCTCATATAATTACATATAGTTGTTAATTATATACATATAATTGGTTCATGAAAAACTTACCTCATTCAAATGATGAGGGAAAAAAAGAAATCAGCATATATACATATAGTTATTACTAGAAAGAAGATGAAAAGGAAAACAGAGACAAATTGCCAATAAGGAATGCTCAGTAGAAATACATTGCAGATGAATATTGTACCCAGTTATCTCTCCAGTCATTAAAAAATTAAAGAGGTTGGGCGCCTAAGTGGCTCAGTTGGTTAAGCATCTGCCTTTGGCTCAGGTAACGATCCTGGGGTCCCAGGATTGAGGACCGCATCAGGCTCTGTGCTTAGTGGGAAGTCTGCTTCTCCCTTTATGTGCAAGCGTGCATGAACACATGTTGTCTCTCTCAAATAAATAAATAAATCTTAAAAAAAAATTAAAGAGGCAATTGCTCTAATATAGAAAAGAGACAAAGCAGAAATATAAGGCATCAAGGGGAGCTGGTTAGAGAGTACAAAGAGATGAACTGTGAGTTGGCAGAATTCAGGAAAAAGTCAAAGCAAAATAGAAATAAAAACTGCTACAGAACAAAAGGCAAAATGATTAGCAGCCTAACAGAAACTTGACACTGATGGAAACACAGTAAGGGGCATGATAAAAATGAGCACAATGAAATAGAAGCAAAAAGTTAAAAAGATTAGAGAAAAAATAATAAACAGATGAAGGTGATATCCATAACTGGTGTCCTAAAGAGGAAAAACGTAGGGGTGCCTGGGTGGCTCGGTAGATTAAAGCCTCTGCCTTCAGCTCAGGTCATGATCTCAGGGTCCTGGGATAGAGCCCCGCATCGAGCTCTCTGCTCAGCAGGGAGCCTGCTTCCTCCCCTCTCTCTGCCTGCCTCTCTGCCTGCTTGTGATCTCTCTTTGTCAAATAAGTAAAAAATCTTTAAAAAAAATAAAGAGGAAAAATGCAGATAATGATTCAGAAAAATATTTAGGCAATCTTACAAATAAAAGAAGACTCTATGGTTTGAAAGGGCATGCTCTTTCCTAGGCAAATGTTACTCAGAATCATACATGGAAGCTTCCATACATGGAAACAAACTCAAAACAGAAATTCCAGTCAAAAACAAAAATTTCTTCACAGAAAATAGTGGGCAGCCCTTAAGAATTTCACACCCACCCAAAATATTAGCCCTGTATTAACATAATAGACATTTTTCAATATGTTAGAATGCAGGGAATTTTGACCCCTTCTCTAAAAAACTATTCAAGGTGGGACGCCTGGGTGGTGCAGTTGGTTAAACGTCTGACTCTTGGTTTAGGCTCAGGTCCTGCTCTCTGGGTTCTGAGATTGAGCCCTGCCTGCATCAGGCTTTGCACTCAGTGCAGAGTCTGCTTGTGAGTCTCTCTCCCACTGCCCCTCCCCCCACGCATTCATTCTCTCTCTCTCTCTCAAATAAATAATCTTAAAAAAATAAAAAACTAAAGGATAAACCACAGGTAATCGGGAGAGGAATGGTAAGTGTAGGAAAATGGTGGGACTGAATCTACTTTACTGAACAAAAGCAAATATTGCTACAAACAACATAAATGCTATAAAGCCCTGATAAGTATGGGGAAGAGGTAAAGAGAGAGAAAAATGTATTATCATTTTGTTGTTTTTCTCATCTTTTACAGCAAAACATTCAAAGATATTATGTAAAGCTGATGAAACAACCAAGGGACACACAAAGACAGCAGTGGGAGTGGTGTCTCCTTATGAGGTAGAGTGTATCACTGTCTTTATGACCTGACTTGGAGTTAGTTTTATTTTTGTTTTAAAATTTTCTAAGGAACAATATGCATTCTTACTGCTAGCACCTGGCTTGGACTATGCCCACATCCTTGCCCTTGGGCAGCCTCTGGATAAAAGCACAAGTGTATTTACCATTACAAAGCGAATGCTAAAATGATAATATCATCAGCTAAATGGGGTGGCAGAGTAGTGGGAGGCGAAGGGACGGAAAAATATATGGGCTAATTTCATCTTTGGTCAAAGCATAGAGTTAATTGGCACTGTGGAAACACGCCACTGTGACTCGGTGTAGGCAAGGATTTATTAAATAAGGATGCTTGCAGCACAAACCATAAAGGAATGATGTTTAACCCATACTAATTCTAAAAAACTTCTATTCCTTTAAAGAAACAGAGGATTAAATGTTTGTAAAGCCATACATAGACATGTAATCACTAGGAAAAAATTCTTCCACATTTTCAGAAAAAAATAAAAAAAAAAAAGGTGAAAAAACAAAAAAAGAAGCCCACACAGGGAAAGGTTTTTTTTTTTTTTTTTTTTAAAGGAAAATAAAGAAGATATACTTTTCTTCTGAAGCAAATGAGATGTTTCCTTCTCCTCCAGAGGGCCTGGTCTCTTTCCTTCCTGACTCACTTTCCTTATTTTGTTCTCTTTCCCCCCACCTCCTGCATGCGGAAGCACTGAGAAATAAAATCACTTTGCTCTTTTGGAAAGGCTTGTGGTAGGGGGGGTAGGTGCTGGCCCTCAAACAGAAAAACACAGGCTTTTATAATCATAACTATTATCATTTGTTGTTGCCATCACTTTGCCTCCCTTTAATTAGGCCCGAGAGTCGATAAGGCTTAGAACCAATGCCGAGCTGTGCGTGTCTCTGAACCGAGAGTCCACATGTGGTGAGGTAAGAGCATAGGTAGTGTGGAACGATACTTCTGAATTTAAAATGTAGTTTTGCCATTTCCTCTCTGTGCAGCCTCCTTATTTCTCCAGGCTCAGCTTCTTCATTTAGAATATCGGAGTGAGATACACTGTGCAGAGTTTTGTCATGGCGGTAATGGAAGATAACATTTATTGAACATTCACTGTGCACCTGGCTGTTTAAAGCACTTACATTGTGTTAATCCATTGAATTCTCTCACAGACTTGATGCAGCAGGTAGTGGTATCGTTCCCATTTTACAGATAAATAAACTGAGGCACAGAAACAGAAAGCGACTCTTCCAAATCCACACCACTAGCTCATGGAGTAACTGGGATTATGAGCCATGGCAAACTGATCCTAAAGCCTGCGTTCTTTACCTCTTTGCTCTGCCGTCTGTTGAATTCGAAGGATGAGAGGTAGATGAGTCGTATGTCCGACAGCAGTAAGTAGGTGTCCAAGAATAAAACGGATCCCAAGAAGAGCTGACTTCATCAATGTTTCAGGTCAAGGCGAACTGTTGATTTTCAAACCACCATGAGAAGGAGCGGAAAGATCAGGAAAAAAAGGAAGAGACGGGAGGGTAGTGGACATTCCAGATAAGGAGGAGTTCACCTTGGGAAGCCGGAACAATGAGCAGAAGGTTTGGAGCAGATGTCCCTGGCCACCCCGCACTGTAGTTCCTAAAAAAGCGAAATTGTCTGTCTTGAAAAAGAGGCTTCTAGGGAGGAGCCTGGAATAACCCGGGGAATGGCTTTGAAGCCATTTTCTGGGGTACCGGGCAGACTGAAAGGCTTCTTTGACTTTCGATTCTGAAACTTGGGGGACACTCAAGTCAGTTTATCTGCAATTAGTGCAGTTGACAGTCATTGCTCTCAACACGAAAGTTTCCATACTTCATCAGGGAGCTGAAGAGATAAGCTGCTCGCATACTCACACTCACCAACATATACAGGCATTCACATGCTCACATACCTACACACGCGCGCACACATGTACGTGCATGCACGCCCCCACACACCCCCACCACCTTTTCAGATTGCGAGTCCCGAAGTCCTCCAATCTGTTTAATTGACTTCTGTCTGAGATGAAAACGCCATTGATCTGCCCGTGCGGAAGCCGCCTTCTCTCTGTGTGAATTCTGCCTTTCAAAGCGAGATTGCAAAGTTCTGCCGGGACCACGGGAGCTGACTTGAAATGGAAAGCAAATGTTCGGGAGACAGGAAGTTGCTAAATGCATTGCACCTTGAATACAAAGTCCTATTTTTGAGTTTGGAGTTGGAGGCCTTTGGTCCCCTCCCTGTGCCTCTACCCAGATCACAGCCCGTCGTGAGCCAAGAACGTGGCCTCCCTGTGCCTGCTCTTTTTCCCAGCTTCCCAGAAGGAAAAGAAGCTTATCCAGTAACGCAAAGGATGGGCCTTCCAGCTCACCTCATTCTCTGCTGCCCTCGGTCACCTCTGGACGTTATGACTCTTGATTTTCAAAATCCGAGTAACTTACTTGTGTTGCTCAGACCCTCCCGAGTCCCCTACACGGTAAGAACAGCTGCTCTACTGTTTGCTGAAAATACTTATCTCCAGTCATGCTGTCACGCTGAGCTGGCGAATCAGATGCCCGCTTTGTGCTAGAGAGGCGCTCTGCTCTTCGGCTCCCCCAGAGACCAGGGGTGCAAGGCCAGAGCAGCTGAGGGAAAGCCTCAGGGTTCATTCCCCAGCTGGCCTCCCAAATGTGCAGAGCCCCTCTTGGGCACTGAGGGGGATGCAGGCACCACCCTCACTGGCGCTGGTCCTCTGTCTTTCCTAGGATGGTGGGTGGAAGATGAGTTGTTAGAAACCATCCAGCTCATTCAGGGTCCACGGGAGGTGCGGCCTTTTGCTGCAATCACTCTGTACGCCACTGTGCTGCTTAGCCGGGGCGAATGGCTATTTGGATGAAGTTAGATTCCAAATTTAAAGCCACATGGGCATGAATTATGTACTAACCAGGCCAGGGGAGTGCAGATAGACCCTGCCACCTCTGTCCCTCAGGCCGCCCAAGGAAGGTGCTATTGATCTTCCGGGGTGCTTTCTGGAGTCTGAGTTGGAATAAGATCTAAAAGATAATGTCGTGGTGACACTGAAAACCTCTAAGAAGAGCACAGTGGGTACCTGCAGGGCTCGGATCCTTCCACATATTCCTTTCAGGTTTGCAGCGTTTCTTTCTCAAGTGACCGTGAATATATTGTAAGTGTGGCTGAAGCAGATGTGTCCTCTTTTCAAATAGTTGTCATTAAAACAAGGTAGAGATGAAAAAGGAAATGAATTAAAACAAGCACAGAAAATATTAACCAGATGGGATTGGATGTGTTCGGAGTGCTACGGACTGTAGGCTTCCCCTTATACGAGGTATCTAAAATAGTCAGGTGAGGGCATCTGGGTGGCTCAGTCGGTTGGGCGTCTGTCTTCGGCTCCCATCATGATCCTGGAGTCCTGGGACTGAGCCCTGCGTCGGGCTCCCTGCTTGGTGGGGAGTCTGCTTCTCCCTCTGCCCCTCCCCACTGCTTGTGCGCACTCTCTCCCGCCCCCGCCCCCCGTCTAAAATAAATTTAAAAAATTAAAATAGTCAGGTTCATAGCATCAGCATAAAATGGTGGCTGCCAGGGCAGGAGGGAGGGAGAAATAGGGCGATGCCAATCAAAGGTGTAAGGTTTCAGTTTGGCGAGATGAGTACATTCCAGAGATCTGCAGTATGCCGTTGTGTCTGCAGTCCACCGTGCTGTGTTGTACACTGAAACACTTGTCAAGGGGACACATTTCATGGGCTTTTACCAAAATAAAATGTTATGCAATAAATCAAATATAAAATAAAAACCAGTCAAGGAAAAGGGCCAGAGGCACACTAGGGGAGAGGACATGAGATCAAAGATGACTTTTTCTAGAAGTGTTGGCCCCACAAGGAAGGTAAGGAGGATGCTGCCCTTTTTGGCACTGTATCTGCCTTACCTGGAGACACTCTAGGAATATTTGTTGAGAGAACACGTCAGTGGAATTGCCTTCTGCTGCAGACACAGAGCGGTGGATTATCTTCTCTCAAAGATGCACACGACCTCATGGATTTCGGAGTCAGTGCAGACCGGATACTCTCTGTGTCAGGGACAAACAACTGCAGGAGCCGCCTGATTTTCTGACTCTCAACACAGGGGTGTGGAAGTTGGACTGACTCTTAACCTGCAGATTGACTATGCTTCTCAGTCTCCTCAAGAGGAGGGGAGAACCCCAAGAAGATTCCAGCTCCCCTAATAAGAGGCCTGAGCTGGCTTTGGTATGCACTATTCGATAGCAGAGACAGGCCAGTATTTACATTCAAGTCCCTGCAGGAGTTCACTCTATTCACATGTAGAAATCATTTCCTAAACTCTCTGAGTTAAGGTTTATACAAAGTTGCTGACTTAGTAAGAAAGGCCTGGGGTGAATAAACAGAGTTTCCGGCTAGGGTAGTGCAGAACAAGAGCCATGTGAACACAGATGAGAATCTAGCCCACAGCAGATTAAAAAAGTTTTTGAGTATTATCTTTCAGAGTGAGGAGAAATTATTAACTAATATCACAATCTAATTCATCCCTTGTTAAATTTGTGCTTTATAATTACGAATAGTAAAATACATAGATTAAAGATGTGGACTCGGTTATTCTCAACTTCCAGAAAGCTAACTCTCTAAGAAACCTTCCTGGTTTTGTCATAAAGAGACACCTGGGTCTCATGGCAGCCTGCAAGGCTCTGAGTGGGCCAACTGAAGCAAGCTGGTGTCCTTACAGAATTTTATCTTTTTTTTTTTTTTTTAAGATTTTATTTATTTATTTGACAGAGATCACCAGTAGGCAGAGAGAGAGGGGATAGCAGGCTCCCTGCTGAGCAGAGAGCCCGATGTGGGGCTCGATCTCAGGACCCTGAGATCATGACCTGAGCTGAAGGCAGAGGCTAAACCCACCGAGCCACCCAGGCACCCCCAGAATTTTATCTTGAAGTAGCCTCTATCTGGCTTGGTAAGGTGCCCATTGGTTTATGGACGGCTGAAGCAAAGACAGTAATCTTATGCTCACATGACTTATCTAAAATTCTTTCAGACTGATAGCAGAGTAGCAGTTCTTCAGAGGGGTTTGCAAAGACCCTGTTTTGGATCTCTGGGAAGAGGTGTGGGTGCTGGCTTGGGGTAGGTAGGTCTTTGCTGTCTCTCAGGGGCTATGGTTTAGAAGAAGGCTCCCATGGCCTATTTCACACTGTAATTTTCTCTGAGAGGAGTCACCTGATACCCTCAATGAAAACCACACTTGGTCCTTATTGAGTATATTTACTATGTTTTGGGTTGGGGGGCTGTGTTTGATATTTTATATGTACCATAACATTTTAAATGGTGAGTATAACTCTCTGAAATCGATAGTACCATGTCCATTAAGTGGGTGGGAAAATTAAGAAGTAAATAGATTTAGAAACTTGGCCCTAGCTAACCAGAGAGAGGTCTTCCTATGAAGGGATCTCCGGGAGGGGGGCAAGCACCCCAGCAGAGCGGAGAGAGGAAACCAGAGAGAAACTTCGCAGGCTACATGGGCTCTGAACCTGCCATGACTGTGTGCCACAGGCAGGACCTTCCAGGAACCACTGCGTGTGTGTGTGTGCGTGCGTGTGCGTGCGTGCGTGTGTAATACCTGATTGTGGTTTGGGCCAACTGAGGATACATTCCGGAGGCTAACTGGAATGCCGCACAAATGGAAATTAAGGACTCATGGGTCATTTCCTAGCTAGACACCTAGCTAATGAAAGTGATGCCTGCTGCTGCCCGCCAGAATGCTAGAATAACAATTTGATAATAATATCTGACACTTGCTTCACCGAGTCCTACTCTTCCAAAATGATTTCCTGAAACCAGCATCATAACGCTCTTCTTCTAAGTCCATCTCCTTAAAATTAGACTCCTCTGAGGTCAGGGTCAGGGATTGGAGCAGCTACCTGCTTCCCCAGCTCTTGAGCAGCACTGCCTAGGTTTACACCATCGTGGTTATTTCCTCACGTTTTCTGAAATTTTCACCGACTGGGAAGTGGAAGGCAGGAGAACAGTGAGGAATGTGCGAAGCAGAAATAAATCTTCTTTTAGAGACATTATTTTATAGTGGTTCAATTTCTTTTCAGCTTCCCTAAAGCAGATCAATGTATACCCAAGATCGGCTAGGTTAAAAAAAAAAAAAAAGAAAAGAGAAGAGAAAAAAGAACGCGTAACAAAATAAAAGTTTATTTGGCAGGATTTCTCTCAGGGGAGGGAACAGTTTTGTGTGTGTGGTGAACTTCAGTAAGTTGCTGGGGAGGGAGAGTAGGACCCAAGCGGCTTACCCAGGAAGGAAAGGAGAGTTCCCTGATCACAAGAAAGGAAATCTTACAAAACAGGTAGATGCAGAGGAATGGGGAGAGGGGGTTGATCCAGAGCTGAGAGGAGCTGCACCGTGGGGGGAGGTTTTGGAAGAAGAAAAATGTGCCCCATGAATTTGTAAATTGGCTTTTGTCTGTGCTCTGGTGGTTTCTCTTCTCAGCTTCTGCTCTTCCACCCCCGACAGAATGATCTCCAGGACAGTAGGTGTTTCTCACTCTTTTGGGAGGATAGGAGTGGATTCTTTTGAGGACATTTGGAGGTGTTTTACTATGTTGGGGGCAAGCAGAAGGAGCAGGTGGGACTACAGTGGGTCGCTGATGGCTGTCTTACAGAGTGAAAAGTGATAATGACTTGTATTAGAGAGCAGCCTTTTATGTTTGTAATTGAGATGTTGCATTTTATATTCAGACTATTTCATTTAATTTTGCTTATGATTCAATCTTTTCCTTTTTAAAAAGGATTTATTTATTTGAGAGAGAGAGAGAGCCAGCACAAGCAGGAGGGGCAGAGGGAGAAGGAGATAGAGAGTCTCCAGTGGGCTTCCTACTGAGCGGACATGGGGCCGCACCTCATGACCCTGAGATCATGACTCAGAGACCATGACCTGAGCCGAAACCAAGAGTCAGATGCTTAACTGACTCCACCACCCACGTGCCACCCTATCTTTTCCTTTTTATGAGATATTTCCTATGACTCCCTCCAGGAAAGCTAAGGTGGTCAATTCCCTGTTGGCAGATAATGCTACTTATGGGTAATTTGTTGCTTTCTCAAATGAATTCTATGTTTTATGACTTTTTCAGAACACAGTCTATGGCTTGGCAAGCTGTCGGATTACAGTAGTTCCCCTTATCCGTGGTTTTGCTTTCTGCTGTTTTAGTCACTGATGGTCAACCGTGGTCCAGAAGCAGATGGCCCTCCATTTGATGAGCTGTTACAAGGTAAATAGTAGCCCTATGCTTCAGTGTCTGTGTCATTCCCCTCACATCATCTCAGCACAGAGGCATTTTACCACCTCACCTCATCACAGGAAGGATGAATACAGCACAGAAAGATATTCTGAGAGAGAGAGAGAACATTCACATAACTTTTACTACAGTGTATTGTTAATTCTGTTTTATTATTATGGTTGTTAATCTATTACTACGCCTAATTTAGAAATTAAACTTTATCATAGGTAGGTATGCTTAGGAAAAAACAATCCATAGTACAGATGGGGCTGAGTACTATCTGTGGTTTCAGGCATACATCTGGGGCTGGGACAAGGGAGGTCTACTGTCCTCTCCTAAAGTGCAGAGATACCATACACCCTCCTGGAGAACTAGTTCTGAGTTGCAAAAATACGAAAATAAGACTATGAGAGAGAATGCATTGTTCATGGTGAGTGAAAATAAATGCAGAGGCAGATAGGAACGGAGAGCTGTTCGCCCTACCTAAAGGAAGGCACTAGAGGCTTCTGAAGATAATATCCTTAACATTTATATGGCTCTTCATAGTTTTAAAGTGCTTCCTGGTAATTAAGAGTCATTAATCAGATATTAGCTACAGATCATTCAAAGAATTAGCTGTTGATTTAGACTGAGAGCTATGTATAATTTTGCAGACTAGGAGCAAACATGATTCCTTTCCCATTTCACATAAATTTTGACTTTCTTATGCTCATTGAGAGTTTTAATGTGTGTGCGTTTACATTATGTATACCAATATGTACTTATTATTGTCTGCATTCGCATTTATATAGAATACTAATTTATGACCTATTAGTTTGCTGTAGTGGTCCCCCTCTCTCTGTGGTTTCACTTCCTGCAGTTTCAGTTACTTGCAATCCAGAGGCAGAGAATCCTTCTGATAAATCGTCGGGTGAGTCGTAGCCTAATGCTACACCACAATGCCTGCGTCATCCAGCTCACGTCATTTTGTCATGCACACATTTTATCATCTCACATCAGAACAAGAAGAAGGGTGAGTAGGGTACAATGAGGTATTTTGAGAGAGAGAGAGAGAGAGAGAGATTATATTCATAGAACTTTTATTACAGTATATGGTTATAATTGTCCTGTTTTCTTATTAGTTATTGTTGTTGATCCCTTACTGAGTTTAATTTATAAATTAATCATTATCATAGATATGTATATAGGAAAAGACAGTGTATATAAAACCTGGGACTATCTGTGGTTTCAGGCATCCAGTGAGGGTCTTAGGATATATCTTCCGTGGGTAAGGGGGAGACAGCTGCCTTTAAACACCTATGGAGGTAAAACTATGTAGGGAAACTCTTAAGTTTGACAAGTGTCACCGTGAAAGTCCTCACTGAACATCCTTCCCTAACACAAGGCTGGGGTGCTGGCAAGGAGTAGCCAATAAAAACACACAACGCAGTCTCCTTTCTTCTATAGTTTGAATGTTGCTACTAGAAAACACCAACAGATTGTAAGGGGATCTGGAATAAATACCATTTTCACTGCAAGTGAATGCCTTATCTAGCTGGCTATTTCTACAAATCACAACTCAGTTTATCTCCAGTCTAAGCTGAAATAAATTTTACATATGAGACTGAGGGGTTTTTTTGGCATATTTACGTCGAAATACCAAGACACACTTGTTTCCCCACCAGTATTTCTGCATATCTATTCTTCAACCAATTATCACAAGTAATTAAGATCTGAGGGAAGCCATAGATCTTTGGAGCTGAGCTTTTTAGAAATGAATGGGGGAACTCCTTTGGCTTTGATTTGGATTTGAATCCGGATTTTTAAATTACCAGCTGTGTGACCTTGGGCAAGTTACTTTGCTTCTCTGACACTTGGTTTACTTATCTGCAAAATAAGAAGCAATTTCTCTCCTGTCTTCAGGTGTTAGGAGGGTTAAATGAGTAAATATTTATCAAGTGCTTAGTATGGTGTCCAGCTTGTTTGTACTACTACGTAATTATCTGGTAAACCTATTAAAGTTTCACATTTCAAAAATACCTTGCTGAGTCAACTATAGAAGGTATTCTATTAATGTTTGCTAAGCCTTTTTAAAATTCACATTTTAAAATACTTTGCCAAAAACTGAGTTCAGATTCCTTCAATTAGCAAAAAAAATTATACTTTGCTATGGGTGAACTTTAAGGAACAAAAATTGCCTAACTTGGCACTACAAAAAACTGCTTTCCTTGAAAATACCAAGGGCCTGAGGGCTGGGCGGAGGACTTTCGGAGGTGGTTATTGATCATTGTGGATGAGATGGAAGGGAAGAGAAGGGTTGGATTAGCTTTAGCTTCTCAGGAACCACAGCTCACTGAGGTTGCCCATTGGTGAGTCCAAGGCAGGGAGCATAGCCTGTCTCAGCAAATCTTACTTGGAGTTTTTCAGTTTCACTCACACCATATTTCACTGCTTTATAGGTTAAGGAAATGTCACAAAGCAAGCCAACAGCCAGAAAAAGGGGAATGATTTGTTTCAGGAATGTTTAAAAATTCCCCCCATTCTCATATGGCACAATTCCCATTCAGTAAAAATATTTTAATGTTATAACAAACTTGTAGAAGACCAAGTTTTGATTACAATGAAATAAATACAAGATAGGCTATTAAAATTCCTAAAAGATCGTATTGAAGCTGGGACATTTTTCCTTGGAAGCAAAAATTTCAGGATCCTCATAGGGTCCTACAAATGAGGTCAGGAAACTGAAATGTGCGCTGCTGATGTTCCAACCCAGGTCCGCTGTAGAAATAGTTGCCCTCATCTGCATTTCAAAAACTAGTACAGATCTGATATTTCTTCCCAAGACTAGCTCTGTGTTCTCCTTTCTTTCACAAGATTGATTCAGGTTAGGAGGACAATTAAGTAAGAGTAGGCTAAACTATATATAGTTCAGTAACAAATGCCCTCAGTTCTGACTGGTCACAGACCTGTTTTGTGTCAGTGCGAGTCCTGGAGCCAAGTGTCCTTCTCTCCCCTCCAGGCTAAAAGCTTTTGCCCCTTTTACTCTTCCTCACCCTGCTTCTCCTCCTGCTATAGATGTCTATTGCTTGTTAGTCAGTGCGAGGCTCCCAGTGAGCCTGCAAGCACCTCCCCCTTCCTCAGGGACAGAAGACTTTTACTTCAACCTCTCCCAGAGAAACAGAGTTTACCTGAGCCCTGGGGGGTGGGAATGTTTCCTGTCCCTCCCACGCCACTTCAAGCTTCTGTCCTAAGCCAGTTCCTGGTAGTCACATTTGGCCTTTGAGAATTCACTAAAATTTTACCTGTTTTGTTTGTTTGTTTGTTTTTTTCTTTTTCTCCTTCCCTGCTGTTATGGTGGCTAACTCCTCCTCCCAGGCTCTGGCAAGGGTGACAGTCATGTGTCCTTTCCTCCCCTGGGGAGCTTGGTCCCAATTGTACTTTGCTTGGTGCCTTGTAACTTCACCTCTTTGATGGCCTCAAGAAAAATTCTGATTTTGTAGACTGCCTTTTCTGGTTGTTAGAGTGGGAGGGATGTTCTTCTGCAGCTTTGTGCATTTTAAGCAGAATTGATATTGAAATCGTCATCAGACTGTAATTGTCTATGACTCTATATCCCAGACAGACGATGTAGAAAGCCAAGAGTTCCAGAAATTTAGAGGAATAAGCTATATTTGACCCAGCCAAAGGAGCATCCTCTTGTTCATCTTATTAATGATGCAGAGAGCCGGAGACTCATTATGTCCTATTTCAGAAATTTCTACATAGCCATGTTTCATGTGTAATTAATCATAATCTTTCTATCTTATAATCAAGACCACTTCAAAATGGTCGCCACATGCTTTTCTGGACATCTCCCAGCATGCTCAGCGGCACCCATCCTTCAGCTGCAGGACTTGACAGACCTCAGAGCAGGGTCAGACTTCCTTCCTTGGAATCCAGAGGGGGCCACTTACTAGCTCTGTGCCCTGTGGCAAGCTCCTTAACCTCTCCATGTCTCTGCTTCTTTGTTTGTAAAATGGAAAAAGTAGTCATACTTACTCACCTCATTGGTTTATTATGAAGTGCCCAACCTGTTCTAGATTATTCCCACTTCTCTGAGAACGTCCTCTGTCAAAGTAGAATATACAAAACACTCATGTTCAGCTCCGGTTCCAATTGATATCACATTTCCTCCTCACTGTTCTTAAGATCAACCTTTGTGAGCGGGTAAGAAATATGAGCTACTTCATACGGGGAAGTAGGAGGTCCTTCTCATTGCCTTAGAACAGTAGGTGAAGGTACCTGGTTTGATGAGTTCTACAGTGTATATCATCATTCCAACCCTTTTCTACCATTATCTGTTTAGCTTAAAATCTCGTTATTCTGACTAAAAGAGTACTAGGGTTAAATAACAATTGACTTGAAGTTCTAGCTATCCTTGGAGTTGTAAAAAAACATTAGTTCTCCAGAATGCAGCCCTGCCCACTGTTCTTGCTTGAGGAGCCACTTAAGGAAATAGCCAGGGAAGGAGAGAGCAATGTGTTGTTGAGACCATCTGGAGTATGTATATGACTGAACGCTGTTAGGACCCCTATATAAACTTTTAAGATTCTGGCAGATGGGTGTGGAGATCTCCTCATCTTGCAGCCACCATAGACAAGACTCATAGGTTCCCTACCATTCTGGGGTGACTGGCTTCTGTGTCTAGGGACTGCTTTCAGATTTCAGTCAGGGAGCTCCCCAGGTTTTGAACCAACAGAGGGAGAGTGTTCCCTCTCTCAAATTTTATTTCTGAGTTCTTTCCCAGACACCATACTCATGTGTATATATTTAGTGCCCTCAGAAAGATCAGCCTCTGGAGGTGTTCTGGGTGGCAGAGAGTTAGTTGGCCCTGCTCTAATGAGTTCAGACCCTTTAGCTCTACTTAGCTGAGCTTATTGAGTGAGGAAGATGGATTACAAAAGGTTCCTGACACTGTTTTGTTTACTGAGATGAAGTGAGTAATTTGCCAAAAAAAAAAAAAAAAATGAAAAAGAAAAAGAAAGAAAGGAAGAAAGAAAGAAAGAAAGAAAAGAAAGAAAAAAGCTTCAAGGTTATGCTGTAGCATATGCAAAAGCCATAAAAATAACCTCTAATGTCTGGAATTGCAACCAGGTACAGGGTGGGGGTAGAAAATTTTCTGAGAAAGAGAATGTTCATTATACTCATTTTAAATCCCTTATCCAGACCATCCCTGTGCTGGGCGCATAGTAGGTCTGTTGGTGGACATAGCATATACTGAAGAAACGTATTTGACTTTTTTTTTAAGATTTTATTTATTTATTTGACAGAGAGAGAGAAAGATCACAAGTAGGCAGAGAGGCAGGCAGAGAGAGAGGGGGAAGCAGGCTCCCTGCTGAGCTGAGAGCCCAACACAGGGCTCCATCCCAGGACCCTGAGATCATGACCTGAGCTGAAGGCAGAGGCTTTACCCCACTGAGCCATCCAGGTGCCCCTGTGTTTGACTTATTTTGTCACAATAAAAAAAAATGCACTGTGAGCTCTGAATATGAAGATCATAGTTGAAACAGGTGGCTGTCATTTAAGGAGAATCCACCATGTGCCTGTCTGTGTGCTAAGGATTTTATGTAGGATGACTCACTTATTCTCAGAAGAACCTGCAAAGGTAGATACTACTATTATTACCTCCGTTCTTAGGATGAGGTATCAGTGTTAAAGCCTGGATTTGGAACTGGTGTTCTGATGAGGTCTAGAAGACAGGGTACTGAAAGAGAAGTGGAGGGTTCTTACCCCCTTTTTTGTTATATCGCTCCTGCTCTCCTCTTCATCCTGAGATGGGCTGAGAGCTTCCATACCCTGATCAAAGGGTGTAGAGGACTCATTTACACATCATTTGGATTTCTCTTTATAGACCGGTGTATATAAAATCAAGGAATTGATAAACACCTTCAACTTTCCAAGTCATAATAAATTCCTGTGGCATATTCCCCATTTTAAAAAAATATTTATTTATTTATTTGTTTGAGAGAGAGAGAGAGAGAGAGCACAAGCAGAGGGAGGGGCAGAGGGAGAGGGAGAAGCAGGCTCCCCGCTGAGCAGGGACCCCAACGTGGGGCTCGATCCCAGGACCCTGGGATAATGACCCAAGCTGAAGGCAGATGCTCAACCACCTGAGCCACCCAGGTGCCCGGCATATTCCCCATTTTTAATGATAAAAAAAAAAAAATCATACTTTCACTACTTCCTCTGTCTAACCAGCATTCATTAGAACTGTTGTTAGCCTAAAAAATCCCCTGGTACTCATCTTAAATCATCTTCTCATTTAATTTCATCCCCTTTGTTACTCTTAATCCTTTCTGAATAATGTCTCATTCTACTGCTTTCTGGACTGATTTGAACTTCTCGCTCTTTCCCTGTGGATTTTGTTTGTCCAGCATACTTATTTCACTCTTGTTAAATTTCCTTATTAGTCAGCTCTTTCACTTTCTAAATTGTTTTGTGTTTCATTCTGAATGATTTCCGACATTTAAATTATTTATGGTGAGGAACTTTGCAGAACCAAATGCAATATCTTCCAGGATTGAACAGAATGTGCCTGGGGGAAAAGGCCAAGTGTGCATCCATCATTTCTATCTTCTTCTTTAGGGACTGTTGTGAAGGAATTGTGTCCCATGAAAAGCTATGTTGAAGTCCTAACACTTGGTACCTACGAGTGTGACCTTATTTGGCAATATGGCTTTTCCAGATGTAATTAAGTTAAGATGATGTCACTAAGGATAGACATTTACCCTTAATCCAATATAATTGGTGTTATCTGAAGAGAGGAGATACAGAGAAAAACATGCGGGGGAATGCCTCCTGATGACAGAGGCAGAGATTGGAACGATACTTCTATAAGCCAAGGAGCAGCAAGGATTGCCGGCACCTCCAAATGTTAAGAGGATGGCATGAAATAAATTCTCCCCTCCAGAGCCTTCAGAAAGAGTGCAGCCCTACTGACTCCTTGATTTCAGACTTCTAGTCTTCAGAACTATGAGACAACAAGTTTCCGTTATCTTAAGCCACATAGTTTGTAGTAATTTTTATGGCAGCCTAAAAAACTATTACAGGGACTAGATCATTTCCTGATTTATCATCATCCTCCCCTTAGTTGTCATGGCATCAATATACTGGACACTCAGTGTGTTGCTGGCACTGGGCCGATTGTAAGCATGTCATATCTGATTGAATCCTCATAGTCTCTTCATTTATTTTTTCTGATATACACATGAAGAGATTGAGTCCTGGTGTGGCTGAATCCATTCTAGTTAGAGGTAGACCTTGAAATGAATTTAAATGGATTGACTCCAAAGCCAGTACTTTGAACCACTGTGTTTTCTGCTATCCACTGAAGCAGTATGGTGATTTGCTTTTACTGATTTAACATTTTGAGGATTACATTCTGTGTATAGTATCCTGGCTTAATTTTTTTTTTTTAACAGGATGAAGTCATTGTTATCTCCCCCTCAATACTCCATTCCACTTCCAATGTTTCTAGCATCCTCTGTTCCCATTATTACTACTCACTTACCTTCTCTAGATATATTGTAGTCACTAGTAAATTATAGAATCAGATCAGGAGAAACTTAATTATTATTTATGTCTCTGAGGAAGAGAATAGGTCAAAACAACTTTTCTGAAGCTTGTGATTCAAGGAGATGTGTATCTAGCTATTAGGACACACATATGCCATGTCTGCGTTTCCTTCGAGTTATAATTTGGTTAAAAAACTATTCTTGGCTGAAACAAGAAGCAATAATCGAAGATTCCTTGGCTTCATGCTCTGAGGCAATGTCTTGAAAAGCTTCTAAAGTAACCCAAAACCTTTTGGCATGGTGGAGAGAAAAGTCTGGAAAGGGGAAGTCTCTGTAACTATTCTCCCTTTCGTTTGGTTACTTGATTTATATTTTAAGCCTTTATTTTTAGGTTATATTTTAATAAAAAATATCTCAAAGTTTTATTTTATTATCTATAAAGCACTTTCATATATTTTATTTCATTTGATTCACACAACACTCTTGAGATTGAGGCAGGGCAGATACTATTATTTTTATTTTAGGAATGAGAAAATACACCTGTAGAGGTGACATGCTTTGCTTAGGGTCAGACAGGCAGTAAATGGAAGTGGATCAGACCCAGAGAATTGTGCTTTCTAACATCCAGTTAAATTTTCATAAATCAAAGCAACTTAATCATAAAAATTAACATTTATATTGTATATTTAATCTCATAATCCTCACAACCACATTATAAAGTTAGGTTTCTAAAGTTGCTATTTCACAAACCCATGGCCAGAGACTTAAAAAAGGAGCTTAGGAGTAAATTGCCCAGGTCCCATGGGTTGTAACCATATAGAGGATTTGAACCTACCACGGAACACATAACTCTTTGCCATTTTAACTGCACATCGTTCCCAAAGCAAACATTTGTTAATGGGAAGGTAAAACCAAGGAATGGTTTAGGGGGTGGTGATACAGGAAGGTCAATCTCAGCCTGGAATCAAAACCAGTTTGTTTTGATTTCCGTCAAACAGGTGGCCCGAGGGGTAGTGTGATTTGAATGAAAAGGCAAAGAGGAGTCCTCCTTCATCTGCAGTTCCACTTTCCGCAGTTTGGTTAGCGCATCAGCCGAGGTCTGGGAGCAGATGATCCTTCTGACGAATCATCAGAAGGTCAACAGAAGCCTAACCCTACGTCGCAGTGCCGGGTCATTCTCCTCTCTTCATCTCTTCGTGCAGGAGTTTTCTCATCTCACATCATCATCAGAGAGGTGAGTACAGTGCAGTAAGATATTTAGAGAGAGAGAGGGAGACATTCACATAACTTTTATTAAGCATACTGTGACTGCTCAGCCTTTTGGCTAAGGTCAGGTGTAATATTACAGGATATTGTTATAATTGTCTATTTTATTATTAGTTATTATGATTAATCTCTTACTGTACCTAATTTATAAGTTAAACCGTATCATAGGTATGTCTGTATGTATAAAAAGCGTAGTACATACATATAGGGTTCAGTACTATCAGCGATTTCAAGCATCGGTGGTGGGGTGGGGGTAGATCTGGGAACATATCCTCTGTGGATATGGAGGGAGTGTCCTGTTTTTTACATTGAAACTTTAGTTGGGTCTAAATTCTCTGGGTTCCTAACACACATCACTTAAATAATCCCTATTCTGACAGAGCATTTAAATAATTTACTCGATTTTTGAAACGCATATTCCTAGGCCTTTTTTGTTTGCTGTTAGCATTTGTTCAGGTACCCTGATGAGACATGAAGAGCTGAAATCCTTGAGTGATGATGCTCTTTGTGCTGTTAGGTGACAGGTTTCAAGACCTGATTGACAACCTAATTGGTTTTTCAGTGATCAGACTCTTGAAATGTTAAAACAACCTTCAAATCACAATGACACATAATGGGGGAGTTTGGGGGAAAAAAACCCCAAAACTCCAATTTTTTTTCCTGCATCTTATTGTTACGTGTACTGACCACAATTTTTTTTACAATTAAATCTTAGAGACAGGTTTTTTCTTTTCAGAAAGCAAGCTGTCTTAGAAACTTTGTCTGAATGTTTTCTATTGAGCAAATTTCTCTGGGCTCATTTAAAATAAATAAATAGAAATCTCTTATTTAAGAGATGCTTGACAGAAAATCTTTGCATACTCACCATTGATTTATTGATTTCTCTGTATAATATACTTAGATTGGAGGGTATTGGAAGATTTTCTTTAAATCATTCATTGAAAACCTTTAAAGTGAATTTAATCTTCAGAGATATTCAGAGCCCTTATTTCCAATGAGGAAAACAACCAATTCACTTGGAATTATTTGTGTCCAAATATCAATGTATGTGAATTATGTTTACTTTCACATGTGCCATCTAATAAAATATCCAGAGTAGCTTTTCATTTTTCAACTAATCTTAAATAATTTATTCCTCTATAGAATCAGACAAGCATTAAATCATTTCCTAGGATATTGACAAAAATCTATTTTCTTCTCAATTTCAGCATATATTAAAACCCAAAATGAATTTAACATTGGAATAAGTGATTAATCTAATTTATGCTACATGTAATTAAAAAGCCTAACATTGAGGAGATATATATAATTTTATATATATATACACACACACATACATATTCATATAATTTTTTCTTTAAAATTTAAATGACTTACTTTTAGGATAATTGGTGATTTGGTGATTTTATTAGTTGTCTTACCACACTTATCTCCACATGTGCTAGATTGATTGGACACATCCAGTACATTGGTTCTAACAGTCCACTTCAATACAATAGGATGTATTGTTACAGCACCTCTTATACTAAAGAATTTATCAGTCTTAATACTAAAGAATTTATCAGCCATCACTCCATAGTGGAGGATTTCCTTTTCATTCATTTATTTATTTATATTTATTTATTTTTTATTATGTTCAATTAGCCAACACACAGTACATCATTAGTTTTTATGTAGAGTTCAACGATTCATTAGTTGTGTATAACACCCACAACATGTGCCCTCCTTAATACCCATCACTTGGTTACCCCACCCCCCATCGCCCTCCCTAGTGAAGGTTTTTCTATGTCTGTGCTTCGATTCAGTGTATTTATAGAGGTCCAGTTTAATGGAGAGACACAGTTTTCTATTTTATCAGTGATATTCGACAGTTGAAGAATAACAAAAAGAAATCTAAGTGTCATCAAGATGTTGACAAGAAAAATGGAAGTATATTCTGACATTTTCTCGGTGCCCCTTTTGTGATGTGTAATTTTCCTAGTTTTTTTCCTGTTATATAATGTTTTCTAGATCTTTCTTACAGAAAGCTAATTCAATGACACATTTAAGAGTTTAGTTTCCTTACTTAACATGGGAATCTTTGGTTTTCCAGGATTATTCTTTAGGATTCCATCAATATCGGGCCCAAGTATTCCTAAGCATTCTTTAGTAAAAATTTAGAGAAAAGAAATTTGGAACTTTTGCCAAGGCTCTGGTTATCTGAGTTTGGACACTTCTGTGTGGTATATGCACTACTGAGGGTACTTTGTAGAAACTACAAATGCACATTCTAAACTGACTTACTCCCACACAAGCAATACTGACTAGTGATTCTAGGCATAGGCTATATCCTGGTATTGATCTGAGTCTGTGTGTTTTATGAGCTCAGCCTCAGTCTTCTCATCTATAAAATAACAACATTAATAAAACAGTATTTGCCTCATAAAGATGACATGAGAATAAAATTATCTAGCAATGTGCTTTGATATAAGAGGTGCTCAAGAAAAGTACTCTTGTTTCTATATTAGTTAAAGGGGCAAAGGGGATGGTAGGGAGACAACAGATCAGCTAAAATTTTATTCATTCTTACCTGAGGTTCCACTGCTCTGGGGACTGAATTAGGCATTTGAACACACATTAATAGGACAAGGACAGGAAGGAAATACAGCCAAGTGGTAATTCACAGGTGGTAGAATTAGACACTTTCCTATGCTTCCCATATTTTATACCATAAAGATGCGTTGCTTTTTTAACCCTAAAATTTGTGTTTAAGAAATAATATAAAACTATATTGACCTTTCTAATTTTTCTTCCCGTTAACCCAGCTTCAGGAACCTTTGAATTGAGTCCCTTGAAGAGATTTTATAGGATATTTGCTATTGGTATTATCATAGGGTCTGAGATAAGGGCTACCCTCAGAAAGCGGGAAACACAGGTTGGGGGTCAGAAAAGCTGGGCTTGAGTCCAAGCTCTACCAGTAACAAACTGCCATCTTGAGAATGTTACTTCATCTCTCTGAGTCTGTTTCCCAATCTAGATCTATAAAATGAGAGTGACAGTCTCCTTTGCAAGGTTGTTGTGAGGACTAAATTGAGTGAGAGTTCCTTTGTAGAGCATTTAACAGTGTCTGACCCATCAAAGTATTTATGAAAAGTATTCATAAAATGGTGGCTGTTATTATTCCCTGAAAGATTGTTGAAGGTCAACTTCCTCTTTTTCCTGATCAAGCAGCTGAAGCACATGGAAATTACATGACTTTTCTGATGTCTTCCAGATAGTAAATGATAGAGCCTGGACTAGAAGTCAGGTTTACAAACATCAGTATGGCATTTTTTCCAACAGACAGGTGTTCCAAAATGTGTATTCTTGAATACAGTCTCATAATTTTTCCATATTGACATAAAACCCTGCTATTATTTGCTTAATATTTTTTCTATTATTTTTACTTAAGTAATTTTTTCACTTCAGTAAATTTGTTTAGAAATTGTATGCCATTACTTTAAGTATAAATTCAGTATCACTTTTAGTATCATAAACAGAAGGTAATTATGAAGTAAATTCAATAACACAAAACAAATTTATTATGTTTTAGCTAGATAATATGAGAGGCAAGTTCAATGGGAGAACATTCATGACATTAAGGAATTGGTGCTTTAATAGTAAGAAATGAAAAAGCAGAAAGAAGTTAAGTTATGGTACCTTGCTGTAAGAGACTGGCCATTTGCACTTGGTTTCAGAATGGATCAGAATGGGTGATGACAGAGGGACAAAGACTAGTTGTGGAAGGAGTAGAATTCATTTCTGTTTTGGAAAGGTCTGGAACTATCCCGTATGTCCTAGAGGGAGCTTAAGAACCTACCTAGTTTATTCTGATTCCTCAGCCATCCATCCCACTTTCATGCAGTCTCTCACTTTCCACGTTGGTTTTACATCAGCCATTTCTGTTACTCTTACATTAATGCTTGGAACATGAGTTTTACAGCAATGAGGCAATCCATTTTCAATGACAGGTTGTAATGAACTGAGAGCGTTACACTGTCAAATGCTCTGTGCTGGGAGTGATAGCAGAGCAACATACACAACAGTCCGATTGTCAAAGAACGTCCTTCTGCATGCCAGTTGGGGATATAATAATGTGACCACGTGCAACACAGATGGGGTGAGGCATGTTGGCAAGAAACCTTCTCCAGAGGTTAAGTCTCCAGAGTGTTCATCAGCAATGTGTGAGTAATTTCTCTCTGTCTCAAATCAACATTTTAGGAAGGTAATTACTGAAGTGCACACATGAGAACAATACTACACTTCTAGAAATGAGGAAGTCAAGGAAGTCATACATATGACTAAGAAACTAGCAAGAAATCCCTTCTTCAATTAAAAACTATTTTTGTTCTAATCTTGTTACTTCAATTCTCTTCCCTACTTTCCTTTGTTTATCTCTTTATATTTTTCTCTCTGAAAGATTATCATTCAATTTTTCAAGTAACTTAACTCGGACCCCTTCTGATTTCAACTTATTTATTTTTTTTTGAGAAGGTCTACAAAGGAAAAATGTCCAGTTTGGGAAAATAAAGGCTTTAGGAGATTGTTATCAAAGCCCATGAAATATATGAAGAAGATAAAGATAAAACGGGTCATCCCCAAATCCTCACATAAGATTTTTTTGTGAAGCTTAGAAATGGTAGATATCAGATGCAGAAAAAAAACCCCAGGTAACTGACATTTAAGGGATCTATCCCACGATTTTTCAAGAGTCTTTCAAATTATAAATATCAATGAAGTATAAACTATTTCACATAAAATTGAAGAAAATATACTGAACTGTATGTGTATTTCCTCTAGACTCTTAATGAGTACTTACATTATAAACTGATGCCAAATTATGACAGTAGATGATTGGTTGGCTGATAATATGAAGATGAGCAGTTTCATAAATAAGCAGTTTGCGGGGAGGGGGCAGCAAGGAAACATTTCTGTGATGTATTTGGTGGTAAATGCTTTGGTGAAGCTACTCAAACAATATTTAATTTTATCTGTTATTTGATGATAATTTTCCCACTGACTGGAATATGAGCCAAAACATTGTCATGAATTACTTTCTTTCCATTTATTTATAAGATATATTATGGATTTATTCACTTTTATAGATATAAGCACTGCTGAAGTAGACATTCTTTAATTTGTCCCAGAATTCTATGATAAGCTATATTGAATATATGAACCATCACTTGCTTAACCTTAAAATTCTGTTAACGGCACTATCATCACTATCATTTGCCTTTTTTTTTTTATTTTTGAGAACTACTTTTTCCCAAGGAAATAAGACTGTGTGTGTTTTTTTAAGATTTTATTTATTTATTAGAGAAAGAGAAAACAAGCATGGGGAAGAGAGGCAGAGGGAGAAGCAGACTCCCTGTTGAGCAGGGAGCCTGACACGGGGCTGGGTCTCAGGACCCTGGGATCATGACCTGAGCTGAAGGCAGAGGCTTAACCAACTGGGCCACCTTGGAGCCCCTTGTTTATGTGTCTTAAATAACATTCAGAATACTACTTTGTTGCTTTTAGTAAATTGTCCAAACCACACATATTTGTGTCTTCTGGGTCTGGAACATATTGTGGCCCAGTGAATTTGAATTTCTCCACGTATCTTTTATTTGCAGATGACATAATAGCATACTTGAAAAGTTCTAAAGAATCAAAGTAAAGCTAACTTAATAAAAAATTCAGCATAGTAGCAAGATATAAAATTAGTATATAAAATTATAATATAAAATATATATAAATGTTATATATTATAATTATTATAATATAAAATATATAAATATAAAATTATAATAGCAGACATGTATGCAAGTAACTAGTTATAAGTTATAATGGAGTAAGAATCCCATTTACATTAGTTACAGAAAGTGATAAATGTAAAAATAAATTTAATAATAAATCATTCTGTTTTGAGAATCAAATGAGAAAAACTTGTGAAATAGTATAAGGTACTGTCAGTATAGTATTAGTGTACCTGGTATTATGTTGGTTACTAACAGTAGAAGGTAAGTAACTTGAAGACAAGAGTCCTATCTAACTCAACTCTATCTTCTGCAGTGATAACCAACACACTGGTCATACTTTAGTATTCACTGGTGTTTATTGCATCCAGTGGGAAGCAAACAATTGATGGTCATTGGAAATTTCCAAAGAGATACAAATGTTCCTTCCTGGTTTTATGGGGTGACTAAGTATTCCTGGAATGGAGCTCTCTTTATTTTGTGCATGATCCTTGAAGAAAAGTTCCATCGTGGTCTCTGGTAAAAAGAATAGTGGTAGCTGGACTGAAAACCCCAATATCTGTGGAGCTTTGCATGCTGATGGTGATGCTGTGTTGGAGTCTACCAAGTTTGTCAACTGGGGCTTCTAGAAGGAAAGTATATGTACATTCACAAAGAAAATATACTTAAGGAACAGATTATTCATATGAAAAATTTAAAATGACCTTCCACTTTGTAAACGCATAGGATGATTAGTATTCAGTATCTTTCTGGCAGTTCTAGTCAACATAAAATGGGAGGAAAGAGCAATAAGCTATACATATTTTAGAAAAGAAGAGATAACTTTTTTATTATGTATGACATGAAAATTAACTATTTTTATGAGTTAATAAAATACCTATTTTATTATAGATGACATGAAAAACCATTACAAATAAAAAGATTTTAGTAAATATAAGATCAACATATAAAAACCAATAGCACTCTCTTATACCAGAAATAACTTGTTAGAAGACCTAATAAAAAATTTCTAACCCATGACAGAAAATGCATGGGAATAATAAATAAATAAAAATAAATAATAAAACCCAGTAAGCTTTGAATCTGATGTCATCTACTGTCTTTAGTTTTAAATCATATAAAGGTGCCTTGCTGCAGAAAGTTGCTCATTGGTACAAAGCCTCAGTAGCTCTCAAAATCCCACTTCAGAGTGCATCCTTGAAAGGCTGCAAACTTGGTGGTGAGAACACTGTCCAAAGGGAGGTTGCCTAGATTTGAAACCCAGCTTCAAGATATAATAGGTAAATCACCAGCAAGCACTGGTCCTAATTGTCTCATATGTTAAATGGGACTAATAATTATATTTATGTAATAGGGCTGTGAATATTCAATAAGTTAATACATATAAAGGAGCGTCTGTCACATTGTGGTTACAAGTATGAGCACCCCTTAGGATTATCACTGTGTATCCTGCTTGACATCATCCGCTGTGTGGTTCTACTTAATTCCCCCTTACGGCCCTCTCTTAACAGTTATAATAAAGTTAATTTCATCTCCAAAATGTTGTTAACAGGGAAATGATAGATATGTGCACTGCAAAGATGGGTCAGACTCTCAGGTTCAAAGGATTTAGGCATGTTCTCCAGAATGTGCATTCCATCTTCCTACCTCAAAAACCTCTATAAAACCTCCCTGATGGTTTTATAAAACTATAAGAACTTTCTAATAGAGGGACATGCCATTTTCCAGATAAGATTCAATATCATGGATGTGACAATTCTTCCCAATCTAATTTATACACTTAATTCCAGTGTAATAAACTGTCTCTGCACTTTTTTCCTAACTTAGCATACTAATTTTAATTTTTGATTGGAAGACTAAATGTATCAGAAAAGCAAAAACAAATTGAAAAATAAAAGAATAATTGTGGTGTTTACTTATTTATTTATTCATTTTTAAAGATTTTATTTATTTATTTGACAGAGCGAGGAAGAGAGAGCACAAGCAGAGGGAGTGGCAGGCAGGCAGGCAGAGGGAGAAGAAACAAGGAGCCGATGTGGGGCTCGATCCCAGGACCCTGGGATCATGACCTGAGCCAAAGGCAGCCACTTAATCAGCTGTGCCACTGAGGCACCCTTGGTGTTTGCTTTATTATAAATCTAATCAAACAATAGAGCTCTAGGGATGGAAGCAGTCTAGTGTTGGTTTCTAGTACATTGTGTATATGGTAGCCATTGGCTACATATGACTCTTTATCTATAAGTTAATTAAAACTAAATAAGAGGAAAAGTTTAGTTTTTAGCCACACTGCATTTTCAGTGTTCAAGAGCTACTTGTGGCTGTTAAATTAGACCACACAGATATAGAACATTTCCATTAGCACAGAGAGTTCTATTGAACAGTACAGTTCTAAAAACAGATATACGATAATCCAGGATAGGATAAGGATGGCAATTCAAATAAATGAGTAAAAGTGGATTTTTTCAGGAAAACATTTAAATTTTTTTCTGGTTGGAAAAAATCTATTAAAAAATAACAAAATACTCTGAAGTCATAAAGAAAAATAAAACAAGTAAGACTATATCAAAAAGGAAACTTTACTATAAGAAAAATATAAAGAAAATAAAGGATAGATGACAACCAGGAGAATTTTGTAACCTAACTGACAAAAGGGCTATTTAAATAACTCTTGAAGATTAATTAAGAAAAAAAAAGGTAAATGTGTGGTCCTTTATGGTCCTTTGATGATGTCAAGCAGGATACACTGTGGGGCACCTGAGTGATGTAGCAGTTGGGTGTTCTGCTCTTGGTTTTGGCTGGGGTTGTGACCTCTGGGTCTTGAGATCGAACCCCGTGTGGGGCTCCATGCACAGCACAGAGTCTGCTTGAGACTTTCTCTTCCTCCCTGTCTGCCCCTACTTTCCGCATGTTCACACTTGCACACCCACACTCTCTCTCTTTCTCTAAAATAAATTAATAAATCTTAGAAGAAAAAGGTAAATCTTCAGGGGGACAATGAATAAAGTATATTAAAGATCAACTCAAAAAAGAAAGAATGCCATGAGCATTCGACTTATGAGTAGGTGGTCAATTTCTCTAGTTAAAAAAAAAAACGCAATTAAAACAACATTGAGATATGCCTTTTTATCTGTCATACTGTCAAAGTTTAAGAAAGAATAGACACAAGACTTCCTTCGTAGTGTCAAAAGGAATAGAAATGGCTACCATATGTTTGGCAAGAAACTTGGCAAGAATATAAAAATTTAAAATATGCTTTTTGACTGAGCAATGCCACCTCACATAAAGATGTAGTTGTATATAAAAGATTAATTGCAGGACTATTAATAATTCACTCAAAATGGAAACAGTAAGAATGTCTACCTATAGGGAATTTGTTACATTAATTATGGCATATATACACATACAAGGGTGGATCTCTGTGCATATACTTAAATATGTGCATGCATAACAAAGTACTGTACAACCATTAGTAGAATAAGATAGCTCTGTATGTTCCAGTGTGGAAAAATACACTCAATGTATACTGAATTAAAAAGAAAGAATATTACTTCTAAATAAATATTATATATTTTATAAATTTATAATACAATTAAATAATTGACTTCCAAAATTATTTATAAATAAAACAAAGACTATGATGTAGAGTATTACCCAAATTTTGTTAAAATATGTTTGTTTTCTCTCTCAAACATGCATATTTTTCATATGCTTAGAAATAAGCCTAGAAGACTTAAAACTATGTATATCATGCTTTTAAAAATAAAAATATTCATGTGGTGATATAGGACCGTAGAGTTATAGATGCAAAGAAAAATTTGGGTAGCCCAAGAAAGAGGGCTTAAAAGTGTTCAGCAATAATTTATGTTGGTCAGGTTGAGGTAAGTATCATACAATATATAGAAAAAAATACTATGGAGGTCCCCTGGAGGTGCAACTAATTCTAACTTGAGGGAGTAGAACAGGGGGAGTCCCAGAGAGTAGTTGAGTTAGTTCTGAAAAGAACAGGATTTTATTATTCCTTCTTTTTCACATCAAAGAACCAACTAGAGGAGTTTCTGAAGCACTAAGCCCAATGCCTAGCACACCGAGTGCTCAAGAACAAAAGTGGGGCATTCTAGGTGGGTGGAACAAAATCTGCCAGACAAGATGTGAGCATTATGGTTGGATAGGGGAAATGTAATTGGGTGCCTGGTGCTGAGGATTGTTGTGAATGGCGGCCAGGGAGGTTGGAGAGGAGAGAGGACAGGAGGAGGGTTTTGAAAGATAGCGTGGGTCAGAATATGTAGGGCACACTGCTTGCTAATGAGTGGAGACTGTACCTTACCACCATTGCTTACTCCATTGCTTCAGTGGAGCGCTAGTCCAAGATTTTGAAGAGTGATGATGTAAGATCAGACATGTGTTCTAAAAGATAAGTTTAGGGGCAGGATGAAGGATGACTTAGAGAAGGAAGAGACTAGAAACTCTTCAGGGTGTCGTGTGTTTACACTGGGCATGATATGATCCGGAACAAAGGATTGATGACAGTGGAAGGTGAAGGAGAGAGCAGACAGGGAGAACCTATGAGGTAATACATGCAAAGATATAAATGTGTTCCAAACACCTCACAGCGTGTTTTGGCTCCTTCCTAGACATTTCCTTCCCTGTCATGGGTTTTGTCTGTTGCCCTTCTGCCAGTTTTCTCTTTCAGGAGCTGCTTGCCAGCTATTGAGGCTAACATGGCTTTCTGAAATACCATAAGGCTTGGAAGCATTATTGAATTAAACATTAATTAATTAGTGAGGCGCCCCTTATAAGACAGATCCTCTTTACCAGAGAAAGCTAAATATCTAAATGTAGAGTATAAACATGACTGTAGTTCACTGTGATTGTGAACAGTATGAAACAATTTACCTAGTGGTTTAGGGCAGATTTAAAGTGGGTTTAATAGAAACTCATTGCTGTCCAACTTAGACATTTGCTCAGCATTGCTCTTCCCTTTTTAAATAAAGAAAGTAGAAGAGTACAGACAAGGGCACTGAAGGCTAAGTGACTCACCAGCTCCTTCTAGACAGCCCTGCTCTAGGAATCATTCAGAGACAGATTTCTCTTCTTCCAGATTCCCTGTGCTGTCTGGTGGATTTTGTTGCTAAGGAATCCAGCCAGGATTGCATGTACATGGGAAGAGAAATTGAAGATTGCCTGGGTTTGGGGTCATTTTCCTCTCTGAGAATCACCAGCTCTTCATCCCTTTACTAGGAAAGCACCGTGGTGATAGTTCCCACCGTAGTGATTGCTTCCCATGGTTATGACGTTCACAGAGAGGCCTTCCTGTGTACAACACCAGGCTTGGTGTATGAGGGAAGCCAAGAAACTTGAGACTCAGTCTGGGCCCTAAGGAGCTTGCAGTTCTAATGACAAAACCAGACTAACAAATGAGGAACAGTTAACTCAGTGAGAAAGTGTTAGAAAAGTGGCCGTCCATATTGTTTGCATAGTACTAAAGACATGTTCTCATCAGAGCTAAGTCTTCGGTCTACGTTTGGTTCTCGGGCTACATGAAAACCCCTCTCGTCTCATAGTGGATTGCTCAACCAATATGTCAGCCTGACCTTGGGTTGCAATGGCTGAATAAGAGCATTCCTTGTGTGGTTCAAGGGGCATTAGTCTTAAGGCATTCAGGAGGTGGAAAGATTGATTCAGCCCCGAAGCCTTTGATGCACAGGTGACACTGAAGGATGGATGTGTCAGAATAGGAAGGATTTGAGCCACTTTATATCTTCTTTTTTAGGTCCAGGAACTCAAAAGCTGACATGATACTATTCGGTTCCTTAAAACAAAGAACAATTCTGAAGGGAGGAGGACACACCAGCAGTATTTCTCAATACATGTATAACTGAGAAACTGCTGAGTAACAGCTGCTGAGCCACACAGAGGGGGAACAAGATGAGAAAGACATGCCTCCCACCCTGGAAAAGCTTCTTGGATGAAGGCGGAGAAAGATTAGACTTAACATCTTTATATTTCCTGCACCTATTGGAAGATAACAACATCTTGAACATCTGGCCAAAGGTAAACTGTTTTCTCCATCCAGGTGAAACAGGAGTGAAACACATGGAATTTCAATTAACCAGTCATTCAAGCCATGCTCATGCTCTTGTTACCCCTCTGAGTCTTTTTGAAAGGTCTTGAATCTGGGCCAACAGCATTGGGGCTGTTTACTTTGGTGACTTCAGTGACCCTGGGCTTCATGCCCTAAATTCCAAGAAAGTTCATTTGTCTTCTTTTCAAAACCTAATCTTCCCCAAATCCACCAAAGAACTAGAATGTTGCTTTACTGCAGTAATCAGTAAATCTGAATAATAATGGTTGGAATATTTATTGATGTTTGAATGACTTACATTTTTTAAATGCACTCCAATGGTAAAAATACTTAAATTCATCTACATGCTTATCCTTTACATGTTTAAAGGAGATTCAGAATTGCTATCATATTTCTACAGTTATGGTAATGAAAAAACACTGTTACACTGGTTTGTTTAATTTCTGTTCATAATTCAGCAGTACTACAACCCTGAAGTCATATTCATCATCTTTCCTGCATGCTCTTCCCCTAGGCTATTTGTCCTCCTACTTTCTACCCTATCTCTGCTCAAGGCATTCAGTATCCTTCCTGTAATCAGCAAGAATCTGAACACTGGGAGCCTCTTTGGCTTCTCCCCTTCTTTTAGCTCTATATCTAGTTACTGGTCAATTTATGTCTGGCCATGTTGCTTTTCCCAGGTCTGTTCTCTTCTATTACTTCAGTAATGAAATCTAGTTTTTAATTGCCTTTAATGGCTGGGCAAAATAAAGACTACATCTCCTAGTATTTCCTTACCTCTGGGTGTGTTTCTGTGTCTTTGACTTGACAAATGAGGTAGAGGCAGCAATGCTGCAGCAACTTTTATGAAGCTTCTTAAAAGATAATATGTGTGCTATTTGTCATATTATGTTTTTCGTCTATGTACTCACTGGCTGGAACTCAAGCAGCCATTTTGAAACATGAGGCAGCATGTGATGTGATGAGCACTGAGTGTTATATACAACTAATGAATTATTGAACATCACATCTGAAACTAACGATGTACTATATGTTGGCTAATTGAATTAAAAAAAAAAAAAAGAAACATGAGGCAACAATGCTGAGGATAGTGGAGCCCAAAGGTAGCTTTGGGCTGGTAATAGAAACTCATTGCTGTCCAACTTAGACCAACCGAGTGGTGGTCTGCCAGTATGGGGCTCTCCTTCCAGTTCTCGACTATGTAACTCTGAATTGCTTTCATGTGAGAGAAAAATAAATTTCTATCTTTTAAAAAGGCCACTCTTTTGGGTTCTCTCTTACATGAGTCAAATCTAATCCTGATTAATACACATATGCTACTGTCTTTTTCTTGCCATTCTCACTATCATTATCAATCTGATAAGAGACTAAGAAACATAGTGTAAGCCATAGAATGGAAGGCTTAGCAACCCAGGCTCTGGAATAATTCTTGTTTGATTCTTTGTTCTCTATCTAGTTGTGTATCTCTCTGCTTTGGTTTCTTCATTGTTAAATGGGGACCACAGAAGTTTATTGACAAGAATAAATGAGATAATGCCTATGAAAAACTCATCTGCATAGAGTCCAGTGACAAGTGCTTCATGAAGGATAGCTTCCCTTGGTATTATCATATTGTATCATTTGATCTAAGAGAGAGATCTTAGAACAAATGCCAATGGACATGAGACACTAGTACAATAATTTACTAAATAGTAACCTGCCAGTCATACTCTTCTCAGCTAAGTCATTTTTATGTTTATACCAAAATTTTATATTTGGCATATTTAGTTTACATTTAAACTCAATGTGTCCAAATTTATAGGCCATATTAAATCACAGGCTTGCAGAACTAGGCTGGACATGTAGATGTGGCATATTTCTCGAAGTATTTTTCTGACATCATCATTTTTATACCATCTTCTTTGGCATTGGAGTCCCTTGTGCCAAGGTTTTCTGATTTTTCTATAATATTTACCACACCTGGAAGATTATTCTGCTTTTTGCCCTAGGTTTTCTTTATGCAAACAGAAGGCTGTGAAACAGAATGTTTTCCAGCCAATCTTAGCAACCACCTTATTTCTGGATTAAAATTCAGATTAAAGTTAAGCACTTCTGCCAATCTCATACTCCATTTTTTTTTCTTCTTCAAGGATCCTTTAAAAATTTAAGTTTATGACCTGGCTGAAATCTATAACATTTTTGAATTATTCTTAACAACCTAATGTGTTTTATTTATTTGTTTGTTTATTTCCTAATGTGTTTTATTTTAAAATCAGCTTTCAGGGCACCTGAGTGCTTCAGTCACTTAAGCATGCCACTCTTGATTTCAGCTCAGGTCATGATCTCAAGGTCCTGAGATCCAGCTCCACATTGGGCTCCCCGCCCAGTTGGGAGTCTGCTTGGGGTTCTCTCTCTCCTTCTCCCTCTGTGCCCCCCTGCCCCCAGCACTCTCTCTCTCTTTCTCTCTAAAATAAATGAACAAATCTTAAAAAAAAATAAAAACAGCTTTTGCTCAGGATACAATTATTAATTTCTAGTCTTCCACTGTAGCCCAACAACTGGAGCAGAATTTCCTGTTACTCTAGTCCATGGGCTCTTCTCGTTGCCTTTCCTGGGTCACTTCCTAAATCCTCCTACATATCACTGCCCAAAACTCAATCAAGTCACTCTCTGGTTCAGCAGCTTTGATTCACCTAGCTTTTTTCTCCTTAGCTCTCTCTCTATTATATTTTCTTTTTCTTTCTTTCTTTCTTTTTTTTTTTTTTAAAGATTTTTATTTATTTCACAGAGAGAAACAGAGCAAGAGAGGGAACACAAGCAGAGGGAATGGTAGTGGGAGAAGCAGGCTCCCTGCTGAGCAAAGAGCCCGATGCGGGGCTCGATCCCAGGACCCTGGGATTACGACCTGAGCCGAAGGCAGACGCTTAACGACTGAGCCACCCAGGCACCCCATCTCTCTATTATATTTTCTATTCTTCCAGACAAATGCCACCAGCTCCATGAAATCTAATACCTTCAGCCAAACATGGTATTTCCATACTTCTGCCTTCCCTTATCAAAAGGGAAAAATTCCTCCAAAGCATATATTTTATAGCATTATTAGGTTTCACTTCAAATTATCCAACTTTCTTATTCATGACTGACACAACTGAATATGAGTGAGCTAGACTCCCCTTGTCTTCTGCCATGTTGAGTGTTTCTTTTCCTAAAGGTCATAAGGAGGGTAGTAGGGCAAGAGGTTAGAAATCCAGGACCCAAAATGTGAGCAGAGGTAGAATTCGTGAACAGCAAAATTGGAGGAGTCAGAGAAAAAAAAAATAAAATTAGAGTTGACCCAAAGTTTAAGTCATGTTGGATTAATGACCAAGGAAGTCAGAAATAAGCAAAGCTGAAGGAAATTGATAATGGGTCTTGGGAAATCGTTTTGATTTCTAGCCACAGGTCATGGCTGGCAGGGCCAGGGGAAGGTAGATGATGAAATTGCTGGATGGGAGATGTGGAAGTACAAATCTAACAGGATCAATTAGCTCTGTATCTTTAAGTGGCATTAAAAAGTATTTTTCCATTTTTTTTAAAAGCAAGGTGGGTGATGTGACATTATTAGAAGGAGAGGCAGATGGTGTCACTAATTTGGATTGTCTCCCAAATGATGCCTCTTGGCTCTGTTCCTTGGATCGTGGATCACATTCTGTATTGTGTTGGGTGGCCAACAGCCTCTTCAGGCAACAGCAAGGTAGAAATGGGCTCAGTGGTGAGCTAGAAGTGAAAACCCCTGTTGCTATGGAATAGCGGAACTATGCAGAATTATCATCATGAAGGTGGAATTTGAGCTAAGTCAATTATTAGTACTTCTGCAAATTGCAGGTTCTGGATGTCCCTGCAGAGTTAATGTTGTGTATTAAATTGGGGGATTTTCATGGGACAACTGTGGGTTTCTACTGAAGGCAAGGCTGGTTTTTGGGAGTGGACACCTTACCTCCTGGGCACTGTGTTTTCCTTGTGTTACAGTCTCCTAGTGCTGCCATATTATAGTGGTACTGTGTATGTCTATATGTGTGTGTGTGTGTGTGTGTGTGTGTGTGTGTGTGTGTGTGTGTCTAACTCTTTCAACAAAGCATTCAAAGTGATTTGGACTTGACTCTCCCTCCATAGTTCTTCCTTATCTCTCACTGAGACTCTTCTAATAGTTTCCTAATTAATATGTTTCTAGCTCTAGCCTTATATCCCTGCAGCACTTCATTTGTACTGCTGGGAAATCTTTCTGAAACACAAAGCTAATGGTTTTCATTGCCTAAAATAATTTGGACACATTTCTAAAGGTGACATTCACCTACATGCCCTATAAAATGCAGTCTTTTATTGTGTAGACATGGCCCTCCACATCCTGGCTTTCCAGTGTGTGTCCTGCTTTATACCACTGTATTCCTTTCTTTCTCATGTCTCTCTGCACACAATTTACTTATACTCCAGATTGTTTCTCATCCATGTGCCTTGCTTACAGTACTGCCTCTGTCTGAGAAGTCCTGAATCTATCCTACTGAAAAATTTATCCTTCCAGACTCAAACCAAATTCAATAATTTTAATGATGACTTTCCAAGCTCCTTTACATAAGTGACTTAGCCACTCTCTTCGGTCTGCTTTAAAATTCCATGCATATAGAATTTATTTTTTATCATAACACTTATTTTTAATGTTTTAGTATATCTTCATCATTTTATTAGGGGAATAAAAACCCATTATTGTTATTGTTTTAAGCAGAATATATTCATTTAGATTCACCAAATATTTACCTGTTTTAAAATTTACTTTTCCTTTCTCTGGCATGTCCAGTCTTCCATTTGGGATCATTTTCTTCCTGCCTGAAAAACTTCCTTTACTGGGCTATGTAGTATGAACCATTGGTAATAAATTCTCTTAGTTTATATTTGTCTGAAGAAATGTAAATTTTATCTTTTCATCTTCATGAAACATGAAATGGTATTTTTTTATTTGTTTGTTTTTCTGTGTATAGAAGTTCATCCATCTTGGAAATTTCGTTTTGTTTTGTTATAAGCATTTTGAGGCTCCTGTTGTTTTTGTTTACATGTCAGCTCTCAGAAGTGAATTGCTGATTCTTTTATGGTAATAAGTTCAATTTTTTTTTCCTGTGGCTGCTTTTAAGGTTTTTTTTTTTTTGTTTTTCGATTATACCACTGTTTGCACCTAGGTAGTCTTCTCTTTGTATTGATATAGTTTGTAGTTTGTAGTGTTCCTTGAAACTGTGGCTTGATTTTGTTGTTGTTGTTTCTTTCCAATTTTTCCTCTCCCCTTCTTAACGGGACCTCAATGTATATATGTTAATTTTTGCACTGTAACTTTTATGCCCCTTGCATAATTTGTCTATTTTTTCCCCTACATTTCAAACTATATATTTTTATGACCCATTTTCTGCTTTGCTTATTTTCCTTTCAACTGTGTCTAATCCGCTATGAAACTTATTAACCATTATTATTATTTTTTTAATGCTAACATTTCTATTTGGCTTTTATTTGTTATTTCCAGTTTACCATAAAAATCCTGTCTTATCATCTATCTTCATGACTATGGTAACTACATTTAAAGTCTTTATCTGATAGCGCCATTATTAGAATATTCTGTGTATCTCTTCTTTACTGTCTGTATTTCTCTTGGTTTGCAGTTACATTGCTTTGTGTACTCATGGGTTAGGCCATTTTTGATTGATTACTAGATGATGTATCTAAAATATGGAACTAATTTTGAAGTCTAGGATAATATTATCATCGGCCAGAAATAATACATATTTATGTCTGAAAGGAGGATTTAGCAACCTGATTCTCAGTCCCTCTTTTGGAACTGGCATATACCCCCGGTGGGGATGTGGTCTCAAATGCCAGGCTCAATAGCCTGGGTTTATTTCTTCTGCCAGATAGTCTTTACTGACTTAGTACTCTGATGCCTTTAACCATATGTATATTGTTTATAATTTCTAGTTATTCTCAGTAAGAGGGCTGATCCATCATTACCAGAAGTGGAAGTATAAATGATTAATTTTAATACACTGGGAAAATTACATAAAATCTTCCAAAGTAGAGAACACAAAGTTCTCTTGTTCTTGGTGAAGGGAGACCATAAGGAAACATTTGTGGATTATTCCTAGCTGCACTCTTAACCCAATTATTTACCAAGAGTTTATAGAGTTATATGAGTAATTTTGATTTTCCATTTGGTAAGATGTGTACACGCATATGGGTTACTATATTTTTCCACCCACTTAAGTACTCTTCTTGCTATATATGTTTTTCCTGAGAAAACTATATTTCAAATCCCAATCATAATAAAAAATGTTTCAATTATTTAGTAATGACATTTCTGTCACCACGACTTGTAAATTACAATATTCTCTTTAGGCACCCTTAGTTACTTGATGTGAAAGAGGGTGTTTTGGCTGAGACTCCTAGAAGTACATGAAGTTTGTTATCACACTCCCCCAGAGCATCTCCGTTTCCTCTGGGAAGACGTCCTTTAACAGTAAAGGATTTCTCAGAGGAAAGGCTCTCGCCATTTCTCGATTTACTAGGATGTGAGTTTAATTAGAATTTAGAAATAGATACACATACTTGAAAGACTGGAATGGCCCCCCAAAAGCTACATTGAAAGGAGGCCAACACAGTTAGTTCTTGAGATCTTGAGAGAAAAATGATATGAATGTATAAGGAATCATAGTAGAGTGGGCCACAGTGAACGTGATTCCAAGTGCAGTGCAAAGCTGTGCTCGGCCACCCTCCAGTGCAGCCCTACCAGATGGCTGTACCCCCTGGTAGTATGATAAAAAAGGATCCTGGTAGACAGGTATCCGTACCTCTCTACTGCGGGATTCTTCTTTTTTAAGGCTCAGTATCTGCTGAAGGCGTTTCTTTGTGTCTAAGAACCAGGTGAAAAGTGAATGAAGACTTGGCAGAAGATGGTGGAAATTCCAAGGCTTAGTATAAAAGAGTGAAGATAATTTATTCCTCAAGGGACAGTAGTGGGTCAAGGAAAAGCCCAGCCTTTGACAGAGAGAGGCATTCCTGAGGGAAATGGTTAGGAAATGGAGCAGATACACAGGGATAATTGTAGTCAAAAGAAAAGAACCATAGAGCCACGGTACAGAGACCGTATTTTGTGTAAGATGCTTCCCTTCTTACCTACTGAGGACTATTACAGATTGAATGTCTTTGTCCTCCCCAAACTTATATGTTGTACCCACCCGGAGTGTGATGTTAGGAGGCGGGGCCTGTGGACATAATTAACATTATATGAGTTTGTGAAGGTTAGTGCCTTCACAAATGAGATTAGTGCTCTTATACGAGTCATGAGACAGCACTCACCCTCTCTCTGCTCTCTGCTCTGTGAGGACATAATGAAAAACCAGCAGCTTGCCACCCAGAATAGTGGTCAGAACTAAGATGAGGACTCTTAGCGTGACTTTAAAAAAGGGGGAGCCTGGAGGTTCTGTTACTCAAAAGGTGAGAATCCTTAATCTCACTTTAAAAACTACTATGGGCCTTTGATTTTTTTTTTAAATTTTATTTCTTTATTTGAGAGAGAGAAACAGCGAGAGAAAAGAGAGAGAGAGGGAGAGAGAGAGAGAGAGTGCGCACACATGAGGGAGGGTGAGGGGGGAGGGAGAGGGAGAAGCAGACTCCCCGCTGAGCAGGGAGGCTAATGTGGGGCTTGATAGCAGGACCCCCGGATCATGAGCTGAGCTGAAGGCAGAGGCTTTATTGACTGAGCCACCCAGGTGCCCCATAAGGGCCTTTAATTAAGACTTCTGAGTGGGCAGATCATGAGGGACATTTGTGTTACACAGTTAAGTAGCCCTGAAGACCTTAAGATCCAGGGAACAGTAATTCTTGGAAAAGTCAGGACTTCCTGAAAACCAAGTAAGTGGTGATTTGCAGTATGTCTGATCACTGGCCAAAGAAGCTTGAGACTTTTGTAGTACAGGACAATATTAAAAATAAATTTTTCCTCTTGAAAAAATGCTTTAGCTTTAACTCCAACAAATGTATTGATTATAGGCACTTAAACTGTGAATTTTGATCTGTCTACTAAAACTACCTTCTCTTAATTTCCATGAACTGTTGTTTGAGGGAGGATGGCATTTAGATTTTCACAGAGATAAGTAAGATATTTCCTTCCTACAAAGATGCCTATTTTTTCTGAGTAAAATACATATTAGTATAAATTATTTTATGACCTGAGAAATTTATATAATCCTTTTGGTAACAAATCGCACAGGTGCTTATATATTCATTTTGTTCTTTCACTGAGGGTGAAGTCACAACTGACCAAACACCACCTGGATGACTTGTCTGCAGAGTCAAGGGACTGAGGTCCATTTGGGAAATATTCTTTCCAGGATGTGGTAAAAGAACCTGTCGGTTTTCTTGAGGCCTATACCTAACTTTCTCACATCCTGCTTTTATCACCAGTGATAGAGAGAAAGTGTTCATAGAGGACTCTGCACAATTATACTTAACCTGCTGGTAAAATTGGGGATTTCTCTTCTCTCAGCTCAGAAAGAAGGTATGTTAGTCCTAGATAACCCAGAACGATAAAAAAAAAGAAAAGAAAAAAAAAGGGCCTAAAACTTGCAGAGGCTCAACCCTAGAGACAAAGAAGTCAGATTATGGTACAGTCATGGCAGATTTAGGAGGCAGAACTGAAGAGTTCACCAAGATGATGCCAGCAGCTTCCTGGGGCCAGGAAAGCCAGGGTGTCAGGAGCCTCGGGATGGGAAACTGGCAGGAGGAGGGCTAGAGAAGGGGAGTGTGCTGGGTTACGGGACTCTGGACTTCGGTACATCTAGGTCGGAACCAGCTGCTGCTGCTTTCTACCTCTCTTATCTTTGCAAAGCAGTTCAGTGCTGTAAGCCTTAGTTTCTTCATTGGCGAAGTTGGAATAATATTAAGACTTTGTGTTATATTAAATAATAGATGCAAAGTGCTCAATTTATTGTCCAGCACATATTAAGCATTCATATAGCAATAATAACAGCAGCAGTGTTAAATGATTAATTATTCATGCAGAAACTTCCCTAAAATTTAATTTTTTAAGAGGAAGAGAGGAATGTCAATCATCCTTGTTTAAGTGCTTCAGGATAAGGGGTAGGGAAAAGGAAGGAATTGTATGAAGGGAGCCATTTTGGAAAATGAGAACAATACTTTGATATTTACTAGATAATTTATAGTATGTCAGAATATTGTGTTGGGATCTTGAGTCAGAGGTAGAACTTGTGGACTTTTACTTCTTAAAGATAATCGATGGCTCGGGAGGAATATTATAGCGATGAAGGCCTGAAAGGCTGTTGCCCGAGAGTACACAGGGATGTGCAAAATTATTCTACTGTTCCAAATATGAAATGGTAGATGTAAGAAACAACCCCTGGCCTGAAAATGCATTATGAAAAATTAAGATTTCCCTAAAGAAGCTAAGAAGTAACATACTTTTTTTTTTTTAAGAAGTAACATTCTTGAAGATGTTTTTTGATGTGACTCTGTTTTTTTTTTTTTAAGATTTTATTCATTCATTTGACAGAGATGCGAAAGGTCACAAGTAGGCATAGAGGCAGGCAGAGAGAGAGGGGGAAGCAGGCTCCCTGCTGAGCAGAGACCCAGGACGCTGAGATCATGACCTGATCATGACCTTTAACCACTGAGCCACGCAGGCACCCCGATGCAACTCTATTTGTAAATGCAGTAGTTTCTTATCTTGCACAAACTAAACAAAAAAATATGTCTAACAACAAACATTTGCACTAGGGGGGCTAGGGCTTGGCCTCTTAATGCAGAGCAAGACACAGCATCTGCTCTGAAGGAGCACATCAAACAAAAGTCATTTTATACCCAACGGTGCATTGCTATGAAGCTATATTTGTCCGATAGAGCCATAAATGCAACCAGACTAGAAATGACATTTTCATGCTTGGAAACATAATCTAACTTCATACTGATTTGGAAGTCTATGTGCTATCTGTTCTCTGATTGGGAAGTTTGTCAAAAAGCAATGCAGTTCTGATCTGACCATGTATTAAAGGCATGAGAACATCCATCTGTAACAGTTTTTATTATTTTCATCATGGAACATGGAATAAAATGTCTGATAACAGAAGACATCATATAGATATGTGGTCATTTCGCTGTAAAAGACCATCTGCCTACCTCTGTACAACATGGTTGAAGAAGCATAAAATGAAGACCCAAATCCCTTTATATTCTTGAAGACCAGATGCCTTATGACATGACTGATGGTGGGGAGAGATCCACCCCAGTGTCTATCCAGAGGGTAGACATTAGGTGATAAGCAAAAGAACCAGCTGTCAGGAATCTGAAGCACCATAGCATTTTAGAATTTCATCTTTACAATTTAGCACATAGCTGGAAAGTCTAGATTAGTATTTTAAGAACAACCTTAGAAAAATAATGACACTGTAGAGCAGGCAAAATGTAGCTGTTTGCTTATATTATACTAGCTATGGCCAGTTCTTGAAAAAGTTATATTTGGAGTTCTGAAATAAGCTCAATGGCTTCTTTTCTTGGGAAATCATGAATTTCGCATTAAACGTAATGCGGCCGACCGGGAACTGAGGCATGAGCCATTTTAATCCCGGGTCCAGATAGGGAATGCTCCATAAACCTGGTTCCTGGGAAACAGAGAAGCATTCCAGAGCACTTCTTCCCAAGGAGGAAGAATTCTGTAACGCTTGACAGGGCACTGGGTGTAAAATGAAAATTAGTAACTGATTCTTTTTCAGAGATGAGCCTCTTACTTCCGCTGAAGTATTTTAATATGCTGCCCGATTAGAGACAATATGAGAAATGAGCCTCTCTGATTCTCATTTTTGGCTAAAAGTCTTGGCTAGCTTTGGGACAATCTGTTATTGCTGGCTATTGCTCTGGGGGTGAGTGAATGCCAGCCAATCAGATACTCACTAAAATCTATATTCACGTGGAATGATGGTTTTCTGCTTCCAAGTGATCAGCTTGCCATTTTTTTTTGCAGCACAAGCAAAAAAGACTCCCTTTGTGCCCCTTGGCCTTGCTGGAGTTTTGGGCCTGCAGTGCACACTCTCTGTACTTGCTCAGGCTCGTTAGTCAGTTTACAGCCATCTGTCTTTGTAGCGCTAACCCACTCGATTGGACGCCATACTGCTGTTTTCTGTGTCTGTTCTGGGAAGTTATGTGCATCCTGAGTTGTTCTAGTGACATGCTGTTCTAATGACAGTTCCCTCAGAGGGGATCTGGGTAGAGACTACCTCTGGGAGAATCTCAAACTGTGGCAGATTTTGTCCCTGGAGTGGGTGGGAATGAACGGGAGCATCCAATAAGGGCAATCCATGACTCTGCCAGAGGAACAGCGAAACAACGGAAATGTGCCATCTTTTACTGGCCAGTGGATATGGCTGGAATGCAGGGAAGCATAGGAGAAAATCAGATGGACCCTGAAGCCCTTTTCCAGGCCTGGTGGAAAACAATGTGTGAAGGAGAATGACCACATGTGTACAGTTGGTGGGGGCAGGGAGTTCCTCCTCTTCTTTCTTTAACTTGTCGCATTCCTGCCACATCATGGATTGTCTCCCTAAATTCTGCTCGTGTTCCTGGGATGGGATAGAGATAAGTTGATAAAACCGGCCTGGGCTTCCCTAGATCCCCTTGTACAACTTGAGAAGCAGAGATCATACTTACAGTAAGGAGAGAAGGCAGGATTCTGGGAACAGAGCTAAAATAAGTGTTTCTGTGGCCTCTCCAGAATTCTATGGCAGACTTTTAAGAAATGCTGGGAGGTGACAGTATCTCAAGATACTGCATACCTCTCCAAGAAATAAAGAAATGCAAGTGACAGTGGCTGTATGTGAAGCAAGGAAGCGATGCATCCTTTCTCTCATTTATTTATTTATTAAAAATTCAATTTATAAATATAGTTTTATGGGTGTTTATTTTATTGTATGAGTTTTTTTTAAGATTTTTATTTATTTATTTGTCAGAGAGAGAGGGAGAGAGAGTGAGCACAAGCAGGGGGAGCGGCAGGCAGAGCAGGCAGAGGGAGAAGCAGGCTCCCCGCTGAGCACGGAGCCCAATGCAGGACTTGATCCTAGGACCCTGGGATCATGACCTGAGCCGAAGGCAGAGGCTTAACCCACTGAGCCACCCAAGCATCCCTATTGTATGGGTTTTAATCCAATTTTATCATAGATTTTATTGCTCAAATTTTTCTCTTTAGGCCACGAGGAGCTCTTTCACGTTGCTTCTTGCATCTAGGTTTATATTTTCCCTGCCCCAACCTTGGGATCTACCACTTCTCTAAGGGGTCCTGGTTTCCTTTATTAGAGAATGATGTTTAAAAACCAACATTTGGGAGCTAAATATATTAATTGCTATTTGGATGTCACTGCTAATAGGCCCTTTCAGTGTACAAAACTTGGGAATATGTGTATGTATATGCACTCTGCATATATATGCATCTATATTTACTTCTGTATCTATCTGTAGAAATATTAAAATCCAGGAGTGCCTGGGTGGCACAGTCAGTGCCACTCAGGGGTTGTGATCTCAGGGTCGTGGGTTTGAGCCCCACATCGGGTTCTGTGCTGAAAGCAGAGTCTGCTAAATTTCTCTCTCCCTCTCCCTCTGCCCCTGTTCACCTTACTCTTTCTCTCTCAAATAAATAAATAAATCTAAAAACAATTAAAATTCACTTTATACTGTTATTCTTATTCCAAAGGGTCCTTCCCCCTTTTCTTATTTTTAACTGCCTCCCTTAATGGTAGGACACTTGGCTTCCATTATTGACAATATATTTACTTACTTGTTCAGACAATATATTTACTTACGTATAAGGTAGTTTCAGAATTGCTAACCCAGGCCTCTGTAAAAAACACATTTACTGACTAGAACACTGTATTTATATATAGGTTTTTTTGTCTTAAGAGTAGGCTTATTTTGACAAAACATTTTATTTCCTCTCAAATTTAGTTTTCAAGGTTACCTTCTCCAATATGAACTATAGTGAGATAATTATCACTCAAATAGATTTTTGGTGGTACAGGTTATCACTAGAGCACAGCAATGTGCAAACTGTTTGCAGATAACAAACATACTTGTAATCTGAAAGAAAAAAATTCACCTAAAGTTTACTTATTTCATTCTTAGACGTAGACACTTTGGTATAACTTCACCGGTTTTCCTAGTATCAGCTCAATCATCAATATTTCTGTGAAGTCTCAGAGCAACATACTAAACTAAGAGGGGACGCTTTTACTGTCACAGACATTTTAGATTTCAATTACAGAATTAATAAATCAAAATGGCTCAAAAGTTCACTGCAACTACCCTTTTGAGGAAAACTTTGCTCCTGCAGAGAATATCAAAATAGTAGATATTAACCCATATTATGTCTGTATATCTATAGCTTTATATATCATGTGGTAACTTTTTATAAATCACTTGCATAATTTACAACCTCTAAAACTGACTTTTTTCCAACTTTGTATTTAGTGGTAATTTTTCAAATCCAAAAGATACACAAACAGTCCTTTAAAATTCCATCAGAAGATTAAACCAAGATCACATTGACTTTTTTACCTATTAATATAGCAAAACTTAAATATGACCATGAATAAAAGTAATCCATTCATTCAGTGCATATTAGTTGATTCTCTATTATATGCTAGATGTTGAGAAAACACTTGTAATTAAGATAGACGAAAATCTCTGTCCTCACAAACTCATATTCCAATGGGAGAAAGATGGGCAATAAACAAACTAAGTATGTTGTATAGTTTTGGAAAATGGCAAATGATATGGAGAAAAGAAGGCAGGAAAGGTAGTAAGAAGTGTTAGGTCAATTTAATCAGGATGGCCCGGGATGGTATTATTGAAAACGTGACAATTAGGCAAAGACTTTGAAGGAGCACTTTGAAGGATGGGAGGGGAGAATCTGGGGGTACAATCAGCATGCAGACCTCAAGGCGTGAAAGTATTTGAAGCACAGAGGTCAGGAGGGCTGAAGTGAAATGAATTATTTCTTCCTAAAATATTTAAGAAACAAAACAGGGTCATAGGGAAAGAGAGAGGAAAACAAAACAAGATGAAATCAGAGAGGGAGACAAACCATAAGAGGCTCTTAATCACAGGAAATAAACTGAGGGTTGCTGGAGGGGAGGGAGGTGGGAGGGATAGGGTAACAGGGTGATGGACATTAAGGAGGGCACGTGATATAATGAATACTGGGTGTTATATAAGACTGATGAATCCCTGAACTCTACCTCTGAAACTAGTAATACACCATATGTCAATTAGTTGAATTTAAATTAAAAAACGAAAATAAATTGGGGCGCCTGGGTGGCTCAAGGGGCTAAAGCCTCTGCCTTCGACTCGGGTCATGATCTCAAGGTCCTGAGATCGAGCCCCACATCGGTCTCTCTGCTCAGCGGGGAGCCTGCTTCCCCCTCTCTCTCTGCCTGCCGCTCTGCCTACTTGTGATCTCTCTCTGTCTCAAATAAATAAGTAATTAAAAAAATAAATTAAAAATGCATAAAGCAAAAAAAAGTATATGAAATTAAAAAAAGAAAAAAAAGAAAATCAAAAAAAGACCTTCTACAGACTTCCATACCCATCTACCTACTATCAGTAGCTGCCTGATATCTTGTGCTTTCTTGTCTGCAGCCAGAAATAAACTTTAATGCTACTATCTAAAGCTTATTCCTCTACCTTGTGCACTGGACCCCATTTTTCACCGTCTACTAAAGCACACCATTTCATTCATCCCAGAGTCAATTCTTTTACTCCCTTCTGGAGCACACCCATTATTATGTGAGTGGTCCCCTCATTGAAACAACAACAACAATAATAATAACTTAAAAAAAAACAACAAAACATCTTCCTTCAATCCCTCTTCCCTCACCAATCCATTCCTTTGTTCTGCCTCACAACAGAATTCTACAGAAACGTTGTCTCTGTTCATTGACTTTGTATTCTTTTTTCACTCTACCTTACATTTATCTCTATCAGGATTTCATCTTGACCATCACCACTAAAATTGCTCTTGTCAGGGTCCTAAGGTCACCTTACCAAATCCCCTGCTCACTTCTTAGTCTTACGTTACTTGACCTATCATCATCATTTTTTAACAGTCAATTAATCGCTGACTTCTAGGACACCAAACTCACTTGGTTTTCTTTTTACCTTTTTGGTGGCTCCTCCTTAGACTTCTTTGCCTGTTCCTTCATTGTCCCCTGCATCCTACTAATGGAGTCCCCAGAGGCTTAGTTCATGATTCTCAGTTTTATTGACGCTCATTTTCTTGGATCTCACCTAGCCTCATGGTTCTAAATATTCTTCATATGCCAACAACTCATAAATTTATATCTCCAGCATGGGCCATTCTCTTACATCTCACTTCCATCCACTAGAATATTGCTTTGACTATATCTTGAAAATGTATTCAGGGTACTTAAAATCTGATCACTTACCATCAACTCTAGTACAATTTCCCTGATCTATAGCCACAATTCATTTCTCACTGAATTATTACAGTGGCCTCATAACTGATCTTTCTGATTCAATTCCCCCATACATTTTGTCAGCACAGTGGACGTGGACAAAATGAGAGTAGACTCTATGAGGTACTAGTGTGAAAGTAGGGAAAACTGAAGAGAAGTTAGACAGCAGTAGAGGTGGTGAGAAGTGGTCAGATTCCAGATGTATTTTGAAGGTTGATCCAGTAGGATTTGCTGATGAGAGAAACAGGAGTCAAGAATGCCTTGAAGGTTTTTGCCTTGAGCAGTTGAGAGCATGGAGTTTGGTGAGAGAATAGGGGTTTTACATTACCAATAGCTCTTAAATTTTACAGTTTTTTTTAAGAAGCAATATGCCAACCTGTAATATAGGCCTTTAAATACTCACACTTTTTGAACCACTGGTCCTATTTTGATTTTTTTCAGTAAAAGGAAAAGGCTCTATTTATAAAAATGGTCATTATAACATTGTTTACAGTAGAACAAAAATAACATGGAAAATATGTATAACATAACATTAAGTGAAAACATGAAATGATATATTCACTAATAGGAACTGGAGGGTATTATGCTAAGCGAAATAAGTCAATCGCAGAAAGACAATTATCATATGGTTTCACTCATGTGGAATTTGAGAAACAAAACAGAAGATTATAGGGAAAGGGGGAAAATAAAATAAGATGATCAAGTGGGTTCGTTAGGGAAATGAGGTAATTGGGTGATGGGCATTAAGGAGGATGCATGATATAATGAGCACTGGTTGTTATATGTAACTGAGGAGTTACTAAACTCTACATCTGAAACCAATGATTCACTGTATGTTAACTATTGAATTTAAATAAAATAAGTTAATAAAAAAGAACACTGTAAAATATTAATGGAAGTGGATAAAACAAAATCAGTATTTGCAAAAATAAATCCGTTAGTTATACTAGGTCATGAGAAAGGGAGCTATTCTTTTTTTTTTTTTGAGCTATTCATTTTTAAGTTAAAATACTTACTGTTTTTTGTTTGCCTATTTGTTTCTTATTTGATAGTGTCATACCTAAGACCAAATTTTCCTTTTAGTCTTTATGACACATGTTTTTGCATTCTGTATATTCACTAGTTGTTCAAGCCACTAATCTGGGATTTTGCTTTGTCACATTTTACCTCTAATCCATCAGCAAATCCTGTTGGCTCTACCTTCTAAAACAAACAATATTTAGATAATTTCTCATTACCTTCACTGTTGCTACTCTGGTTCAAGTATGAATTGAATTATCACACTACCTTTTTAATTCATCTCCCTCCTTCTGACTCTAAAAAGTCTATTCTTAATACAGTAGAACTTTAAAAATAATATCTGGGCACCTGGGTGGCTCAGTCAGTTAGGCGTCTGCCTTCAGCTCATGTCATGATCCCAGGGTCCTGGGATTGAGCTCTCTGCTTAGCAAGGAGTCTGCTTCTCCCTCTGCCCTTCACCCTGCTCATGCTCCCTCCTTCTCTCTCTCTCTCAAATAAATAAAGTCTTCATATAAGAATAACATCAAATCATGTCACTCATCTGCTCGAAACACTGCAATAACTTTCCATTTTACTGAAGATAAAAGTCAAAGTCTCTACAATAGTTTATAAGACCCTCCATGACTCAGTCTCTGAAGATTTGAACTCCTACTTCTCCTTTTCTCCCTCTCTCTCTCTCTTTTTTTTTTTTTTTTGATTCCTGGCCCATTGGCCTTCAGACTTTTATTTATTTTTTCTTTTTTTAAATTTTTAAATTTTATTTTTACCTTTTGACCCTCTTAATCCATTTTTCCCACCCTCACCAGTCACCGATCTGTTTTCTATATCTAGGACCTTTTTTTAATTATTATTGTTTTCTTTTGTTTTTTAAGATTCCACATATAAGAGAAATTATATGGAATTTGTTTTTCTGTCTGACTTGTTTTTCACTTAACGTAATGTCCTTAAGGTCCATCTATGTTGTCACAAATGGCAAAATTTTATCCTTTCTTATGGCTATAATATTCATTCTATATATACACACCCTAATTTAAGTATTCATCTATTGGACACATACGTAGTTTCTATATCTTGGCTGTTGTAAATATGCTGCAATGAACATGAAGGTGCATACATCTTTTTGAGTCATTGTTTTCATTTTCTTTGGATAAATACCCAGAAGTGGAGTTGCTGGCTCATATGATACTTCTATTTTTAATTTTTTGAAGAAACTTCATAGTGTTTTCCAGAGTGGCTGCATCAATTTACATTCCCAACAATGTTCAACAAGGTTTCCCTTTTCTCCACATCCTTGCCCATACTTGTTATTTCTTGTCTTTTTGATAGTAGTCATTCTAACATATATGAGATGATATTGAATTGTGTTTTTGATTTGCATTTGCCTGATGATTAATAATATCGAACATCTTTTGATGTACTTGTTGGCTATTTGTTTATCTTCCTCGGAAAAAATGTCTATTTTGATTTTCTGCCCATTTTTTAATTGGATTTTTTTTTGTTCTTGTTGGTTATACGAGTTCTTTATATATTTTGGGTATTAGCCCCTTATGAGACATATGATTTGTGGTTATTTTCTCCCATTCATTAGGTTGCTTTTGATGGTTTCCCTTGCTGTTGCAGAACCTTTTTTTTTTTGGTATGAGGTAGTGTCACATATTTATTTTTGCTTTTTTATTAAAATATTTTTTTTATTTATTTGACAGAGAGATAAGGAGCACAAGTAGGGAGAGTGGCAGGCAGACGGAGAGGGAGAAGTAGGCTCTCCACTGAGGAGGGTCCCTGATGCAGGGCTTGATCCCAGGACCCTGGGATCATGACCTGAGCTGAAGATAGCCGCTTAACTCACTGAGCCACACAGGCTCCCCTATTTATTCTTGCTTTTGTTGCCTCTGGTTTTGGTAGCATATTAAAATCATTGTCAAGACCTATGTTAAGATTACCACTGATAGTTTCTTCTAGGAAATTTGTGGTTTTAGGTCTTACATTTAAATCTTTAGTCCACTTTGTCTTAATTCTTGTATGTGGTGTCAGGTAGTGGTCAGTCAAGGTTTATTCTTTTGCATATGGCTCTCAGTTTCCCCAGTACCATTTATTGATGACACTGTCTTTTCATTATTGTATATTCTTGCTTTCTTTGTCATAAATTAATTGACCATATATTCATGGATTTATTTCTGTGTTGTCTATTCTGTTCCATTGATCTATGTGTCTATTTTTATGTCAATACCATACTGTTTTGTTTTTTTTTAAGATTTCATTTATTTATTTGAGAGAGAGAGTAAGAAAGCACAAGGAGAGGAGAATCAAGCTCCCTGTTGAGCAGAAAGCCTGATGTAGGGCTCAATCCTAGGACCCTGGGATCATAACCTGAGCCAAAGGAAGATGCTTAACTGACTTAGCTACCCAGGCACCCCAATACCATACTGTTCTAATTACTATAGACTTGTAATATAGTTTGAAGTTAGGGAGTGTGATGCCAGGAGCTTTTTTCTTCTTTTTCAAGATTGCTTTGGCTATTTGAATTTTCTTGAAGTTCCATATAAAATTTAGGATTATTTGTTCTATTTCTTTAAAAAATACCTTTGTAATTTGGTAAGAATTGCATAGATTTCTTTGGGTAGTATGGACATTTTATCAATATTGATTCTTCCAATCCAGGAACATGGACTTTTTTTTGCGATTTATTTATTTGAGGGGGAGAGAGAGAGAGAGAGCGCAGGTGTGGGATCTTGGGGCAGAGGGGGGGAGAGAGAGAGAGAGAGAGAGATTATTAAATGGATTCCATGCTGAGTGAGGAGCCCCATTTGGGGCATGATTGCATGACCCTGAGACCATGGGTCATGGTCTTGAAACCAAGACAGACGCTTGAAACCACTTGAAACCAGTCAAACCACTTGAAACCAAGTCAGACGCTTAACTAATTATACCACCCAGGCACCCCTGCCTGCACTACCTTTTTATGTATTTGTGTCTTATTCAATTTCTTTCATTAGTGTCTTGTAGTTTTCAGTATACAGGTCTTTCATATTCTTGGCTAATTTTTTCCTAGGAATTTTATTCTTTTTGATGCAATTATAAATGGGATTATTTTCTTTTCTCTTTCTAATAGTACATTATTAATGTATAGAAATAGAGAAGATTTTCGTGTACTGATTTTGTATCCTGAAACTTTACTAAATCATTTATTAGTTCTAATAGTTTCTGATGCAGTCTTATTGTTTTCTGTAAATAATATGTCATCTGCAAATAGTGACAGTTTTATATCTCTCTTTCCTATTTCTTCTTCTTGTCTAGTTGCTCTGGCTAGGACTTCCAATCCTATGTTGAATAAAAGTGGACATCACCATCTTTTTCCTTATTTTAGAATAAAGACTTTCACTTTTTACTGTTGAGTATGATATTATAATATGGCTTTTATTATGTTGAAGTATGTTCCCTCCATATTAATTTATTGTGAGTTTTTATCATAAATGGAATTGAATTTTGTCAAATGCTTTTTATGCATCTATTGACATCATTATATGATTTTTGTTCTTCGTTTTTTAAATGTGTATCACATTGACTGATTTGTGGATGTTGAACTATCTATGCATCCCTGGAGTAAATCCCACTAGATCATGCCGTGTGAACCTTTCAGTGCATTGCTGAATTCAGTTTGCTAATATTTATTTTGCATCTATTATTTATCAGGGATATTTGGATGTAATTTTCTTTTCTTATTGTAACCTTGTTTGGTTTTGGTATCAGGGTAATGCTGGCTTCTGAAAATGAATTTGGAAGAGTTTCCTCTTCTTCTGTTTTTTTTTGGAAGAGTTTAAGATAATCCTTCTTAATTCTTTGAATATTTGGTAGAATTCATCAGCGAAGCCATCTGGTCTTGGACTTTTTTTTTTTTGGAAAGTTTTTGATCACTAAGTCAATCTTACTAGAATGGTTTTGTTCAGGTTTTCTATTTCAACGTGACTCAGTCTTGGTAGGTTGTATGTTTCCAGGAATTTATCCATTTCTTCTGGGTTGTTCAATTTGTTAGCATATATTTATATTTGTTTATAATCCTTTCCATCCCTCCCCCTGCCGTGAGTCATATCAGTTTCATTTATCTTTCCAAATAACCCATTCTTAGTTTCACTGATCTTTTTATTGTCTTTTTAGTCTCTATTTTATTTCTGCTCTAGTCTCTGTTATTTCCTTTCTTCTCTAACTTTTGACTTCATTTGTTCTTTTTTTATTTCCTTGAGGTGTAAAGTTACGTTTCTTGAGATTTTTCTTGTTTCTTGAAGTAGACATAATTGCTATGAACTTACCCCTTAGAACTGTTTTTGCTGCATCCCACAAATTTCAGATATGTTAAGTTTTAGCTTTTGCTTGTCTTTCATCTTTCTTTCAATCCTAAATGACAAGTTTGGCAGATAGAGTATTCTTGGTTGGGAGTTCTTTTTCTTTAGCATTTGGAATATACATTTGTGCCACTCCCTTCTGACCTGTGACTTTTCTGCTGAAAAATTTGCTGACAGTTTTATGGGGATTCACTTGTACATAACAAGTTGTTTTCCTCTTTCTGCTTTGACATTCTTTCTTTGTCTTTAACTTTTGACATTTTAATTATGTCTCTTGGCCTCATCTTGTTTGCAACTCTCTGGGATTCCTGATCTGAATGTTGTTTCTTTCCTCAGGTTAGGAAGTTTTGAGTCATTATTCAAGGTTTTGGCCCCTTTCTCTCTCTCTTCTCCTTCTGGAACCTGTGTAATGTGAACGTTAGCCTATTTGATGTCCCATAAACCCCTTATGCTATCTCATTTCTTTTCTTTTTTCTTTTTTTCTATTTACTGCTCTGATTGGGTGGATTCCACCCAATCAATTAAGACTTGTTTGTTGCACTAGCCATGATGTAAATCTCACACTGGTGCTCTGGGTTTGGCAAAGGAAGAGGAAAAAATAGTGCCCTCCTTCCAAAGTCTCTGGAAGGATTACAATCAGCTCCTAGATGTATGTTTAATTAGAAAATATGCTATAGCCATGATGATTAGCTAATAGACCTCCTTTACAGAAGGAATGAGCTCCCGAGTCTGTTGCTTCTTACAGTGTCCTGTGTGTTAGCTGTTTAAGAACTCTATCCATTGGTTACAGTCCTGTGGGACCCATGAGCAAAAGCCCCACTGGTCACCAGAGTCAGGCTACATAGAGGTGCTGCCTGGCAGCAATCACACAAAAATTGGGGCACCAGGCAGGGGTATGAGCTGGGTGACACCAATTCTGGGTGACACCAATTAATACAATCCCATGAGACTAAGAATGCAAGCTTCCTTGACCTCCAGAGCTAGATGGTCAAGAGTTATCCCTTGGGCAGCAGCCATAAAAATTGGGTGACAGGATGCATGTAAATGTTCCATTCTGGGAGATACTGGTGCTCTGTAGAATGGCAAAGGGAGAGTGTGAAGATGGTGCCCCCAGTCTCCATCCTTGGAGAGTGTTCTAGCGGGCTCTTGGTGGTGTGTGTTAAATTAAATATCTGACTCTCAGGCTGACACTTTAATATAAGCAGTGAGTGTCCTTCACTTTAAATCTTGACACTTTTGGCAGTCTCTGAGCTTGGTCTGGGGCAAGGGCATCTGAGTCCTGGGCCATGTAAGAGCAGTCTCCCAGATCTCTACAATCCTATGGGTCTTGTTGGTTTTCAAAGTTAGATGTTTTGGGGGCTTGTGTCCCCAGTGCACGTCCTAAAAGTCTTAGTGCCTGATGTGCCCTTTGCTACTTGGGGAGAAACTCCACATGTAAAGTTTTCTCCCAGTTGTGGGTCACTGCACTGGAGATAGGATTTATAGTGAGCTTGTGTGCCAGGCTCTTAATGTGGTTTTCTTCTCATTTGTTCAATGTGTAGTCACCAGTCAGCAGGCCTTTAGTTTTTTTTTTTTGAGAAGAAATTATTCCACATGTAGCTCTAAACTCTGTGTGTCTATGGGAGGAGGTGAGATCTTCCTGCATTGCCATCCTGATTTGGAACTCCTGTTTTGAAATATTTTTGTGTTTATAAAAGGCAAATACATTAGAAATATAATTCAGTGTCATTTCTTTAATTTAGACAATAGCTGTATCTTTTTATACATTTTTTCTAGAAAGCATTTACTTTTGTCAATTGATGAAAAGTTTAACAACTCATTATTTAAATTTACAAAGATTTTTAATAGCTGTTTATAAACATGTTCTCACAGACTTCTACCCTAAGAGTTCTGTTTCACCCCAACAACCTTGTACTAGAATGCAGAATCAAGGGGATTTGATTTCAAGGCCCAGTTCTGTCAGTTTCTCACTGTGTGATTTTGAATGAAGTAGGTAACTCAAATCAGGTTTTGTGTTTGCAAAATGGAGATATCGGTCTCTTTTCTATATATCTTATGGAGTAGTTGTGAAGATCAAGAAATAATGTATCTGAAAATGACTGAAAAACTATAAATCACTACAGAATGTGAGGGATATGGTAATTTAGGCTGAGATCACTTCTAGTTAATTCTGAAAATTTTATCCTTAGGTCTTAATTATCATCTGCTCCCAAAAGTGTTGGTTCCCTTTGAATGCACATCAGTTATCTTTAAAAAACTAAGCAATAATGGAAACATATCTTTTCAAAATAAGAACAAAATCATAGAATGTTAATAAACCATGTGATTGTTTCACAAAGATTAGTAAAAAAAATAGAAACAGGCATAATTTGTGGTATGATCTTATGCATTCTAACAGTGCTTCTAACCTGAAAAAGTACGTTTAGCAAAAATTACACAAAATTTTAAACACTTGAAAAAAGGAAGTAGCAGACCACTCAGTCATCTTATCTATATTTTGAATAGATCTTTTGAGTAGGTGAAATATGAAATTACTTTATTAACAAAAGTTTAAATTTTCCATCTGGCCAGCAGTATATAGGAAGTTGTCCCATATACAGAATCTCAGAGTGCACAACAGCATCTCCTCATTAATCACCAGCACTTTCTTGAAGAGGAAGGTTTACAGACAGTAATTCAGGTAGAATTGAAGAACGAGAAAAATGCCAGTTTTAAAATTTAAAAAGTTGAAATTATGGCTCTTTTAAGAGAAGCAGATTTATGCAGCATGTGTTCAACAATCACAAACAAAAGGCAAATGAAAGGGTTTACTGGTCTGCAAATCTTTGCATTCTCTCCAAAGCTGCATATATGTTATGGGTGATACAATTTATCAGGATAAAAATAGAATGCATTGTAAATTGAGAGAAGCCAATTATTATTTTTGAAAGGACAACAAAAATTTGCCCAAAGTTTATAGCTACTGCTGCAAAAGCTATACAATAAAAGCAATGTGATTATACAGTAGTTTAGCTAAAAGCAAATCATCTGATGCCAGAGTAAATGGACAGAAATAAACTGCAAAGTATATCTTTGCTTATAAAAATGGGAATCGGTTTTGGCCTAGATCCAAGCTGAACTAAATATAAAAAAAGGAGGAAAGGCATGGTTTAAGAAGTTTTCCTTCACTCAGACTGCAGCTCTATTCCTTCCTAATTATGTGCATCCAGCTTTCTCTACAGTGGCTTCTGAGTAGAGGCAGACTATGTCTGCCAAGAAGGTAGGTGACTTAAACATTTTGAATCTCCGTTCTGTCATCTATAAAATGAGAAAGTAGAAGATCTCTAAATTCCTTTCCAACTCTTCAAAAAAGAATACTCCTTACTTCCAGTTTTGTTTTCATCCAACTTAAACACCAATTTTAGGAGGGTAGGCTTCAAGTATTTTTGCTACAGACTGCAACGTTGATTGTTCTCTAGGACTATTTGACATTTTTGTTTTCTTCTTTCTTTTCTCTTGTATTGGATTCTTTGTGCCCTTGATCCCATGTCTTCCTTTCCTTGGCCCAGTCCCTCAATTTGTGGGAACATAATCTCCAGCAGGTCCTGATGAAGAAAATAATGCATGAGAGGTGAAAGTTGAGTTCCTACATATCTGAAAATGACTTTATTGTGTCCTTATTCTTAACTAATTGACTGGTTTCAGAATTCTGGCTTAAAATGCATTGGTCCTTAAGAATTTTGAAAGCATTTCTCTATGGTCCTTTAGGGCCTGTGGTGCTGTAGATAGGCCAAGTGCCATTCTGATCCTTATGTCTTTGTTTATGAGTCTATTTCTCTCCGAAAGTTTTTAAGATCTCCTTATTTCCAGAGTACTGAAAAAATGTGGCGTGGGTGTTTTTAAACGTTTATTGATTTATTTTTATTGTGCCTGTTGAACTGGATGTTCATTCTCTTCTGTTCTTAGAAATTTTTCTTTCATTTTGTACAACTTTCCCCCCACTGTTCCCCCAATCTCTTTTTCTGCAATACCCATCAATTAGATGATTGATCCTCTAATTTTCTTGTATTTCGTCTCATTTTCCTTCTCTGTTTTACTTTCTGGGATGTTCTCCTCAGCTTTATTTCCTAATCATGGCATTAAATTCTTTATTTCTGTCATCAAATTGTTCATACCCGGGAGTTCTATTTTGTTCCCTGAAAGTTCTCTCTTGGACTGTTCTGTACTTTCTGTCTTTCTGAAGAGCTTAATTTAATTTTATGTTTTATTGGAGTTTTTCTTGGACTTTTCCTTTGCTTTTGAGTTCCTTATAGCTATTAGTTTTTCTTGGTCCTTCTCCAAGTGACTTCCTAAAATGTCCAGTGAACCTTAGATGTCTACTCATATTTAAGATAGAGTCTTTAAAAACCATTTGGAAGCTGTTTATATATTGGCAGGACTTATTGAAGGTTGTTCTGTGGCCCCTTCAAACCTGAATATTCCCCCAAGGAACCTACAACTGTTAGTACATTTGAGGGCTCTCCCTTGAACAGTGGCCAATTTCCTCAGGAAAATTCTCCTTAACTTCTGACTGCCATTGAGTCAGAGTACATGGGAGCAAACTTGGCTTCCACTTGTCCCTCAGAACTGAGTCAGAGAAAGGAGGTTAGGTGGCAGGAGGGGGTGTCATTGTTCAATTCTGTTTTAAGAATGGCATCCCTCCTTCACATACTCCTGATGTGCTTGTGTCCTGAATCCCTAGTGTAGACCCATAGTCTCTGACTAAGTAAGAGGGCAGGGGCTGGACTGTGTGGGGCTCTGGAGGTCCAACTGCTCAGTAAACTCTTCTGTCATCAGTCTCTCTTCCATATCTACCTTCAGAAGTATCTTTGGTCTCGAATATCTAAATCTATCTGATGTTCTATGGCAATAATTTTCTTGATGATTCATCAGCTTTCATAAATTAGATATTTTCCAGTTTTCCAAATATCACTGACATCACTTCACTTCTGTCATTTATTTTGTTCTCTTTGTGTTTGTGTTTATTTTTCCTTTTTCTGTCGTTTTAGTTGTCATTTAGCATTTTTGGGTAACTGAGTAAATCTGTATGTTTTTCTTTTCATGTTGAAGCATAAATTATAGTTAGCAAATTCTAAATAATAAAACAAAATAACCCTCCATTCTCTGGGTTTTACTGATTAGCACAATAGAAGTTGATTTTTTCCTTATGTAATTTTCCAGGTGTATATTCCTGATTATTGTATATCTTTCCTCCGTGTTATAATCCAGGAACCCAGGCACCTCCCATTTTAGGGCTCATCTATCCCCTGGGAACTCTTTGTCTTTGAAGCAAGCTGGCTGAACCAAAATAAAGCACTGAGAATACAAACCTGCTTCTTCAAAACCTTGGCCTTCAAGTCATGAGATTGAACCCTATGTAGGGTTCCATGCTGGGTGAGGACCTGCTTAAGATTCTCTCTCTCCCTGTCTCTCTGCCCCTCCCTCCCAGCTCTAGCTTGTATGCTCTCTCTAAAAAATAAAGTCATAGGCATTATTTTTTTCTCTCATTTCATTAATAAGAAATTGCCACATGGCTGCATAAAAGGGAGGGAACAGGAGCTGTTGGCTGCTGGGCAAATATAGTATTTTGCTTCCCAGCTAATCATCTCTGCTAGTCTTCCCTTCTGGCTACCAAATGTCCATTTGTACCCCTATTTTCCTCATATATAGAGCCAATTTACTCTCTCCTCAATGAGGATAGCCTAAATCTCTAATTTTATTTCTTTATCCGTTTCAAAATCCAGTATACCTGGACAATGTCAATCATTTGTATCAGATGCAGGTGTGACTCCTGAAAGTTTGACAACTTACAGAATAAAAGACAAGTTCCTTTATTTCCTGACACTTTTCTATGCACATACACAACCTACAATGATGGAGTAGAGGCTCCTGTCTAGAAAGAGAAGAGTTGATAAACACAATAATTATTGGTTTGTAGCAGTCATAGAATCCTGTTGGCAGGATTCTGCCAAAAGAGGAAATTCCTTATTTAGGAACTTTATTTATTTTTTTTTAAAAGAAAGAGAGAGCATACAAGCTTGGGGGGGTGGGGAGGGAGGGACAGAGAGACAGGGATAGAGAGAATCTTAAGCAGGCTCCTCACCCAGCATGGAGCCCTACATGGGGTTCAATCTCATGACCGAGATCATTACCTGAGCTGAAATCAAGAGTCAGACACTTAACAAACTGAGCCACCCAGTCGCGCCATGGAACTTGATTTAACTCTGGAAGAAATTCTTTTGTTCATTGTTCTTCA
>CM053605.1:140532441-140548949 GCA_028646535.1 Procyon lotor
CACTGTGGTTTTGATCTGTATTTCTCTGATGCCGAGTGATGCGGAGCACTTTTTCATGTGTCTTTTGGCCATTTGGATGTCCTCTTTGCAGAAATGTCTGTTCCTATCTTCTGCCCATTTCTTGATTGGATTATTTGTTCTTTGGTAGACCCCCAAATTTAATGGCTTATCCCAAGTAAAAGCTATTTCTTCTTCATGTAATAGTTCCTGACTGGTGGGAGGCTTTCCTCTCTGAGAAATTTCAAAAACCTTGACTCCTTCCACTGGTTCTGTCACTCTCCAGAACCAGCCAGCAGAAAGGTAAGAGCACATGGAGAAGCTCATGTGCATCTTAAAAGTCTATGTAGACAGTAACGCACACATTCCATTCACTGTCTATTGGGAAAAACTGGAGACATGGGGCCCATCTAGATAGTTGCAATTTCACCTGGGAAACATAGCTATGGTTATGCATGAGCTTCCTCAAAACAATTCTGTAATGTGGAGGGGGGAGGAAAAATTTTGGAAGACAGCTGTCTTTCTCTACCACATGTGTGAGGAAGCAGTGATAAATTATCTGCCATACCAGTTTATTTTTCTACCACTTGATTTCTGTATTAGTCAAAAATGTTTATTTCAGAATTTTTTTATGTCTTTAAAACATTTCTCATTTTACTGGCACCAAGGAAGCTGTTTTTATTTCTCTTTTCTTTTTAATTCTTTATGTTTCTAACTCAATAAATAGAACAGTTATTTGGCGTCCTATTATATTAATTGTAAAAGATAAAATTTGTTTTAATGCTGAAAAACTTAGTTGTATAAGATGCTTTGAAAAAACTCATGACATTTTCTCTTCTCACTGAGAATAGTTTCTATAAGATATAATCCTGGTTCTTAGTCAGGGCTACTGATACAAACTGAGCTACCCATTCTCTTTTAAAAAATTGAAATATATTATATGTTAATTAAAAAAATTGAAATATGAAAACAGTGAGACCTACTGATTATGATTGATTAGAACTTAGTCCCTTGAGTGGTAGTTTTCTAGCAATAAATGTGTCCTTGAAATCTGATGCTAAGATTCTTAGAACTGCCTTATTTCCTTATTTTCAAGAAAGACTTTCTTGACCTTTTTTGTTCAATTCCTTCTGCAACATCTTGAGAAATAGCAGCACTCTTCCAATAAATTCTCTCGTATTTAATCTAGCAAGAGTATCTGTTGCCTGTTGACTACAACCCAGAGACCCTTAATTAGTATCCCAGGAAAGGAGATTCATTGTGGGATCTTCAATATCTGTCCAATACCCGTAGGCATTTTGAGGATTTTTTTCTCATTAATTCTAACATTAATAGCTTAGATTGACTGTGTTATAGTGTGGGCCATACATCTTTTCAGAAGTCTAAGAAGTGATTTCTTAGAACTAGAGAAATGTCAGCTCCTCTGTTGAATGGTGAGAAGTTCACTCATATTCTGCGTGTCTTTTGTTAACAATATCATGGTCATAGGAAAAGAGGTAACACTTTTTTTTGGGATAGTGGCATTATAGGGAGTAAATCTTGCTCAAAGTCATATGATAGATAACTGATGGAGATGCAATTTTAATTATCTGCAAAACTTCAGATCTAAATTCAAGACTTCTAGATATATAACCTTTTATGTGCCATATATTTAAATAGATCTTAGGAGATTGAAGATAAAATTTTTAAAAACTCTGCTCTTTGTTCTCTAAAGTCCTATAGTCTATCAGTAATTATGTTATATCAGCATAATACGGTGGTTAAAGAGAAAGGTATACTTTTGTGAAATGGTGGTTTTATGTGGTAATACCATCTAATTCCCTTCTCTTTATTTTTTGTGAATTTACTATAGGATTTTATTTTGTGGTTACTGTGAGGCTTATATAAAACATCTTATTGGTGTATCAGTCCATTTTATGTTGAAAGTAGCTTGTCTTTGATCATATATAAAAACTCTACCCTTGAGCCACCTGGGTGGCTCAGTCGGTTAAGCGTCTGCCTTCGGCTCTGGTCATGATCCCAGAGTCCTGGGACTGAGTCCTGCATTGGGCTCTTGGCTCAGTAGGGAGCCTGCTTTTCCCTCTTACTCTGCCTGCCCTTCCCCTCTGCTTATGCTCTGTAGCTTTCTGACAAATAAATAAATAAAATCTAAAAAGAAAACAACTCTACCCTTTTGTTCCTCCCTTTTATGTTTTTAATGTCATAATTTACCTGTTTTTACATTGGGTATTCATTAAGAAATTAAGCTAGTGATAAGTAGTTTTAATACTTTAACATTTATAATATAGTTAGGTGATTAACACGCCATTATATTACAGAATTAGAATTCGGAATCTGATTATATATTTACTTCTACCAATGTGTTGCATATTTTTGTATGTTTTCATGTTACTATTTAGTGTCTTTTCATTTCAGTTTGAAGAATTCCTTTCAGCCTTTCTTGTCAGGCAGTTTTACTGCTGAAGTCCCTCAGCTTTTGTTTGTCCTTTGTTTCTAAAGGGTAACTGCCAGATAGACTATTCTTTGATGGCAATTTTTTTCCTTCAACACTTTGAATTCATCATCCCTCTCTCTCCTGACCTTAAGGTTTCTGCTGAGAAATCTGTTGACAGTCTAAGGGGCTTTCTTTGTAGGTTACAGTCTTTTAGGATTCTCTTCTTGTCTTTGATTTTTGACAATTTTTTTTAAAGATTTTATTTATTTATTTGAGAGAGAGAGAGAGAGAGAACATGAGAGCATCAGAGGGAGAAGCAGACTCCCTGCAGAGCAGGGAGCCTGATTTGGGACTCAATCCTGGGAGGATTTAGTGAATTTACTATAGGATTTTATTTTATTTTCATGATCCTTGATCATCACCTGAGCCAAAGGCAGTTGCTTAACCAACTGAGTCACCCAGGCGCCCTTGACAGTTTAATTCTAATGTGTCTTGATAAAGATCATTTTGAATTGAAATAATGGGTGCTCTTTTAGCTTCATGAACTTGGGCATGTCCATGTCTCTTCTTGGGTTTGGGAAATTCTAAACTATCATTTCATCCAGTAGCTTTATGCTTTCTTTTCCCTCTCTTCTCCTTCTAGAACTCTGATGATTCTTATATTGCTTCTTCTGATGGTGTTCCATAGATTATTTAGGTTTTCTTTGCTTTTCCACATTTTTTTGCTTGTTTTCCTCTGACTGGATTATTTCAATGTTCCTATTTTCTAACTTGCTGATTCTGTCTTCTGCCTAATCTATTCCATTATTGATGTCCTCTGTTGCATTCTTCATTTCATTCCTCAATTCTTCAGCTCCAAAATTTCTATTTGGTTCTTTCTTTATTTCTATCTCTTTGTTCAATTCCTCATTTTGTTTGTGTATTGTTTTCCTGATTTCGTTGACTTGTGTTTCTGTGTTTTATTGTAGCTCATTGAATTTCTACAAAACAGCTATTTTGAGTTCTATAGCAAGTAAATCCCAGATGTCTGTTTCTTTGGGTTTGGTTATTGGAGCATTATTATGATCTTTTGTTGATGTCATGTTTCCTTCACTCTTCATGTTCTTTGAAGTTTTGCACTGTTTTCACATTTGAAGCAGCAGTCACCTGCTCTAATCTTTACTAGCTGCCTTCAGTTGAAGGATGCCTTTTCTTCGTCCTGCTTACATTCTGGGGCTTTCTATGACCTTGTATGGATACCTCTGCTTCACTATTCTTGCTCCTTCTTTTTTTTTTTTAATATTTTATTTATTTATTCGACAGAGAGAGATCACAAGTAGGCAGAGAGGCAGGCAGAGAGAGAGAGAGGAGGAAGCAGGCTCCCTGCTGAGTAGAGAACCCGATGCGGGGCTCAATCCCAGGACCCTGAGATCATGACCCGAGCCAAAGGCAGCAGCCCAACCCACTTAGCCACCCAGGCACCCCTTCTTGCTCCTTCTTATGGCAGAATTTTAAAGCTTGCATGTCCTCTCTAAGTTTTACAAGGTACAATCAGGCTGGTTGTTGGTAACTTCTCTTTTGTTTTCCTAAAAGTGGTGGTACAACTCAGGATTGTGGTTTCTCCCTTGCTTGCAGATCCTGGATTGTTTTCTATGTGTACTCTTTGTCTATTTGAGCTGACACTCACCACCATCCTTAGGAGTTCACATAAGGACCTCGCTGCAGAGTTGAGGGAGGTGTAGGTTTGGCACTCAGGGCCTTAGAGGTGTCCATGAATCAACTGAGGAGATCCTTAGGTGAGAGTTTCCTCGTGGGCAGGTTTCCTGCCAGAGTCTAGAATACTTAAGCAGGAACCATGTCCCTTTAATGCCCTCTGATAATTTTATCTACCTATCTCTTTTCCTATCTCCTCCTTCCTTCCAGTCTTGAAGCTCTTAATTTAATGCTCTGGGTGCTTCAGGAAAGGAATGTGTTTCTTTAGTAGCATCCTGCACAGCTGGGTGCTCACTCACTGTTCTCTCTTCCTCTAGTGTCCTCTAAACTGTGCCACCTTTATGGGAGGGGTGATGTAGGCAAAGTTTTTCTTACCACTCTAATGAACCTTTTTTTCCCTCCAATGGAGTGTTAAAACTTCTCTAGAAACTTGGACTTCTTCAAATGCTCTCATCTGTCAGTATGCACCCAAGTCAGTATTTTCCAGGTGCTTTTGGAGCATAGCTGAGAGAAGTTGGATCCAGTTCACAGGCTCTGGATAGTTACAGCCCATACTGGGGTCTGTCTGCCTATTACCCAGTTCGTAAGTGGGATAGACTTCTCCTGGGCCCCTTAGTATATGGTGCTGGATCCCACAGCTCCCATAGGGACACTTTGTTCAAGCCTAGAGGCTGAATTTTAGATGTTAAAGGAGGGACAGAAATGAGGAAGATCTTATGCCACCATGATACTGATACCACCTTTCTCCATATTTTTGGTTATTGTTTTAAGAAATAATCTAAGGGTGCCAGGGTGGCTCAGTCAGTTATACATCTGACTCTTGACTTTGGTTCAGATCATGATCTCAGGGTCCTGGGATGTAGCACTCAGCTGAAAGTCTGTTCCTCTCCCTTTCCCTCTGCCTTTCCTCCTGCATGTTCTCTCTCCCTCTAAAATAAATAAATTAATTAAAGAGTAGTCTTAAAAAGTAAATAATCTAAAAGTGGGATCATTAAATCAAAGGGAATAGTTTCACTCTTTGTTTATTTGGTATTTTTATTTTCTTTCTAATTAGACTGTATGTTCTTGATGATAAGTCGAAGTCTTATTTATGGATGAGTTCTATTCATTATTGAAAGAATAATTTGCATGTAACAGGCAGAGGGGCCATTGCTTCAACTTTCTCCACATTAACTCTACTTCTCCATGGAAGAAATTGATAATTAAATCTCCATTATCTAGAACAGTGTTTGGTCAATAGTAGATGCTCAAAATCTGTTGAATGAATGATTAATTCTAGCTTAAAATTTTGATAGGCTATGTTTACTTATGGGCAAGGTTGCTGTGTGATCAGAATCATAACCCTATGCCTGTCTTCTCTTCAACATCATTGCTTTCAGGAGCTGGAGGTATATTTATCGAGCCAGACAAAATTTCTGGGGATAGGCTAGTTATTTAAATTTCCTTTTTTTTTTTTTCTTTTTGATGCTTGCCTGAGTTAACTGCTCATCATCCTCAGTTTATTTATCATGGGACTTACCAAATAATTTGGATTCTGACTTAGGATAAGGGAAAGGTCGTGTTTTAGACTCTGGCCTGAACCGTGAGCACAGAGCTTTGTTTACCATGTAATTCAGTATTAGAGGATTAGGCACCTTTGTCAGATTATGACAAAATGGGGTTATTTTTCGGCCCACACTGGTCACTGTGTGTGTGTGTGTGTGTGTGTGTGTGTGTGTGTGTGTGTGTGTTTCCACATGTCTCAGGAACCATGAAGAGGGAAAGTAGGGATTTTGTGGAAAAAGATTTAGGCTATCTCAGGCGTTGACTGCAATACCATAAATCTCATCTTATTTTTAACAGTAATCATGGAAAATCACTTTTGACTTATATACACTTGAATCCTGACAAGTTTAGGATAAGAATAAATTAGACACCACTGTGAATTAGTTTGGAGGGTTATGTAGGGTATATGCAGACTTAAGCAAAAAATTATTTTAGAACCAGTTTTGTCTTAACATGTTTTGGAGAATATCCAAGTTTGACTGAAAAACAAAATGCTGAACTAAATTAGTGCTGAAATTGAACAGTTTGTATGTCAATTACCATCAAAATAATCCTTCAGCCTTTTTCTTTTTAAAATTCTCTCATTGGTAGCTTAAAACTTCACACTGTAGATTTTCTCCAACCCTTCACTTTGTGTAGATCTTGAAAACTTTTGATAGCTTTGTCTTTTCACAAGATTTCAGGCACTATAGAGTCTGCCTTGAACATAGTTGGATAGCCCCACCAGTTTTTTTGGCATTAATATAAGAGAACATTCCTCCTAGCTTAGAAGGATTGCTATTTTTTTTTTCATTCTACCTTTGTTTATAGAAAGAATAGAGATTAGTAAAGATAAAATCAGAGAGAGCAGCAAGAGACCAGCCTATTTCAGCTCCCATGACTTTCTCTTCTGTTATCTCCATTTCAGCTGGACTCCCAAGTTTAGTATTGGTCATGCTTGAAGTACATCAGGCAAGGGCAGGAGAGCTTCAGAAGCTGGTCTAAAAGAACTCAGAAGTTAGCTTGAGACACAAGGAGGAGGACTAAAAGATTACAGAGAAAATGATGTGATGTTCTGACAGAAATTGCACTTCCCTCTCTTTCTTTTTCCTATGTGACTCTTTGGGAAAGTGAGGTATGAGAGATCAGAAAATGCTGGAGAAATGTTTAATTTTGATTATTAAATTAAAAATTTTAAAAATGGTGCTACATTGAGAATAAAATTCTGATCCAACGTTCTCTACTTTAATGTGGGAATTGTCCTGCTTCTTTTTTAAAAAATAATAATGTTTTAGGTGCTTATTTTTGACCATTTCTCTGGTAAAATATTGAAAGTTTTATTCTTACCAATAGTCACAATAAAGATAGGCAGATTATATGCTTTTGTTCTCAAATGCTATTTTGGTATCATAAAAAATTTTGAAACCTCTGATGCTTACCAAACAGGGAACATAGGAACAGAAACAGTTCTCTCATATCATAGTCCATGATGCACAAGAATTTGGACAAAAACTTGTAGATCATGTTTCAATAGGTGTGCATTTCAGAAGATCATATAGAACAAACTTATCTCTCTTTTGTCATATAAATTAAATGACATTTCCAAATCCATTTAATTTATTTTGAAAATGGACACATCTCATTTTACATAGTAATGAAACACCAAGAATAGCATATTTGTATGAGTTTGTTGCATATTTCATAAATAGAGATACAATGGTTTTCTGAATTTTACCTTGAGTGCTAGCCAGATAAAAATCTAAATGAACTGAGGGAAAAACAAAAACAAAAACTAGTACAATTAATCAGGCCCTGAGAAAAAATTTTATAGAATCCATTTTCCCTCATTTAGCCCAACAAATTTTTATGAGTGTACCATGTACAAGGTGCTATGGATAGCAACTAGGTCACAAATCCAATTCTCAATGTGTTCATTCTCAAATTAGGATCACTGACAAATTTGCATAAAATTAACTTTTCATCTTATTCATTTTTTCTAGAAGGTCTAAATAGCGTATTTCTATTTATTGCTTAGGATACAGTTCAAATACAGTATATAATATAAAATAAGATGTATCTTTTTGATTTAATCATTTGGATTGACTTGTTTAGTAATTTGGAATTTTCATTGAGAGGTGAAATGTTATATATGCCAAAAGAAAAAAAAAAGCCAAATTAGGCTGTATCAACATTTTGGATCAATTGTTTTGACTGAATGAAAGAAATATTTTTGACTACTTACTTTAGTTAAATTCACCTAGTAACTCAGAATTTATGTATTAAACAAGCATTTTTGAGCATCTATTAAGTGAATAGTAAGGCTAGATGCTGAGGATACAGTTAGGCTTTCAAAAAGAACTTTAGAAAAGTATTTAGTCACTAAAACTTGCTTAAATTTCATATTAAATTTGCCACATGTCAGTGAGATTTTAATAATAAATGATCGTTTAATGTATTTTTGTAGGTTTGTAAATTAGTCCTTTTGAGTAGGTCTAGACTATGAATAGCCATTGCCCGTATTTGTAAATTGAGGGGTTTGAGAATATTCTCAGTTGTAAATAAATATCTTTGTCACAGTCCTACCAAGGCTCATTGTCCACCATTAAAGCCATATTACTTTGAGTTATTGCTTTAATTTCACACATATTTACTGAACACCAATTATGTACCAGCCACTGTGCTAGATATTTAGAGTACTCAGAAATTACTTAAGATTATGAGGAAATTATTAAGCTCTAGAAATATTTAGAGTGAACACACTCTTTATGGGGGATTGCGCTGTTTTTTATCTGAGAGCAAGAGACAAGAAGGAGCTGTGCCACAGATGTTAGGAGGAAGGTGAGGTAGTCGAATGAGAAAAACAGAGAGGGGCCTTTAGGATAATAGGCTAAATTTAATACCCAAAAGAAAATATCATGAAGTATCCAATTTCATTTAATGTAGCGATTTCATATATTATATTTATGAATTCAATGATTTGCAAATTGAAGAATCCACCAAAGATTCTCTCTGATCTTTTGTAGTTCTGATACGGTTTATAAAGTTTTAATGCAATCTAATTTTTTAATTGAGGAAGAATGAAGTTCCTTGATATTTAAACAAATAATAATAATCAAGTAGCTCAATAAGATGTTAACAGAATGAAACTGTCTCTTAACGACACAATGCCACTACTAAACTTCTTTTGCAATAGTAGACTATTTAGAGATAACATTATTCAAATGTATTGAATTTAACATTGAATTTATAGTTGACTTGGAAGAGTACTATGATTTTTACTTCATTTACATTTGTTTCTATGAACTCTTGTGTTGCATAACTTCTAGTTCATTTTAAAATCATTGGTTCTATATATTAAAAAATTGAAAGTCATACATATTTCAGTAGCAGTGCAGTTATATTAGATATTCTGACTTTGGTTGTTTACCCATCAATTTCTTTGAATTGTCTCAGCCAAATTGAAGTCTAAAGGTATTAAAAATGGAAGAGACAAAAACTCCCTGCTTATATTGAAGTTTCCGCTCTTAGATTAATATACTCTGGTTTCTTTTCTTAAAAGCAAAAGAAATCTGGACATATAAATGCACAGATAAGTTATCCTCCTATTGGATGATTAATGTGCATTTTATTAGCTCTGTAAATATGAATTTACATAATAGTTGCTAATGGTTTTGAAGAAGTTGGTAAGGCCCAACAGGTCAATGATCCATGATTTCTAAATTCCTTAAACACATATTTGCATAATTTACCTTTCAAAAATTTCATAAATGCATATTTATAGGATAGAGTAGGGTTTAATATTTATTGCCAGTTCTATGCTTCATAGTATAGAAACCACATTAGTTTATTGGTTCTTGCACACAAGCTCCAGGGACATTTTTGACTATATTAAAATTTTAATCAATCGGGAGCCAGCTAACTGGAAAACTTTAAATATTTAGATTCTTCCATTGTTGTACATAATAATTTTATAAGCAGCAAGTCAGTAAATATGTGTTTCATACCTACATACCTGCTGTGTACACTGTGGTAGAAACCATAGTTACAAATTGAATAAGGCATTGACTCTTTCTTTACTGAGCTCTCTTTTAGTTAGCTGAGTTACACAGATGAACTGATAATTTAGTTTCATTTTTCTAAAGTTCATTCTAGGAGAAGGAGACACGTATGAACATGTGAGGATAAAGTCTTTATTTAGAAGTCCGTCTCTACACTATGTTCCAGCATCACCAAAGCTTTTGTCCTTTCTTGGATATCGCTTTCCTCTCTACCTGCCCTATTCCACTGTGAAAATTACCAGCCAGAACAAGAGGATCTCTCTCACTAGTTGCTGCAACCATGGCTCGCCTCTTTTTCTTTTTCATATCATTGAAAATCTCTCATCACTTTCTCATAAATTCAGAGTTTAAAAGCACTGCCTAATTGCTGGTGCTGTCAATTCAGATGATTTGACTTCACTTCAGTTCAGAAGAGTATAGTCTGGTTCAGCTTAGTGCATTTCATATCAACTCCCCAAATGGTTGACTGTGAGCAGGGCCTGGCCTTCAGTTTTCTGTCAGGTTTTCCTCTCATGATCACAGTGGAAAAACAGGCAAAACTAGTATGAAGGTCTGTTCATCAAAATATATTGCCTTCATGATATGTGGTATGTTTAACGTAGGTAACGATTGATCTTGTCCCTCTTTACACTGTTCAGTTTTTGTGGAGTTTTCTTTATTAAGACAGTATTCTAGAAATTCTTTTTATAACCCTACCTCTTCCTTAAAATTACATATCTATATCTATATAAGCCTTTAAATATATTTAAATATATTCAAATAGAAACATATTCAAATATATTCCTATATAATGATACATGGACACACATGTATATATTTCAGTCTCTGAACAAAGCACATTATGGTCAATATAATTTAAAAATATTTTTTATTCATTGGTTTCTTTGTAATTCTTCAACTCTACCCACTCCCAAATGCTCCCAATTTTTTTGTCCCCACACTCTGTCCCTAACCGTCCTCATTTTCATTTAGTTTTAAAAAAATATTTTATTTATTTATTTGACAGAGAGGGAGAAAGAACACAAGCAGGGGGAGCAGTAGAGGAAGAGGGAAAAGCAGGCTCCCTGCAGAGCAGCGAGTCCAACTTGACTTGGGGACCTGGGGCTTGGTCCCAAAATTCTGAGATCACAACCTGGGCAGAAGGCAGATGCTTAACCCACTAGCTACCCAGATGCCCCCATCACCCTCATTTTCAAATTCTGATTCTTCATGCAGTGGAAACTTCCATTTCTAAATGTCATTGACAAGTTCCTGATAAACAAATGCTACTGTAAAGCTTTTTATTTCAAACTTGGTTAAATATGTGCAGTTCAGTTCACCTCAACAAATGTCATTCTATTGTTTCCTTGTTAGTAAGCAAAGTACCGTAAATACAGGGTTTTTAAATGTAATTTAAATTATTGAGCCTCTGTGTCTTCACCTGTAAAGATGTTTTGAAGAAAGACACACTGGCAAGATACTGGAAATGTCAGCTCCCTTTCTTCACTGCAGAATTTTAAATTCCGTGCCTGCAAATTTTTGACTTATAAATGACAGGCTGAAACTTTTAGGGTTGGGAAGTCTTTCATGAAGAATAAGACATTTGTTTGACAGTGTCATCACAAGTTGTAAATCATAATTCCATGCTCCTCTCCTGATTTTTGGCAACGTGGACGGATGGCAAATTAGGATAGGACAGCTGAGGTCCACATGCAGAATAGAGAGCTACAGTCCGGTTATGATTTCAAGTTTCTTGGAGTAGCCAAGGCCAGGTTAGATTCCTAACACGGGCCTCCTTCGTTTTCCTGACTGTTCAGAATTGTCATGAAAAGCAGTGTCTGCTTCTATTGAAAGAATCCACACAAACCTGCTGGCTGAGATTTTCTTTCTTATTGTGTTCTGCAATGTTTATTCTCTAACTTTTCCTTATTGCTTTCACTGTGTAATCTAGAGATGATGAAACATTGGCAGGTGCTGCAGGGACACCTTTTAATCTTCTTGTGTCACTCTTTAAGCTGTTATTTCAAGATTACTTCAGTCATCTGCCATTCACTGTCTCATCTAAATTTCAGCTTGTTTCCACATATTCAGTGCACCACTTTTGGGGTAAAGCATGTATGAGGGATCTTTTCTGATAGCCAACATAAGAAATTTCTTTTTAATTGAAACACGTTTTGGTTTTTTTATGCACTATCCACCTCTCCCTGAGCAGACCATCAGTGATCAGGAACGCCGATAAGAGCAAAAGAATAAAGTTAACAAAAAGAATTCTGGACCAAGTGTCCGCTTGAAGGTCATCTATTGTAATTAGTCATCATGTTTTCTTTTTAGTTTTCTTTAATCTGGAATAGTTCCTTAGTCTTTTTTTCCCCATAACCTTGACATTTTTTTTTAAATTTAATTTTATTTTTTCAGTGTTCCAAGATTCATTGTTCGTGCACCACACCCAGTGCTCCATGCAATATATGCCCTCCTCAATACCCACTGCCAGGCATTTGAAACAAATACAGGCCAGGTATCTTATAGAATTTACCTGATATTGGGTTTGTCTGATGTTTCCTCAATATTAGATGTAGGTTATATGTTTTTGGGAGTGAGAGGTAATGCAGAAAAATACAATATTGTCTTTCTCACTGCGAGATATCAGCAGGCCCAGGATGTGATTTGTCCCCCTATGATGACGTTACAGTAATCTCTTGGTTAGGGTGATGTCTGCCAGGTTTCTGCACTGTAAAGTTACTACTTTTCTCTATGTGATTTTTAAGTATCTTGTAAAGCGTACATAAAATTAGGTCAATGTCCTGCTTGTCATGAAACTTTAACCTACTGGTTTTAGTATCCAAATTGGCAAAATTTGAAGACTATTAATTAGTTAATAGTCTATTAATTAGTTAAAAGACTATTAATTAATTAATGTTAATTTCTGGATTTTGATAAGTGTACCATGTTTATATCAGATAATGTATACATCAGAACTAAACAATGAAACATTTACAATGAAACAGATCTATAATTACTAATTATGTGAAAAACTTGAAGAGGCAAAGAGGTTGTACTGTTGGTGAATAATAAGAAGTCTGCTTATATTGCATGGTCAAGTAAGGCTTCACTAGGGACACGACATATAAGCCAAGTTCAGCAATGATACTGAGTAATTTAGCCAATAAAAATATTAAACTAATATCATATAAATAATATTTACTGAATTAAATGGCACATTAAAAAAATCATTTACTATAAAATGTTTATCCCAAATGTAAAGATAATTTTCTTTCAAGAAATCTATTAATGTAATTTATCACATCTATATGTCCATTAAAAACAAAGATATTTGAATAATGGATATAGCTTTTACAAAAGAGGATTCAAATTACTATTTCAGTCAGTTAGTATAATTATATGTAAATGGAAATTCCAAGAATAAACAAAACTCTTAACAGTAATAAAAGGGCTCAAGATAATAGAAAGACACGGGACGCCTGGGTGGCTCAGTTGGTTAAGTAGCTGCCTTCGGCTTAGGTCATGATCCCAGGGTCCTGGGATTGAGTCCCACATGGGGTTCCTTGCTCAGCAGGGAGCCTGCTTCCCCCTCTGCCTCTGCCTGCCTCTCTGCCTGCTTGAGTTCTCTCTCTCTCTCTCTGACAAATAAGTAAATAAAAATCTTAAAAAAAAAAAAGTTAATAGAAAGACACAAGACAAATATAAGAAATATCAATATCTACACTATTTAGAGGTAGTATACAGCTAAAAGATAAAATGGTAAGCATTTCTATACCAATAACAATGAAAAATCTTAACTAAAAATAACTCTGGTAAGAAATGTGCAGGACTTATTGAAATAAAACATAAAATTTTATTAAGAGAAGTAAATAAGATTGGGTTAAATATATCTGCCATACTAAAGCAATAATACTTTATCCTTCAGGCCAGAACTTACAAATTTGGAATTCTTGCAGATAATATTAAAGAGTGAAGTGTACAAAGGGAAATATTTCATATTCTTTAACATTATACTCCAAGAATCAATAATCTGAGGACCATAATGGAGTACATCTGATTGGGAGGACAAAAGAAAGGATGAGAAGTATGGCCACATGGTAGTATGTGCATTCTGTTGAAAGGCAGCAGGGTTCCCCAGTTCCTGCTGAGTTGATTCCATGTGGGAATTTGGGCACAATTCAAATTCAGTATTGTCAAATATTAATATTTTTTTCCCAAGAGATTCCACAAATTTAAAACTTCATATGAAGTGACCTAATTTGTGAATTTTGACGATTTCAATTTTTTAAGAACGTCTGTATACACTAAATACTGTGAAGACCAAACAAAATATATCTGAAAACTGGATCTAGATTGAGGAACATGAGTTTGTGGATCTCTTTTAAACAATGAGAAGAACAAATGTCTAACCAAAAAACTTCATTAATATTCTATATCTAGTTTGAGGTCCAGTCACTGATCAAAGGGTTGGAATTCAATAACATGCAGTTGGTTACTAAATTGTAATATAATGTGAATGCCCTATTACCTTTGATGATTCAGAAGACACTAATTTTTGGTGAAGCCCCAATTTTGATAACTGAATTTAGCGTTTCCATAGAACAGAAGTTGGTCTTATAAAGTGTCAGTTAATAGAATGTGACACATCATCTTTTTATTCACTCATTTAAAATAATTTTGAGTACCTACTAAATGCTCCCACTACTTTAGGCACAGGGGACGGAGCATTGACAAGTATAGCAAAAATCTCTGCCCTCAGGGAGTTTTTATTTGACAATAGATGAAGTCATTATTTCTATATACTAGATCACATTGTCATGTGCTTTAGAAATAGTAATCGTCCCTTCAAGTGTTCCTGTTTTGAAAGATAATTACATTCTTTGGACTTTTATTAGCTTCTTCTAATGGTGTCCTTGGCCCCAGTGTTCAATTCATTAGCTCGTGTTAATTAGAATTCCAGAAATATATTTGAAATGCCATAACCTTAAATTTATAAATGAAATTATTGGTTGCATGTTTAAATATTAGATACTACACATAATTTATGAATGGCCCCTGTGAGGTGACCTATACCTAGATGTGATTATGGGAATTTATACTATATTTGGCATACCATTCATGCCAACTTAACTTTGCCTATATAATCCTCAAATTAAAAGATGACTTAAGTTTTCAATAAACTTTTCTTCTTTAATAGGGCTAACATGGATTGGAAACAGGGAGATGATGTGAAATAATTGCTACTGGGGGTATAAGAGGAAAAATACTGAATATAGAACAGTGATGTGGGCACATTGCCTCTTTATCTGTTTACAGAAACCTCTTTCAGAGTTAAATTTCTTTCAGGTCAATTAAAGGGAGAAATTCTGTAGAGGTAGTTTGATATTCTTATATTGTAATTTCAGTCTTTAGGGAAGAAAATGAGTAAAGAGTAATACTCATAGGTCTATAAGATATATAAATAATCAAGGAATGCCACAGACATGAAACACTGTGAACAGTAAAATGAATTTAGAACCAGTTTGGATAGATTGGGCCCACAAGTTGTACAAATGGGTAAAAATCTTGATCAGATGTTTTATAGTATCACTTCTAGAATTGGGTCTGGCAAAGGGACATAGGAGCTGAGGGAATTGGCCTGAAGCTAGAGTGTGGTAGCAGTAAACAAGGAAGGAAGCAAGACAGGAAGGGCAGAGATTTGGCATGAAAGTGTAATAGATGAACATACTTTCCCAAATGTCACACAGTGATGAGAGCCACAAGGTCCTTGTCTCACCTCTTTCCATTCCTAGTCCTGCTTCCCGGAAGTGACTATATACATATAGTTGAATTAGTAACAGCCAATGTTTAAATTATGCCTGGATCAGTCAATATGCTATCATCTAACTGATTTACTGTGATATTCCATTTTCTAATTTTTTTCTTCCTTAGAGTTAATATTTGCATTTTTCCTGTGGATATGTTTCGTTATTCTGTTATTAATATATTTTTTCATTTTAGGTTATGCTTCGAATTTATTTAATCATAATAACTGAAATAATGACAGTAAAAATATAGAGAACATGTTAATTAGCATGTATGTTTCTACTTCACACATGGAAGAAACCTGTTAAATGCACAACTTGTAAATTTATAATTTCTAACTTATGGTGTTTAGCTAAAAATATATTGGCAACTTACAGATTTAACTAAAGGAATAAATGGCCAGTCCCCTCAAAGCTAGTGCAAGTTTCCTAAAGATATCATTTATTCATTATTTTGAAAATAATTACTATTCCTAAGAATATCAAAGCACATTGTTACTTTTTAAAAATTTGGCTGAAAAAAATGAAACATGCATTTTTATCATATCATATAAGCCTCTTAAAAATTTTAAATTCAGGGGCGCCTGGGTGGCTCAGTTGTTAAGTGTCTGCCTTTGGCTCAGGTCATGATCCCAGGGGCCTGGGATCGAGCCCCGCATCGGGCTCCTTGCTCAGCAGGAAGCCTGATTCTCCCGCCACCATTCCCTCTGCTTGTGTTCCCTCTCCCGCTGTGTGTCTCTCTGTCAAATAAATAAAATCTTTAAAAAAAAAAATTTAAATTCAATTAATTAACATATAATGTATTATTTGTTTCACAGGTACGGGACTGTGACTCATCAGCCTTACATAATACCCAGTGCTCACTACATCACGTGCCCTCCTTAATGTCCATCACCCAGTTACCCCATCCCTCATCCCCATCCACTCCAGCAACCTTCAGTTTGTTTCCTATGATTAAGAGTCTCTTATGGTTTTCAAGAAACGAACTAAGGGTGGCCGGGGGCGGGGGGTAGGGATAGG
>CM053605.1:140549449-140570024 GCA_028646535.1 Procyon lotor
TTAGTGGGGGTGACAGAGTTCTGATTGTAATGCAGAAAGCCATACTGGTTCTCAAATAAGGAGGTTATGTTAGTGAATACAGATATACCTGTATACACAGTGGTGACAACTAACATACAGCGGGAAACTCGATGCAAATCATTATTATTACTCTAGATTGTGCTGGGTATTCTATTACTGTGCTTTCTACATGTCATCACCACAGGACAAAAACCTATGTTATCTCTACTTTAGAGATAAGATTGGGGGAACCAGGACTTCTTCCCATCTATGGCGGTCATTAAAACTGATGTTCTTTCCTTTAGCTCCATCACTTGTCACTGTGAATAAACAAGGAAACAACTTAATGAATTGTTAAAATTAATGAATTTTAACATTGCAACAATGTGGTCACTTAATGTAACTGTCTGACTTAAAAATACTGAAATGAAACTCCTGATTTATAATCTGCTTAGCTGCAGAGAATGATGTGTGGGCTGAGTCTTAACTCCACACACTCTGATAGAAAATAATATTCATGGAGTTTTAATAGCTTGAATTTTAATATAAAAGTTTGGATTTAAAAATTGGAAAAAACTGTTCATTGATTTATAGACTGCATACTGAAAAAGTACAGAAATTACAAGGGTGCAACTTGATTAATTTTTACAAATTAAACACATGTGTGACTATCTCAAGAATGTAGATGTTGGATATAGGGTAAAGTCAGGATGGCCATGGCCAGAACATAGCTTAAGGGTTATTTCTTGAGAGAGGCCTCTCTCTCTCTCCTTCCATACGATGGAAGGAGGCTTGGAAGGAAGGCATTTGTCATACTCACAGGTTCCAGAGGTGGGGGTCACCATGTGCCATGCAGCGCTGCAGAGGTAGTCAGACAGTAGTGAGGTGGCAGGAAACAGGAGCCAAGGGAAAGTCTAGAGCAGAGTCTGTATTGGGTTTTCCACGGGAAAGGCAAGGCAAGGCAGAGTAAACAGTAAACTTAATAATTTAAAATCTTTAGTGATATATCCCTATTGAGATTGTCTATTTCTTCTTGTGTGAGTTTTGGCAGATTGTATCTTTTAAAGAACTGGTCCATTGCATCTAGGTTATCAGATTTATGGGTATCAAGATGTTCAAAGTGTTCCCTGATTATCCTTTTAATGTTGGTGGGATTGGAGTAATGTACCCTATTTTTAATTTTTGATGTTAACAATTTGTGTTCTCCATTTCTTTGTTTTCCTGGCTAGAGGCTTATTGATTTTATTGATCTTTTCAAAAAACTAGATTTTGGTTTTGTTGTTTTTCTCTGTTAATTTTCTGTTTTTAGATTTCATCGATTTCTGTTCTAATTTTATTTCTTTTCTTTGCTTCCTTTGGATTTAATTTTCATTTTCTAATGTTCTAAGGTGGAAGTATAGATGGTTGATTTTAGGTCCTTTTTTTTTTTTAAGATTTTATTTGTGTGGTTGGGGGGAGAGAGAAATAGCACAGAGGGAGAAGCAGACTCCCCACTGAACAAAGTGCCTGATGTGGGGCTCCATCCCAGAACCCTGAGATCATGACCTGAGCTGAAGGCAGATGCTTAACCGATTAGGCCACACAGGCACCCCAATTTTCACTTTTTTAAAATATATTCATTCAATAGTAAAAATTTCCTATTTAGTGCAGATTTCACTGTATCCCATAAATTTTGATAAATTATGCTTTCATTTTCATTTAGTTCAAAATATTTTAAAATTCTCTTGTTTTTTTTCATTGACTAATGTATTATTTAGAAGAATGTTGTTTAATCTCCAAGTATTTTGTGATTTTCTACCTATAATTTTGTAACTGATTTCTAGTTTAGTTCCACTGTGGTCTGAGAACAGACATTGTAAGATTTCTTTTTTTTTTTTTTTTAATTTTGTTAATGTGTGTTTTATGGCCCAAAATGTGGTCTATCTTGATGAATATTCCCTGATATTCTGAGAATGTGTGTTCTGCTGTTGCTGTATCACATAGTGTATAGATTTCCATTATATTCAATTGATTTATGGTATTGCTGAGTTCAAATATGTCCTTAATAATTTTATGTCTGCTAGACCTGCCCATATCTGAGAGGTGTGTTGAAGTCTGCAACTATCATAGTGGATTCATGTGTTTCTACTTGAAGTTTTTCAGTTTTTGCCTCATGTAATTTGTCATGTATTATGATGCTCTGTTCTAGGCATATTCACATTAAGGATTGTTATATCTTAGGGAATTGACCGCTTTATCATATATAATGCCACTTGTTAATCCATAATAACTTCCCCTGCAGTAAAGTTTGCTCTGTCTGAAAGTCATATTGCTACTCCCAGTTTCTTTTAATTAGCGTTAGCATGGCATATCTTTCTCCAACCATTTACTTTTATTCTATATATGTCTTTATATTTAAATTGATTTTCTTGTAGAAAACATATGGTTGGGTTTTATTTTTGTTTTGTGTTCTCTCTTTTTTAAAATTTTAATTCCAGTATAGTTAACATACACTGTTATGTGAGTTTCCGGTGTGCAATATATTGATTCAACAATTCCATTCAACAATCAGTGCTCATGATCTCCCACCCACCCCTCTGGTAACTGTCAGTTTGTTCTCTATAGTTAAGAGTCTGCTTCTTAGTTTGTCTCTTTTTTTTCCCTTTGCTTGTTTGTTTTGTTTCTTAATTCCACATGAATGAAATCATATGATATGTGTCTTTCTCTGACTAACTTATTTCTCTTAGCATTATACTCTCTAGCTCCATGCATGTCATTGCGAATGGTAAGATTTCATTCTTTTTTATGGCTGAGTAATATTCCATTGTATGTATATGCCTTATCTTCTTTAGCCATTCATCTATCAATGGGCACTTCCATAATTTGTCTATTATAGATAATGCTGCTATGGACATAGGAGTGCATGTATATCTTTGAATTAATGTTTGTGGTGTTGGTTTTTTTGTGTGGTAAATAGGTGGGGGTCTTAATTTTTGATCCACTCTGACAACCTCTTTTGGTCTTCTATACTTTTTTAGTCCTTAGTGTTTTTAATAGAGTATATGATTCCATTTTCTCTCTTTTCTTAGCATATCAGTTTTACTTTTTTTTTTAACTTATTTTAGTGGCTTCCCTAGAGTTTATGATATGCATTTACAACCAATCCAAGTCTAATTTCATATAACACTATACTGCTACATGAGTAGTGCAAGTATTTTATAATAATAAAATAATACTAATTCCTCTTTCCTGTTTCTTGTATAATTACTGTCATTCATTTTACTTATAGGTAACTACATAGAGAGTTCACCCTAGAACAACACCTTTTTTTTAAAAAACATGCTAACTCATCAGATTTATTTCCTCCTTTAATATCTGTAAACAACAGAACAAACAAAAAAGGTAAGACCTAGCCAGCACTCTTGCTAGGTCTAAGCATTTTCAGGACAGGTTAGGATACTGCTTATAAAAAGAGGTCTCAGTTCATCTTGAAGTTATATAGATTCCAGTGGATTTTCTTTTCATCTGTTTGTTTTTTATATCTTAAGAAGTGCAAACTCCCTTTGCAGTTGAAAATTCACATATAACTTTTGACTTCAAAAACTTAACTACTAATAGCCTACTGTTAAATCTTATTGGTAACATAAACTGTCAATTAACACATGCTTTGTATATGTATTATATACTGTATTCTTTCAATAAAGTAAGCCAGAGAAAGGAAAATGTTATTAAGAAAATCATAAGGAATATATTTATAGCACTGTATTTATTGAAAACAATCTGTGTATAAGTGGACCTACACATTACAAATCTGTGTTCTCCAAGGGTCAACTATATATATGAGATAACCATATATACATACATGAGCATACATAACTGAATAACTTGTTGCTTTATTTTGAAAAAACTTATATGTTAGATCAATTAAGAAAAAGAAATGTTTTAATTTTATAAAAGTTTTAACTTTATTTTTACCTATTCCTTCCCCAATGCTCTTGCCTTTTTTTTTTATTATGTTGTGTTAGTCATCATACAGTACACCATTAGTTTTTGATGTAGTTTTCCATGATTAATTGTTTGTGTAACACACAGTGCTCCATGCAATACATGCTCTCCTTAATACCCATCACTGGGCTAACTCATCCCCACATCCCTCTCCCCTCATAAACCCTCAATTTGTTTCCCAGAGTCCATAGTCTCTCATGGTTCATCTCTCCCTCTGATTCCCCCTCTTCATTTTTCCCTTCCTTCTCCCAATCTCCTCCATGTTATTCCTTATGTTCCACAAATAAGTGAAACCATAAGATAATTGACTTTTTCTGCTTGACTTACTTCACTTAGGGTAATCTCTAGTTGCGTCCATGTTGATGCAAAAGCTGGGTCTTCATCCTTTCTGATGGCTCAGTAATATTCCATTGTATATATGGACCACATCTTCTTTATCCATTCATCTATTGAAGGGCATCCCAGCTCTTTCCACAGTTTGGCTATTGTGGACATTGCTGCTATGAACATTGGAGGTGTATGTGCCCCTCCTTTTCACTACATCTGTATCTTTGGGGTAAATACCCAGTAGTGCAATTGCTGGATCATAGGGTAGCTCTATTTTTAATTTTTTGAGGAACCTTCACACTGTTTTCCAAAGTGGCTGTACTGACTTGCATTCCTACCAACAGTTTAATAGGGTTCCCCTTTCTCCACAACATTTCCAACATTTGTTGTTTCTTGCCTTGTCAATTTTTGCCATTCTAACCGTGTAAGGTGGTATCTCAATGAAGTTTTGATTTGAATTTCCCTGATGGCTAATGATGATGAACCTTTTTTCATGTGTGCTCTTGCCCTTTTACTGTAGATCAGTTTCTGATTTGTACTGCTTTCCTTCTCTCCAAACAACTTCTTTTAACATTTCTTGCAAGGCAGGTCTACTAGCAACAAATTCACTCAATTTTTGTTTGCTGTAAAAGTCTTTATTACTCCATGTTTGAAGGATAATTTCACAGGGTACAGAATTCTAAGTTGATGTTTTTACTCTTAACACTTTAAATATTCAATCCATTCTCTTCTTGCTACATGATTTCTGAGAAGTCAGATATAATTCTTGTCTTTGCTCCTCTTTTGGTAACGTTTTTGTTTTTTGTGTTTTGGAGCCCAACATGGGGCTTGTAATTATGACCCTGAGATCAGGACCTGAGCCAAGATCAAGAGTTGGAAGCTCAACTGACTGAGACCCCTAGGCACTCCTGGTAAGGGGTTTTCCCCTGATTTTTTTTTTTTCAGGATTTTTTCTTTATCTTTGATTTTTCTGAAGCTTGAAAATTATATGCTTAAGTGTAGTTTGTTTACATTTATCTTACTTAGACTTCTTTGAGCTTTATAGATCTGAGGTTTGGTATCAGATGTTAATTTTGGGGAAACTCTCAGTTATTATTGTTTCAAATATTTGTTCTGTTCCTCTGTCTTTTATCTCCTTTTGGTATTCCCATTACACATATGTTACATCTTTTATCATTGTCCCACAATTCTTGGATATGCTATTCTGGGTTTTTTTGTGTTTGTTTTGTTTGTTTGTTTTGGTCATTTTTTTCCTCTTTACTTTTTAGTTTTGAATGTTTCCAATGAGATATCCTCAGAATTGGAAATTCTTTCCTCAGCTGTTTCCAGTCTAGTCATAAGTCCATGAAAGGCATATTTCATTTTTCCTATAGTGTTTTTAAGCTTTAGCATTTCTTTTTGGTTTTTAGGATTTCCATCTTCCTGCTCATATTGCCTATCCTTTTTCTTTTTAAGATTTATTTATTTATGGGGCACTTGGGTGGCTCAGTCATTAAGTGTCTGCCTTCAGTTCAGGTCATGATCCCAGGGTCCTGGGATCAAGGCCCACACTGGGCTCCTTGCTTGGCGGGAGCCTGCTTCTCCCTCTCTCACTCCCCCTGCTTGTGTTCCCTCTCCTGTTGTGTTCCCTCTCCTGTTGTGTCTGTCTCTGTCAAATAAATAAATAAAATCTTTTTTAAAAAGATTTTATTTATTTATTTGAGAGAGAATAGAGAGAGAATGAGCACATGAATGGGGGTGGGCAGAGAGAGAAGGAGAGAGAATCTTTTTTTTTTTTAAAGATTTTATTTATTTATTTGACAGAGATCACAAGTAGGCAGAGAGGCGGGCAGAGAGAGAGGAAGCAGACTTCCTGCTGAGCAGAGAGCCCAACGTGGGGCTCAATCCCAGGACCCTGAGATCATGACCCAAGCCGAAGGCAGAGGCTTTAACCCACTGAGCCACCCAGGCACCCCAGGAGAGAGAATCTTAAGCAGACTCTGTGCTGAGTGCCAAGCCCAATGTGGGGCTCAATCCCAGGACCTGAGCCAAAACCAAGTATCAGATGCTTAACAGACTTGGCCACCCAGGTGTTCCTGCCTATCTCTTCTTGTGTATTGTCTACTTTATCCAACAGAGCCCATAGTGTGTTTAATCATAGCTATTTGTTTTGAATTCCTGTTCTGGTAATTCCAGCATCCCTGACATATCTGTTTTTTGATGCCTACACTGTCTCTTCAAACTGTTTTTTGCCTTTTACTGTGTCTTACATTTTTTTCATGATAGCCAGGCATGATAGGACGCAAAAGGAGATGTGGTAATTTGGTAATGTGGTGGTAAGGTGTCAGAGAAAGGAAAGCATAGTCCTGTAATTAGGGGTCAGTTTTTGAGTCACCTCGTCCCTCTAGACTGTGAACTTTACACATTTCTCAGTTCCTTCTCCCCACTTAGGTATATGAGAGGATGATATTGGGTCTTTCGCTTCACCTTGTGGAAAACTATACCCAGCTGGAGTTGGTTACTTTCCTTCTCCAGGATGGTCAGGCTCTGATTAATTAATTTTTCCTGCCAGCAGACCTTGTTAAGAAGAGAAGCTCTAAGATATTTCAAAATGGTTTCTTTTTCACTCCCTCTACCAGAGGCACAGAGGATTTTTCTCCAATATTTACTGTGAGAGCTGTTGGAGGTAAAACTCAACAAAATTGTAGGGTCCCCTGATGATTGGGTACCCTGGAATTTTTCTTTCTCAGACTGTCCACTCCAAACTTGCAGCAATTTGTGAATCATAGTTCGGGTTTTCCTGCCTTGCACTGGTTCCTGTGGAGGTTGCCGCTTCTGGATTCCTGCTCAGGTGATTTGAGATTCTCTGAATTCCCTGGTGGGTCTCTTTAATTTTGTTGGTAGCTATTTACTCTGTGACTTTCTGTTATGGAACTATGAAGAGATGTTGCTTTTTCATTTTGCTTAGCTTTTTACTCATTAGGATGGAGTGGCAACTCCTAGTCTGCTTACATGCTGGGCTGAAAATTCCTCACACAACTTGGGTATCAATCTCTCATCAGTTTTTGATATCACAAATGTTTTCTCCCATTTTATTAACTATCTGTCATTGAACAGAAACTTTAATTAAAAAATATGGTACAGGGGTGCCTGGGTGGCTCAGTTGGTTAGGCATCTGTCTTGGGCTCAGGTCAGGATCTCAGGGTCCTAGAATCTAGTCCTACATTGGCTCCCTGCTCAGTGAGGAGTCTGCTTCTCCCTCTTTGTCCCTACCCCCACTTGTGTGCTTGCTCTCTCTCTATCAAAATAAATAAATAAATAAATAAAATCTTAAAAAAAATTATGGTACAATATATATAATGTTTACCATATTAACCATTTTTAGGTGTACAGTTCAGTAGTGTTAAGCACATTCATATCATTGTGGATGAGTTTCTAGAACTCTTTCATTTGAAAGGTGGAAACTCCATACCCATAAACAACAGTTCTCAATTCTCCCCTCCCCCAGCTCCTGGAAATCACCATTTCTACTTTTTCATTCTGTAAATTTGGTACTTCATATAAGCATAATCATACAGTATTTGTCTTTTTGTGACAGGCTTATTTCATTTAACTTAATGTCCTTAAATTTCATCCATAGAAACTTCTATTGAATTTTGCCTTACTGATTATATATTTGAAATTTTAAGTGGGTTTCTCTTCTTTAGGTCACAAAAATTCTCCAAGCACTTCTGAAATTATAAAAGACACATATATATCAATTTTTTAAAGATACGTTATTAGTTTTACATGACATGTTTAGATCTTTATTTCAATGAGAATTCATCTTCAAATGTTTATGTGATTTTACATAGGTATTCAGTTTTATTTTACCCAAATAGTGAGTCAGTTATTCTAATACTGTATATTAAACAAGTCTTTCTTCTACCAGTATTTGTAGTCTCATGAATATCATTTTTTTATGTGTCATTTTTCTGTAAGTTATATTTTGTTTCCCTGTTCTACTCATGTGTTGCTATATCAAAACTATATTGCTTTTTTAAAAATGATCATTTATGTTCCTTTATTGTCCCAAATAAATTTTATAGTAAGTTTCTCAAGTTTCTCAAAATAATCAGAATTTTGCTTAACATCACTTTTTTTTTTTTTTTTTTTGAGGAAGGGAAGAGGCAGGGGGAAAGGGAGAGAGAATCCCAAACAGGCTCCATGCCCAGTGTGGAGCCCCACGTAGGGCTCGATCTCATGACCAGAACTGAAATCAAGAGTTGGACATTTAACTGAGCCACCCGGGAACCCCTAGGATCACTTTAAATGTAGAGATTAATTTGAGTCATCCTATTCAATATCACGGGGTATCTCTCCATGAATTCAGATCATCTTTTGTGTTGATTACTAGAGTTTTGATATTTTTTCCATAGAGATTTCATCAACTCTTTTTAGCTCCTAGATACTTAACAGATTTTATTGCAGGAGTAATCAATTTTAAATTTTATTTTTCTGGTTGAATATTGTAGATATATAGAAAATTAATTTTTATCTGTTCCACTAACCTTTATGTGTTGTCTTTTGTATATATTGTGTCTAACAATCACCTAGAAGACTTTGTGTCCAATTGAGCTAAATTAAGGGCTTAAATTGATCAGTCGTTTAAGGCAAAGATTATACTGAATTCCTCTTGCATACTGCCCTGTGTGCTTTCTGCATCATCTCTGATTTCAGCCAATAGTTCTACACAGGATTTGACCAACTTTATTCTGGTCTTCTGTTTCCTATCCTGGAGCTCCTCTAAGCCAGAGGAATGGGATGATCATGGGAGCACACAGGACACTCAGAGTAAGTAACTCATACTTACAGGTGGACAATTTTGAGATGCATTATACAGTTTCTTTGAACACCAGTTATCTACACTGGTTTACAACCCAATAACATGTCTTTACATTGTCTTGTCTCCCTTTTATTTTTTATCCTCTGTATTAGTCAGGTTTCCCAGAAATGCTGTACCAATCAGATTTGTGTATGTATAAATTTATTTTAAGGAGTAAGCTCACATGATTCTTCAGCATGAGTTGGCTCAAGACATAGAAGTCTATGCTTCAGTTTGAGTCCAAAGGAAGGAAAAAACCAGTATCCCAGCTCAAAAGCAGTCAATAAGGAGGAACTCTCTCTTACCATTTTGTTTTATTTAGGTCTTCAACTAATTGGAGAAGGCCAACTCACATTTAGGGGGAGCAATCTCCTTTACTCAGTTTACTGATTTACATATTAATCTCATCCAAAAGCACCCCCCCAAAAACTCAAAATGTTTGAGCAGATATCTGGACGTCCCATGGCTCAGTCAAGTTGACACATAAAATTCACCATCAGGCCCTCCTCCTTAGTCCTTCACTTCGGCTTCCTAGCATCACCTGTGAAGTAATCCACCTGTATACTAATCCTGTCTGGTTTTCAGGAAAGGCCTGAGCCAAGACATCCATGTAGTGTTTAATATGTGGAGTAAGGCTTTGGTTATGGGTGCTAATACTGGTGCAAGAAATATTTAGGATTGTTGTTATTACTGTCTAAGTCATTGAGCAATAATAAAATAGTGTTGTATATGCATATATATTTTCTACTCTTCTTTTGAGTTCCTTTGATATTTAGAACTACTTTATGTGAAATATAATTCTAGCATTTTTCCAGGCGTTAAAGCTGGGTGCCCATTTGAACACATGGATACTGTTTTTAAAGGGAAGGATAGCACCCAAGAACGTTTCCAATTTTCTGCAGTCACCCCTTTCACAAAGTAAAGAACAGCAGAGAAGTCATTATAATGTGAGAAGAGGAAGAAAACATATCAGATTCTTGCTCTAATTTGACATGCTGAATTTAGCTAAATTTATCCTAAGAATAGCTGCAAAATGCTGGTTGCTAATAAGACTCATCATTACCATTAATGGCTTGAACAGTCAAATTCACTTTTATTTATTGAATGAAAGAAAAACTGTTAAAATCTTTGAATAACTTAACGTGGTCTAAAGATTTAAGAAAATTGTACTACTTAACATATTTGCACTAGGAAAGAATTTACTTTTCCTGATTGACAGATTTATATATATACACATATGTATGTATATATGTGTGTGTGTGTATATATATGTATACACACACACATACTTGTTTTAGGTTCATATGAATTAAAAAAGACCTAGTTTTCTGATACTGTATAGCCTCATCTGATACTGTATAGCCTCATTACAATAAAGCTTCATAGAAAGTGCGATTTATTATGTAGTAGAAGTATTGGAATAATGCAAAAAGGATTATATATTGCTTTTGTGTACACTTGACCTTTCAAGCTGCCTATCAGTTGGAAAGATTTTTAGCTCTTAGCAATACTCTCAGCCCTTTTTTGTAGCTGACTATTGGGAAATGTAGCAAAATCATTGATACCAGTTAACCTCTGACATTTTTCTTTAAATCATGCAATGTTATTGTCTGTTGAGTGAAGGCAATTCATTTCTATCTCCTGGACTCTTGGTTCTATCCAGCCAACTATGCTGATACAGCGGTATTTAAAATGAAGAGAGGAAAGCTGTGCTAAGTTCTGCTAAATTTTAGGTTTTCTCTGAAAATTTCTGAAGATATTCTTTATAAACCAATGATTGCTGTGCCACTAAATAGAAGTTTATTCAAAGAGGAGAGAGTGGGGCATCCAGAGGGTGGACAGCCCATTGTCTCTTGCTTTCATGTTGGTGAACCTGAGTGCAGAGAATTCTCTTCTGGAAGGTTAGGAGAACGGCTATCAAGCCTCTGAAATTTAAAATTTACTCTGTAAATGCTCATAAGCTGACTAATATGATATTAGGTCCAAGTTGGTCTTTTCAGGGAGAATAGAAAAGGAAATAAATCTGTAATTGACTTTGTTTAGTCTTGTTGAAAGCCAGTTTAAAGTTTAATCTAGATGTATTTAAAAGTGAATGCAAACAGGGGCTCCAGGGTGGTAGAGTTGGTTAAGTGTCTGATTCTTGGTTTTGGCTCAGGTCTTGATCCCAGGGTTCTGGGACTGAGTCCTGTGTTGGACTCTATGCTGCTGGAGCCTGGAGTCTCCTGGGGATTCTCCCTCCCTCGCCCTCTGCCCTTCCTGCTTGTGCACTCTCTCTTTCAAATAAGGAAATAAATCTTAAAAGAAAAAAAAAAGTAAAAGCAAGTAGTATGATTCCTAAAAAATACGGCATTCACTCAAATGTGCTCTTTTAATTAATTGCTGGTTGTCTATTATACAGATGGTAATTATTCAACATTGTCAAGAATTTTTGTGTTTACTATGTGAAAAAATTTTGTTGCTGAATAATAAAAGGGTTAGTAGGTTCCAGATTTCCAGGTTGTGTATTCAGTTACATCTGGATTAAAGTTCTGACCCTGTGATTTACCATCTGTGTGACCTTGGGTAGATTATTTAATGTACACGAGTTTTAGTTTCTGCATTAGTAGAAGGGGAATTAAAATACTTACCTCCCAAGATCACTGAAGATTAGAAGTGGTATATGCAAAATAGCTGGCACAAGGTAGATTCTCAGTTATTAGTAGCCACTTCTAGGTTTATCATCCAAAGGTTAGATATTCTGGGTGTCTTGGGAGCCCTGCAGCTGGTTCTCCCTATTGCATCTTTGTCATGGATTTCAATTTCATTATTAGCTCTACTCTCTCTAGTCAGGGTCATGTCTATACTCAGATGAGGGGCATCCCTGAATGAGCTTGCAGAGAGCAAGCAGGAAGGGTGAGCTACTTTTAAACCTAGTTCATGAGCACCGTTCCAGCAAGTGTAAGATCCTTTAATGCTTGGTTTGTAGCTTAAAAGAAAGATTTGAAGATTTTTATCTGCCATCTTTGTAAGTGATCTTATGTATTAGTCATTATCGAAGCTTTACTTTTTTATTGACTTTTAGGTTATTTGTATGTTTGTTTATTTTTTGTGAAATAGTTCTTACCAGTAAAAGAATATAAAAGATGATTATGAAACAAACACTTCCGTAGCTACCATGGAGCTTAAAAAGTATAAAACAGTAACTATATATCTGAAGTTCCCAATATTCATCCCCAATCTCATTCTTTAAGCTAACCTCGGTCTTATTTTTGGATTGATGATTATTGTGCTTTTCTAAACAGTTTTAGCACATATAAATAGACCTATAACCGCTTATGTTTGTAAATTTATTAAAGTTTTATAAAAAATAATCACAAATGTGTAGTAACTTTAAAAAATTCATTGAGATAGTTGAGATAGTACTCCTTTAATTTCCTAATTTGGTGAATTAAAAGATTTTATAATATTGCACTAAACTTCCATGTTTTGATGTAAACTCAACTGGTTCATGATACGTTATCTTCTATATGAATTGTTGGATTTGATTTGTTCATATTTTGTTTAGAATTTCTTTTTAATATTCATAGTTTAGACTGACCCACAAATTTTCTTTCTTACACAATTCTTACCTGTTTTCAAAATCAAGGTCTTATTAACTTCTTTTAATGTTACAGAGAATGCTTCCTCTTTTCTATTCTCTGGAATTGCTTCTATAAATTGGATTTTTTCATTGATGTTTGCTACAATTCATCTGCAAAATCCCATTTTATTTACGGGGGATATGTAATTGCTCCTTAATTACTTTAGTAAACATAGGATTTTTCAGGTGGGTTTAACTTTTCTAGAGACATTTTTACAATATTTTCTAGGAATTTGGCCATTTTATCTAAGTTTTCACAGTTATTGTCACAGATTATTAACAATATTAATATATTAATTAATATATTAATATGCTAAATCTGTAGTTCTTCTTACTTTCTCCTTTCTAGTATTATTAATTTGAAAATTTTATTTATCTTTTATGAGGGCTAAACCAATTTATAGATTTGTTGAAACTGTCTTTAAATCTTTGTCTTCTGTTTTTATTAATTTTGACCCATATAATTTTTCCCTTTGTCTAGACTATTTGGGTTCATTCTGTCTTTTTTCCTTACTTTTTTAAAGTTATATATTTAGTTTATTCATTTCTAGAATTTCTCTTTACAATTTTCATATTTAAATCTCCAAATTTCTCTGTAAATACCATCCTCTAAGTTTATACATAGTAGTGTCTGCTTTTATTTCTAAGTATGTTCTAATGTCCATGTTAGTTGTTTTATTTTTCTAAATGTAGGAGGTATAAAGGTTATATTTTTCTTGTTGGTTTCTAACTTAAGTATACTGAGGTCAGAAAATAGTCTTTAGTAGTTTTTGGAATGTTTCTGAGAAATGATTTATGGCATATGGAGTTTTAGTAATGTCATATGTATGATGAAAAATATGTGATTTTTCTCAGTTTTTAAATGCAGCATTTTACATATGTCTCTTGAATTAAACTTGTTAATTTTAGTTTTACTATTTCTTTCCTACTTTATCTTTTGATTATTGAATGAAGAATGTAAAAATACTCCACTTTCACAATGGATTTGATAACTTTTCTTCGCATTTGTTCATTGTTTGCATAGAAGCTAGTTTTCTCACATGTGTATAATTTAGAATTCTATCTTTTTGGAAGATAAAATTTTATTAATATGTAATGACTCTGTTACTCTCTAGCAATATAAATTTTTTTCTAATGTCTATTTGGTCTGATTTTAATATAGTTCTAGCTTTTGTATGACTAGTATTTGCTAGGCATGTATCTTCTAAATGTTTGCTTTCGATTTTAAAATATTTCATGTTTTAGGTTGGCAAGTTAATTTGAAAGTTTAATCCATTTATATTGATTTGAATTAATTATTAGTAGCAATTGTATTTATTGGGTTAATTATTGTTTATAATTTTTAGTATGCTTTTTCTGTAGTTCTTTTATTTCTTCTTACTTTTTTTCTGAAAGATTTGTAGTTTTGTTGTTTTTTTAGTTAATTCTTTTTCTCCCTTCTTCCTACTAATACTAGTTTGGATATTACTTTATTTCTGATTGTTAGTACAAACTTTAACATGAATTTTAAAATAGTTTATTGAGATATAACTCACACACCATACAATTCACCTTTTAAAATATACAGTGGTTTTTAACATATTCAGAGTTGTGCAACCATCATCACAATTTTAAATGATTTTCAGTACCCCAAAAAGAAATCTCACATTTATTGTCACTGCTGACGTCTCCAACCCTAACAACACTGAGCAACAACTGCCCTGCTTCCTTTCTCTATTGATTTGTCTATTCTGGACAATTAAATGTAGTGAACGGAACACATTATATTTTCTTTTAAGACTCCTCTCTTTTGGGATGCCTGGGTGGCTCAGTTGGTTAAGCATCTGCCTTCAGCTCAGGTCATGATCTCAGCATCCTGGGATCAAGTTCAGCATGGGGCTCCCTGCTTAACAAGGGAGTCTCTTTCTCCCCACTCTCTCACTCACTCTCTCTCTCAAATAAATAAATGAAATCTTAAAAAAAAAAAAAAAAAGACTGGTCTCTTTTGTTTAGCATAATATCTATCACAAGGTTTATCCCTGTTGTGACATTATTAGTACGTCCTCCGTTTTTTGGGCCAAATAACATTCCACTGTATGACTTTACCATATTCTATTTATTCATCAGTTGCTTGACATTTGGGTTGTTTACATTTTTTACCTGTTATGAATAATGCTGTTATGAATATTCATATACTAGTTTTCATGTGGACATGTGTTTTCTTTTTTTTTTTTTAAGATTTTACTTATTTATTTGACAGAGAGATCACAAGTAGGCAGAGAGGCAGGCAGAGAGAGAGGGAGAAGCAGGCTCCCCACCGAGCAGAGAGCCCGATGTGGGACTCGATCTCAGGACCCTGAGATCATGACCCGAGCCGAAAGTAGAGGCTTTAACCCACTGAGCCACCCAGGCGTCCCTGGACTTGTGTTTTCATTTCTTGTGTATCTGTACTTGAGGGAGGAATTTTAAAATCATATGGTAATTCTATGTTTACATTTTTGAGAACTGCCATACTGTTTTTCAGTTTAGTATTTTCCTAATGGCTATTGATGTTAAACATCTTTTCGTGTGCTTATTGGTCATTTGCATATCTTCTTTGGAGCAGTGTCCATTCGGATCCTTTGTGCAGTTTTTTTTTCTTTGTGCAGTTTTTAAAAGATTTTATTTTTATTTATTTGAGAGGAAGTGAAAGAGAGAGAGAGGGAGCAAACAAGAGCACAAGTGCAGGGACAGGGAGAGGAAGACTCCCCACTGGGCAGGGAGACTAACACTAGCTAGATCCCAGGATGATAGGACCTTAGCTGAAGGCAGCCACCCAACCAATTGAGCCACACAGACTTCTTCTTTTTTCTTATTAACATATAATGTATTATTTGCCCCAGGATACATGTCTGTGAATTATCAGGCTTACACATTTCACAGCACTTACCATAGAATATAACCTCCCCAATGTCCACCACACAGGCTTCTTTGCCCATTTTCAAATTGGATTATATCATTACTGAGTCATAAGTTTTCTTTGTGTATTCTGAATACAAATAAGTCCCTTGTGAGATATATATTTGCAAATATTTTCTCCTAATAGGTAGGTTGTCTTTTCATTTTTCTGATATTGTCTTTTGATGTACAGTTTTTATTTTGATGAAGTCTAACTTACCCATACTTTCTTTTGGGACATAAAGGAGCTATCTTTTAGCCAAAATACTAGCTGAGTTAGGATCTGGGAATTTAGGATTTTCAACAAGCTCTTTTCTTTAAGACACAACTATTAATAGGGATAAATGCAAATAAATATCTCATACTCACTGTATTTTAGTAGTTTACAATCTACCTAGGTAGAAAAATAAGTACAATAAAATGTTGAATAACATTTACAATTATTTAAGCCTTTAATATTGGTCCAGAGTCCCTTGAAAGCTACTCTTTAGAATCCTTCCTGCTACTACCAGCCACAATTAATAGTTTATTTAAATCTAATTCAGGACCTGCCTGAACCTTTTTCAGAAGTGTTTTTCCCAATTTAAAAATACCTCTTTTTAGCTTTTTAATTGTAAAAGAGATGGCAAATTAGATTTGCATTACTGAAAAGTTAACATTATCAGTCTTTCTTTGAGTCTAATGGTTTGGTTAAAATAAAACCAAAATATAATATAAAAATGATTTTTTTTTCATTTCTTAAAGTTTCTAAATTTATTTTGGAAAGCATTCTAATGTCTATCAAGATGCTCAAATTTTGGAGTAACCTAGGGAAGTGAGTCAGAAAAGCGCCTGACCTGGAGAGATAATTATTATCTAAGCAAGCCCAGGGATATTTTTGAAGAGGTAAAAAAGAAAAAAAAAGCATTCCTAGGATAGTTTTTTAGAGCATGAAAGTAGATATTTCCTTTCACCACGTATGTGTGTGTGTGTGTGTGTGTGTGTGTGTGTGTGTGTGTGTATGTGACTTGAAAATTAAATGATTCTCATGACTGGGCTGGCCTTCAGGAAGATAATCAGGCATTGTTAATCCAGTGTTGACAGAACATGGGATGCTTCTCTGATCACTGTCATGTGTACCTGGTATTTGGCATTCATAGTATTGTGCAGTTCCCTTCAACAAGAGTTATTAACGATGCTAGCGTCCAAGGCATAAAGATAAATAAAACACATTTTTCTCCTCTAAGCTGAAATAGTAGAGCAGAAAAATGAGACACTTAAAAAAAACCCAGTTTATAATTTATTTTGCTTTTTAAAAAATATTTATTTGAGAGAGAGAGAGAGAGCACGCACGCAAGTACATGGTTGCCTAAGTGGGGGGGGGGGCAGGAGGAGAAGGAGAGGGAATCTCCAGCAGACTCCCTGCTGAGCACAGAGCCCTGATGATCCCACAAGCTTGAGATCATGACCTGAGCTGAAATCAAGAGTTGGATTCAATCGACTGAGCCATCCAAGCACCCCCAAAATTCCAGTTTAATATACTGTGATAAGTACTAGAAGACTCTGTCTCGAGTCTTCTAAGACAGTGTTAGCATAATATAAGGTAACCGTGAGAGTTACATCCTATGACCTTTGACAAACTCTATTGGTTAGAAGCAAGTTACAGGTTCTGCCTCTGCTTAACAAGAGGAAATTATTCAAAAGCATGTCCTACTGTGGTTTTTATTGCAGTATTTAATGTTCTAGGCTCTGTAGTACACACATGGAAAGAGATGTTGAGAAAGCCAGTCTGTTGTAACCTGTAATTATAATAAAAATATAAATAATAAAAAATAAATAAAAATAATATAAATATAAATATAAATATAATATAATATTATATAAATATAAATATAAATATATAAATATAAATATATATAAATATAAATAAATATAAATATATTTAATTTATATAAAATTTAATTTATATAAAATATAAATATAAAAATATATAAATATAAATATAATATAAATATTATATTTATATAAATATAAATATAAAAAAATATAAATAATAAAAAAAAATAAAAAAGCCAACTGTTGTAACCAGTCTGTAATGACCTACACCATTATGTTTCTGGGCAGAGAAGTGGTCCATTGTGACTGGAGCCTAGGATCCTGGGGACAGTAGATGAAGGTGGAGAGGCAGGTGAATCCAAGTTATAAAGAGTCTGGTATGTTATGCTAGAAGTAAGGAGAGTTCACTTCCTTTCTACGAGGGGGCCTGTAAAGCCTTCAAACAAGAAAATGATATAATCAAATCAGAATTTAAGAAAGATTTAAACAAATACAAATTTAAATTTAAACTTAAATTTAATTTTAAAGAGACTGACTTAGGCTTTTATTGCTATGTAATAAATGAAATAAATTAGTAACAAATAAATGTAATAAATGAAATCCAATAAATTTTATTGCTATGTAACACAAATTTAGTAGCTTAAAACCAAGTACATTTACTAGCACATAGTTTTATAGGACAGAACTCTGGATCTGCTACCTGGCTGGGTTCTCTGCCTAGGGTCTCATAAGGCCAAAATCAAGATCAAGGTGTTGATGGGGCTAGATTCTTAACTGGAGGCCCTAGGGAAAAATCTACTTCCAAGCTTTGGGTTGTTGGCTGAATTCAGTTTCTTGTGGTTGTAAGGATTCTGGTCCCCATTTTCTTCCTGGTTGTCAGTAGGGGGGTTGCCTCCAGGTCTTACACATCTCAGCAATGAAAAAAATCTCCATTCTGTCAAATACCTCTCATGCTTTGAGTATCTCTGAAATACCCTCTGCTACCAACTGGAAAAATCTTTTTGCTTTTAAGGATTCATGTGATTAAATTAGGCCAACCCAGATAATCTCCCTATCTTCAGGTCAATGAATTAGTAACCGTTATTACAGCTACAAGATCCCTTCGTTCAATTTGGAAACATGATCACTAGAGTGATATTTCATCATATTTATTGGTTCTGCACATACTAGATAAAGGATTATATAAGGATGAGAATCAGTGGGGTGATTCTTAGAATTCTGCCTACCATATAAGGACAGTAGAAAGGGATTGGAAGCTGCTGGCCAGTTATGGCTGCCTCCACCCACTGGACTCTTAAGTAACAGGCTGGTTACTCAAGGTTCTTTGAGATTCATGTATCAGCATAGAGTAATACCTGAAGGGGGTTCTCAGGATTTCAGGAAGACAATGCAACAGAAAAAAATTTCTGCATATTTCTGAGTGTAAGCTCCATGATGAGAAATCATACATAACTTTCTACAAATGATATGTAATATATTTCTATGTTACTTTCTTTTTATTTTTTTAAAGATTTTATTTATTTATTTGACAGAGAGGGAAAGATCACAAGTAGGCAGAAAGGCAGGCAGAGAGTGGGGGGAAGCAGGCTCCCCACTGAGCAGAGAGACCGATGTGGGGCTCGATCCCAGGACCCTGAGATCATGACCTGAGCCAAAGGCAGAGGCTTAACCCACTGAGCCACCCAGGCGCCCTTCTATATTACTTTCTAATTCAGCATTAGTAAGTATTTGGTGACGACTATCTGTGTAACTGAGGAAACAGTCTTTGATTTGGTTTTGAATTGTGAGTCCCCATTGCTCCTCTGCTCCTCCTTTCCACTATTTGTTCTGGACGGCTAGATTCTTGTGCCTGGGCCCTTATTATCATGGGCTTTACTTCGCATCTGCTCAAAACACCATCTTTAAGTATCAAATGTTATGGATTTCTTTGCTATATTCTATATGCTCTGCAACATTGTAGCTGTCTCTTTATATGTTAAAAACAAAACCAAAACCGCAAAAAACTATAAAAAAAAAACCTTTATTGCACCCAATAGTGATGGTTTAAAGAAATAAAACACCTGAAAATAGACACTATAAGGAGAAATGACCCAGACAATGAGATAAGAGATGGGAAAAAAACTTCAACAAATATATATTTTATTTCTAGAAGTCCTTTACTTTTTTCTTCAATCAGCTCTTTATTCTAGATAGTCTCCTTTTGTATGCTTGGCATTTTGATTATTTCTCTTATTTATTTATATTGCATACATGGCCCTTCTGCAAACCTTGGAGATCTGCCTGTTGTTTCTATCAACTCTGATTCATAGTGGCTTGGACTGCAACCTTGATTTTAATTGTGAACTCATTCCTTCTGTGGGCCTGACTCAAGAAAGCTTTCATGTAGTCTGTATATGCTTCTATTACAGAGGACCACCAATCTGTACCTGTATTTGTCCTCCTCAAGGTTATAGACTCAAGAGGGGATAACCAGTGTCACTATTTTACCTTACTTGTCTCTCATCAGACCCCAGCTCAGTTTTCTTCGCTCTTTTGAAGGAATGGGAGAGGGAGTCCTTTGAAAGTACCCTCCCCTCTAGTACGTGTAGTGAAAGGTTTGGTTGCCTGAGAGGGACTTTCCAGCACTTTGTTCACCATAATGCTGCATCAGAATTAGATGTTGAATTGTTCAGACACAAGGTTAAGATTACATTTGATTTGTGATACTATTATTTTTTTTTTCCTGGCTACAACAACTCAATTCTTTTACTTATTTCTCACTTCATGCCCATTGATTTTTGGGTAATGAGGCAGAGATACATGATTACTAAAAGAATGTTGATCAAGCCGTTGAGGTTAGTGGCACTTCTTGAAATAAAGTTGAATGTATATTTCATTTTATTTCTAATAAGAAATAGGATAACAGTTTAGAACGGAAACACTTCATATTTATTAGTAACAAAGACCTTTTATTCATGGCAAATTACCTTTTTAGAAAAGTATTTCATTAGGGATAATTATTTTGACTCTGATTTTCTGATGAATAGTACTTCACATCCGATACTTAAAATGTCCCTTAATGATGTATTTAT
>CM053605.1:140570524-140590376 GCA_028646535.1 Procyon lotor
TCATTTTATTTCTAATAAGAAATAGGATAACAGTTTAGAACGGAAACACTTCATATTTATTAGTAACAAAGACCTTTTATTCATGGCAAATTACCTTTTTAGAAAAGTATTTCATTAGGGATAATTATTTTGACTCTGATTTTCTGATGAATAGTACTTCACATCCGATACTTAAAATGTCCCTTAATGATGTATTTATGTGCACCTAACATATTTAGGCTGGAATTTGATTTCCCCTCTTTTGTGATTATCTCAGCACCTTGTGCATTCTTAAAGAAATTTTATATGAATCTGTCTCCCAAACTGAAGACTCATCTCTAAGGGCATGGGCTCTATTTTATTCATCTGCATGTCCCCAGAACTTTTATATCCCTGGATCACAGTGCCTGGCATATGATAGTTATGCGATAGTTGTTTGTTAAGTAAAAAGCTAAAGAAATATCTCATTAGAAAATTTTTTTGGAAAAAAAACCCAAAGCTTATTATTAAAAATGAAGGAATTTATTAGTAGAGGACCCATTTTTCTTAAATAACAATTATCTTTATACTGCTACTTGCCTATCTTCAGTCATTATAATTCTTATTATGACTATAAGAATGAATTTTGAAGAGGATGTTTAATTATTAGAGGATAGAAATATTCTGAGGAGAATTAGAAAAAAATTTTAAAGTTCAACTAGAGTTGTATGAATAATTAAATAAATAAAAACAGAAAAAAGGAATGCTGATATAATTTTGATATTTTTTCTTAACTTGAGTTTTAGTTACCTCATTAAAAAGTTGTGGCCAGTGGAGGGAGAACCAAGAGCTGAACCAAATATCAGTTGTGGAACTTTAATCATATCTCAGAAATGAAGACTTTTGTTTTTATAATTATTAGCGACCCCGTGAAGCACTTTTAAAATTTTTAGGATGATCATAGTCTTGCTGTTTTCTGGTTTTGTGTCACTGGAAAACTCTTTCAAATTTTCCACTGTGAAGAAAATTTACCCAATTGCTGTCAATCTTCTGTATTTTTGCTCTGCATTTTCAGTTACACATACTCAAGCATGCAGTCTGAGCTCCCAAAGTCTTCCTTTTGTGTTTGCAAAACATGCTTTCTGCACAAAGAATTGAATTTCAGAGAGACTCTTGGTAGAGTAGAATGATATCCAGGGTGGGGAAAATGGTTGAAAGTGGTTTTGTTTTTGAAGAAACACCAGTTGCTAGGCAGGCACATAGCTGCTGCTATAATTAAATCACTAGAACTAAATTAAATCACTAGAATTAAATCACTAGAATTGCAAAAATTATTAATTCTTTATCTTCTTAAGCTGTGTAACAAAAATAAAGTTCTTAGTATATTGTTCCAATGGTAGTTGGAGTTATGTATACTTTGTACAAAATTCACCCTATCTGAACCCTTTAAGGATTCTATTCCACAAGACAGTGCTGTGGTTAATTTTATTTCCCAAGCATTAAGTACTCTGTTTGATAAATGATCAGATATGATTTCTCTTTTGTCTCTTTAAATGCTTTTGCCACTTTCCCTTGTTAATTCCTTGAATTCAAGAGTTGGAAGGCATATTATCTGAATGATTACACTATCTAGAGTCTCAGGAAATGCAGACTTTGCTCTATTACAGCTCTGACAACCTTTGCTTTACACAATAATAAAAATAATGCCCACCCTTATTCTATTCTATAAAAAGGTTACCATTAATAATTAAAGTTACATCTAAGTATTAACTATAACTTGTCCTTCTCAACTCTCACCTATTTATTCTGTTTGTGCTTTGTATTCTGAAGCTATTTGTGAATTTTCTCTTTGATAGCTTTATAAAATCATCTAATTTTACGCCTCATTCCCAAACATTCACATATTGTTGGTTCTACTGACACTCAATTCTCATAAAATACGTAAGCCAAGGTGGTTTGTCAGCTGTAAAGTGATCTTTGAATAGAAGTTACTGTTCATCCACATTATATTAATAAACTATCATCCTCTTTAATCTTGAGATTTCTACTTTCTATGAGCTTTTAGTCTCCCTGTTCTTTAACTTTTTAGTTATTAGAAACATATGAGCAGTTATTACATTTGCTGTTTGTCTATAAGATCAAAGGACTTCAAAGGACTCTTGTTTGTAGGAAGTAAGAAATATAAATAATTTAGTAAGGTATTAGTTTTCTGCACCTAAGATATATTTATGCAAATACAAGCATAGTATTAGCATATTGTGGGTCTTTTCCCCTAAGTTTTTTCCAATTTATTTTTTACGTATTTACCACCTCAAAAAATTGAAGAAAGGAAGATCAGTGGCCAAAAAAAATTGCTATTTTTATTTCTCAAAACAACCTTAAGTGTATATATATATATATATATTTTTTTTTAAAGATTTTATTTATTTGACAGAGAGAAACACAGCGAGAGAGGGAACACAAGCAGAGGGAATGGTAGCAGGAGAAGCAGGCTTCCTGCCGAGCAGGAAGCCCGATGCGGGGCTCGATCCCAGGACCCTGGGATCATGACCTGAGCTGAAGGCAGATGCTTAACGACTGAGCCACCCAGGCGCCCCCTTTAAGTAGATATTTTTAAATTTCCATTTTATAGAGGAAGAATGTGATTTTCAGGGAAAGTACTAAATTTGCCCAAGTTTACAACTAATAAGTGGCCTTAAAAAAAATCTTACACATAGAAAAAGGAATAGTGATACAATTGAAAGCCTATAAAACAACACAAAATAATACACCCAGCCCTTATATTTTAATAGATCTTGAGGAAGGAGGCAAATCTAGCTTTTACTTTAGTAAAAAAAATATTCAAGAACACCTCAAGATTATGGAGCTAAAATGGATAATTATTCAGGTAAAAATAAATCAATAATTTTTTCCAGAAGATTCCAGAAAAGAAAAATCAGAAGAGATGGAAGAACACCATCTCGAGTGTTGAGCCTTATGAAATGGCTCAACATAAGTAAAATAGAAGATAATGACAGTGATACTTAATAAATGGTAATATGACACAAATAAATACTAACACTGATATAAATAAATATATATAAAGAACATACCTAATGTCTTATTTTATAATTTACAAATTTCTTTCTCATACATTATTTCATTTATTGATCAAGGTAATCATCCCAAAGAAACATGAGAATTTGAAGTGGATGAAACAGTTAGTTAAATACTGCCTGTGCCACTCTGGATATAGAGATGTGCGTCCAGAGTCATTGTCCCATGATCCATGAGGTAGGCATTCTGGTGACTGATGACAAGTGTGGAACTAGAAAATAATTGAAGATAATATTTAAAGAAATTTAAGAGAGTCTGATATATTCTCCTTATTTTTTATAATAAAAATTTGTTTATATCCTCTCATAACAATAGGAAGCACCATGAATTTGAAGTCAAGGAGGTTTGGTTTCTCATCCTAATTCTTTAAATGATGGAAACTATCAGTTGAATTCTTTGGTCTTCAAAGTGTGTTAGGAACTCGAGGTGTTTTCCTATGGAAGGCTCTCGAGCAGTCAGTCTGGGGCATGGTGAAGTGTTGACTCTGTAAATGCCCCATAGGCCTCTTTCTGTTATTGGGGCTATTCAGATCCACTTCTTCAGAAGTCACTCATCTTTACTTATTCACTTACTGTAGGAGGACGCCACAGAGCAGGTTGTAGTCAGGAAAATGTTAATTTCTTTTCCTTTTCCCCTTTCCTTTCCTCTCCGTTCCTCTTCTTTCCTTTCCTCTTGCTCATTTTTTTCTAAGTTTAAGAAAAGCTAGGCAGATTCCTTTAAGGAAATACCTTAAATATTCAGATGCTTCATTCAAAGGGAAGATATTCAATAGCCTACACTGTGAGACATTCCAGTGACTTGAAAGGAAGAATCTTAACACAATAGGACCAAACCACTAAAATCAGTGCTGCCTGAATAATCGTAAAGAATAATCCAAGACACCTGGCCATAGTGTCAGGCTAAACCCCACTGATCAGTTTTCTGTTGTTATTTTGTTTTATCCATTTTCATTTAAGTTTACTAAACCAAAGCATTCAGCCTTGACATATAACCTTCGCTAGGAGAAACTCTAAAGTATTTCCAAGGGCCATTGACTTTTACTTGAGTTTATCAAGCAAAACTGTTTACCAAGAGTTAAACACTTTATTTATACTCTCAGTGGATAGTTTAGCTTCAAGTGAAGATGCTGGAAAATTCTCAGGAAGTGAGGCGTGCCTCATAAAACGAGATATTTTTCTCTATTTTAGGATTATTGCTGAAGTCACAAAGCTTCGTGGTTTTTGAGTTTGGAATGGTTCCTGTGCTTTTATCCTTTCTGAAGTACATCAAACAGAAATGATAAAGAAAGGCACTCCAGCACTGCCCAACCTGCTGGAATATCTCTGGAGAGATTTTGGTTGCCAAAGATTGGTTCTCCTACTTTGGAAAAGAAAAAGTTTATTTGGGATAAGTCAAGATAAGCCTCTGGCCTTGGTAAAAGTATGTGACCCCAAAATACCAACTTTTAGGAACCTTCCCCTTTGCTAATCCTGGCCTGCAGGTTTCTCTGAGCTTGATCTAGCTCAGTGGAGTGGCAGCCATTGAGTCTGTGAGACCTGAGAAAACAAAGTTTTATAGATTTAAAGTGATTGGTTGCGGTGGAGCGTGAAGTATCTAAAAGAAAAAGTGAAATTTAAAAAAGTTTCCACTCTTCCAGATTTTGCATAATGAGGATTTTTGAGAGCAATAGATAATCACCATGTAATTGATTTCATTCTTAGAGAACCTGAAATGTAGGAAAAACACATTCACCTTTATTTTTAGAAGTTACTCTTTCTTGAATTGGTTTGAAGAGGTTTCTTATAGATTGGATGCAAATTATATCTGCCAAATGTGATGAAAACAATGACTTGCAGCAGTGTTCTTCCTAACTGCACCTGTGCTCAGTCATAAACAGCATAAAAGACCCAGGAAATACCATCTCCTTTACCACCACAGTGGAGTGTAAACAGGGCAGTCCTTGGGCAAAATGATAAGACACAGAAAGTAAGATTTTTAAAAATCCTATACTTCTTTGTATATATTAGAAAGACCTCTTTAAAAAAACATTTTCTCCATTATCAAGGCTCCTTCTCCTCCTTAAAAAATACCCAGAGATGTCCTTACATCTGCCCTCCTAATTTGCCATTTTGAATTCAGTGTAAATGAGTGTGACTTTCTCTTACTTTATGGTGTATTTGTATTGTTAACTATTTCTCTAAACCCCTGTCTTCTCATTAGAATATAAATGCCATTCAGATAGGATATTTTTTAGGTTTTGTTCTACCAATGTATTCCCCAGAGCCATGCACACAGTTGGTGCTCAAAAGCGTCTGTGGAGCGGATTTGAATTTACGATTAAATTATTCAGAGGTAGAATGCCTGATTTTGTCTTTACTTTGGTTTGAGCACTTTAGATGGGGGGAAACACAGAAAAATTGAGGTGGGCTATCTTAGATGACTTTGCAACTGGATAAAGCAAAATCAGCTCCATGAAGTTACAGGTAGAATTCTGCCACACAGCCTGTTTTTTGAGATGGGAAAGAAAAGCTGTGGGCGCCATCTGGTGGTAAATGGGCCGTGTCCCCCCCCCCGCCACCATCTCAGGGCCTCTCTGTTATGTGGCCGAGGGCCTGTGACCCTGGCCACTAGAGAGCAGAACACTGAGATATACAACATCTGACCCTGTTTTGGTGACTGGCTTTCCCCCTCATTCCTGAAATCTGCAGGTGCCCTAGGTGAGAAATTCCCCACAGAAGCTCATTCTAGGTACCTCCTTGCACACTGCTCTATGCATTCTCCACTCCCATTTACATTCTTTTTCCTGCTCTTGCAAGGATCTTTCCTTCTGTCTTCATGTCTCTCCTTCCTTTCTTCGGCTACAAGGCCTCCAGGGCGGGAAACAAGAACATGATCTCATTGTCAGCTATATATGAATATCCTGTATCTTTCTATCGTAACCTAGGCTTCAAATCTTTCAGCACTGTCTGTTGCGTATGGTGAAGTTTTTGGTAACTTCTGTTCCTTGAACATCGACTTTACGAGAAACACAATGAGTTTCATGCTCAAAACACACTCGCCAGATCCACATTTTTATTAACAGTCGAGGAAATTTGGACAGAGAGAAGTTACTGGTTATAATCTAAATTCCTTAGATGTGACCTGAATATTCAGAGTTATTTCTAGTCTAGCGGTTTGCTTAGTCCTTGAACTAAACAGAAGGAACATTGTTAAGAAGAGTTTTTTTTAATGTGTAAGAGAATTTGTTTGATTTCTTATAAATAATTCACTCTGGGGATGCTTGGGTGGCTCAGTCAGTTAGGCTTCTTCCTTCAGCTTGGGTCATAATCCCAGGGTCCTAGGATGGAGTCCCAGGAATCGGGATCTTTGCTCAGCGGGGAGTCTGCTTCTCCCTCGGCCTACTGCTTTTTCTTTCTCTCTCTGACAAATAAATAAATAAATAAATAAATAAATAAAATCTTAAAAAAATAGAGTTCACTCTACAGATCAAAAAGCTGAATTGATTTTTGACCTAACATACTTTAATTGGACTAGTTAAGTTTAGAATATATATATAAGGCAGAAGTTCTTTCTGGTTAGGAACTTGGAATTAATCATCAAGAGGAATGATTGATTTGTATCTCTTTAAGCTTCCCATTTCCTTCCCTTTTCCTTTGTTCCTGTTCTGGGCCAGCTCATGTGTTTGGAGCATTGCTCGTTCAGGGAGGCAGAGTTTCCGTGTCAGCACCACACTGGCCTATTGTCACAGACTAAACTCCATCCTGCTCATTCGTTCCATTATTTCATCCCACAGGGGACTCACTGAAGTAGTGGAAACCAGAGATTCTGAACTGATGGCCAAAGGGGTGTGCATCTGGCCCTCAGATGTGACCCACATGTCACTTTATTTAAGAAAAAAAAATCAAGCCCGCATTTATATATTAGGAGAGTTCTCATAAAAATCCTGCTTTTGAGATTCTTAAAAAATACAAAACAAAAACTAGGCACGTTGGCAACAATTGAGTTCTGCTGATCTGTTTATTTAGGCACGTTCTTTCCAATCAGCCAGAGTCTCCATCACTCTGTATTGTGTTTCTGACCCTGAGACTGAAGTATTCACTTGCAGTATTGAAGAGTGAATATATGACACTGGAATGTTATTATTCTTATAATAGGCCCACTTTATTCCACTCCACCTATTACCATATAGAAAAAAAGGTATGCAAACTGTTGTAACAATCTCTACCTCTGGAAAGTAGTTCATTGGTGTAGTCCTTGTCATTTATTAACCCAAGAACTCCTTCTGAAATGCCATCTCACTCTTAGGTGATGCAGTAATGTGGTGACCTTCACTAAGAGAAAAGGCATTTATCTGGAATAGGATTTGAAACCACTCTCTATTCCAGTGATACAAGATCAAATCTCTAAAGGAGCAGGGTTTGCCTTAGAGATGTGAATTCCATCTATTTTCCTAGTCTTTAGGTCTCAGGAACCTCAGAGGTTGGTTCAGGATGGTGTTTAAAGTTCGTCATGCTTATCGTTAAGAACCTTACTCAAGGTCACACAGTTAAGAGGAAGAACCAATATCCAAAGTTATTGTGCCCAGAGCTTCAGAAATATTTGTCAAATGCACAAATGAATCTGTAAGATAATGCATAACATTAACCATAACATCCAATTATAAAGATTAACTTAGAACCTCAGAAATTAGAGGACTGCCTTGATTTCTCTCTCTTCTTATCACCCCTGACTAATTGATTTTGTTTTCATGGTGCATCTCAAATCTGTCCATTCCTTCCACCTGCCCGGTCACCACCTGAGTCCGAGCAGTTACCGTCTCTCAGCTGGTCTTGTGCAATAGTATCTAAACCAGTCTCTGTACTTCCACTGTTGTGCCCTCTGTGTCTCTTCTCCACATTGTAGCTACAGTGCCCTTGACACTAATTCTTAGGGCTCCCAGGAAAAATTTCTGAATCCTTATTGTGGCTCACAAGGCCCTACCTGGCCTTCCTGGCCTGGTCTCTGCCCTTATCTAACATGGCGCTGCACGTCCCCCAGAGCAGCTCATTCTGCTTCAGGACCTTCCTAGATATTGCCTGGGATAGTCTTTTATTTTTTCTTTCTTCCAATTTTTATTTAAATTCCAGCTAGTGAACATACCATGTAGTATTAGTCTCAGGTATAGAATTTAGTGATTCCTCACTTATGTATACACAACATCTCATCATTGCCTGGGATAGTCTTATCCCTGAATTGATCCTTTCCAAAATTGCTTAGAGAGATTCTTCATAACTCTAGTTCTTTGATACACATGTATACACACACACAACACATTTCCTCACCATGCTTTGCTTTTCCTTCATATTACTTCTCACTCTGTGTAGCTATATAATTAATTAATTGTATCACTATTTGGTTGTCAAACTCCTGAGCAGGGAGTGGCCCCAGCACTGCCACAGGCCACGTTCTTAACTGGTATTTGTTCAGTTGAACTATATAAGGTACATGCAGGGACATGGGCTTTCCAGAAAGTTGAGAGGTGGAGACCTAGTTCGCGTACCTGGTGTAGACTCTGATTCTCCTTGCTCCAGGTAAGGACATGGCTTTGCTGATTCTGAGTTACATTTCATTTAATGGAAGTGCTTGATAATTATTAGTATAGAGAGTCTCCCAGAAGAATATAAGCTCTGTCTGGAAAAGACCGTGGCCCAGCAAAATTGGACAGTTTTTTGGATCACGCAAGTGTCCTTGCATATGGCGGGAGTGGGAAATTTTGAGGAACTACAACTGAATTTGTGTGGGATTAGTTGTAGGACTGAGAGTGCTAATCAAAGCTGACTCTCTTGTTTATGGTTTTCTCAAGTCATTTTCATATTTCCCTGGGGTAGGTAATATTATCCTCACTTTGTAGTACAGATACAACTTAGGTATCCCTGGCAGCCCTACTTTCCATTGGAGAACTAGTAGTTGGGGAAGGCCCCACTGAGCTGGGCTCTTTCTGCTCTTTGTGCTCAACTCACTTCCGAGAAGTTTATGTTCCCTTGGCTAATTAGGGTGAAATCTTAATTTAACTTACATGATGTGTGAGAGCTAGGTAGAAGAGTGGGATTGTCTTCTTCAGCTATTCTATAACCTGTGGAAACACCAAAGTACCAATAAACAAACAAACAAACAAACAAACAAACAAACAAACAGTTGTTCCAGATAGAGTAGAAGTTTAAGATGAAATGTGACTAATTATTGGGTTATACACTTCTCAGAGTAATAGTACCTCAATCTTAGAAAGTGTTTGCTAAACACACATATCATGAAATTGTTTTTCATTATCCTGGTACATAGAGCTATGAGGTATTTGAACATTGACATTTTCCTTCTTGTTCTATTGGCACATTATAATTTAACCTGTTGCCAAATTATTAGCAGGTAAGCTTAGTTGTGTGCATACAATGAAGTGAAGAGAAATTTGAGGCTTACTCTCTTCTGAATTCTTATGGACTCCATGAGATTCCTGGTAAGTTTCTCAATTTGTTTGAAAGTCTTAAAGACTAAATTTGTAGTCTGAGTTAAGAATAACACAAAAAGTTAAGAATAGTTGAAGGTGCCATTGTTAACAGCTAACAAAAACTAGATTTAGCAACGGTTGAATGAACAGGTTCATAAACAGTTCCCTGTGGCCATGTATGGTAAACCCAAGTAGCGAGAGTGGAATAAAGTAAAACTCTCCTTCATAGGTATTTATGAGTGAGACAGAAGCTTTCTGGTCAAAGTCATTTTTCTATGTACATGAAATTTCTGAAATGATCCTCTTCATATTAGAAATTGGAGTCTGTGGATCCTTGAGAAAACTGTTCTGTACTGAGTACACACACACACACACACACACAGAGGTGACTGACAGTTCTGTCAAGATGGCTTGCATATGTGGTGACACAATCTGCATCCCAGTCTTCAATGGGCTTTGCCAGCGTTGCTGATCTTGTTCATTGAGCCGTGTGCATATGGCCCACAGACACACACAGCACTAGCACCAGTCTTCACTCAGTCATCCAGGGACATATAAAAGTCATGAATATTCAGGGTGCAGATTTTCTCATGATCATTCTTAAGGAAACATATTGTGGAAGATAATCAAAACTAAGTGAAGCAGAAATGATAGACGTTTCTTTTTTTAAAAAGGATTCCTTCAAACAGTGGCAAAATTGGCTCAATCCTTATGTTTTTTTTCCCCATTGAAAGATTCTCTTAGTGAGGGGGATTGTGAGGTTTTAAATGGTGTTCATGGAAAGCAATAATCATTTTTTTTTAAAGATTTTTATTTATTTGACAGAGAGAAACACAGCGAGAGAGGGAACACAAGCAGAGGGAATGGTAGCAGGAGAAGCAGGCTTCCTGCCGAGCAGGGAGCCCGATGCGGGGCTCGATCCCAGGACCCCGGGATCATGACCTGAGCCTAAGGCAGACGCTTAACGACTGAGCCACCCAGGCGCCCCAATCATTTTTTTCATTATAAAAAATAATAGGATGAAATGGAAAGTTGGAAAATAATGATGTTAGAAGAAAAATGTAAGGAGAACAGGTAAAAAAGACAATCACTTGTTCTGAAGGTGGTTATTTAGCTACTGAGCAAAGGGTTCCTTAAAAAATATTGAGTAATACTGTACTCATGGGTCCACCTCAATTCCTCCTGAATCAGTTACCAAAAAGAAGTGAACTTTTATGTAGTACTTTCTGTGGTATACTATCTTGCTTTATCATGAAAACAAAACAAAACAAAACAAAACAAAACACCTTACAAATCCACAGGTCCACCATTTCAATTTTAACCCTAGTCTGCTGCACTTGTAGAATGCCCTGGCTTTGGCCACCTGGGAGTTAGAATTACATTGAGGTCATCTGAGAGCCCAGTTGCATGGAGTCTGCTGCGGGAGGTAGAAAAGAAATAGGAGATGTGGCCCTTGTTCTCAAGAGGCGCACAATTTATTTTGAGAGAAATTGCCTCACCCTTGCACACATATGCCCTTGAGCTGTCTTTGAAGCAGGGATTATTTATCTAAAGTTTACTGGGAAAGAAAAAGCTTCTTATACATTTCTTTAATTTGAAGATCCAACAAATCAAGGAATTATAGAATGTCAGAAGCAGGAAGGTCCATTAAGAATCACTCTGGTCTATCCCCTTGAAGTGCCAATTGGAGCGATCATTCCTTTGAAACACCATGAAGGAAAATTGTAGAGCATTTTTTGAAATAGAAATTAGTAAGCTACCTAGTTATTAATCAGTTTTACTTGAGCAAGGTTGAAGTGACCAAAATGTCTAGGCTAATCTGAATGCCAAGGACAAGCAGAGATTTTTAATCAAAGGAACTTATGTCTTTTTTTTTTTTTTTAAAGATTTTATTTATTTATTTGACAGAAAGGAGAGAGATCACAAGTAGGCAGAAAGGCAGGTAGAGAGAGAGGGGGAAGCAGGCTCCCCACTGAGCAGAGAGCCCGATGCGGGGCTCGATCCCAGGACCCTGAGATCATGACCTAAGCCAAAGACAGAGGCTTTAACCCACTGAGCCACCCAGGGGCCCCAGAACTTATGTCTTTAACCTTGTCTTTTTGAGCACGAAAGAGAAAACTAGAAAATTAACCTCAGGGTAACATGAGTAGGAATTATATATGTATATTTTTCTGAAAACAGTCCATAAAATTTGACTGAAGATCTGACATAATTGACACCTTAAATTAGGAAGTTATAAAAGAACTTGTATTCCATTTTGTATATGAATTCAGAAAACACTGTCTTTTCCTGGAGTAAAAACTTTTAACAACCCAGAGATGTGAAGTGCACACCACTTGTACAGTACAAGTGCACTTGTACTGTAATAGTCCTGTAATGTACTATTATTTATTGTCCTGATGACGACAAGGGGTCTCGCAGAGGCTAAGCAATTCTGAAGGTTACAGAACTTCCGAGTGGCACAACTACCAATTGAAACTCTGTCTGACCCCCAGAGCCAGGGTTCAGGATCCTGACCGCAGCCAGCTTGTTCCTAGCAGCTAAGGGGTAACATCTGAAAATGGCCTCGCCTACCCAAATTTACAGAAAAAAAGCAGAGGACTTCTCTCCCTACTTTTGTGTGGCAGGAGACCCCATTAGTTGCCCACTTCAGGGTCCCTGGCTGCCCTGAATCCTGGCTGTGAGTCATCAGGAGAAAAAATGATCAGCTCACCACAGGTTTGGTTTGGTATTGCTTTGAACTTTGATGTTCCTTCCCAATCCACCTGCTGTTCTTTTTAGAGCCCCCAACACCTGTGGCCGTTGTTATGCTGTAGCTGCATTCAGTGAGACAGAACTTCTTCCACAAATTAGAAATACATATTATTTATAGAAGGGGAAAGACTTGAGAAATAGTATAGTCCATCATCTGTCTTTTTAATTTTTTAAATTTTATTTAAATTCAATTCATTAACATATAGTGTGTCATTAGTTTCAGAGGTAGTTCAGTGATTCATCAGTTGCATATAACACCCAGTGCTCATTTCATCATGTGCCCTCCTTAATGCCTGTCACCCAGTGACCCCAACCCCTCACCCCCCCCCCCTCCAGCACCCTTCAGTTTGTTTCCTATAGTTAAGAGTCTGGTTTTTCTCCCCCTCTGATTTCATTCTATTTTATTTCCCCCCCTTCTCCTATGATCTTCTCTTTTGTTTCTTAAATTCCACATATGAGTGAAATAATGATAATTGTCTTTCTCTGATGACTTATTTTGCTTAGCATAATAACCCCTAGTTCCATCCACACCGTTGCAAATTGTAGGACTTCATTTTTGATGGCTGAGTAATATTCCATTATATATATATATATGTGTGTGTATACACACACACACACACACACACACACACACCACATCTTCTTTAATGATTCATTTAACAGCTCTTTCTGTAGTTTGGCTATTGTGGACATTGGTGCTATAAACATTGGGGTGCAGGTGCCCCTTTGGATCCATTTGTCTTTATATCACAGAATCACAAGACTTCCAGACCAGGAGCTTCTTTTTTCTTAGCAATCGATAGAGAAGGACTTTTCATATCATTCTTTCCTAGCTTCTTCCACTGTTGGATCACTGGGAAAGAAAAAACTGGATTAGATTATAAAAAATCTATAGGTTTTGGTCAGAAAATTAGTTGGTGGTCAGAAAATTTTATAGATAAGGACAAAATCTTCTTTATTGGTAAAGGAAATTCTTATTTAACATTTCACTTAATAAAATTCACCAAATTTCGAGTGTCTAAAATAGTTGGAAGTCTGGTATTTTGAGAAAGGAACATTCTCGTTATCTACCTCCTTCTGCTAGTAAGGGTCACCACTTATTCCTCATTATTAAGCTTGACAAGCTAATTTGACTTCTCTTTGGAGAATTTGCTCTTATAACAGAGTCCATCAAGAGAAGTTTCCTTACCTGTCCTTAGCGCTGAGCAGGACAAACATCCAATAAGTCTCCTAAAAGTAGGATGAATTGTCTTGAGGTTAGAGCCTTTAGAAATGAGGCACTAAAGTTAAACTTAAGGGGTATTAACATTTTTCAAGAAAGAACAAATGGAGGTGTTCTGTCTTTCCGGATACACACTCCACTCTGAAAACTTAGCCTGTTCATCAGAAATCCCCTCACTCTAATTTTTTGAAGGCATAGATATTTTGTTTCCATGTTTCATTGCAAATAATTGTCCCTTGGGCCCATGGCTCTACTATTTATCTACTATTCTAGTAGAGATGCATTTCTCTACTATTAGGAAAAGTTCATAGAAAGACACATCTCTGAATAGTTCCAGCTTCTTCCTCATAACCTAATTCAATAATGCTTAGCAATATCATGGTTAATAAAGTCAGTCCAGGCTGACTTGTTAACGTGGAGAGAGTAACAGGGACACAAAAATGATGTGATTTGGTGTGATGGGGGGATGATTTCGGTGTGATGTGATTTGATGATGGGGGGAAATAACTTTAGATCCTATTGATGTGCTATTTATAACCTAATCTAGTCTTGTTCTTTTTCTTGTTCCTACTCTTTCCCACATCTTCCATCTTTTTGCCTGAATGGGAGAAGTGCCTCCCATCTACCTATATGTATGGGAGTGCTTTTGCATAGAATGTCTCTGATTTTTTTCAACGATCAAGGCATTCTGTTCTTTAGTTATACAATCTAAATGTAAGCATGAAGAAAACAAAACAGTGCAGACCATGGAGAGGCAGTGCTACTAATCTGTTGTTTATGAGCTTTTCCCAGAGCAATGTGTAAAATCTGGAATTGCCTGTCAGTTATTCTACTTGACATTGCATGGAGACCTTAATATTTAAACTGCACTTCCATTTAATTTGAAGATATGGCCCTATGGAAAACAGGTGAAAATAAAACTATAGTTTGTCAGGTATAATAAGGAGCTGCCTCTTCTTTAAAGAATAAGAAAAGTCATCTGTTGATGGGTCAAAATGTATTTCCTTAAGATCTTAAGCCAAATTTTATATTTGCTCACGGAGAAGTCTTTTTCTTTCTGCTCAAATAAAAAAAAAAAACTTACTTGAATTGCCAACTAAGTAACGTTGAGTCACTGGATTTATTTACTACCAATCTGAAAGCTAAATTGGGGGAAAATAAAGACTCCTGCAATGAATAGCCAGGTGGTAGATTTGTCAAAGCACTGTGTAATTATGGTACTCAGAAAGTAATCCTCAAATCTGTTTCAAGTATCCGGCCTTAGGTAAAGGGGTTTGATAAGAGGTAGAGTGAGTACTACGGCTTTACAAACAAGGATCAATACCTTGCTTTTAGATGCACCATTTGGCTATTGGGCATAAGTGCATAAAGATTTGCACAATGGGAGGGCTCGTGACAAAGTAGTATGTGACAGCTCCTGTGTCTTAGAAATGATGCAATATTTAGTTTTGATTAATTGCATGAGAAGGTGAATGTTATGGGTTGAATATTTGTGTCCCCACAGAATTGATTGGTTACAACCCTAACTCCCCAATGTGGTAGTATTTGGGGAGGGGGGTCTTCAGGAGATAACTTGGTTTAGATGTGGTGATAAAGGATGGAATTATAAGAAAAAGAAAGAGACCAGATCTTTCTCTTTCTGCCATATGAGGATACAGCAAGCCAAGAAGAGAGTCCTCATCAGGAACTGAATCAGCTGGCAACTCAATCTTAGAATTCCTAGCCTCCAGAACTGTGAGACGGAAATTCCTGTTACTTAAGCCACCCAGTTGATGGATTTTGTTATGGCAGCCCAAGCTAACTAATCCAGTGAGCTGCAGAAGTGAAAATATAATAAGAACATTTGAAATTACCACACTTTCATTAGTTCCTGGCTTGGTTAGAGTGTTATGTAGAAAGAAAGAAAATTTTAAGCTTTTGAAGCTGCTTAAATTGAATCTTAATAATGCTGAGGAAAAATAATTGATAGACGTTGAATTGCATATCATTACTGGCAACTGTTAAGCTTTTGACTTTCAAATAAAATCACAGATAGACTAAAACCTCAAAGCAATATAGCCTAAATTAATTTTCAGATTTATTTTTTTATTTTCAGAGTTTTATGTAAGGCATTTTTATAGCATTTGGTAATTTTCCAATCACTTTGATATGGACTGTTAGAAATTGTTATTTCAACTGAAAGTAAAAAGGGGACCATGACATTGAAGAAATAACACAAAATTTTTTTTATTCCAAACTATAGTAATATATTTTATGTATGTATAGTTCACACAAAGAATGGATAGTAAATGTGTGGAATTGGAAATTCAGAAATATCTTTTAAATATAGGGAACTTACATTGCACTGATATCTGAAAAATTCAAGATTTTCCAAAATAAGAAATTAAAACATTTCCAAATCAGTGTTGAGTATGCTCAAAGATATTTCCTTCCAATTTTTTTATGTGAAATCTTATCAAGCCTCCAAAAATTGCATCAAATTTTAATTTAGCTCATACAACTCTGCCTAGAGAACTATAAGTTGTATGTGCCTGTGTTTTTTTCTTATAATTTTGGAGCAACCAATTTGAAGGACTCCTTTTTTAAAAGCTTGTTGAGTTCCCTAGGATCACCTGACTTAAGCATTTCGAATATGAGCCAGACACTGACTTCAGGTGTGAGTGAGAGGTGTGTAATTCCAAACATGTGGGGCACTTTATATAGATTATATACACATTCTATAACCCAACTAGCCATCTTATTATCTGAAAACTAAAAACAACAAACAAATCCCCGAACAAACCAAAACCACAAAATAAAATGACAACTCTGTACAAAGCTGAAATATGGATCTAAAGCATACAGACAGGAAGGGAGAATAGGGGGAAATAGGAGGAGATGAACCATGAAAGATTGTGGACTCTGAGCAACAAACTGAGGGTTTTGGAGAGGGAGGGGTGGGGGGTTGGGCGAGCCTGGTGGTGGGTATTGAGGAGGGCACGTATTGCATGGAGCACTGGGTGTGGTGCATGAACAATCTTGTAACACTGAAAAAATAAAAGTATTTGGGGGAAAAAATAAAAATAAAAAAATACAGGCTACAATAGAAGAACTGCCTTGCCCCGACCTGGGGCCATATGCTTTCTCATGGCCTGAATCCTAGTCCCTCTTTGCCTACTTGACTCCCATAATTTTGCTTTCTCTCTCCTACATCATCAGTTTCTTTAATGAAATATTTCTATTAACCTAAAAATGCCATACTTCCCATCTTTGAAAAAAGGTTTTTTTCTCCTCTTTCTTTTCAGCTATTGATTCCTTTTTCTGTTTTCTAAGAAAACTCCTGAGAGAGCTGTGTAAGCTCACCACCTCGACTTCTCCGTCCTTTTTCTGACTTCATACCATTCCTGTTAGACATGCATCTCTTACCACTAGCTCCACTGAAACTTCTTTTGTCACGGTCACTACCAGTCTCCACATTACCAAACCTTTGACCAATTCTCAGCCCTTACCTAGTTGATTCCTCAGAAACTTCTGATATAGCTGTTTTTGTCCTTCTTGAACTATTTAGGTGGCTTCTAGGACAATATCTTTTGGGTTCCTTCCCCCTTTCTGGCCACTCATTCTCAGTCTCCCATGCTGTTCTTTCTGTTCTTCCTAATCCTTAATTGATGGAATTCCTCAGGATTATTCCTTCAGCCTTTCTTCCCTAACCATTCTTACTCCTTAGGCAATCTTATCAATTTCCATAGCCTTAGATAATATCCTAAGCTTCCAATTTCCAGATTTTTTTTTTATTATTTTTTTAAAAGTTTTTTTTTTTTTTTTAAAGATTTTATTTATTTGACAGGGAGAAACACAGCGAGAGAGGGAACACAAGCAGAGGGAATGGTAGCGAGATAAGCAGGCTTCCTGCGGAGCAGAGAGCCCGATGTGGGGCTCCATCCCAGGACGCTGGGATCATGACCTGGGCTGAAGGCAGACGCTTAACGACTGAGCCACCCAGGCGCCCCCCAATTTCCAGATTTTTATCTCCAGATCTGATTTCTCCCCAGAGCTCAGACTCACATATTGCTATTCTATACCTCTTATGGGAATTTCAATTCTAATTTGCACAAAAATAACACTTAATAATTCTTTTTCAGCCTGCTCCTCCTCTGTCTTCCCAAACCTAGCATTTAGCACGTGATTTTTCTATTACTCAGGCCAAAAATGTTGTGCCATCTTGACTACCCTTTTTTCCCCAATATATTTTCGAGACCTATTGACTCTACTTTCAAAATATATCTTGACCCCAACTTGTTTCACTTATTTATCTTGTACAACATTATCCCAGATTCACTAAGATAGTTTATATTCTTAAAATTTTAATTTTTCTTTTTAATTTACGTCTTTAGGCCTTCTGAAATTTGTGTATATACTGTGAGGTTGGATTCTATTTTTTTCCTTCTCTTTCTCTTTGTAGTTAAGTGTTCTGGTGCTTTCATTCTGCCTCTGGGGGCACTAGTCCATGACCTGTTTTAGAATGATATTTTACTTTTGTTCCATGATGATATTGTGAACATCAGGAATCTAGTTACAGAGCCAGAAATTGGCTTCTCTCAGTTTCTGGTTGTGAGGCTGTGTCTATGTCACCCTACTTCCTGAGGTTCAGAACTTCCAGTAAAATAATTGCTTCAGGATGTTAAATGATAAGCTCTCTTCATAGAGGGGAGTTTATTTGAGCCCTGGTTTTAAGTGGTTAGCATGAGTCTTGTCCCCAGTCCTATATAAAATCTTTTGGTCCTATCATCCCACAGAAAATCAGCTCTTTACTAGCACCTACTTCCCATCCGAGTGTCCATGAAGCTTGGATTTAAGGTCCACTGTTTTTATTTTATGTTTGATCCACTGATAGGTTAAACATTCAGAGCCTAATTTTACCTCATTCTTTTTGTCTGTTAATATTTTATCTATATTTGTTTCAAGTAGGAGAGTTGGATTAAGGCAGATACTCAGAGCTATGTGGATTGGAAGTCAAGGATTGACTTTTGGTGATAACCTTTGACTGCAATGCTTCAGTCCAAACAAGTAGTTCCAAAGATGGCATTTAAGTTGCCAAGGTAGAATGATGGAGAAGGTACTTTGAGCCAGGAGTAGCTTTACATATCTTTCAAATCACATAAGCATCTGCCTGTATCATCAAGAGAGCTTAGGAGCAGTTGCCTGACTTGAGAGACGGAAGCAGAGGATATTTTCTTCTACAATTACATGTCCTTGAAAATATAATTAATGATATAAAAACAACCTCAGGATGAGTGGCTTCAGATGAAGTATAGCACATTATTGCTATAGTATTGTAGCAGAGTTTTGAACCACCCCCTCAATTATTTCTAAAATATCAATTAAAATGTATGGAATTGTAATTGTAATTGTGTGTCAGTAACCCAGTGTACTAGATGTTTTCATACATTATATATTTGTATCCTCATTTTATAAATGGAATCTCAAAGGATTATATTACTTATCCAGGTGTGGAGTAGTCTGGATGTGAATTCCAGATTCCAATCTGTTTCATGTTGTTACACCTTTTTATTTTTATTTTTTTATTTTTTTAAGATTTTTATTTATTTGACAGAGAGAGAGAACACAAGTAGGTGGAGAGGCAGGCAGAGAGAGAGGGGGGGAAGCAGGCCCCCTGCTGAGCAGAGAGCCCGATGCGGGGCTCGATCCCAGGACCCTGGGATCATGACCTGAGCCGAAGGTAGAGGCTTTAAGCCACTGAGCCACCCAGGCGCCCCATTTTTAGTTTTAAAGATTTATTTATTTATTTATTTATTTGAGAGAGAGAAAGAGAAAAGATGGAAAAAGAGAAGTGAGTAAGAAGCCCGATGCAAGGCTTGTCACAGGGCTCAGTCCCAGGACCCTCATGACTTGAGCTGAAGGCAGATGCTTAATGGACTGACCTACCCAGGCACGCTTCATGTTGCTATACTTTTATAGGTGAGGTGAGAAGCAGTGGGCCCCACAAGAAAAGAGGGCTAATGAAACTGATATTAATATCTTTTTCTTTTTTTCTTTTAATTTTCTTATTTATTTATTTTTAATTTTTTTCACCAAATACTTTTATTTTACTTTTTCAGTGTTACAAGATTAATTGTTCATACACCACACCCAGTGCTCCATGCAATACGTGCCCTCCTCAATACCCAACACCAGGCTCACCCAGCCCCCCACCCCCACCCCTTCAAAACCCCCAGGTTGTTGCTCAGAGTCCACAGTCTCTCATGGTTCATCTCCGCCTCTGATTTACCCCCATTCACCCTTCCTTTCCTTCTCACAATGTCCTCCATGTTTTTCCTTATGCTCCACACATAAATGAGACCATAAGATAATTGACTCTCTCC
>CM053605.1:140599329-140623274 GCA_028646535.1 Procyon lotor
AATTTAAAACTGTACTGACACAGAATGTGGTTTATTACTACCAATTATAATGAGTTAAGAAAAGATATTCTGGGGAAAGGAAGAAATTTAAAATGTAAACAAAAAATTGCTATTTCTACTCAGAAAATAAATGAAAAGATCACAATCATTTTGTTAGCAGGCATTAATTCTCTAAATCACTTGGGATGACCTTTCATTGTCCTTTAGTGAAATACTGGTCCAGGGATCTAAAAGAGATAAAGTAGTATCCTGTGTGCCTGACATACTCACTAAGAAGGTTTGATATTCCCTTATATAGTTTTTTAGGAGGAGTAGGAATATTATTTTGGTCCTGTCAACTTTTCATTACTGCATGCTATTTTTAAAAAAGATTTTATTTCTTTATTTGAGAGAGAGAGAGAGCATGAGTGGGAGGGGTAAAGGGAGGAGGGAAGAAGGTTCCCAGCTGAGCAGGGAGCCGGACATGGGGCTTGATTCCAGGACACTGGGATCATGACCTGAGCAGAAGGCAGATGCTTAAATAACGGAGTCACCCAGGCACCCCCGCAAAAGTTTTATTTATTTAAGTAATCTCTACCCCCAATATGAGGCTTGAACTCATTACCATGAGATTAAGAGTTGCACACTCTTCCAACTGAGTCAGCCAGGTGACTCAGCTTTTCCTTGTTTTTAAAAGCTAATATTTAAATAAGTTTTGTATTTTTTAAACTAATATTTTCAATCAAAGCTGCCTCAATATTGTAAAATTTCAGTCAGATTCTTAAAGCTAAAGTTTTGTCACTTTGTGTTGATTTCCAATTAATCTTGTACTTGAGGTATAAATGTCGTTTTTAAGGACATTACAAGTTAATTGAGGAATTTCACCCCACATCCCTTTCAATCACATGGAGTTGCTGCTTCTGGTTTTACAGTGACTCATTTTAACTCACAACTAAATAAAACCAAGAACACTGTAGATCTGAACTATTGCAACCTAATCTTGAGATTATTAAAAATACATGAACCAGATGGCAACCCTCCAGGGTACATCATCTGATGCAGATATCAGATTAGAAGTTTTCTTTCATAAGCAGACTGTTTAATACCACACTTTATTTAGACCTCCATTAAAAAAACCTGTGCATTGCATATGAAATTGTCTAGAGGCCAATTACTTAAGGGCCTGACCCAAAGTGTAGGAAATAAAAAATGTATTAGCCAATCTGTAACAAACAGAAGTGCTCATTAAATTAATATTAGTACAAAAACAATACCCTGTATCACCCATGAAATATGCATTGGCTTATGAAGACATCATTTCACTTCAATGGAAGGCCTTTAATCACAGTGCATTTTGAGCAGTTGTATTTTGGATGTGAATGTTTCAGCCTAACAAGCTTATTAAGGAACTCATGTGTTGTAACACATCCATAAGGTATCTAGAGGATATTTCAAGAGATCCGGGCTCTGTTTAAGTAGTTCTATGGGGTTGAGGGGGAAGAGGGATCCAAGGCTGCAAATTGAGTCTTTGCAAAAATCAACACAGATCATAGCAGAGTGGCATGAAAACTTGCCTCCTGACTTAATTCTTTTCTAACACACTAAATTATCCCAACGAAAACTGGCGTTCCTCTTTGTGAATGAGCAGCAGTCATGTTAGTCAGGGAGTCTTGGATTCCATCTGAGGATTATTTGTTCTACCTCCTGTTTGTTTGTCTGCTTCCCATCGTGTGTCTGTTGTTATTCAGCCGAACTCTGACTGAAACCACTTGTCTTCTGTCTGTTGCTGCTCCCAGAGCACAATGAGGACACGTAGCCTCCCTATCACTCACTGCCTGGACACTTGAAAAAAAAATCAATTTGAACTGCTTCAGCGATGTCAGGTTTATATACATTTAAGAGAAACAAAGCTTGCTCAAATTTCTCTACTTTTTACACTTGGCTAGGAAATACCTTTTCAGTTAGTAATTGAGTTGTTTCTTTAATATTTTATAAAATGAATGTTTACTGTAAAAAATTGAAAAAGTCCATGTCACACCATTGTTAACCCTCTGGTAAATTTCATTTCGTCCTTTAAATATGTATATGTACTTATTGGCCTGGTCTATTTAGTGATTAAAAAACATGTATTAATCGTGGACCATGCTGTACGTTTTGAAAAAGACTGAATAATGTGTGTGTGTGTGTGTGTGTGTGTGTGTGTGTCTGTATGCTACTCTCTGTATTACTACTCTCAATTGACTTACAGTTTGGTGCAGAGATAAAGTGCAGAAAATAACTATTTGAGGGGCACCTGGCTGGCTCAGTCCATTGGGCATGTGACTCAATTTTGGGATCATGAGTTTGAGCCCCACATTGAGCGTAAAGGTTACTTAAAAATTCCTTTAAATTCTCCATCAGGCATGTTAGAACCCTGGTCATGGTCTTATCCTCTTCTTTCATTTGGGACGAATTCCTCCGTCTTCTCATTTTGTCTATGTCTCTGTGGCTATTTCCATGTGTTAAGAAAGTCGGCTCTTTCTCTAGCTCTTGAGGGCAATGGTTTTATGAAGAAGAGGTCCTTTAGTGCCCTACAGTGTAATGTCTTCTATTCCTGAGAGCTTGGCACTTCCCGGAGTGTCCTGGCCACTTTATCCTTCAGGCCAATTGTGTCCAGAGGTTCTCTTTGCCTGGTATGGGTGCCTTGGCCTGAAGGTGTTGCCTTTTAAGTAGGTGTGCTCTGGTTTGCTTGTGAAATGAGAGCTGTCACTGCTGCTACTGGAAGGAAAGCCTAGCAAAACTCCCAGGTCCGGAGATGTGGTATTGGCAGGGGCTTGGGCTGGTCTTCTGTGGGGGGAGGGCCTGCTATGCTGGGACTAAGGTGAGTGTGACTGAGAAGAGTTGTTCTTCTGGGACACAGGTGGCCAGGGCTTGGTGTAAGCAAGTCAGGCAGTCAGTATCCTGCTGTGCGGCTTCCCACAGATGGTTCTGTGGTGCAGGGGAAGCAAGTGGCACCTGCCAGTTCCTTTTTCCTACAGGGGTCTCTGTGTGAATGCTGTCTCTCTGGACACATGCCGAGATGAACAGCTAACCTCCATACTTTGTGCCCCAGGTGCTCTTCAGACTGCTGTTTCCATGCTGTCTGTTGGGGACTCTTTGCCCTGCCCTTTTCTCTAAGAGTAGCCCCGATGTTCTATAAGCTCTCTCAGAGCCAGGCATGTTGACCTATAAAACTCTAAGGGTTAAGCCTTGCGGTTGCAAAAACTCATGAAATTCAGGCCCTCTTGCTTTCCAAGCAATTGCTGTGGGGATTCATTTTCCCCTGAGCACTCCCGTGTGTTCGTCTCTCACACTTCCCTGTAACTGTGGCTCTGTCCCCACCACACTAGCCATGATCCTTTTCTCTCCCAAGCAACGTCTCCACACTTCTTAACTTCTTCAGTGTGACTTCTTTTCTATCTTTACTTGCTGAGTTTGTTCTACCAGCCTTCAGATCAATTTCTGGGGTATTTAGGATGATATAATTATCTAGTTGTATTTGTGGGATGAGGTGAGCTTAGAGTTCTCCTTCTCTGCTACCATCTTCTCCTCCTTGCTCTGCAGAATTTTAATGTTAGCTTTTTATGAGCCGTAGAAAATTTTATTTATTTATTTTGTTTTGGCGGAATGATTTTGTGATGTGAAAATTCTGTGCTATCCAGATACCACTTTTTCATGGTTTTAATATTTACAGTTATCTCTTTAATGGATATGGAATTTATTCTGATGTGTTTTATGATGTGAGTAGAATTTAGATTTTTTTCGTGAATAGTAAAGTTTCCTAATATCTTTTGTTGAATAGTTTATATCATCTTTTTTTTAATCCCAAATTTTTAAATAATTTTTGGACAGTTTAAAAACTTTTGCTATATACTAAGTTGTACTTTTTGGGATATTTTGATGCAGCCTGATCTGGATAGAGAAAAATAAAAATATTGACATTTAAAGAAGCTAAATAAATTATACTTTATCAATTGCTTTTCCTTTTCCTATGTTTATTTGCTTGCCATTTATATTTATCAAGAAATATAATCTTTGGCTAATTTATAATTTAAAAAATTTTTGTAAGAAATTTTATTTATCAAAGGAAAACAAAATGCTCCTAATATAAATTGTTCTTAAAAGTTTTTTTTTCCTTTTCTCTCAGATATAAAGACACCCGATGGTGTATTTTCACGCTTTCATTTTTCAACTTTTTAATTGACATATTTTGCCAATGTCATTTGTAAAGCCTTTGAATGCATGTACATCCACTCTTTCCAACCACCTGAGGAATTGCCCCAGTGATAGTTTCATGGGTTGGAAAGAATTCTGTATTTCAGTTTATTTTGTGATTTGATGGCTATCAGAAATGGTGCTGCCAGTAAAACACTATTCTTTAAAAAAAATGCAATAATTAAGCAGGAAGCATCTTAAAATACTGCAATATATAATATATTCAGAATTGCTATTTTTGTTTATCAGTGGCAATTCTGGGCCATTTCTGTGCAATCTCTTTATCTTTTTAGAACCCAGATTTTAATGAGGAGGAGAGCAATTGCCTATCAAGTTAGGGTTTTTTCTGTTGATCTTTTTTTTTTTTTGCATCGACCTCCAATAAGCAAAGTAAAATTAAGTAGTTTACTTGGAATAATTTGGGGTGATGAGAGTAGGTGTTTTGGAAAGCAATTGAAGTCAAAAGATCAAAAAAACTCAGATGGAAAGAAAGCCTACAGATGGCCAGGGCAGTATCCCATCATCCCTGTCTTTAGTGTATCTAATAAAATATATTTCAGTGATTATAAATGAGACATAAAAATACCTCTGTGCAAAATTTTCCATTTTTTATTCTAAAAGTTTAAAAGTCTAAAAAGGAGAGCTTTAGAGACTGATAGAAACAGAGATCTTCCCATCCTCTAAAGCTGAATTTGGAAAAATGTATCATCCAAAACATGTACAGCTGACTAAAGTAATTCAGTCTATTTTATTTATTTTATTTTATTATTTTTTTAATTGAAGTACAGTTGGCACAAAATGTTACATAAGTTTCAGGTGTACAACACAGTGATTTGACAACTCTATACGTTATGCTATGCTTACCATAAGTGTAGCTGCCATCTGTCCCCATACAAGGCTATTACAATACTATTGGCTATATTCCCTGTGCTTTGTCTTTTATTCTCATGACTTATTCGTTCCACAACTGGAAGCCTATATTTCCCACTCTCCTTCAACCATTTTGTCCATCCCCTTACCGCCTCCCCTCTAACGACTATCAGTTTGTTCTCTATATTTATGAGTCTATTTCTGCTTTTTGTTTGTTCATTTTGTTTTGTTTTGTTTTATAGATTATTTGACTTATTTTAGAATGTTCTGGAGTCAGGTTGAGATTTTTCAGATCCTCTTGTCAGGTTGAGATTTTTCAGATCCAACTAATATTCTCCATTGGGTACATCAGTAAATCAAGAGAGGAAACTTGTAAGCAAAGATATTTGGTCTCTTAGCCTCTTTATGTCCACAACAACAATAACCATGATGACAAACAACAGCAACAGTAAAGACATTCTTTGCACTTATGTAGCATGTACCATTCTGAACACATTAGATATATTAATCTATATCACTGTCCTTTGTAGTTACAATTAGTATTTCTATTAACGTATGAGAGACTGAGTCCCAGTGAGGTAAAGTAACTTGTCCAGTGTAACTTACGTAGTAGGTAGAGTATAATTTAAAGAAAAACCTGAAATATATGAATATCAACAGAAGAAATATTGAAAAAAAATAGATTTTGAATCTGTTTGTTAGTACCCAGTTGGCCAATTTTAAGTCTCCTGGTTTTGGTTTTTAACCACTGAGCACTGATTTTTGGAGGTAGGGTTGGGAGAGAGAAATGATGATCATGATTAATAAGAAATCTCAAGGCTCTGAATATTTCTGGTTAAATACTGCTCACTTAATGAGTAGGAAGCCCATCATTACATCTGGGAAAGTAAATTGTAATGCATTAAATGGAACAACAACTCTTGATATTCAGTGGTTTTTCAATGTCTAATTTTCATTTTTTTCAATTGAAGAAATATCTCGTGTTACTCTCAGTTTCCTTATGACTTCAAACAAATAAATGAACTTTCTTTTGTAATGATGCTTAAATGAAGAGACAATATACTTTTCTAGTTGTTGACATTTTGTTATTGCCATTGTTCACATACTGCATTTTAGAAACCACTTTTTTCTTTTTGATACTTAAGAGAAATTGCATTTGCCTACATTCCCACATTGTGACCAAAAAAAGAAGAAACAAATATAAAAATTTTATCTCAGCTCAAGTTTGGAGAAAGTAATTTCTTAAAGACAAACAGGAAGATTTTCTTCACTGGTTAATATTACACAGGACAGGCTAATTCTGTAAAAGTTTTGGCAATATATTAATAATGTGGTTTTTAATACTTTTCTAGCACAAGATCCTATAAATTGCTTAACCAAACATAAATAATTCTCTTCAATGGAGCATAATTTTTCTTTTTCTGTCTGTTTCTGTCTCTCTCTCCAAGGATTCTCTTGTTCTTCAGAAATTCAACCAGAATAGGTTTCAGGTGGTAAGAGTTAAGTCTATATTACTAAGGACAGCAATAATGTGTCCTTAATAGTCTGAACAAATAGGCCATTTGCCATATGTTGTCAATTCCATGACAGCAAATAAAATGATATGGTAATTATTATAACATTCTTGAATTTTGTTATAAATATCATGATAGGTTATTATTAAAGTAAATTATTAAATGGTTCCATAAGGGATACATCAATTAAAATAGAGAATATACCTTTTTATTCTAGACATATCTATATTTAAATTTTTAAAAAGATTTTATTTATTTATTTATTTTAGAGAGAGGTAGTGGGGAGGAGTAGAGAGAGAGGGACAAGCAGATACCTCATTGAGCACAGAGCCCAACATGGGGCTAGATCCCACGGCCCTGGGATTATGATCTGAGCTGAAATCAAGAATTGGATGCTCAACTGATGAGCTATCTAGGTGCCCAATATATTTTTATGTTTAAATACAAATTCACTAAACAAATTCAAATAATACTTATATATAAAGTAAAATGCAGTAGTATTTTAAGTTTCAACCTCACCTCTGATCACTCCCTTCCCTATATGCAACCACTGTTAAAATTTAGCATGTATCTTTCTACAACTTTTTCATAGCCTATAGATATAAGTAAAGAGGAAAATATGGTTATAGCTATATAGTTCTAGGATTTTAAAAGATGTGAGGTCTGGGGCACCTGGGTGGCTCAGTGGGTTAAAGCCTCTGTCTTCGGTTCAGGTCATGATCTCAGGCTCGGAGATCCTGCTTCGCCCTCTCTCTCTGCCTGCCTTTCTGCTTGTGCTCTCTCTCTCTCTGTCAAATAAATAAATAAAATCTTAAAAAAAAAACAAACGATGTGAAGTCATACCATATCAATTGTTTTTTTTACTTGAAATATGTTTTGATGATATTTGCAAATCAATACATTTTAAGTGCTAATTTTTCTTTTTAAGGATTGCCATTTTTATTTAAACCATCCCCTACTAGAGTGGACATCTGTGTACACACAGTCTCTGTGAGGAATTGGGATACAGAAGCACAAATTCAAATAGAAGCATCAGCCAAGCCCTGAAGAAGCTTTGAACCTACTCTCTGTGATGTATTCTAGTTTCATACTTCAGCAATCCATATTCCTTTCCACATCCTCTGAAATTGTAACTTCTCTTCTGTCTTGTTTTCTTCCAGATACATTCCATAACATATCTGGTCAGTTGTCCTAGGTTGCAGTGATTTTTATGATGTTCTTCATTCTGTCAGATGACTTTCACAAATCCCAAGTCATCTGTTAGTCTTTACATTCTGAAGCTGTCTTTCATTTCCAGAAGGCAACTTGAGTCATGATAAACCTCCTACTTTTCATACTTAGCCTGAGGCATTTCCTTCTTTCTCTTTGAAGGAGGTTCAACATTATCACTTGCATACTTTTGATATCCAGTAGTGTTGATACTATTTGCCAGAACACAAAGTAAATGGCAGAAAAAGAGGTCTCAGCTGAGTAAACAACACTTGTTGCAGAATATACTTGACACTGGGTAAAATGATAGAGCAGTCTTAGCTGCGATGTTTATAATTTTGGCTGGGATTCTCAGTAGAATATGCTTCACCAGTTCTCAGTGATTGAGAACTCAAGTCATTGGAAGAACACAAATATCCATTCATTGACACATACACATTGTTTATTGTAAAGGATTGCAATACACATATCATATACAGATATTTATATATTATGTATCAGTAAAATACTACAAAGATAAAATTAGCATAAATTAGCATTGCATGGGCATGGTCACTGTATTATATGTGCATATGGATCTGTGCATGCACATGTAGATATGTTTGTAGCAGAGATTTCTGAGTGAAAATGCTGTGTAAGAGGTGATGAGGGACTTACCCTATTGCTATTAGAAATAGAAACTAATCTTTTTAGTGCTTAGTTCACTATCTTTGCATAACATACAAACAACCTTCCAATCAAATATTTTAATTCTTCAAGGGACATATAAGAAGTGTATGATGTAAATCTGACCTTTAAGGGTATTATCGTCTATGTGTAAACATTTTACATTTTAAAAAACTTAGATAAAAAGTATTATTTTAGATGGCATTGAGTATGAAATTATAATAAAAGTTTAGGGATATGAAAAATTGACAGGGCTTTTGGATCAAAGAAGACTTTTGTTTGAGGATATTAAAATTATAATCTAGCTTGTTATAGACCTACTCTCTTAAAAAGACTACTTGGAAAATATAGACAAAATTAAAGAAAAACGTCTGTCTGAAAATATCAGAGGGCTGTCCAGTCAGCAAGGATTCAGGAGGGCAAGAGCACAAATGAAGAAAAGGGCAAAGCAAAACGAACATTTGGTACCACTTTTCCTTTCAAAGCATTTGCCCATTCTAATGGGGATTGCTGACTTTCTTAGAAGCTGAGAAAAACTTCTGTCAGTCTTGGGGTCTTTAGGGTCCGACACTAGAGTCCAAGAAGGAGGGGCCTAGTACACAGCCAAGTCTTCCACTTGGTATTAGTGAAGGACCATACCCTCAGAATCAGAGAAACCTTTTGTAAAGAACAAGCTTCACAAAGCTGAAGCTTTGCTCTGAAGCATCTCAACATCAGCTGGATTATGCCTTATCTTAACAACCTATGAGGAAGCCCATCCAGAGACTCAAATTGGCTCCACAGTCTTTCATATGAAGTTTCTGACTCTTAGTCATAAATTACTACACATGGGAAGGAAGGAGATTACATAATTAAAAACTATGGAAAACAGTCATAGATCCACAGGAGATCCAGACATTAAAGTCAATGAACAAGGACTTTAAGATAACTGTGCACCCCAGTTACTGCAGTTACCTGGTTCATTAGGGCATGGATGCAAACTTACACAGCCAGATTCACTGGTTCCTGTCACCTGCTGGTGGTATCTCTCAGGCCACTTGAGTTTACTTCTTTTGCTTTAGGTAACATTTTCTCTATGTGAATTTCCACTTAAAATGGCACTTCTTTCTATTGCTTGCATGTTTATAACTTGTACCTGAAAATACCTTTCTGAAAACTGACAGTTCATCCCCAATTCTTCATTTCCCAGCACTCTCAGATGGCTTCCTTCCAAATCTTTAATCCCTTTTCTCCCCCTTAAAATCATAGAGTCATCAGGGATCTTAAGGGAGATGGATACTGCCACCATTTTAATTGGAAATAGCCTTGGGAATTTCTGAGTGTCGTACATACAACCATAGAAAAGTAGAGATGGGGATCCTGGATACTTTTCAAGTTTGTTTCTTGGTAATAACTTTGTCATATTTGGATAGTGATTCTCAGTCCCATAACAGCCGGGAATTAGACCAGGTGATATTTCTCGTACAGACCGTGGTGTTGAACACCTTCACTGCTCTTCTGAACCTACCTTCGGTTGAAGATTTAAGGGTCCTGCTGGTGAATGGTTGAACTTGTCTCTTCAAACAAAACATCATGCTATTTTCACTTATATTAAGTGTTATAGACAACTAAGACTTATTTTTTAATGTCCATGATCTGCACAGAATTCCATATGTAGATGTTTGATGGTAGTAGGCAGGGGGATCTAAAGTCATTTTTGTAAGAGAAACCATGTACTTCATTTATATTTTTACTGTGTAACAGGCCTTCCCCTCTTTATCTGGTATCATTACTTCTCCACCCCCATTCTTATTCCCTCATTGATCTAGTGAAGTGGTCAATAAAACTATCTTGTCTTTATGGCCAACGGGATGGGCTTCTGGTCAAGGGTTGACAAGGCTGGGTAGTTAGAATTCCTTTTTATAGATATATCATCGCTTTCCCTACACATCTACCAAATGAAGCAGGAAAAGGTATCAGAAATTTTCTTTTTTTAATTATGGGGTTGATAGCTGGAATTTTTTATGGCCATATTTTGCTTTCTGTTCATCTTATGGACAGAGTGAGACAGAGAGGCCCTTTGGTCATTGACCTCTGACTCCAGGTTTGCCTGCGACCAGTTCTAGTTCTGAATCCCCACTCGTGTGAACCAGCACATAATTTTTCTTCATAAGGCAGGTTTAAATTGTGTTTCTGAAACTTGAACTTGAGAAAGTCTTGCATAATCCAAATATGAGAATGGATAGAAATGACTCAAAATGAAGAACTATTTAAAAAAGAGAACCTTTTATGATATATGCAACAATGAAAAAGCTCATCAAATCTGAAGCAGCTGTGACACAGCTGAAGTAGAATTGGATTCTAAGGTCTTTACCATGATCCTGCTAACTTCATATATATGATGCTTAGAAAATATTATACGTATTTTTTATAACCATAATCTTTAAAATCCCTTTTTTCTTCTCCCTTTTAAAGAATAAGAATCTAGAGTAAAAATAGAGCTCAAGAAAAAGTCATTCTTTCAGCATAACTTAAAGTTCTGTATCAATGAATTACTTTATGTTAAAATGATTTATAATTTTGAAAATTATTATATAGTAGGGATTATTTTAAATTTTTTAAAGCATTAACATATTTACTTGTACCCTTTTATATATTACTTCTTTAAATATTAAAAATATCTGATGGAAATAAAGCTACATTAGAAATATTGGATAACTATTTTTTTCTCAAATAATTTTATTTTATTTTTTCAGTGTTAGAAGATTAATTGTTCATGCACCACATCCAGTGCTCCATACAATACGTGCTCTCTTCAATACCCACCACCAGGCTGGCCCAACCCCCACCCCCTACCCTCCAAAACCCTCAGTTTGTTGCTCAGTCCACAGTCTCTCATGGTTCATTTCCCGGTCTGATTTCCCCCTATTCACCCTTCCTTTCCTTCTCACAATGCCCTCCATGTTTTTCCTTATGCTCCACACATAAGTGAGACCATAAGATAACTGACTCTCTCTGCTTGACTTATTTCACTCTTCATAATCTGTTCCAGTCCCGTCCATGTTGATACAAAAGTTGAATATTCATCCTTCCTGATGGAGTTGTAATATTCCATTGTATAAATGGACCATATCTTCTTTATCCATTCATCTGTTGAAGGGTATCTTGGTTCTTTCCGTAGTTTGGCGATTATGGCCGTCCCTGCCATGAACACTGGGGTACATGTGGCCCTTCTTTGTACTGCATCTACTTCTTTGGGATAAATACCCAGTAGTGCAATTTCAGGGTCATAGGGTAGATCTATTTTTTTTTTTTAAGGTTTTATTTATTTATTTGGCAGAGAGAGAGAGAGAGCGATGATAAACAGGCAGAGAGGCAGGCAGAGAGAGGGGGAAGCAAGCTCCCTGCTGAGCAGAGAGCCAGATGCGGGGCTTGATCCCAGGACCCTGAGATCATGACTTGAGCTGAAGGCAGAGGCTTTAACCCACTGAGCCACCCAGGCGCCCCTGGTCGCTCTATTTTTAATTTCTTGAGGAATCTCCACACTGTTTTCCAAAGTGGCTGCACCAACTTGCATTCCTACCAGCAGTGTAAGAGGGTTCCCCTTTCTCCACATCCTCTCCAACAATTTTTGCTTACTGTCTTGTTGATTTTGGCCATTCTAACTGGTATAAGGTGGTATCTCAGTATGGTTTTGATCTGAATCTCCCTGATGGCTAAAGATGATGAACATTTTTTCATGTGTCTGTTAGCCATTTGTATGTCTTCTTTGGAGAAGTGTCTGTTCATGTCTTCTGCCCATTTTTGGATGTGCTTATCTGTTTTGTGAGTGTTGAGTTTGAGGAGTTCTTTATAGATCTTAGATATCAGACCTTTTCTGTAGTGTTATTTGTGAATATCTTCTCCCATTCTGTGGGTTGCCTGTTTGTTTTGAGAAATATTGGATAACTAAATCTTGACTGAAATGAGTTCATCTGAAACTGTGAAAGAGTTGTTCATTTATCAAGATCAAGAGGTGATATGTTAATTTGTTTAGAACATAGGAGGGCCATCCCTATACATAGTCAAATATATTTGGAAGATTATTAGAAATTAACCAAGTTTGATGAAAATGTTATCAAAATTAATTAAATATAATCTGTTATACTGAATAGTTTGAACCTTTCTTCTATTTTACTGAATAGTTTGAACCTTTCTTCTATTTACTTCTCAAATAGTAAATATCTTTGGTTGACCACAGATATTGTAATTAGCAGTTTCTGTGTAATAGGTTGATTCTCTCTGTTGCTTTTTAGATATATCATTTGCCCCAATTCTAAAGGCTACCAGACTGGTGTGTTTTTGAAGTGTTCAGTTTCATAATTTTCTGTATCATTCCTCACTGTCAAAGTCCTTTCTACTTCTGTCTATATGCTAGCCTTTAGCAACCTTCTAGTACCATCTTTTTTTTTTTAAGATTTTATTTATTTTTTTGAGAGAGAGTGAGTGAGCGAGAAGAGAGCATGAACTGGAGGAGGGGGAGAGGGAAAGGGAAAAGCAGACTCCCCAGCTGAGCAGGGAGCCTGACACAGGGCTCTATCCCAGGATCCTAGGATCATGACCTGAGCTAAAGGCAGATGCTTACCTGACTGAGCCACTTAGGCATCCCTTCTAGTACCTTCTTGTTTTCATCTCTCTCATCATTATTTTGTATGTCTCACATGAACTTGGTAACATCTATCTTGGCCACCCAATAGTTTCTTTGGCTTATTTCCTGATTCTGGAACATGAGGCTGGTAGACAACAATCCCTGAATAAATGAAAGGGTCATGCACTTCCCTTTTAATGATGAAAAAATTGCTGCCTGTTTTCACATGGCTAAAACTGGCAGTAGAAGCCTCTGATAATGTTGAAAAAGTAATCATATCAGTAGAAAAGAGAATGTTTTGATACATTATAGAAATAGAAGATATACTCAATAATTTTTCTTTTAATAAAGGAAAGCTTTTATAGAGTGCCTTTATTTCTTTTTTTGTTTTGATTTGAAAAGTCCTAAAACTAAGGGCTTGTTTATTGTATTTGTAAAAGGTTAAAAACACATGAGCATTTCCTCCAAATGGAATCATCAATAATTCAAGAACAAAGTACAGAAGTTTATAGAATATATAAATTTGCCAAGCCAAAGATAACACAATCTAGAAACTCACCAGGGAAAAACTAAAATGACAGATTTGGTTTATCATCACCTTGCAAATGTGCAGTGTTAGTGAACACTTGACTTCATTCTTCTAAAATATAAATAGTTTTTAGTTAGCTGAAGACATTGACATATGGAAGGTGTTAGGGAATTTATGCCAGATGAATAATTATTTAATAAATTATTGAACAAGTTATTATTGGACACTGACTATACCCACAGCACATTCCAGGTGGTGTGGGGGAAGTAGTAGTCAAGGTACGTCATGTTGTTGCTATGCCCATGGGACATCCTGCCATTAAGTTACAACTGTTTCCTGTTAAAGAAAAAAGGTATCACACTTTAAAATGATGGTCATGTATTTTTTTCAATTTCTAAATGGAGTACTAGAGATAGTAGGAAGAAGTGGGACAGTGGTCTAGCAATGGAGACAAAGACTTTCTCTAAGATGTGTCTGATGAAAAGAAGTCTTAATAGAAAAAAAGAATTTGAGTTTTGGATGATCAGAGAGGGCCCAGAGGATTTTTAGATTTGCCTTTGGCTTAAAATAGCAAAATGTCTTATTCTTCATAACATTGGAGAGATAGAACAGGCTTATGAGCAGAAACAAAAGAAATTATTCACTTTTGGCTCTCTTTTTTGTTGTTGGTTGTGTTTGATTAACCTCTCATATGAAGGTGTACATTTGTAGTCAGAAGGGGATTTCTCTATAAGAACGGCTTGCTCTGATCCACACATTTTCAAAGGGTCAAGTATTCTCGGAGATTCTTCTGGGCAAGAAAGAATATGAGGAAAGGAAGATTGAATGTAAGAAAGTAATATTTGGTGTATTTTCATCGGTGCCAGGTAGATAAAATATCCTTAAATAGCTTTAACACAAAAATATATGAAGATATTGGATAATTCTTTAAATGCAAAACTGAGCCCAAAAGAAATACATGAGATTTACTGGGGCCAATGATAAAGAGGAACTTGAAAATAGAAAAAAAAATTCTGAGTAGAGGCTGTTCTGCTGAATTTGTGGGGAGCATTATAAATCTTAGCAATCAAGAGACCTGAGTCATAATGGCTGCATGAAGGGGGGTAGGTAAGATTTAGGGCTCCTAAAAAAGGGGGAGTTCAAATTAAAACATTCAAAGTTGTAGATTTCTTAAGGGACTACATCCTTATGTAATATGTCTTCCTCTAGCTAATAAGGTGTTAGGCAAGCTGACTTATCTTGGCTTTTTCTTTGGAAAGATTTTAAAAAAATATGCTGTGATAATTTGTCACTGTAGTTCTGTTGTCACAAGATTTGGACTTGGATTTATGTACTCATGTGATCTTAGCAAAAAAATAAATATTAATATTTAAAAATGGGTCTTGATTGACAGTACTCTGGTAATACCTAACAAAAGCAAATATAAAATCCCTCTAGGGAATTCACTCTAACTTAGATCCTTCAAGTTTCTCACTGATGAAATTTCATCAAACATGAGTTTATAATCTAAAATTAAATATACAAAAGGAAACAATCATTAATTAGTTATAGGCATTGGAGACAACAAATAGCATATTTAGACCACAATGAACTTAAAGTAATGGGTTTTTCTGGATATCAATTATAAAATAAGTAATTTTGAAATAATAAAAATGACCATAGATATAATAAAAAACATGAAACAGAAGATACCATTAGAAGACCTCCAGATTTGGAAAACAGTAGTAGTAGCCTTTAGAAATTTGATGCAATTATGAAGCACGATGAAATAGTCACATATAGAGTACTACATCCAACAATTAGAGAATATACACATTTTTTTTCTCATCTACACATGAAACATTGGCAAAAACTAACCACATTGTGGATTTATAGAACAAGTTTCAATAAATTTCAAATAATTTATATCAGACAAGCAACATTCCTTAACTACAAGGCAATTAAATTAGAAATCAGTATAAAAAAGACTAAAGGATAATGGAAGGTGAGTTCCTAAATGGGGAGAGGCAGGAAGACCTGGCTGGTGGCATGAGGCAAATGTGTTTTCCCACACAGACTTGCTTCACATCACTACTGTTCAGCTTATGGCTTTTCACATGAGAGCTTTTGGCAAGTTATGGTACTTTTTGAATGACCAAAATGATACTAAAGAAATACATTATAAGAAGGGCTGTTTCTGCATTATAGCTTCAAAAACACAATCACCAGTTTATTTCTTATAATAGTTTCTCACTAGAGAAATATTATATAAGGAAAATTTAAATTGTGTACCATGTTTAGATGACCCCAAAACATTTCAAGTATGTTTATTTAGCAACAGTGTATAGACTATCAATGATCCCGGTATTGAAGAATAATAAATAATAAAACAATGAAACATAGTGGGATTTCCCTTGTCATATGCTACCTTACACTTCCTACTTTCTGTCCTAGTTTATTAATTAATATAATTTTGGATGATCCCCTCAAGTCTTCTGGAAATACAGTCACATCAGTTGCAAATGTATTTTTGTCTTTTTCTTTCTTACACGAACTTTATTTATTTAAAGATTTTATTTATTGCATAGAGCACTGAATGTGGTGCATGAACAATTAATATTGTAACATTGAAAAAATAAAACTATTTGGGGGAAAAAAAAGATTTTATTTATTTATTTTAGAGAGAGAGAACACAAGCAGGGAGTAGGGACAGAGAGAGAAGCAGACTCTCCACTGAGCACGGAGCCCGATGCGGGACTCAATCCCAGGGCCCTGGGATTATGACCTGAGCCGAAGACAGACACTTAATCAACTGAACCACCCAGGTGCCCCACCTGCATGCATTTTATTTTTGCTTCATGTCTCACTGTACTGATCATTGCTTCCAAATAATATTAAATAATAGTGATACTAAGTATCGTTGCTTGACTCATGGATTTAATGACCATGTTTCTACTGAAACAATTTTAGCAATAGTTGTTTGAATATGTTCTCAGTTTAGTCATCAATTGTCTTTGTGTGTGTGTGTGTGTGTGTGTGTGTGTGTGTGTGTGTGTCTGTATTTTCCTTAACTTTGAACTATGTCAAACATACAGAACGTTAGGTGAATAACATATATTCCTGTTATCCAGCTAAATAAAATCTTAACATGCTGCCATATTAATTTCAAAACATTTTTAAGCAAAACACTATGGCCACATTTGCAGACCTGTCTACCCTGCCCCACAACACTACTAGGTACTACTATGCTCAAAGTAATGTTTATTTCTGTAAGTTCCTTTAGACTCTTACAATGTGTGCATGTATCTATACATTATTAATAGCATTGTTATTCATATTTTTAAACTTGATTCTGCCTGTCATTTTGCAGCTTGCTTTTTTCATCCATACTATGGCACATAGATATATGAATCATATATATATGATATTAGATTCTAGCTTATTTATTTTAACTGTTATCTATATTTATAACATATTTTTATATTTACAAAATGCTTATTTATCTCCTTGTCGATGGACCTCTCACCTGTTTCTTCTATTTTTGCTGTTATAATCAATACTGATGTGAAGATATATGGTGGGTATATGTGAGAGTTTCCCTAGAGTGTATATCTGGAATACTGGAGCAAAGTGTGAGCATCTTTACCTGCATTTGATATTGCTAAATTTCTCTTCAAAGTGGCTATGCAATTCATATCCCACCAGCAGAATATAAGTTTCCTCCTTCCATGCCCTTGAAAATTCTAGTTATCATCCCATGTACACATTTTTGTCTATTTAATGGGGGGGGTTCTTTCATGTACATTGAACAGATTACTAGTGAGTTGAGCATCTTTTCAGATTGGCCATCCAGATTTCTTTATTCTGTGAATTCATATTCTCTCCCCACATGTCTTCTTATTACTGACATATAGGCATTATTTGTCAATTTTAGGTATGACTCCTTCTCTGATATAAACATTAAATTTGTATATTCCTAATCTGTGGCTTGCCTTTTTCCTTTGATGATAATGTTGAGCAAAAGTTTTAACAATTAATGGAGTCGAATTGAACTATTCTTTCCAGTTTGTGTTTTTAGTGTCTGGCTTAGGAAATCCTTCTTTACTATTTCCTTCATAAGGATGTTTTTCTATATTTTCTTCTAAAAGTGCTTTAAGCATTAGGCTTTTTATAGCCTGGAACTAACTTCTGTGTAGAATATGATTTAGGAATCCATACTTTTCCATAGAGATAACTAATTACTCTAGTGATTACCATGTATTGGCCAGTCTACACTTCTCTCAATATGTATAGCCACTTCTGATATATATCAAGTTTCCATATTTGAGTGGGTTGCTTTTGAGCTCTCTAGTTGGTTTCGTTGTTCCATTGTCTGTCCCTGTGCCATTGGTACCATACTGTCTTATCTTCTGATATCTTGATATCAGATATCATGAGTGTAATGTTTCTGCTTGGCTCTTTTTCAAATTTTTGCAGATACTCTTTAGTGCTCTCTATGAAGAACATGAACTTAAGGTGAATTACATCAAACCCTATAGAAAGAGAATGTTGGGATCATCAATTGTCTTTTGATTTCTACTTCATTTTTAGTCAGCATTGGCAATTTGTTTTTAGTAAATCATTCACTGTGTAATGACAATTTTAAACATTTTATTTTGTAATGTTTTCTGTTCCATTATGTGATTAGTTCATAGATTTTGTTTTTGTTCTTGATTGATTTGCTTATAGTTTCAGCATTTTATTAAATTTTCAAAAGACTAGCTTTTAGATTTATTAATTCCACTGTGTGTGTGTGTGTGTGTGTGTGTGTGTGTGTGTGTGTGTGTATTTCTGTTGTCATGTTTGGAAATTCTTTTTTTTTTTTAAAGATTTTATTTATTTGACAGAGAAACACAGCGGGAGAGAGAACACAAGCAGAAGGAATGGTAGCAGGAGAAGCAGGCCTCCTGCAAAGCAGAGAGCCTGATGCTGGGGCTCGATCCCAGGCCCCTGGGACCTGACCTGGGCTGAAGGCAGACGCTTAATGACTGAGCCACCCAGCCGCCCCATGTTTAGAAATTCTTTCCCCTAGTTTCCATTGGGATTGATTCTTTGTATCTTTATAAAATTTGAAGTTGGAAGCTGAGCTCATTTTATTCTTTTCCCTCACCCCTCAATAATAAATATCTGTAACTCAGGGCATTTATATTTGAACATACCATTGTACTCATACCTGGTCTTTGATATATTGTGTTCTTATTATTTTTCTTTTTTTTTATTATGTTCAATTAGCCAACATATATTACATCATTAGTTTTGATGTAGTGCCCACTTTATTAGTTGTGTATGACACACAGTGCTCATCATAACATGTGCCCTCCTTAATACCTATCTCCCGGTTACCCCACCTCCTCACCCCCCTCCCTTCTGCAATCCTCAGTTTGTTTCCCAGAGACCAGAGTCTCTCATGGTTTGTCTCTCTCTCTTATTTTTATCGATTAAAAAAATAATTAGTGCTATTTTTTCTTACTGTATTTTCACTTGACCCAGAGTCATTTAGGAGAGGGCTCTTTAATTTAAAAGATGTATTTTCATAGTTTAAATTGATATTATTAGTTTATGTTTTTTGGTGAACTATAATCAGGCAATATGTGCAATAAAATTTCTGCCTTTTGAACTTACTACATTTTCCTCATGACCTAAGACATCTGTCAATTCTAGCATAATGTAGTATCCTGCATTTTCAAATCTAGTTTCTATTGTGCGACCATGGCATAACCAAAGCCAGTCAATATGATTTGAATAACATTTCTTAATCAATTGTATACTATTCAGTTTATGTTAGGAAACCTTGTGCCATGGAGAAACACTAATTCTATTAGATATTTAATCATAGTAAATATAGCTAGTGAAAGTAGTTGTGAAGCTGGCTTTTTACTGTGTCAGAAAAATGCTGTAATTTTTTTTTTTTTGAGGCACAAAGCAATCTTATTTTTAGCCAATCATTTGTTAGATGATTAGGGTCAGTCAAGATGGGCTCATTTTATGATCAGAAAGATGATGAAGGTATTAAGGTAGGATTGAACTACTCTACCCAAGAAGATGAAGTGAATTTGGGATTTTTTCACATTAAACTAAAGGAAAAGATATGGTTTAATGTCCAAGAAAATTTTTCAAGGAAGGAAGACAGCAAAAGTTATGAGACAGAGTTCAACAAGTTAGAATTACCAAATGACTTAGTAGTTACATTCCTGCACATATACAAAAAAGAATTAGAAACAGGTTTTCAAAGAAAAATGTGTATACACATATTCATAGCAGCATTGTTCACAATAGGCCAAAATAGAAACAACCCAAATGTCCATCAGTGGATGTATGGGTAAACAGGATACGATCTAGCCACACATGAAATATTATTCAGCCATGAAAAGGAACGAGATGCTGATGCATGCTATAACATGGATGAAACTTGAAAATATTCTAAGTAAAAGAAGGCCACATATATATAATTCCATCTATATGGAATATCTGTAATAGGCAAGTCCATAGAGAAGAAAGCAGATTTGTGGTTGCCAGGGGCTGTGGGGGAGGAAAATTTGGACTGATTGCTTAATGGGTATGGTTTTCTATTTGCAGTGATGAAGAAGTTCTAGAAGTGATGAAGAAGTTCTAGAAGTAGATATGATGGTGGTTGTACAACATTGTGAATATACTTGATACCACAGAACTGTACTTTAAAATAGCGAATTTTTTATCGTGTTACACTGAAGTGTATACTTTAAAATAGCATACTTTGCATTATATCTATTTTACCACAATACATACATTTAAAAGAAAAAGTTACTGAGTTGAAAATTATTTCAGTCCTGACACTGGTTTATCTTGAGAAACTTTTTCTCCCTGTAATTTAATTCAAACAGGCCCAGTTAAAAGAAATAAATTACCCATTTATTATCTTAAAAAATTTATTATTTTAAAAAAGTTATGGCAGAGGAAGATGGGGCCTTCCAATGGCTATCAAAGAGAGGACTAGGCTGTGAAAATTCTCCTAATGAGGGCTATTTCTGGAAGGAAAAAAGAAATCAATAATAGCGATTGCCACTAGGGAAAGAAACTAGAGGGCTAGTTGGGAGGAATTGCTTTCTCTTTACACCCTTTTGCACTTTTTGCAATGAGAGTATATTCCTTATTAAAAACTGATTGAAAAATTTCTAGTGGTTGCAAAAGAAGAGATACTTTAGAAAGTAGAAGTCTAATATTTACTTTTCAGTGTCACTTGCTCTGAAATAACCTCTTTATTTTCTAAGCTACAATAAAGCCTATTACATACGGGTACCTATAAGGTTGTTTATCATTTTTTTATTTTATTTTTTTAATCAGAGAAAAGGAATGTGAGCTACTCTGAGCCCAAGTGGTTAAATAGAAGGGTAAAACCATAGAAGTGGAATAAGACCGAGAATAATAATTCATCAGAAGCAGAGAATTGGGGCACCTGGGTGGCTCAGTGGGTTAAAGCCTCTGCCTTCGGCTCAGGTCATGATCTCAGGGTCCTGGGATCAAGCCCCGCATCGGGCTCTCTGCTCAGCGGGGAACCTGCTTCCCCCTCTCTCTCTGCCTGCCTCTCTGCCTACTTGTAATCTCTCTCTCTGTCAAATAAATTAAAAATCTTAAAAAAAAAAATCTTAAAAAAGAAAAGAAGCAGAGAACTGAAGTATAAGAAAAATATTGAGGTTAGATTTTACCCATATATAGGATGGGGGTTCGAGCTCTTTTAATAGAAATATTCATTAAATATTAATATTCACTTAGTTTGATTTTGGTTAGTAGTACATATAGAAAAGAAGAAACTGCATGAGTTGTGGATATCCAAACTGGAATTTGAGTTGCTTATATTATAAAGGAGTAGAACTGACTTCTGTGTATAGTTTGAAAAAATCTATAAAGATAATAGCAAGGGATGAATTTCAGTTGTATTTGAGCAGTGATAGTGTTATTGGAATAACTTTCCAAGATGAATAATTACAAATGAAAGATTATTAGTTCTGACATAAAATAGCTGATTGAACCAAGAAAATGATTCCTGGGTATATTTCAAGCACTTTCATGTACAGAATAGCTCTTTGTTTAATAATTAGTTATGTATCTATTCTTGCCAACTGCATAGTAAATAAAGTTGATGTTTCTATTTTTGTACTTCATGTATTTTCCCAGTGTCAGACACAGAGTACATCTTGAAAAATAAATTTTTATTAAAAGATACAACTTTTTTATTAGATGCCAGACAGCAGCAGAGAGGGAGCATGTCCTTGTCCACGGCTGCTTAATCTCTTGACTATATGATTGAATGGGTCGGATGGTATGAGAATTTTTTTTTCTTTTGCTTTTTTTCTTTCTTTCATATGGTATGAGAATTTATCCATATTTCTAAATGAAAGGGAAAGAGAGTTCCGAATTCCTGAAGTGAGAAACCATTGACTTATTGATGTTCACATTAAAATGAATATTTTTCTTAAAAATTTTAAAATTATTTTAATGGTTATCAAAGTATCATTTCTAACCATAAAAGACTCTAAAGTGATCATATGTTTATTTAACATTTTTAGGAACTTACATGGACCAGATGCTAATGGGGAGATATAAAGATGAAAAAGATATGATACATACCTTCGAAGTGTTCACAAAGGCGTGGTAGAAACAAACATATAAACAAATTTTTTTATAGATTTTTTAAAAATCTGTGGCACCTGGGTGGCTCAGTCGTTAAGCATCGGCCTTTGGCTCAGGTCATGATCTCAGGGTTCTGGAATCAAGCCCCACATCAGGCTCCCTGCTCAGAGCCTGCTTATCCCTCTCCTACTCCCCCTGCTTGTGTTCCCTCTCTTGCTGTGTCTCTCTCTGTCAAATAAATAAAATCTTAAAAAAAAAAAGATTAAAAAAATCTATTTGAGAGAGAGAGCAGAGTGAGCAAGAGAGAGCAAGGGTTGGGGGGTCAGGGGCAGAGGGAGAAGGAGAAGCAGGTTCCTCACCGAGCAGGGAGACTGATACAGGACTTGATCCCAGAACCCTGGGATCATGAGCTGGACAGAAGCAGACACTTAACCAAATGAGCCACCCAGGTGCCCCAAACATATAAACGAATCTTTATCAAAATAATGGATAAGTTCAATAATACACAATCTTTGTACAGTGGAAACATGAACATAGTATCTAGAATAACAATAATAATGCCAGATAACTGTAATAACTGTTACTTATGAATAACTGTATTGCAGCATAAATAGAATTTTCATATGCATACTTTTTCCCAATAAGGCCAATCCAGTGAAAATTTTAGACATCATTCTTCTTCCGGCAGTGCACTGTCCATATGTATTATATGTATAACTAGGCTCATAAAATTATTGATTACATTTTTGTAGAAATGTATAATGAATTATTATGTAAACTATTTAGAAATAGATGTTTTTATAATATATTTTTGACATTTTGGATGTGTTAGAAATTCTAGAGTTAGCTAAAAACTGCTTGCTAATATAGACCCTCTTGTGTAGTTTAAGATTCCGCATTTTTTTGTGATGGTTCATTTCAAATTTTACCATTTATTTATTACCCGTGTTGCCTTGGATACCATATCAGTCATGAAGCCTCTATACTAAGCTGAAAAGTGTTTTACTTTAGGATTGTCATTTTGCAGAAGGCTTTTTTCCCCTCTTCCTTTGTTCTTTAGTTTGAAATAAAACACAATGAGTTATAGACTATTTGCAAAAGAACCCTAGGATTTCTTAGCTTTTAGTGATTATAATAGTCACCCAGAATCTATAATCAGAGAGGTTAAATCACACTTTTGGTCTTTGTAGTGTTAGACCATAAATGCTTTCTATTTTGTTGAAACATTTATGACCTGCTTTCATTTTCTAATACTTTTTTTCTCTATGCAATTTGAGATGTTTTAGTATAATTTTGTTTCCGGATTGAGTTCTGTTAATATTTTTCTGAAGAATGTAAGAAGCTGTAGTGCGTAATTATGGGGTCCTTTGCTATTTCCTCACCTGAAATTTAACCATCATAAAAATTAACAAAATATATTTTATATATAAAGGAAAGTAACTTGTAACATGTCATACTTTAATGTTCATCTTTCATAAAAAATATTTCATATTCTAATATAAAATACTGTCACAGTTGTTTGGCAGGTAGCTACATATATAGATATAGATATAGATATGGGTGATATCAATATAGATAGATGTATATTTTATTAGGAATTTAATTCACAGGTTACCCATGTAATATAGTATTAAAGGAGGTAGAAACTATCTTAGAAAGCAAAGATATATGACTGCTTTTTCCCATCCTAGAATATTTGGAATGTTTGCTTCTT
>CM053605.1:140623774-140653154 GCA_028646535.1 Procyon lotor
TTTTTTTTTTTTTTTTTGAGAGCATGTGTGCAGGGAGCGGCAGAGGGAGAGGAAGAGGGAGAAAATCTTCAGCAGAGTGTGCTGAGTGAGGAGTCCGCCTGGGACTGCATCTCATGACTCTGAGATCATCTCCTGAGTTGAAATCAAAGAATTGGTCACTTAACTCCTGAGCCACCCAGGGGCCCCACTTCTTAACCATTTAGTGAAGAAAACAAGGGACATATAAGTATTCCTTCAGTTAGCTCCATCAGAGGCATTAATGAGCAATAGTTGTTGGATTACGAAATATTGATATTTTTAAAAAAATTCTCTAGGAAACAAAGTCCTTGGGTCATTTAAAAAGTAACAATAACAGCACGACCTCTGGTATTTTCTACTTAGACTTTCAAATCCTAGTTCTTTGTGACATTCCTGGGAGTTTATAAGGAGCCTAGACTCTCAGGCCACACTCCATACTTCCCGGATTATAATCTACACTTTAACAAGGTCTCAGGGTATACTGCAAGCACATTGAAGTTTGAAAAGCATTGTTTAGTTAGTAGTCTTAAGTAAGGCATCATCCCCGAAAAGGAAAATAAAATGAACAAAGGCGGGTCTCTTATTATTACATTTTTTATTATTCTTTTATAATTGTTTTATATAAAAAACAGTATTTTTAAAAAGTCTTAGGAAATGAAACCAAGACATTTGTGGGAGATGCTTTAGAGACTTTGTTTCATAATTCCAGTATTTAGGTCCTCTGGGTATTGGTATCTCTTGATTGTCTTTTTCCTTGAGAACTGGTCATATTTTCCAGGATCTTTGTATTTTTAATAAATTTGCATCACATCCTGAACATTTGATGACTCTAGGTTCTGCTAAAATTCCTCCATAGAATGTGTAGGGGTGTGTGTGTGTGTGTGTGTGTGTGTGTCTGTGTGTGTGTTATACTATATCTTATTAAACAATCAGCTTGGGTTCAGAACACATTCTGTCAAGCTTTCTGTGGGCAATGTTTCCAATATAAATTTAGTTCTTACAGTGTTTGCTGTGCTGTTTGGGTCTGTACAACATCTCAGGGTGTGAGCACTGCTTTATATTATAGATCAGTTTTCAAAGACGTTGGTCTGCTGCTTTGCATCTGTTCCATGTGCAGCTTGAGGATGAGCCAGGATTATGGACAGTTGATTGGGAATCTCCTGCACCAGCTCCCTCCACCGTAGATCCTCCCATGCTCTCCAGTTCCAAGGGGCACCATTTCACCATCTTATGGCTATAAAACTGGAGTTTCACTCAGAATTTTAGTTTCTTGTACTTTCATGCAGTTTTGCATGGCTTTACCTTCAGGTAAAAATGTCCGGGAAAGGACCAAGTAAGAGGAACTTCCCCTGTACTCTTTGGAACATGGGGCCTGTTGGTTCCCTCTGGCCTCAGGGATGTTTTTATTCTTGGGGTTTGAGGTGTCCATGTTGCTTTAGAAGCAGTACAGCTCTGTGAATGGGACAGGCTTCAGGCAGGGCTGAGGGGAATGAATATAAAACAAGCAATCAAAAACCATGTGAGGGGATTACTCCTTCACTCTCTGAGTCACAGATGTCCTCTTTTTCAAAGGGAAATCTCTTTCAGAATTTTCGGTCTTTACCTGTTGTGCAGTTGTGCCCTCTAAGAGATAAAGGGGAAAAAGACAGACAGACTGTAACCTCACCTTGAACTGGTGGTTGTTCTTCAAGTTTTGACTTGCCTTTTGAATTCAACTGCTTTCTTTTCTTTTTTTAAGCTTCTAATTTTAAAAATTTTATTTATGTATTTGAGAGAGAGAGAGAGAGCAAATCCAGGAGTGGGAGGCTAGGGACATAGGCATAGGGGGAGGGAGAAGCAGGCTCCCCGCCGAGCAGAGAGCAGGATTCGGGGCTTGATCCTGGGACCCTGAGATCATGGCTTGAGCCAAAGGCAAATGCTCAACCAACTGAGCCACCCAGATGCCCCATCTTTTTTTTTTTTTTTTTAAGATTTTATTTATTTCTTTGAGATGGAGAGAGAGAACATGAGTGGGGTAGGAGGAGAGGGAGAAGGAGAAGCAGGCTCCCTGCTGAGTGAGCCTTGAGCCCAGGACCCCAGGATCATGACCTGAGCCAAAGGCAGGCACTTAACCAACTGAACCACCCAGGTGCCCCTACTGTTTTTCAAAGCCTCCCTGTAGTTGCTTTTTCTATACTGTCCAAAGCTTTTAGTTAAAGTGGTTGGAAGAGATTTGATTTAGTGGGCTTATTCCATCTATAATTAATTTCTGATTAATTCCTTTAATAGGTATGAGTATATATATATATATATTTTAATTTCTTTAACTTTGTGGGCAGTTACTCCAGTATTTTCGGGCTTCAGAAATTTTTGTGAAATGTCAGCTGTGAGACTTATTATTGCTGTTTTTTTTTTTTTTTTTAAAGATTTTATTTATTTATTTGACACAGAGAGAGAGAGATCACAAGTAGGCAGAGAGGCAAGCAGAGAGAGGGGGAAGCAGGCTCCCTGCTGAGCAGAGAGCCCGATGTGGGGCTCCATCCCAGGACCCTGAGATCATGACCTGAGCCGAAGGCAGAGGCTTTAACCCACTGAGCCACCCAGGCGCCCCCTTATTGCTGTTTTGAATAAAATGTGTCTTTTTTTCCCCATTGGCTGCTATTAAGATTTTGTCTTTGAATTTCTTTTCCCAGCAGTTCAACTATGATGCTGTATTATGTATTTTTCTTTGCTACCATTCTGTTTGGATTTCATTTTTCTCACATCTGTGGCCCTTTGTTTTTATTTTTGGAAAATTCTCAGAAATTAACTCTTTAAATTTTGCTTCTGGTCTGTACTCTCTCTCCCCTGTCTCCTTTCTGGGTGTCAACTTAACCTATGTTAGACCTGGTCACCTTATCCCATATGTCTCTTAAGTTCTTTTTCCTTCTAGTTTGTCTCTATAATTTCTCTGAGTTTCAGAATGGGTTTTTTAAATGGACCTATCTTCTAGCTCACTGCCAATCTTCTCTTCAGCTATGGTTAATCAGTTGGGAAATTCATCTATTGAGTTCTTATTTTCAGCTGGTTTTATTTTTATGTTCAAGAATTTTCATTTGAGGGGCGACTGGGTGGCTCAGTCATTAAGCGTCTGCCTTCAGCTCAGGTCATGATCCCAGAGTCCTGGGATCGAGCCCCGCATCGGGCTCTCTGCTCAGCAGGAAGCCTGCTTCCCACTACCATTACCTCTGCTTGTGTTCCCTCTCTTGCTGTGTTTCTCTCTGTCAAATAAATAAAATCTTTAAAAAAAAAAAAGAATTTTCATTTGATTATTTTAAGAATTATTGTTCTTTGGTAAATTTTCTATGTCCTCATTTACCTTCTTGCATATATTTATTGCATTTAATATCTAATATCTAATAACTCCAATAACTGAAAAACTTCTTAGACCCTTTCTATTAACCTTTCTTGCTCTTCATCCAGTAACTTGGTATTCTGGTAATTTTTTATTAAATACCAGTCAAATGTGTAAAAATTGTTAAGGCTTTGGATGATGCTATCTATTTCTATAGGTCACTTCCTTTAGATTTTGCTATAGGAGGAGAGGATCACCATACTCTCTTGAATTGAATTAATTCAACTTGACTTTCAGTATTTTTGAGACTTGGTATATTTGTGATTTATAAATACTCTAAGTTACTGTTCTTTATGAGTTCCAACTTAAAATTGAGGTGTTTATTTAGTCTATTTTGCCTTATTAGGCTCTATCAGTATTATTTTTCCCCTAATCCATGACACTACTGATAGCTCAATTCCCGCTTTTGAAATGAGGAGAAAAATAATGTTGGGATGTTATTATGTCAGTGGGTTTTTCTTTTCTCTTCATTAGGAAGTTATCTTGCCTGCCATGGCAGCTCTTCTAATGTTTTAGGTAGATGGTTTTTTATATTTTATCCATGTGCGTGTGTATGTGTGTGATCATTCTATCACAAGTTGGTCTATCTCTGCCAGAAATAGAAATCCTGTAAAGGATTATATTTTGATAATTTCATACTAACATTTTGCTCTATAATAAACACATTAATGTGGACATATGTATTTGTATAGATGCATGATTGTCTATGGATATGTACATGTTTGCGTTATTGATATATTTTATGTTCTAATGCCAAAAGGGGTTATATTTTCTTCAGCTTTCTGTATACACTTTACTCTCTGTGAACTTAATAAACCACTCACCATAGAAATACTTGTCCCTTAGGGCACCTGGGTAGCTCAGTGGGTTAAAGCCTCTGCCTACAGCTCAGGTCATGATCTCAGGGTCCTGGGATCCAGTCTCGCATCGGGCTCTCTGCTCAGCGGGGAGCCTGCTTCCCACTCTCTCTCTGCCTGCCTCTCTGCCTACTTGTGATCTCTCTCTCTTTGTCAAATAAATAAATAAAATATTAAAAAAATGAAAATAAAAAAAGAAATACTTGTCCCTTTAGAAGCTCTTCTTAGTATCCACAAAATCACATTTTTCCACATGAGCTTGGTAATAGGCATAAAGGCACAAAGTTTTTAAGACCCGGTGGAGCAATGTTATGAGACTGTCCACATGAGAACTATTATTCATCAGAGTTACTTTGATTTACCCTAATTACTATATCCAATATTTATTTTCTTTAGTGATTCTATTAGTTTTATATTTCCTGATTCTTAGAATCTCCTAAGTCACTTTTGTGATTGTTCTATAATCAATATTAGTTTATTTCCATATCATTTCATATTTTTCCTTAACCAAAATATGTTGACTGGAAAAGACATATCAGGCTAGCCATTCTATCATACTGACAGAGGTAGCGAACATTCTGATATTCACTTTTATTTGTGACAATCTTGTGATTCAACCAATTACAGAATTCATGTGAGACCAAAGCCAGGCACAGATTTTGCCCAGGAAAATACTGCACACATGGCCATCATTGCAGCTAGTCGGATATTTTTAAATTAAGGATTTAATTAAAGTATTTTACTCTAAATATTTTGATGTCAGGAGAGTTGGGGCAGTGGACTTTCACCTACGTTTTATTTTTTCCCAATTTATTAAAGTGGAATTGCCAAGTAAAAATTGTATATATTTAGATTGCATGATGTGATTTTTTAAGGTGTAAAATGTGATGATTTATATATATATAGACATATGTATATGTCTATACATATGTCTATATGTATGTGTGTGTGTGTGTGTGTGTGTGTGTGTGTGTGTACACATTCTATGTATGTAGTGAAAGAGAATACCACAACCAAGTTAATTAACACAATGATCATCTCACATAATTACCTTTTTCGTTTGGTGAGATCACTTAAAATCTACTGTCTTAATAATCCCTATCACAGTTCTAAAGTCATTTTTCACAGAAATAGAAGACATAATCCTAAAAGTCCTGGGAATACCAAATGACCTCAAATAGCCAAAAAAGTCTCACCTGTTTTAGAATGAAGCAATAGTGTTGATGTTTAATTAGACATGTTATAATTTCAGCAAATTCTCCCAAGTTTCTGTTGATATTGGATAAAATTAAATTGAATATATGAACATAATGTTGGTATGGTTTTATAATATTACGCATCATATCCTGAAGAAATGCATTAAGTATTTTGAATGTATGCCAAATATGTAAGTGAGTAACCACTAAACTTATTTGAATATATTTGTCAGAATCATAATTTTTTTTATAAGAGTAGCCTTTATGGTTATTTTCCCCAATGGTTATTTTTGATTTTATGTCTCCTACTCACAGCTGTACCATTATCAGTTGGAATCAGTACATAAATTAATGTATAGCCATGCTTGTGATGACAGAGTAAATCTGTCATCCAAGTTTATGTTAGGCGAATGTCATTGTCTCACTGTTGAGAATGACACATAATGGATCTATGAGCCTTATTCCTTTTGAAAGTTATCATTTGGAGAAAATATGTTTAGTGACATTTATCGAGACAATGAAAACTTCAAAATGATGCACAATGTTTGTGCCAATCAGACCGGTTTGGAGGTTAAAGAATCACTGGACAGAGAAAGGAAAGCCTTGGTAGAAGAAGGGTATCCTGGGAAAACAATGGGAGAAACTTCGGAGGACAGAATTATGTATTGATGATTGGTGCTATGGCCAGACCCACCGTTAAGTTGGTTCTAAGCCCTGGGGAGAGACAGAACATGCGTAAATGCTGAAAGAATGGTTGGAATTTATAATCCTTGTGAAAATTGGAACTGCAAGGTGGCATTTTGTCATAAAATGTGATACCTAAGGTGGTGTGGCTAGAAGAGAGTTCTAGAATGAATTCTTAAAGTAGCAGGCAGCTTCAGTGTCATGAGACGCAGTCATCGACATCAAAAGGCAGCAATCGAGGTGGAAAGTAGTACAACACTGAAGAATGCCTTTACCTAACCTCAAGGACAATACCGAGGAAATGAACCTGGAGCAAAAAGTGAGAGAAAATAGCTGACCACTTGTGGCTTCCTAGAGCCACAGGCTTGACCTCATTTCCTTGTAGATTGTTACTAGTTAGATACATTTCAGCTGCAAGTGCAAAACTGTATTTGAGTTAGCTGAAGGAAAGTACAGACATTACTGGCTCACAGAAGTGCAGAAAGGCAGGTGTGTTTGACTTCAAGGCAACTCTCAAAAGACTTGTGTATCCAATAACTGAAAAAGTTACTTTTTTCCCCTATCTTTCTCCATTTTTATCCCTACTCTCATTTATTTAGTTACATTTAAAAAAATAATCTGTCAATGTTTTTAAATAAAATAATACATATATGTCTTAATCCTCAGTAGTTTCACCTTTGGGAAATCTATTTTATAAAAACAAATGAAAACACACATATAGTGTGAATGCATTAAAAAATTCGAATGTGTGGGACTGTCTGGGTGGCTCAGTTGGTTAACTATCCAACTCTTGCTTTCAGCTCAGGTCATGATCTCAGGGTCCTGAGATCAAACTCTACATTGGCCTTTGCACCCAGCAGGGAGTGTGCTTCTCTCCCTCTCCCTCTGCATCCCTCCCACTTGTAGTCTTTCTCTCAATAAAATAAATAAATAAAATCTTTAAAAAATGCATAAATGTGTGTATGTATATTTCCATATGCCTAAAAAAAGCCCTAGAAGGATATATGCATGAAACTGTTAATGGCAGCTACTCTGGGAAAGCAATGTCTTGGTGGAGGCAGGAAGAGAGGAACATTTCTTTTTTATGTTCTGTGGTTCTGCTTTACTTAATTGTATTGCAACAAAATAATTTTTCTACTTCTTGTGTAATTTTAAACTGTAAGAAAGACTTTATAGAAAACATAATAAAGATGGTTTAAGATGGAAGTAGAATTTGGGGTTCCTGGGTAGTTTAGTCGTTAAGCATCTGCATTTAGCTCACGTCATGGTCTCAGGGTCCTGAGATCAAGCCCCACATCGGGCTCCCAGCTCTGCGGGAAGCCTGCTTCTCCCTCTCTCACTCCCCCTGCTTGTGTTCCCTCTCTTGCTGTCTCTCTCTCTCTGTCAAATAAAGAAAATCTTAAAAAAAAAAAAAAAAGAAGGAAGTATAATTCATAATTCAAAAATTTCATTGCATGAACATTTCTAGGTCAGGTTTTTACCAAACATGTACTATAAAAAGTGTGGATGAGTACCAAGTAGCCTCACTGGTTGTCATGGCGACATTATCTAATTTGTTTCATATTCTCTGTTCAGCTAATCACTGATGCTATAGGAGACTTGTCTGTAGCTTGTTTGAGCTTTGGGAAGAGATTGAAAGACAAATTCATGGAGAGACAAATGCATACAGAAATAAAATATGACTGCTTCTCTCTCCACGTTTTTTCTTCTTCCTTTTAGCCATTGTTGAGAAGGATTAACTTGGTCTATAATGACAGAGAAATCCATGGCTTCCCCAAAGCCTACTTTAGCACATTGTTTTAAAATTATAAGAATGAATGGAAAGTACATGGCTCTGGGAATTGGATGACCTGGTTTTTAGTCCTAATTCTTAAACTTACAAAGTGTCTATCATTTTATCATTTACCTAGAACTCTACAGTTTACACACTGTTTTCAAGTAAACTATTCTATTTAATCCTTATAATAACAGTGTGAGATGCATGGTACTATCACCCCTATTTTAAAGATAAGAGATCTGATTCTAGAAAGGTTAAATTACTTGCCCAAGGTGAAACAAGTTTATAATTGGAATTGCAAGAGAAATGATACAAACCTAGCTTTCCAGACTTCAAGCCCAAAGCTTGCTTTAAGATACCATTGCCTAGCAAGCCATGCCTTTTACAAATAAAACTTAAGGCAAAATAATATGACGTGATACAAAGTAATAGGGTGAATATGTAAGGTATTGATATACATAAAAATAAGATAAAGATCAAAGTAGAATTCAAGACAAAAACATCAAATGGAACAGAGGGTAGTAAGACATTTAAAGCTGCTGTCTGGATTAAAAAAATATTAATTTCTGAATACAGAAAAGTTCTTTATTAGGAATAGAAGGCTCCCTTCATAACTAGAGAATGCCTAAAATTATAGGCCATTATTATGTTTAAAATGAGACACTGAAAACATTCTAATTAAACTCACACAGAAGATGAAGGTTTCTGGTATGACTGTTGTTACCTAAAAATTCCCTGGAAGACTTCGACCAGTTATTTTTCAGCTCAACAGTTAGTTGTCATTGTGCACTCTGATAGTTTGGAGAGCTTTTCCCAAATCAGTGCTTGGGTCCAAACTCAGGAATCCTGATTACATTATTCTAAAGAACTGGCATATTTGAGCACCCAAGATGTAGAGTGAAGATGAAACCAGACAGATGAACGTTGTGGAACTTTTTTTCTCACTTTTTTTGTGGGGAAAGATATTGGCTAAATATAAGATAAAATCTTAGTCATAATTTCATGGAAATATATCTCATTTGTGGGATATATATCAATTTAAAACATTTTAGCCGTCATATTTTATTTTTACTACAATCTTAAGAGGTTGATTATGTTCCAATTTTACACATACTTACACAATGGCTTCTTCTCCAAACCTATTTAAAAATTGTTTTGCAACATTTATGGATGTAAGTCTTAGCTGAAAGGATGAAACACATTCATATTTAGCAATTATGTTACCTCTAGTGTTGGAGAATAGCCACCCCCCCAAAAAAGAGAGATAAAAACAAGAAAAAGTCAAGAATTAGTTATAATTAGTTATGAAAAATTAGAAATTACAGGTTGCAAAGATGATCTGAGGTACACAGTTTCATTATTTCCTTATCTTATAGATTTAAATTAATATTACCATTACCCATTACCTGAAACCACACAGACATTGCCAAACATTGGATTCACAGCAAATGATAAGACCTCATGCAAAGATGGGGAAATATGGCTGCAGAACTAAGAAAAATGAAAGACTTAGAGAAAAAGGAAAGCTATAAGGCACTGGATATGTCAAAGATGATCACCCTGCAAGAACTATAAGTGGCCACAATAGAAGAAAAATTTCAAAGTGAATTTTAGTAAAGAACCTTGGCAATTTCAATTTGCCAATTAAGACTGCAAGCAAAACACCAGAATATTGAGTTTCTTTCTTTTTTATTTTTCTTCCTTCCTTCCTTCCTTCCTTCCTTCCTTCCTTCCTTCCTTCCTTCCTTCCTTCCTTCTCTTTTATCAACACCATGACCCTCTAAATTCTAAGGAGAAATAGTATGTATGCAGAAAAGTCTAGCAAGAAATCACCAGTCTCGTTCCTGGATCCATTGGAGATTCATAGAACTAAATTTTTACAAGAATATGGGACCACTGAAAACTCATTTCACTCTGATTCCAGACTACAACTCTGTTGCAACCTTTAGGCATCTTTATAAAGAAAATATTTAAAGGGTTCAAATGAAGTTGTGGAATTGATGTCAGTTATAGGCTTTGGAAATTTCAAGTGGTATTGACAGGAAGGAGAAACCTGCATCTCTGTACATTAAAATTTTATGAGATCTTGTAAAATAAGGGACAAGGTGAAGTTATCTCAGAATTGTGCAAACAATAATGCCCTTCTTGGTACTGAACATGATTTATTGTTTGAATAAAGATGACTCAATTTCTAATACAGTGGATGCCAGCAATGAAGAGAATTGATGAGGTTCAAGCAGAAACATTGGAATAAGAGATTTGGGGAATAATGAATTACCTGGCTTTGAAGATGGCAATTTCTAGGTTCTGAAGTTGAAGATTGTTATAAAGCCTTTAAGACAGATACATTTTTACATTTTTCCTTCTTGCTATATAGTGAGATTTTATTGAAATAGCAGTATATATTAGAGTGAATTCATATTTTTGTGTTGCTTACTGTATATTAATATTAAAAGAAATAGAAAATATTTGCTCTTGGTGCATGCTCTAACATGAATCAGAAATCTTACAAACTCATTAGTTCCTATGTGCTTTGTACCATTTTACCAAACCATTTGTTTATATGCATATCCTGAGGTTTTCTGCATAGAAATTAAAATTGTGACTAAAATTCATTACACTCTTTTTTTACAGGACCACAAGTATGAATTTTTATTTATAAGAAAATGCTGTTTTACTTTTACTATGTACCTGTATTTACTGACATCTGTATATTTGTTTTTATATAAGTTGATTCTCGGTATTCATCGTGTTATGTTCTCTAAAATCAACTCCAACACTGAATGAATGAATATTAGGGGAAATATAGGTTTAGGTGCCTGCAAGCCTCTTTTCACATTTTCATCGACTGATCAACACTTAACTGTGTTTTAGTTTTGTGTATGTTTCTGTGTAAGAATGCTTTATTTAATATATATCGGGGGGGTTTCCTAGCTTTATTGGGATAAAGTTGACAAATAACATTGTGTGATTAAGGTGTACAATGTGATAATTTGATATTTGTATATATTATGAAACGATTACCACAACGAAGTTGGTTAACACATCCATCTGCTCATGATAGTTATCTTTCCCATGTCTGTGTGTGTGTGTGTTGTGTGTGAGTGTGTGTTGGAACATTTAAGATTTGCTTTCTTAGAAAATTTCAAGTCTATAATACAGTATTAACTATAGTCACTATACTGTATATTATGTCCCCAGAACTTCATCTTATAACTGAAAGTTTGTACACTTTGACTAAGCTCCCCCAACTTTCCCTACCACCCGATAGATTGGTAACCTCAATTGACTGTTTCCATGAGCTTGACTTTTTTTGATTCCACAAATAAGTGTGGTCATATAGTATTTGTCTTCCTCTGTCTGACTTATTTCACTTAACAAAATGGCTTCAAGTTTTATTCATATTTTTGAAAATGGCAGGATTACCTTTTTCTGTATCCATTCTTTTGTTGTTGAACATTTAGGTTGTCTCCATATCTTGGCAATTGTGAATAATGCTGATGAACATGAGGGTAATGATATCTCTTTGACATAGTGATTTTTTATTTCCTTTAGATATATACCCAGAGGTGAGATTCTGAATCAAATAGTAGTTTTATTTTTAATTTTTTGAGGAAACTCCATACGGCTTTACCCATTTATGTTTCCACCAACAGTGCATAAAGGTTCTCTTTTCCCACATTCTTTAATATTATATTGTTGACTTACTAACACTGAACTTGTGGCCAATAACTTATAACTCATGTCGAAATGAAGCATACCTAACATAGATATTTTCTCCATGAGGCATATGACAGCCTTCTTGCATTTAGGAATACTAGATAATACTTCAGCATCACATTTGGAAGCCATTTTAAACAGCAAAGTAATCCCAAAACAGCAGAAAAATGCTAAAACATGACACTAAGAAGGCCAAGAAAGAATGTTGGAATATGAGAGCTGATACAAAAAGATAGGTCTTCACTTTGTTCAACCTCAGCTGGGAACATGTATCTGAGGTGACTGAATTTTTTGCTGCACTGTGCATGCCCAATAATGAACCATGTGTTCTGATTTTGAGGTTAAAATAAATTTTACATGGAGGTGTGTTCACAAATATGGAAGCTTTGAATAAAGAAGATCAACTGTAGGTCATTTAGTACTTGCAAAAAATAGTGGGATACTACTGCATATCCAGAACTGATCAACCAATAAATCCACTCTTGGTTCTTTTTCATTGAGGTGAAATTCACATGACATAAAATTTGTCAAGTTTAATTCAGGAGCATTTAGTATATTCCCAGTCTTGTGGGAATTACCTCTGCCTAGTTCCAAAACATTTTCACTATAATAAAGCCCTACACCCATTAAGTAGTCATACTCCATTCTTTTTCTTCCCAACCTTTTGCAACTACTACTCTGCTTTATGTCTCTATAGATAACTCATTCTGATGTTTCATATAAATGGAATGATGCAATATATGACCTTTGTGTCTGACTTCTTTTTTTTAGTATAGAATTTTCAAGGTTCATCCATGTTGTAGCATGTATCAGTGCTTTATTTCTTTTTTATGGCTGAATAATATTCCACTGTAACATCCATTCTTAGCTATTAATATGTTATGATGAAAAGTACTTTTTTCCCAAAAAAATTACTATATGTTTATAAATCTCTTAGAGGGGATTCCACAGAAAAATTTGAGATATTTTTAATTTAATTGATAGTACCTAAAAGACAAGACATCAGATAGAAGACTCAAAGTAGGAAAATCCTTTTGAAGAATATATTTTCAAAGACTAGGGAAAAAATTGCTCTTGTTTGAATATTCCCCTGGAAACCTATCAATTTTCTTTCCTACTAGGTGTTTCTAGTTGCTTAATATTTGGTATTTTCAGTTTTGTTTTTTGGCTGCTCAGATGGTCCTTTCTAGGGTTTCCATAGTGTCTTCTGGTCTCACTATCTTAAGTAGGTTTAAGTGGTGTGAGTTTTGGTCTCTACCTGAAGCTCTATAGGCTGGAATTCTGAAAACAAAGATCACAAAGAAGAAACAAGTATGTGTTTTTAAAGATTAAGGCTGTAGAATAAAAATGTTTGGTTAAGATTTCTTTCTTTTTTTTTTTGGTAAGATTTTATTTATTTGAGAGAGAGAGAGAGAGAGAACAGAAATGGGGCAGAGGGCAGATGGAGAGAAAAAAGCAGACTCCCCATTGAGCAAGGAGCCTGATGCAGGACTTGATGTGGGGCTAGATCCCAGGACCCTGAGATTGTGAACTGAGCTGAAGGCAGACCCTTAACTGACTGAGCCACCAGGCACCCCTGGTTAAGATTTCTTAAAGGCAACAAATAAAACTAAATCAAACAAGGCCAAAGTTCTTAAAAATTCATAATATCAAAGTGGAGATTCATATGTAGAAATGCCTTGCTTTAACTCAAATCCATAAATTTTAATGCTGATATAAAATAGATATTTCTTACTGAAAGTTCATTAGGTTGTGGTAAACTTACAGTGATATTTTAAGAGTAGAAACCAATCAGGAATAATCATTCAAACACTTGACATAAACATATAATCTGTGAAATCAAATTGCTCTACCAGACACAAAGGGAACAGGTTAATATTTATTAACATATCATATGTGGCTATGTTATAAGGAAATGGTAGTCCTCATCTCTGGATCACACAAAGGAAATATCAGGGAGTCTACTAATAGGTGTTTGACTTTTTGACTTGTGCAAGCAGTGGTCTGTCCAGGGTGAAAGCGATTAGTAAGGAAGTAGGGAAAGGAGTCTAAAGCTTTACGCTTATTTTATTCCCTATATTGAGAGTAGAATAGATGCTTTCCTCTCTCCTTTTGAATCGGTAGCTCCAATATACATTTATTCTGATTATTCCCAAAGATAAACACTTAATAAACTATGCTGTGTTTCAAAATTTCCCATAACTGGTTGGTTTCTGTTGACCCAACATTGATAAACATTGTTAGGAAATTTTCCGGTAATAATTCTCAGTGATATAAATCAAATATAAAACTTTACCTATGCCTTCCTTATGTCCGGAGAAATTGGAGGTAATGTTTTTGTTCTGCAAAAGCCCAAAACTGTGCACACAAACAACCATTCCCAGCAGCTGACTTTAATTGCAGTATGCTACATGTCAGCAGCATTTGGAAAATTCATTTTATCAAAGACAACTCATACAAAGACATCTTGAAAGTGACAACAATAAGAAAATTTCAAAAGCTGAGAATGTGAGAACTCCTAATGGGCACTAATGTTGACTTTTTTCCATTTATCATTCTGGCAATGATTTGAGATAATTATTTTGCATGAGGGGTGGAAAAGAGATTTGGAGGAGAAAGGAATTGACACTAGTCAATCACTTACTGGGAGATTTTTAAATACCTGTGTGTGTGTGGATGTGTACACACAGGTGCACCTTGGTAGAACTAAGGGGCTAGTTTTATGAAATCTGGAACTAATTTGCTCCACTATTTAAAAATCTAGTTATGTTATATTGAGTGAAAGTGGTTTACAGTCCATATTATTATAATTTCCTTTTTATGATATCCTGGAGAACTGTCATTGACTCTATCTTTGGACCATCAACTGAAAAGGGGATAATCAGCATGCCATATGAACTCATTCCATCATTGGACAGTTCTTAATAACTGACAGACAGTTCTTAGATTCTTCCATATTTAGTATTCCTTTTGATTTTTGGAGCAATAGGAAAAATAATCTGCTTGATATCCTTATACATTTGAAATAATTATTTGATCTCCCTGTGGGCCTCTCTTCTGCCCAATAGAGTTCCTGGTTCCTTCAGTTGTTTCTCTTAATCAAAGATGTCCATATCTATCATCAACCTGATAGAATTTCTCAGAACATACTTTACTTTGTGCCTTATAAAATGATGCTCAGAATTGAAAATAATGCTCTAATATGATATGAGCAGTTCAGAACAGTGAGAGTCTTCTCTACCTTCCATGATTTGGACTCTATGATTCTATTCATGTAGCCCAAAATTAAAACAACATTCCAATAGCCATTACACTATTGGCTTATGTGAAGCTTATGGTCAATAAGTGTCAGTTGAAGTACTGGGAAACCAGATCTTTCCCTTCTCTCCCTATCCACTTCAAAGTTTACCTTGTTTTGCATCCTTTTGGATGGCTACTATCAAAATAATAGAAAATAATGGGTATTTGTGAGGATGCGGAGAAACTGGAACCCCTATGCACTGTTGCTGGGAATGTAAAATGGTGCAGCCATTATGGAAAACAGTAGGAAGTTACTTCAAAAAGTTAAAAATAGAATTACCATGTGACTCAGCAATCTCACTTCTGGGTACCTACCCAAAATAACTCAAAGTAGGATCTCAAAAAGATATTTGCACATTATTGCAGTATTATGCACAATAGCCAAGGTATGGAAGCAACCCACAGGTCTGTAAACAGATGAATGGAAAAAGAAAATATGGTATATACATACAATGGAATCTTTTTTTTAGCCTTAAAAAAGAAGCATTCTGACACATGCTGCAACAATGGAAGAACCTTGAAAACATTGTGCTTAATCAAATATGTGTGTGCTTAGGGGAATAAAATAAAGGAGTATGTGTTACTAGACCTTCTTCAGACAATCTAGGCCAGTGGTATAGGCTACACATCATTTCCTTAGTGCCTAGATGCTGTGCTTAAAATCTACCTCCTGGGACAATGTTGCATTACAAAGTGTTCTCTGGATATTTTATCTTTCTACAAAATAGAACGAACCACTGCCTTCATGGGATGACATGTTTGGTAGAGCAGAGAGCATTTCAAAGGGCTAGAAGAGGTATGAGGATACCACTAAGGACTGAAAAATTGTAACAGAGACTGGGAAATCCAGAGTGCTTAGACACAATTAGTCCATTTCACAATCACTGGGGATCAGAAAGATATATTCATCCAAGTATTGAGGACAGGGCATGTATTTGGTCCTAGACCTTTTTGATGGGTTAATTGACTACAAATAATTTAACTAGCATTTGTATTTACAAAGAACTTTCAAGTCATTTTTAACAGAAATTTATAACACATGTGCAAGGTGTTGAACATCATCCCTGTACTTTAACCTTGAATGGCAAACTCACAGCATCTTCCCAATATATTGTAAAATTCCAAGTTAATGAACTAATATTGAAACCAAAGAAAAAAATTTTATTATGTTAAGTTAGCCATTTAGTTTTTGATGTCGTATAGAAAAGGTCCTCCAGATGGTTGTATATGTTCTGAATCAGTGTCCAATATATGTGGACCCATAGCCAGAATTCATGGGTTCTTTGTTTTCTTCTTCTCTTACTCCCTTACGATGTAATATAAGATGTATTGACTTCATATCACAGTGTTTAGAATTATTAATTTTATATCTTAAGGACTTTGCTTCTGGGGAACATGTTAGTACATTTTTTGATTGTATGCTGAATAGTTGTCATATTGGGTAGAATCATGATCATATTACTATCTTTATTTGGAGTCTTTGATTTGATTGATCTTTATTTGAAGATTAAGATTAAAGAGATGCAGATAGGTGCCAAGTTGACAGGGGATGGACTAGCGATGGTTCATTTTATGTGTCAACTTGACTGATGCATGAGGTACTCAGATATTTCGTTAAACATTCTGGATGTGTCAGTGAGGGTGTTTCTGAATAAGATTATTTGAATAGGCAAACTGAGTAAAGCATATAGCCCTTTCCAATGTAGGTGGGCCTCATCCAATCCACTAAGGGCCTGAATAGAACAAAAAGACTGAGTAAGGGAGAATTAGCTCTCCTTTCTGCCTGCCTTTGAATGGGACATTAGTCTTCTGCCTTCAGACTGACTCAGACTAGAGCTATACCATTGGGTCTCCTGGGGCTGCAACTTACCAACTTTAGATCTTGGGACTTTTCAACCTCCATAACCACATGAGCCAATTCCTATTGCTTCTATTTTTCTGGAGAACCCTAAGATACCTTCTTTTTCTCTCCCTTTATTTCTTTCCTTCCTTCCTTCCTTCCTTCCTTCCTTCCTTCCTTCCTTCCTTCCTTCCTTCCTTCCTTCCTTCCTTCCGCTATTTGTATACTTTTGTTCATAGTACATCATAAGTTTTCCTTTTTGTTTGTTTTAATTTTCTCCATTTCTCATTCTCATTTCAGTCCAATCCTTACCATGAGTACATGTTAATGTTTTTGATATAGGCTCTTAAATATGCCTTTATCTTACAAACTCACTAGTAGTTATTGTATATGTGCCTTTTTAATACTTATTTTTATTTTTTATTGTAGTAGAAACACATAACACAAAATTTACCATCTTAATCATGTTTAATTCATTTCAATGTATTCACACTGTTGTGACATAAATCTCTAGAACTTTTACATCTTGCAAGTCGGAAACTCTACATCCCTCAACAACTCCCCTTTTCTCCCTAGCCCTTGATAATTACCATTTTATTTTCTGTTTTTGTGTTTGGCTACTTTGGATTTTGTATATGTGTTTTGAATTAAGATAAATTATATTGTAATATACAGCTTGTTCTATTTCTTTATTCACTTAACACTGTTGGTAAAATATAGCTAAATCACTCTGTGTCTGTATCATTGCTTCTAACTGATGTATTTTATATTTATAGTTCACTTAGTATTTCAGAGTTGTATGCAATCATTTTTTTTTTTTTTTACCTGCCTTGGTCTCAAACTCTCTCTTACTCCAACAATTACTCAATAAACATCTTTAGACATGTCCGATTATGTATACCAGGAATGTGGTCATACTTAGCACATTTGATACTTAATTTTATCAGATTGATCTCCAAAATTGATCTGACTATACCCAGATTTTATTTCATCTAGCAGTGCATAAATATTGTCTTGTCCCCAAATCCTCACCAAAAATTTGGTGTTATCCAACTTTCTAATTTTGTCTATTTGTATAGTGGTAAAGAGATATTTCTTTCTCTTTTAATGAATATCTTGGACTACTATTGAATTTGAGCATTATTAGATATTTAGACTTTTAGCTTTCTATGAAGTGATTATTTTTGGACCTTTCTCACTTTTAAAAATGAATTTACTGTCTTTTTCTTGTTTTATCAGAATTATTTGTATAAGTTAGTTTATGGTTGATCTTGGATCTTTAACATATCTAACATATCTTCTTTCTGGCTACTATTTTCCCTCTGATTCTTCATTAAACAGGAAACCTTACTTTTTTTTTATTAACATATAATATATTATTTGCCCCAGGGTACATGTCTGTGAATCGTCAGGCTTACACATTTCACAGCACTTACCATAGCACATACCCTCCCCAATGTCCACAACCCAGCCACCCTATCCCTAGCCCCCCACCTCCCAGCCACCCTTAGTTCGTTTCGTGAGTCTAGGAGTCTCTTATGGTTTATCTCCATCCCCATCCCTTCCTGAGGAAACCTTACTTTTTATTTATGCAATATATATCACCTTTGGCTTTCTATATTGTACTTTTGGCATCCCTGTTTTTAAGTAATGTTTCCAATTTTTAATTCAAAATGATATCCTGTTATATTTTTCTTCAATTATATTTGTATTTATGCCTCCACATTGGGTCTGCATACCATTTGTATTCCATCTTTGTATAGAGTATGCAGTAGGGATACAACCTTGTTTTTCTTCATATAATGAGCAAATTTTCCTAACCCAAGCTACCAGATTATCATCATTTCATCTCATTGGGTTGAAATGTCATCCCTACTATATTTCCGTTCCTCCTGGACCTAGTTCTGGACTTCATATTCCATTCCATTCTTTTTTTCTGTTTGCCTATTGCTGTGGCAAAATCACACTTATGAGAAATGCTATGGTTCTGATGCTCATGAGTGAACTGGGGGAAGGAGCCAACAGCCAATGCTCATTCATCGTCTTGTCAGGACACATCATGCTTTCTCTTTCAAATCACTTTAAGGCCCTAGACAGACACTATACACAAGGGGAAAGCCAAAGATAAAAGACATTATGAGGAGAGAGTGTCAATTCTTAGCGACTTATAATATTCTAGCCTTCAGATTCATAAATGGAGTTGACTTTCTTTTGATGACAAAGGATACTTTTCTTGAGGTAGATCTTCAAATTACTTAGTAAATTAACCTTTTCTTAGATATATACAGCTTACTTACAATGCCTTTCAGGTCTACAACATCATTTCTATTCCTACCATTATAGCACTAGTTCTCACCTGTAGTCTCCATAATATGATCTTATAATAGTCACTTAAATTTTTACTTTAATGATGCCTCTTGGCTCAGTTCTACCTATAACATTTATCAGATTGATTTGCAACAAATCTTGAGTTGTATGGGATCTAGCCATTGGATCTCCATGGACTACTCTGTACAGCCCCAATTCCTAAGCCAGCATTCAAAAGCCCTATGGTCCTAATCAATTCTCTCAAGCTCATTTCTTGATGCCTGTGTATATCTAATAGTCTTCAGTTAAACTATACTCCTTGCTGTTCTCTAAGTTTGCTCTGTGGCTTCTCACCTCTGGGTTTTAAACATTACAGAATTTTAGAACTTAAAGCAAACTTGGGGACGCTGTAGCTCAATCCTCATTATATAGATGTGGAGACCGAGGACCATGTGATTATTATTATGCACTCACCCTTTCAACCCAGACTCAAAGTCCATGCTATTTCCACTACACTAATTTTGCCTTGCTCATGCCCTTTCTTCTAACATTTTCCTCAACAACCTCTTCCTCCCCAATCTGTCTGTCAAAATTCTGCCTTTCCTGAATGGATTGTGTTACTTCTCCATCAAAAGTTTCCCTGATGTTAGTCAAAGTGAACTCTTCCTTCCTTGGTTTAATATGAAACTCTGTACCTCTCTTCATGAACTTATACTCAGCCCTGTACTATGGTATGTTTGTTGTGTTATCTCCCTTCTCCTAAAATCTGTGTGTTCTTCAATAAGAAGCTATGTCATCCTTTTGGTGCTTAGCACATTGAAATCATCAGAATAATATTTGAGTGAACAAACAAAAGTGACTGTATAATGAGTCACTCAAAAGTGATTGACAGCCTATCTGTCCAAAGTATGTGTGCGCTGGGGTGAAGAAGAGAGGCCTGGAATAATTTATCTTTTTTTCTTTAGCCCAAACTAAACATCTTGAAAGTTTGCCATGAATTTCTACTTCTATTATTTGACAGCTAGCCTTGTATCATCATAAAATGAGAGTGGCAACATCTCATTGTCTTTTTTCCAAATGTTAAACTAATCATCCAGCTATTAGAGGAATCATCAGAAAGAATCTAATGAGAATCAAAAAGCTGAAGAATCATTTGATATTTTTTTATTTTCTTGCTTTTCCCTGAATCCATGTGTGTCGATGGGTGATGTCAAGGTGTGTTGATGTGAGCGTTAGGAGTTAGAGAGCTAAGAGAGAGAATTGAATATGGAAAAAATATATGACTATTAGATTTATTAAACAAAAAACTGGCTGTATGATAGTGGATCTTAGAAGATTCTTGCTAGAATAGAAAGCAAAAGCAGTTAAAAGACATGTATAAAATTCTAAGTAAAACTTCAAAAAGTGAACAAGTATTCTCTGTGATGTGCTGGCGGGAGGTCCAGCAGAATGCTTAAGGCTGGTACTGAAGCAGTAACAGGTAGCAATATTTTTTTTTTTTAAGGGAAGAACAATTATTTTTGGCTGTATTCTAGGCTTCAGTCTTTCTGGGAAAAAGATATCAGATAAATTGGTTAGTAAGGAGTGATACATTTAGTAATTTAGGAATTTAACTTGTTAGAATTTGGAGAATGGGCAAAATGTGGATCACTATCTCCTTGATTAATAGGAGGTTGGCACAATGTAGATCAGGACAGAAAACACTACAGCAGGCTTAGTTTCTTTGAATTTTTCTTTTTTCTTATTGGTTGAAATACCATTGACTTAATAATGGATTTGTTGATGTTTAAGAAAAAAATAACTTATTTCAGTGAATCAGTATAACTTCCAAGTACTGTCTTGATCAAAACTCAGTGGATTTAATGGCATTGCCACTGTTGTAGTTTGTTCTACTGTTATATCTTTGAAAAAGAAAAAAAATAATGAATTCTAATAGATTTCTAGGTATATTTTCTTTTCTTTTTTAAAGATTTTATTTATTTATTTGACACACAGAGAGAGCACAAGTAAGCAGAGTAGCAGGCAGAGGGAGAGGGAGCAGCAGGCTCTCTGCTGAGCAGGGAGGTGGCACAGGTCTTAATTCCAGGACACTGGGATCATGACTGAGCTGAAGGCAGATGCTTAACTGACGGAGCCACCGAGGCACTCCTCTAGATACATTTTCTCTAGATACATTTTCTACTCAGAATCAAGTACTGTTGGTTTATCTACTTAGTAGAGAAAATGTAATCTTAAAAACAAAAAACAAAAAAACTTGGGTTCACTTTTTCTAAAAGAAATTAATTAAAATCACATTTCAAAGTAGAAAAATACAATGGCTAAGAGTTTACTTTACAGAATTATTTAGATTTTGGATCAACTCCTTATTCATTATCTACTCTGCTTGATGTCAAGAAGGCCTCTTAATCATTCTAAGACTGTTTACTCAGCGATAAGACAGACATTGTTGGGGTTTTTATAAGGATTAAATATAACATATAAGTCAAAGCATTCAGCATAGTGTCTGGAACATGCTAAATTCTTGATAAATGGTATCTACTGTTAGCAGTGGTACCATTCAATCATCATTGTTGTCATCCACAGCATTACAATAGCCAAAGTTTAGGACAGACAAAAGTTAAGGTGATTCATATCGATGTCCTGTCTAGACATACAATTGGTTCCAGCAATCACTGGGGTTATGCATGGATGATCCATCTATTTTAATGTCCAAATCATGCAAGATTGTGCAAAATTAAATTGCTTCTAAAAATATAATCAAATTATAGCGGTAAATAATAAAATATCCAGCAGTTACTTTTAGAAATGCAAATCTGATTTTGTTTACTCTCCTGCTTAAAGCCCTCCAATGACTTCTACTATACTTTGAATAAATTCAGACACTTTAAAATACCCTTAAAGACTCCACAATATCTAGCTTCTGCCTCACTTCCTTCCCTTTTCCCTTCTCCCCTCACTCATTCTATTTACCAGGTACATTTGCCTTTTGTTTTAGGAGATCAATAAATATTTTATGAATTAATAAATAAATGTGTGAATGGATCTAATATGCTGAGATATGGTTAGTTCAATTTACCCTAATTTGTAGCTTAACCTTAATGGCCTTACCTCTTTAATTAAGTAAAAAAAAAAATCAAAGTCATTATTTATGGGTAGCATTTATTTTTCTTTTTTTTTTTTTTTTTAATTTTTATTAACATATAATGTATTATTTGCCCCAGGGTACATGTCTGTGAATCTTCGGGCTTACACATTTCACAGCACTTAATAGCACATACCCTCCCCATTGTCCCCATATTTTTCTTTTTTATACTGTTAACCCTTGAACAAAATGGGTTTGAGCTGCACAAGTCCACTTATATATAGATTTTTTACAAATGTATTTTCTCTTCCTTATGATTGCTTAACATTTTTAAAGCTTGTTTTATTGTATTAATATAGATATGAAATATATAACATACAAAATATGTGTTAATTGATTATTTGTTATCTGTAAGGCTTCTGGTCAGCAGGGGCTATGTAAGTTTCTAGGGAGTCAAAAATTGTATTTGGATTTTTTTACTGTGTAGGTTGGGGCCTGTAACCTCCACTTTGTTCAAGGACCAACTGTATTTTCTTACTTACAAATTTATTTTAATATGCAAATTAATTATAAGTTTACTCTGTAGGAAAAAAGCCTATTTTGTACATACTTGTTCATGCTTTTGAGCTCAGATACCAAATATCTAAAAAGTTGATCATGCTGCCTTTTCTAAGGTTGAAGTTGTTATGCATGCAAGCCTGAGGACAAGTTATAACAGTGTTTTTTTATAAAACTAATCTCACAATAGTTTGATAATTCAAGACACAGAGCCTATTTGTATTTTTCTCTTCTGATGTACTAGAGATTTACACTGGATATAGTTTGGAGCATAGCAGCAGAACATGTATTTCCATAAATTGGTCCACTTGAGGGATTTTAAAGGTTGCTTTTCTACTTTTTCTATATTGCTGGTTTCAGAGGGTCAAAAGATTCAGAGTTCAAAACTGTGATCTCCTGGGAGCTAGGGATTTGTCACCATGGCAACAAGCACACTAAATCAGTAAACAAGGACAGAAGAAAAGATTATCTCTTATTGTTCCCGAGCAAGAAATGTATCAACAAAACTTAACTCTTTGTCAAAGCAGATATATTGTAAGGGTAACTATTGTAAGGGTAACTAATAATTGTAAGTTTTGTAATTTCTGGCATTTATTTTCTTGACTTAAAAATTGAAACGGATGATAGAATATTAGTTTTGAGGAAGATGATTACTTAACTGCTCTAAATTGCAATGCCATCTATTAATATTAATTTCTAACCTTAATATACAAATTACTCAAGGTCAGAGTAAGTATGAGTGAAGCTTAATTACTTTTCATCATCTGTGTCAGTTGAAGCATAAGAAATAGAAAAGACATTTAACTTTTTTTAAAAGACTTTATTTACTTATTTGACAGAGAGAGAAAGATCACAAGTAGGCAGAGAGGTAGGCAGAGAGAGAGGGGGAAGCAGGCTCCCTGCTGAGAAAAGAGCCTCATTGTGAATTTTGCCCCTTTCTTCATTAAGCCCCCTGCTGTTGATGTTGGGATTGGGTTGCCTCACAAGGCACACAGGAAAGCGGTACCATCCATGCAAAGCTGAGACATGGGACAGGGTTGAGGTTAGAATAACTGCTGGCATCAGAGCTCTGAGGAACATGTATCAGATTGTATTGTAATATACCATTTACATTTTGCTACCTCAGTCTAGATTGTGAGGTCCATGTGGGAGGAGACCAGATAGTATCATCTTTTTAATAGTAAATGCCTATTCATAATGCCTAGTATTTAGAAGTTGCCAAAAATGTGTTCTGGAATGGATAAAAAAAATGACTGCAAAAAATAAATTCTATCCTGGATTCAGCATTCTGTCCACTTCTGCCCAGTCTTCTATCTTTGATGATAACATTACGTAAGGATGTGGATTTGTCTTTAATGCATCTAACTAGTTGAGAATGGGTTATAAAAACAAGAACAAAACCTTTGTTTTTTTCAGCACTTTTTTTTCTAAATCGGACATGCATAAATTAAGCTAATAATTCTTTTAGGTGACAGTTGTCAAAGAAAATAGCACCTGTTGGAGTTAAACAGGCAAGAAAGACTTAAGACTATAACAATAAAGAAGAAGACTATTGCAGTAAGGGAGAGAGTTTGTTTCAGCTCCCTTGAAACAAAACACAGGAGAGTTGAGCACTTTTGTTAGCTAGTGAAAAAGCATGGAAGAATGTTAGGTAGCTGGTTGGTCAGTGTGATCAGGACATCTATGTTTGCTAATTTGCACTTACTGAAGTTGGGTTCCCTACTATACCACAGAAATTGTGATATGGGAGTTTTATGTTTCCTGATAATTACATTTCAAAGGGATACCTTCTGAGGCCTTGGGAAGGGCACTCCTAAGTTGTAAAACTGGCAGCAAGGTGTATATCTTAAAGGGGCAGAGAAAGAATTTATAATTGCATGCTTTTAAAATAAATACTTTAAAAAATAAAATAAAATAAATGCTTTAAGGAAAGGGAGGTCAAGGGTTTATTTTCCGGAAGAAAACTGTCTAAAGTTTTGTCAAGCTCAGTGGAACATTTAGACCATCTTGGTCATATTCTACATTATAACTTAGTGGAAAAAGTTTAACCACATATCAAAATTTTTATCTTATTCATCTTGATTTTACTATTTTTTAAATGTCAAGGGATTTTCAAAAATAATAGTACACCAAAATTTGTTACAAGTACTTGAATTCACTACATCTTTACAACCTTTATTTTAACCTATTTTTTCTTTTTGTTGAAGAAGTTCATCTTCCTTCTGAAGGCCAAAACTAGGTCATTATAATTGCTTTTAATTATAACTTTGCCAGCTTTGGTATACTTTTTTTTTAATGAGAAACAAGAGACAGAATGATGCTCTGAATCCAAAGTGTAGTTGCAGCAGGAATCCATTCATAGATTTGAATAATGTATTATGTATTGATTCAACAATTCTATGCTGAGAAGTGATTATATTTGAGGCATTGCTTAAAGTGCCACAGGAAGAAGTGGATTCTGTTACTCCTGAGGAACTTTCCATATGACAGAGGGTACAGGAAATGTTCTCTAGTATCCATGTAGTAAGTGTAATAAAAGAGGTAGGAAATCACTGTGTACGTATATCTGCCTGAGAGAGAGAGATCACTTTTGAGATGATTTCATAAAGAAGATGATATTTCAATGGGATCTGAAAAGAACATCTTTATTTGTGGAAGACACTTGTTCCAGATAAAACAAATGTTTGAAGCTGAGATGTAGAGGAAGGAAAGTAAAAGTGTGTTTGATATTTGCTGAGTTTGCAAGTAGAAAGATGAATTTATTTAAATCCTTAGTTATGTTTCTTAAGCTATAAAAAGTTCAGTTATATCACTGAAAGTTTATTCTATTATTTCATCAGCTGTATAGACTGAATCCCAGGATGATTTGAAACCTGACTTTGTTTTTTCCTTCAAGGTCCCAATTGAACTCACCTTAGATTGACAATGACTTTCTCTTTTTTCTCCATTCTGTATGTGTCCTATTATGATTCTATTGGTATTTGATTTATTCTGCCAGATCAATGGTTATTTTTCCTCTCAACCTTTTAGCATGCTTGTATTGGTTCAACTAAGGAGCAATCTACTAAGATTGGTAATCTTTTATTGACAATATAACTTCTAGAACTCCAGATCATTATAAGGTAAATGAATCCCTCTTTGCAATTCTGCCCCCACTTTGATTTTCTAAGTTTAGTTTAGACCAGAATTCCAGAAAAGAATGGTGATATGCTCCACCTCAAGATGAGGATGCATGTATAGGAAGGAGTCAAGGGTTGGAGAAAGAAAAACACTGTATGGCATTAGTGTAATATCCAACTGAGAATGGAGGTTAATATCAGCTAGTGGAGATATTTTCCAAAATGACAACAACCAAATTTGTGGTGTCCATGCTTCCAAAACTTTGCCAACTTTCCCCACCAAGAGGTAGATTCAATTTCTTTTTGCACCTTGGATGGGCTTGAAACTGCTTCAGCCAGTGGAAAACTGTGCAAGTGATGCTGTTTGATTTCTGAGGCTAAGTCATAAAAAGAATAGAGTTTCTGTTTGGCTCTTTTACTTGGGACTCTGGAATTCATCCACTAAGCTGTGATGAAGCCCAAACTAGCCCATGCAAAGAGAGCACATTAAAGGGTAAACCTAAGAAGAATAGCACCAGTTGCTAAACCTGTGAGTGACTGAGCTTTCAGTTGAATCTAGTTCTCAACTTGGAATTCTTTCAGATGAGGCACTCAACATTGTGGAGCAGAGACAAGACATTCCTGTTGCCTTGTCCAGATTCCTAACCCAGTTATTTATTGACACTAAGTTTTGGGGTAATTTGTTATATACACAAACTAGGTCTATGAATGACAGATGGAATATGAACTTTATTTGAACTATTGAAAGTTTTTGGTGAAGGAAACATAATCTGAACTATGTTGAAGAATGTCTACTTTGGTAACAAGATGGCAGAAGCATTGAAGGGAAAGGGGGGCGAAGAGACGATATTAATAAAGTTCTAGGGTTGAATCATGGCAGCAGAAGAAATAGGAAGAGGTGGATGTGAATAGCACTGTGATAAACCCATGATATTTTAGTGCTGCTTGGACATACATAAAAGATTCATGGAAAGGGAAAAGTCAAAGAGTTGAAAAATTTGACAGTTTTTAGGAGTTGATATATTTTGAGGAAAATACCTCATTTGAAAGTAATGAGTTGAATGTGTCAGTGAAACATCCAAGAAGGATTCAGCAGCTGCTAGAGATACATAGTTGGGTATAATTTTTATTGAACCAATAAATGAAAATTATAGGAATATATGATGAGTGTATTGAAAGGAAAGTCAATGGATAAAGATGAGGGACATTGGCAATTAAAGGACAAGAGCAGGAAAAGGAATGGAACAAAAAGCTGGAGGTAAAAACAAAACAAAAAAAGAACACTCAAAAAAGTGTAAAAAGAACCAGTAGAAGATAGTATTTCATAATGTCAAGGTGGTAGATTTTTTTTCCACAGAAAAATGGCTTGTCAATAATGCTTAGGATGAAATTGAGTATTTATGGAACAATTGGATTTTATGATTACTAGTAAACTGTATTGAATGGCCTCACGTGGGAATGAGGCAAAAACCAATTGCTTGAAGATTAGGGGGAATTGGGGCATCTTTGAGGCAATAATGGAGGAGACAGAAGAGTTCAATGCATGGAATTGGGAAGGAATCATACAGAGATCCTATCCTATGTACAAGGATTAGTCTTAAATGGAAAGGGGCCACTTTTATGAGTCAGAAGAAAAAAAATGTGAAGTAGATATAGAAATCAGAATTATGTTCTTCCATTTTGTTCCCAACAGTATTAATATTGAACTCTTATTGGAAATAATTGTGTCTCTTGGAGGATACATAAAATATGCCAAACACAGGACTATAAGCTACAGATTTGTATAAATAAATAACAGTTAATAATTTCAAATATTTCTCTTATATGTAACTTTTAGCTTCCCAAATCCCCTGATGAGAAAATTTAAGAGTGCTGTGTAATCTGTTAATTGTTGGTTATTGGTTATTATTGTTTTTTGATGTATAGTCACACTTTGATCATATCTCTTGCAACCATTTATTTCAATCTGTGTCCAAAAAGGTTTTCATAATCTCTGAAAATTAAGGAAGATATTTATGTAAATTTGCCTAAACACTTTAAAACTTCTGACAGGTGCCAATTATATTTGGTCTATGCTTTTGCCTATGTTCTTGAGAATCTCTCTTCGTTGTCCTCCTCCTAACTCCACTTCCATCCCCATCTCCAACACTTTCATCTCTAGGTAGATTTAGATTTAGAGCTGGTTTAGTTTCCACTACGCATTCAGCCTCTATCTAAAACTCCTTTTATTCAAAAACAACTTAGGTTAACTAACATTGCAGATGTGATATTAGTTCCCTCCTGGGAGATCTCCCAGATCTCCACTCCCGGATCTGAGTGGTAATTAGGAAATCCCATCATAAATGTCATGGGTGAAATTTAAGAGAATACCTAATCCCTCTCTATATTATGGTTATTAGGATACTGTCCCAAAGCAGGAAAATGGAGACTTTCAGAAGATCATGTCATTCTTTTTTATTCTTTTAATCAACTCACCAAAATAAAGTTTTAGATACATGAATATACACAACAAATCTTTATTAGATAAGCAAACCAAAAATATTATGACAGTAGAGATTATATAGAATCTTTTCCTTTGCTCTAAAAATATCTATAAGTGGAATCTGTTTATGTAGTATATTGATAAAAAAAGCTTATGGTAACAAAAATTAGGAATGAAAAATCCCAGGAGGCTGGAGATTTAGAGTTCACACGCTATCTGCAATTATTACCCTTGTGGTAATTGTGTACACAAAGATACAGATTGGATTTCAAAAGTTCATAGGAAGTATTTATGAAGCCAAGAACAATTCTCTTATTGCAATTCCTGACTTACACAAAAGCACTTCAGAATAGCAGACAAGAGCACTTGTATTTTCTAATCATTTAAAGGCCATTTTGTGAGTCCAAATCCACATGGTTCAGTGCTTCTGGTTATTAACATTTTGTACTGTCATTTGCTCATATTTGTTAAACAGTTTTTAATTGCTATTTTGCTTTCCTCCTTAAATAGTCGTTGTTGTAAATGAAAAAGAAATCCTGCAGAAAATTTTTTTTTATTTTGTATTGAAAATTTTAAATGAAAATTGTGATTGTGTTCTGAGCAACCATTTGAATTACTTTGCCTTCTGGTGACACTGGCTTTTTGAAAGTGCCAACTATCACTTGACTCTTCATTATTAAACCATCATTATTATACCTATTGCCTGGAGTAGGAGGCTGAATATATGATTTTATTTGCTTCTTTTTTTTTTTTTTAAAGATTTTATTTATTTATTTGACAGAGAGAGAGATTACAAGTAGGCAGAGAGGCAAGCAGAAAGAGAGTGGGAAGCAGGTTCCCCACCAAGCAGAGAGCCTGATGTGGGGCTCGATCCCAGGACCCCAAGGTCACAACCTGAGCCAAAGGTAGAGGCTTTAACCCACTGAGCCACCCAAGTGCCCCAATTTTATTGTTTCTTTAATAAAAATTTTTAAAATGGAGAGCTTGATTTAAGAGTTACTTAACATTGTTTTAATAAATATTTATGGGGTTTTTAAAAACTCAAATTTTAGAAATGACTTAAAAAA
>CM053605.1:140653254-140779377 GCA_028646535.1 Procyon lotor
GATGAAGTTTCAGTTAAACAAGATGAATTTATTCTAGAGGTCTGCTATATAACATTGTACTTAGAGTCAACAATACTGTGTGATACACCTAAAAATTTGTCGAGAGGGTAAATCTCATGTTAGTTGTTCTTACCATAATGAAATTTTTAAAAATTAAGTGAATAAAATATTTCACTCCCACTCTGGCTTTAAGGTTTCATTTTAAAGACACAATATAGATTCATTCTTATTGTTCCAATTCCGTATTTTTGTTAGTTCTTTGTAGTAACCTTTACCTTTCTATGGACAATTTGGTGGAATTGAATTTTTATTTGTCATTAAGTTGTCATTTCACCTACAAGACTAAGATTTTTCTACGTAATTTAGTAGAATCCCGACATTATTTTACATGTTACAACAAATTATAAACTCATCTCAGAAATGCTGAGCCCCTGCTGTATGTCAGGCTTTCTGTTAGGTGATGGCTATGAAGCAGTGAACCCAACAGAAGCAGTTTCCACCCTCAGGGAGTTCCCATTGGAAGGGAGGAGACTGACAATGACCATATCAACACTTAAATTACAAAATTGCCACCCGTGATGATAAGTACTATGAAGGGTAAGAGCAGCGAGCAATGAGAGATTAACACTAGGGGACTTATTACACTGAAGATTATGGGAGAAATTCTCCCTGGAGAGGTCTCAATTAGCTGAGACCTAAATGACTAGTGACCCAGGTGAGGAACGAGTAGTATTATATTCCAAGAGAGTGATCTGTGCCTGGAGGCCTTGATGTGGGAAATGGAGCTTAGAATATTTCTGGACCTGAGAGGAAGGTCCTAATGCAATGGGACAGTGGGGAGAGGAAGATGAGTTGAAGGTGGAAGGTTGGAATAGACAGAGACCAAATGATGTAAGAATTAGTAGTTCATGATACAGGGTTTGTTGGTTTTGTGAAGTACAATGGGAAACAGAAAAACGTAAGTGGAAAAGTAGCATAATCTCATGTATTTCTTTCTTTAAATCATTACCATATAGCAAGTCAGTAATTGGAGACCAACGCAAAGTGCAGGGAAGACCTCTGTTGAGGAAATGAGTCAGGAAGTATATCTTTCTCTATTTTAATAAACACAGTTTGATTTGAAGAGCAATGGATATAAGAAATATCAACAATTCTGTGTTCTTTGTATCTCATTGTTAAAATTACTTATATTTTTTTGTTTTGTCATTTTTTAATGTTTAGTATCTGCAGTCTTATTTCCTATTTTCAATTTCTCTAAAAATTTAAAATCATGATACCATAAATATGATGAATATGATAAATGAATATTCAGTAAAATTGTATCGAACATACACTGTGTGATAAGAATTGTGCAAGGTGAAGAAACTTAAAACTGCCTTCGCTCCCCCTACCTTGTCCCTACTCCCACTCATACCTGTGGCCTTTTTTTGTGTATGCGGATCACTAAGCTGTAGAATCACTACTCACTATACCATCTTCTTCTCCTTTTATTTGAGAAAAATATATATATCACTTCCTTCTATCTCTTATTAAATAATATTTTCTTTCATTCATCTCTAGAGTGCTTGGCATTGATGATTCTGCTGGGCTTGTGCTAGTATTATAGTGGTAGGGAAGTTTCATCTCACGCCTTAATTGTTAGGGCCCAGACTATCTAAATTTGATGATGCTTCTGGCAACTCATAAGTAATTTTGACAACAAAAAACTGAAAAAATAATTCTTTAAAGTAAAAACCAGCATCTATATTTTCTTTCTAGAGAACATAATATACACATCTAAAGAAGCTATCTGTCCAATGCAGTTCTTAAGATAAACAAATGGAGTCCCTCAAATTAGAGTGCAGTTGTGCATATGTGCATACTTAATTTTGATTAGATGTTTATGCAAAGTGCAGTTTCCTCTCTCTTTTTAGAGATGAATGCACAAGTATCTCACTTACCGTTTTTATTTTGCTATTGCCAGAAATTACACAAAAATTACACAAAGTTCTCTTGTCCGTTTAAAGTGCACATTTTAGTCATTCTTCAGAAATACATTTCTTTGGTTATTGCTCATTGTTAAACAATGAATTCTCCATTGCTTTTAGGAAGAAACATAACACTTACCAAGCACTCAACATTGAATTCTGTAAGTAAATTTCTGAATTTCTGAGATGATCTTTGGTCACTCTTTCCTTAGCACTTCTAGATTCTCTGTGTTGCAAGTACTAAGGTTTAGTAATTAGGAAGCACAATATTTTCTTGTATAAAATTATTGGTTCTTATAAAAGTTTTTTATTGAATTGAGGAAAATGTGTTCAGAGTAAAGCAATAAATATCAAGGATTTGTGTTGAAATTTCAGTTACGTATATTTAAATATTTGTCATGGTAGTTATGAAAATGCCCATTTCCCATTACAAATATAAATTAATATATTTTCTTTAATCTAGATGCAGATATGATCAACTGTTTTGATAAAACTATATGATATTCATATAATGACAGTGGTTAAATATGTCACTTGCATATAGATGAAATGATCACTGATAATGTATATAGCTACCATGAAGATAATCTTTCTTGTGTTGAGAAAATAGATAATACATTATCAATATCTGTCAGGTCTATCAATATCTATCAATTTGTTCCTGAACACAATCCTGAGAAAAAATAATGAACATGTGTTCTTGTATGCTAGTCCATTGATTTGAGGATTTTTTTTTTAAGGATATAAAAATAAGGAAAGAAACTCATAAGCAAATGAACAGTGTAGAATTAAAATTCACTTTCTGGTTTTTTTGCATATGCAGCAATTGAATCATTGGTTTCAGAGATTAAAAAAAAAGCATTTGGTACTGGATACAAAGAATATAGGGAGAATTGACAGTCTCATTGATTTTAAAACAAAGGGAAGTACTTTTACTTGAAAGAAGAGCTTACATTTTAAAACGTTTCATTTGCTTAAAATGATCAGACTTTAAGTTAGTCATATTTGAGCACCCAATGTATATTCTCCTTTACAATAAATGCAACAATTCTATCCTCCCCCCACTTTGACTTTTTCAAAGGGATTTGTGAGGGCAATACATAGATTATCATCTCCGAAAATGCTGACAGAAAGCTAACAACTTAAGCTCATGTGACTGAGAACAGGGTTCCCTTTTTACCGGTAGAATGCACGTGAGGTGTCGTTTTCCCCTGGTATGAATGTTCAAGACATGCTTGTTTATTGTTGATGATGGCAATAAAAATGCTTATTATTTGAACCCTCAAATCAAAATCAAGGTTCCTAGATAGTGGTAACTGTGATATAGGTCTTATTACAACAAAGGATCCCTTTTAGTGTGCTTCGCTCCTCACTTAGTACATGCCAACTAATTAGCTCAAGGTTTGAAGGTTAGTTGCTTAGATGATAGCTGTTAACTGGTGATGTCGACCAGATTAGGTTGAAAAGCTAAATACTCAAGACCTGTCAGCTTAAAAGTCAGTGATTCTCAACACTGACTGCAGAATAGAATCGCCTATAAATCTAACTAACTGATGGTCAAGTTGGAAATGCAGGTTTAGTCAGAACCAACAGTAGAGGAAGCCTGGACAGAAATGTTTTCAAAACTTCCCAGGGAGGGTTCCTATTGTGTAGACAGGATTGAGAAACTGGGGAGTGGCTCCTTTCCAGGTAGCAAGAGGAGAATTGAGCCACTGATTTTACCTGCTCTATGGGAAAGGTTTGGTTACAGAGGCTTCAACATGATACTGTTTCTTTCATTAGTTATGAGATTCTCAAAATGGTCAGGGTACTGGTAGCATCAGCACCTGGGAACTGGTTAGAGATGCAAATTTTCAGCCCTCACACTAGACCTATTAAAACAAAAACCCTGGAAATGGAGCACAGAACCTTGTGTTTAAAAAGTCTTTCAGTTGATTCTAATGTATCTTAAAGTTTGAGAACCATCATTTTCAGTCAAGTCTGGGCTAACAGATATTAGGAGGTCAACATTTAAAGCTCTCTTTATTGATCACCCAGTTCGAGTTCAGTTGAATAGGAAGTACTTGATCAATGAATCAGATATACGTCTTATCTAGATGAAGAAACAGCTTCATCACCAGAATAAAGTAGTTGACTTAGATGACATTTTATTTTTTTTTAAGATTTATTTATTTGTTTATTTATTTTCGAGGGAGAGAGTATGAGCTTGAGTGGGGAGGAGGGGCAGAGGGAAAGGGAGAGCGAATCTCAAGCAGACTCCTTGTTAAGTGAGGAGCTAGACGCCGGTCTAAATCCCTGACCCTGAGGTCATGACCTGAGCCCAAATCAAGAGTCAGATGCTTAACCAACTAAACAACCCAGGTACTCCTGACATTTTATTATTTTAAGAGCCTTCCAAGAGTAATGAGTGACATGGCAGAAAGGTTTGTATCCAAACATTAATGCTCTTCCAAAGAATATGATCTGAATATTTCTATACCTTTGTTATTACAATTCCTGAAGCAAAAAGTCTTCTCCCCAAATTTGGAATATATTTATGTAACAAATAATTTCTTTGGTGGTCAAAATTAGACTCAGAGTAATAGATTCCCAAGTTGTTTCTTTTCCCATATAAAGAACAAAATTGATGTCAAGGCAAGAAAACCCATTTTCTACTCTGCTGATAAGTTAAGTCCTCTAAGAGTCGTAAGGATAATTGGAATTCTCATCACTACTACAGCTTGACTCTCTCCTAGCTATTTTATTTATTTAAGGAAAGTGTCATCTATATTTTCTCTCTGGTCCAGAAGTTTCTGGTATTCTTTCACTGTCACTCTCACATTTGGTTTACTTTTTGACACACACAATTTTTCTACCATATGTCTGCTTTCAGCTTTGAATCTCCACACGGTGCATGGTGCCTTCCCTTTTCTATTACATGTTTCTTTTTGACGAGCTATGCCTCTTTCACTGTTGCACATGAGTCTCATCCCATCAAGTTTCAGTAATATCTTTCTGTTCATGTGTACTTCTTTGAATTAAAATTGAGGTAGAAATTTTAGCCTGGGACTTTGAATATTCAGATATAATCTTCTGGGTCTAAATACTAAAGAGTTAACTACCAATTAAAATTCTCTTTCTGCTTAGAGAATAAAGTCAGTGATATTGTAATAGCATTGTATGGTGACAGATGGTAGTTATACTTGTGACAAGCATAGCATAACATATAGAGATGTTGAATCACTATGTTGTACACCTGAAAGTAATGTAACATTGTGTGCTAACTATACTCAAAAAAAAATTTTTTTTAATTCTCTTTCTGTTCATGGAATCACAGAAATGCAGGACTAAAAGGAATTTGGGGTTTGCATAGTTCTGGAAACTGTGTTTTGTGGTTTTCTTTTCATGTAACAATCATTCTTTTATGTAGTAACTATTGAGAAATTTTAAACTTGTTATTTTTAACTTTGCCTTTCAAACTGTAGTTTAAATATGTTTCCGCCTAGCTGCTAATTATCCTACCATGAGTACATTGTCGGTGATATAGTATGGACTCTGAAAAACCTGAGCCATGTTTGTCAATAGAAACCATGCGGGCCTCTGTTGTCTTTCTATGTCTACTCTTATTTTCCAGAATCTTTACTCTGAAGTGGAATAATACTATTACCATATTTCCATGTCTTTTTAGGTCTTGCTTTGGAAGCAATTTTGTGTTTTTTTAGCAGTGGTTTTCAAACTTCAGTGGTGCATCAGAATAACCTGAAGGGCATGTTGCAACACAGATTGCTGCCTATCCCCAGAGTTTGTGATTCAGTAGGTGCAGATAAGGGCTCAAGAAACTGCATTTCTAACAAATTCCCAGCTGATGCTGTGGGTGCTGTGACTACGTTTTGAATACCGCTATTAAGGTGCTCTGCCTTCACGAGATGAAAAAACCAATAGTCTTAGCATATCAAAATCTCCCTTGAATTCACCTACTATTCACCACATCCATTTTCCCCCTCTTACCATTTCTTCCTATAGTATTCAGAGTAATTATCTTAAAATGGGAGGTAGCCTGTATAGGATTTTTGAACTTGGTTTCTCCTCTGCCCAAAGCTCTTTAGCATCTTTCAATTGCTGTCCAGGTAAAATTCACCTCTCTTCCATCCTCCAACATCATTACAAGGCTCAGCATGATCTACCAGCCTTTCTGGCCTCATCTCAAGGTTCATTTTCCTTCTTGGTCCTCTTTTACTGAGTTCTTCCCCATCTCAATCACTAGGAATGTTCTTGCATTGATTCTGACATTGCTAACTTCTGCACTTTATTCAGGCCCCTGTATAAAAGTCAAATTCTCGAAGAGGCTTTCTCTGACCCCTACTCTATCAGGACTCCTCATTCTCCTTTTGGGGTGAGTAACTCTCCTGGTTTGCCCAGAACCAAGTTGTTTCTTAGGAAGTGAGACTTCCAGTGCTAAAACCAGGATAGCCCCCAGCAAACTGGGAACACTGGTCATGCTACCTGCTCCCCAGTTGCAAATTTTACTTTTTCTTTATAGCTCCTACAGAATTTATAATTGTATATTTAGTTGTGTGATCTTTGTTTAAAGTGCCTACCATCCTTATCAGATTATAACTCCATAAGGGAACAGATGATATGTTTCTTAATCTTTTTGATTCCTGTGTCTAGCACTACACTTAGCTACACTTACAAAGTACCTGCTCAATAATTGCTTCTTTTGAAAGAGACATATGTCTTATTGGTTACTCTTTTACAAAGGGAAATAGAGAATGCTGACATGTGTTATATACAACAGTCTGTATCCTTTTATCTCAATCCTAAAATTTGTATGGAACCACAGAAAACCCTGAATAGCCAAAGTAATTCTGAGAAAGAATAAAACTAGAGGTATCACAATTCCAGATTTCAAGGTATAATACAAGGCTGTACTAATCAAAACAGTATGGTACTGGCACAAAAAATAGACAAAAAAAAATCAATGGAACAAGATAGAGAGTCCATACATAAATTCAAATTTATATGGACAATTAATCTATGACAAAGGAGGCAAGAGTGTATGATGGGGAAAATAGTCTTTACAATAAAAGGTGCTGGGAAAACTGAACAGCTGCATGCAAAAGAGTGAAGCATGACTACTTTGTAACACTATACATAAAAACCAATTCAAAATGGATGAAAGACCTAAATGTGAGACCTGAAACCATAAAAATCCTACAAGAGAACATAGGCAGTAATTTCTTTGACATTGGCTGTAGCAAATTCTTTCTAGATTTATCTCCTAAGGCAAGGGAAACAAAAACTAAAACTAACTATTGGGGCTACATCGAAATAAAAACCTCCTGCACATAAAAGGAAAACAATCAACAAAATTAAAAGACAGCTTATTGAATAGGAGAAGATATCTGCAAATGACATGTCTAATAAAGGATTAGTATCCAAACAACTGAACGTCAAAAAAAATTAAAAAATGATCAAGTTAAAAATGGGCAGAAGACATGAACAGCTATTTCTCCAAAGGAGACATCCAGATGGCCAACAGACACATGAAATGATGCCCAACAGCTCTTACCATCAGGGAAATGCAAATCCAAACCACAATGAGATATCATTTCATACCTGTCAGAATGGCTAAAATGAATAACAAAAGAAACCACAAGTGTTGGTGAGGAAGTGAAAAAAATGGAAATTTTGCACCCTGTTGGTGGGAATCCAAACTGGTGCAGCCACTATGGAAGACAGTAGGCAGGTTCCTCAACACATTAAAAATAGACTTACCATATGATCTTGTAATTCTACTATTGGGTATTTATCCAAAGAATATGAAAACAGTAAATGAAAAGATATATACCCCTCTATTATGTTTATAGCCAAGATATGTAAGCAGCCCAAGTGTCCATCAATAGATGAGTGAATAAAAAATATATATGTATTTTATATATACACTGCATATATATATATATATGGAATAATATTCAGCCATAAAAAGAATGACATCTTGCCATTTGCAACAATATGGATGGACCTAGAAGGCATAATGCTAAGTGAAATAAGTCAGTCAGAGAAAGACAAATACCATATGATTTCACTTGTATGTGGAATTTAAGGAAAAAAAAAACACACAAAGGAACAAAGGGAAAAAGAGACCAGAAAAAACAAAACAAAACAAAACAAACAAACAAGAACCAGACTCATAACTTTGGAGAACAAACTGATAGTTACCAGATGGGAGATAAGTGGGGGGATTGGTGAAATAGATTATAGGGATTAAGAGTATACTATTGTGATGAGCACTGAGTAATGTATAGAATTGTTGCATTACTATATTTCACACCTGGAACTAATATAGCACTATATGTTAACTATACTGGAATTAAAATAAAATAAAATAAATAAAATAAAAGCAGAGCATAAGAAATACAGTCAATGGTATTATAATAATGATGTAAAGGACAGATGGTAGCTATACTTGTAGTGAACATAGTCTACTGATAAAGTTGTCAAATCACTAAGCTGTACACCTGAAAGTTAGGTAACCTTGTGTGTCAACTATACTAAAAAAATTAATGTTTTGGCAGTGTCTTCCAGAAAGAAATAGAAATTCTATTTCTAAAGAAGAAAGAAACTTTTTTTTTAACAGATGGAAAGAGTGATCAAATGTGCGTGAAAGGTAGAAGTACAGAGACAACATCCATTGAAAATGAAAAGAAAATATGGGCTCAGATGCACTTTCACTGAAGCCAAGATTTCTTGCAAAGAGAGTGCTCTGAGATCTCAAATTTGTGGGAAAAAACCTCTCCCTGGCAATTAGTTACTCTTAGTGGTTGGCAAGAGATTGAATAAACTTCTTCACAATGTGTCAGATGTCTTCAGTTTCATTCAACTGCCACACACACTACCCACACAACAGTAACTGGCTGTGGTTGGTTCAACAAAGATGCTCTTGTGATTGAATTAATACTGAAATAAATTTCTTCCTCTTCCTAGTCCTGGTGAATAGAAACAATAGTAAGACTTACAATCAAAATTAAGCCATTCAGAAAGAAGAATTTGCTTTCTCATCTTCTAATCTGAAACATTCAGACAATACTTTTGGTAATACCCTTACTATTCTCAAGGGTAAAGAGTGAGTAAACTCTGTTAAGAGTGGAAACTGCACATTTTACCCAGCATAGACTACATATTTAAGCAACAAGCAAAAAAAAAAAAAAAAATTCTTTCAATAGGAATTCCCTTTGGGTACTACTTGACAAAATTGCTTCCAGTTTTGATAGAAGTCATAATTAGTGACTTTCCATCAGTGTCCAACTGGAAATACCCAATGTTGAAAAGGAGTCACAGGTTAAAATAGGCAGATTTACTTGGGTTTGTCCTTCATCTCCACAGAAAATTAAAAAATAAGGAAGATATCAAACTCAAAATAATCTGAATTGGCTATTGATATGCTTGCTGCATTGGGATCTGTTGCAAGCAGGATTATTCATCCATATAGGCTTCAAACCCAGTAAAGGAGTTGATGTATGACGGTGTAAGCTGAGATGGAAGTTTGAGAGAGATTGTAACTTCTAGAAAATCTTGGTGATGAGACATATTAAGAATATTACCTATGGAAGATTAAAGGTATTTGCTCAAACGTAAAGATTTTCTCTGAGAGACTAAAAGCAATTGCTTCTGTTTGGAATAAAAATAGTATTTGGAATATTTACTCCAAGTCTAGTTCTTTCCTATTGTATATTAGAAACTAGTAATTAAAGTGATATATTAGGGGCACCTGGCAGGCTCAGTCATTAGAGTATATGACGCTTGATCTCAGGGTTGTGAGTTCGATCCCCATGTAGAGATTACTCAAAGATAAAATCTTTAAAAAAATAAAAGGATATATTAATGTGTACATTTGTTTCCTTTGCTTGCATAATAAAGTAACAAGAAGGGGGGGGCTTAAAATTACAGAAATTTATTGTCTCACAGTTCTGTGTGCTAGAGGTTGAAAATTGGTAGTATTGGTTCCCTCTGAGAACTGTAAAGGGGAAGTTTGTTCTGTGCTTTTCTTCCAGCTTTTGGAACATCACTGGCAATCTTTGGCTTATAGATGCATCACTCCTATCTCCTCCTATACATCACATAGTCTCATCTTCTCTCTCTTCATATTGTCTTTCCTTATGCTTGTTTGTCTCCATGTCCCCTTTTTTATAAGTACATCAGTCATATTGGGTTAGCCTCCATTTTAACTTGATGACTGCATTTTAACTTAATTTTCTCTGTAGTGACTCTATTTTTAAATAAGGTTATATTCGGAAGTACCGGGGGTTAGGACTTCAACATATCTTTTTAGGGGATGTAATTCAGCTCATAATGATGTATTATTAATAAAGCTGTTTTTAAAATAAATGCCGAAGTTGGTTCACAAATCTTATGGATGGAAACAGCGCAAATTCTCTAACTAGTGGAGGCTTTCTGAAATTATAGGTCCGTGACACCTGAAACCTGCTGGGGTTACTACAGGTATTGGAGATGCCCATTACTTTGTAGAGAGAGAAACAATAACCTTTCATCAGAGATGGCTTTTCATAAAAAGAGGGAAGCCATAGAAACTCCATTAATAGGGAAAAGAAAACAGGCTGTTCCTTCTTTTATTTGTCTAAATTCAAACACAGCAGGAAAGGGATTCTTTGCTCCCCAGTGCTTTTCCCTGGAAAGCATTATTTAGCACCATGAACAAACAACTACAACTACCTACCACAAGACTTCTCCTTTTGAAGTTTATACTCAAAACTATCTTTCCAATAGTTGGCTAGCCTCTATGGTGCATGCCCATGGACTCTAGTAATAACCACCACTAGCTCACAGTTCTTGCCACTCCTTTCTTATTCCTGCTACTGTAACTAGTTTTACTAGAACCATCTGACTGAGGCAGAGGCCACTGATTCCTTCTATTCACTCTGTCCTATGAACATGCACACACACACACACACACACACACACACACACACACACACACCAGGCCACCTGTCTACATCTGTAGAGCTATAATTGCTCATGCACGTATGACAGCAGTCGGTATTCAACAGGGGTTCACTCCTTCACCGCAGACGATAATGTGGTGGTTGATTGGCGATATCTTTGAAAAGTTCTTGTACATTAATTAATGTTCTTCCTTTAATTCACTCAGTGCTGTGAAACCAAAAAGAGAGGTTTTGGACCAAGTTATTAATTGAAATTTATAAATATTAATCTGGAAACAAGACATCGAAAGATGAAGAAAGAAAATTGCTAAGTAAGCAGCTGCCTGTTGCATCCATTCCCGAGTGACCCCCCCTCTTCTCTCAGTGACTTGGTTTGGGTATCAAGGTAACTTGCTCATGGACTCTCACCTTAAAGTGTTTAAGAGATACTTTGACATGCTTTACTAGCTGATGACTTCTAAAAATTCTAACTCCCGCTTTCCTAACAGCCAAGTTATAACAATATTCCCAGCCATAAATATGACTCCAAGTGGATTTAAAAAAGAAAAAACTACCCACGTTTGATGAAAAATAGCTTTAGAAGATTTTATACTATATTCAATTCAGTTTCACCGATGCCTATATTGAGGAAATATGGTCTCTTGGACCATTTTACTTTTTTTTTTAAAAAGAAAAAATGACAGAAATTTCATCAGCCCTTATATAGGTAGACTTTGGAAAGAAAATAGGTAGATGATTTGACTTGGAGTATGAGGGTAGACAAACGTAAAAGATATAAAACCCTGAAGTTAGCATTGGAATTCTGTAGCCAATTACTAGGTGTCAGAAAATTTCTCACAGTATGAGAAGTGACATGCAATTGTGAGGGCCAAAGGGAGAAAAAACTCAATCGGGCATCTGTTTGCATCATCCCAGGCACCTGGAGGAACATGAGGCCTATTGTGCTTATTTGAAAGCCCACATGTTCCCTACCCTGATTTAAATACACTCAGCAATCAGCAGCTGGGTTTTATCTTATTATTTATAATTTATGGGTATTCTTATGCCCTTGAAATAACCACAATTTTCATTACCCAATTTCTTTTTTCTGGTTTGTCACAGATTCCACTGTGTTCTTGGCCATTCAGTTCCCTTTGTCATTCCTTGGTTTCCTCCTTGCAAGAATGGGGACATTACACTTGTCACTTCCTTCTCTCAGACCTCTGGGAAGATTAATGACATAATATGCTTAAAGACCTGTTGGACTCTTTGGAAACAAGGTACTACATATGCACAGTATTTCATCCTTATTGATCTTCACTTTGAGGGAAAATTAAGTAAAATGAACACGGCTGGGGCTTAGGTTAGAGTAGGATGCAGGGGCTGAAACTATCATTTGGGAAAACAGTTCTTACTGTGGAACAGGTTTTCTTTTCAAGGACCTTGCAAATGAGATCCTGCACATTTTCTTTTCATAATTGATTCTCTGTGTGATGATTCTCACTGAAGCTCGTTGTCATCTCGTAATTTCCTTGTAGCATGTAAAGTTTGTGCTTGTCATGATAATTTATATAAACTTACAGAAATTCTTAAAATTTTAAAGATACAGAAGATTCTTAAAAAGTGGCAAGTGAAAGTATGCAAGATAGCATTTCTATGAAAAAAAAACGAGGAAAGAGTAGCTTCTATCATTATGTTCTTTCAAGAAATAAAGTTCAATTGTTAGAGTCTGGACTTTTGAAATTGTAGACATACCTAACTATATCAAAACAATTCCATTTCTCAGAGCAGAGATTGGGAAGCATTCTCACATGGATCATTGGTGTGAGGGGACGCATAGGATTCATAAGAGGCCCCCTCAAACCTGTCACCTTTGATTCCATGTGCAAGGGTTACCTACAGCCAACTACAAAGCCTAACATTTCATTGAATTCCTATAGTGTTCTTCACATTTACATACCTTGTTTAAGCTTCACAACAATTCCATTATTTTCCTCATTTCCAAAGTTAGGTGAAATTAACTTGCCTTGATTCATATAACTAGGAAGTTAGAAGAGCCTGAATTGAAAGTTATCTGGCATAAGCCTGTGCCTATCATTGTCATAGTCTACTGTTTCTGAGAAGGAATTCAAAAGCTGATCCTATAGTCAATGAGTGTGCTTCTGTTAAAACAAGTACCTAATTCCTCCACTAGGTTGCAAGTTCTGTTGAGGGCATAAAATCTGTCTTGTTATCTTGGTGGGAAACCCAATCATAAGCCCAGCATCTGTGCATAGGAAAGATGTCTGCAAAGGAAATGTTATCTCCTTGATCTAGATAAGAAACTGGAAGCTTCCTGGCATTAAGCAATGTCCTCATAATCCTGTAGCTGATAAGGAGCAAAGCCAGGACTGTGATGCAGGACTTTGGACTCTGATCTGTGGCTCCTCCCATGACACTGCAGCTTCCTCTACTCTTTTTTTCTCCGTGTTCCCAGGTTTCTAATTTTATAAAATTCTTGATTACATCTTAAGCTCTGTAGGAAACTTAGGGAACATGCCACATACACTGAAACAATAGGTACCTTTAGCCTTCAAAAGACAGAGAGGTGAATAGGCATATATGGAGTTTCTGCAAGGTTCCACAAATATTGCTAAATATATTAATAATACCATTCAATTTAATTTTCTTAATTATTCTATGATGTAGCAGTGACTATGGTCCCATTTTTACAGATGAAGAAATTGAGGCCAATAGCGGTTCGAGGTCACACAATCATTTAAACCCAGGTCAGCCTGACTCTAAACCCCAAATTCATTCATTCAGCTACACTAAAATGGTAACATACTACAGTGTCTCTCAAAGCTTTATTTTAATCTAATTGTACAATGAATGACCAAAACTACTTCTATATTCTTTACTTAACAGAGGCAGATTTTATTGAATCTTTTCGTAGTTCATTGTCAAAATAATATTTTCACTGAATGTGAAATTAATTTAATTTAAATTTCACATTAATTAGAATGTGATTGCTACTCATTAACGAAGTGAACTGAAAAATGATGGAAGTTTATTACAGGAACAGTTCCTTCTGAGAGGGCTAGAATTCTTTGTCTGCATTCTTTTGTCTGCTGCCAGGCTGCTAGTCCTCCAGTAGTGCTGGCCTTCTCATCAGCATCAGGTAGGTAATCCCCTTTCCACCCACCTTGCCTTCCTATTGCAAATCACTGACATTCTTTCTTTCAGTGAGAGCCAGTAACTCCAATCCCTTTCTGCCCTCTGCTTCAGCTCCCTCTTCTTTTATCTGTAGAGGTTTAATACCCACACTTAAAGACAAACCTGCTGTCAGGATGCCTTTGCCACTGCTGGCCAAAAGCCTAGGCCAGTGACAGTTGGGCAGGAATGAGGAAAGGAGCATGTGGGGGCCCAAGGAGTGATGCTGATAAGATACTGGCAAAGCAAAGTGGAATAGCAGCTGGTATGTGGAAAGTGTCATTAATGTTCTAAAGAGGATCTAAAGTCATTCTTGGAAGTGTAGGCTGTAAGATGAAACTTACAACCCAAGAATTTATTTTTATGGTTGTCTTGCTTCACAATATAGAGAGGAGATGCCATCTATCAGCAAGGTTGTGAAAAATGTCAGAAATTTGAAACATTTGGTTCCTTGATTTTGGATGTGGACAGTGGTATATCACATCCCATGCATGTGCCTGGGGTGTCTTAAAGAATCAATTTTACCTTCTGAAATGAATGCTCAAAGCTTTGTGTCTCAGAGTCCAGGGTCCCTACACATTCAGCAGTGTTGGGCAGTGTGGTAGAGATGAGGGGATACTTCTAGCTTCTGCACCCCTTACTGACACAGTACTTCGAGTATGCTTACTGAACCTGGAAAAGGTCATACTGTCTTTCAGAGACTAGCCAGGAATAGTGCCAGGTTGCCCAGATCTTCTGGCTGGGGACCTAGATTTGGGACTTCCCACAGGAAGTCTGATGGGACTTTTCTATTTGCTTAAGCTGGTGGCCTCTGGGGTCGGGGTATGACAGTAATCTGTCTTATTCCTCTAGTGCTTCTTTGGTATAGAACCATGCCCAAATTGAACTGGGGTCTTTTGTGTGGTTAGAGATCTTTCAAATCCTTCTTTCTAGTTAGGATGAAGTTTCCATTGAACCAAGCATCATGATCTTGCCAAATCAGTGTAACTGCAGCTTGAATCTTCTCTTCTTATTCCCAACTTGTATATTAGGGAGACTTTCTTTGTCCTAGCTATTCTTCTGCAAAGGGTAATTTCATTCACTAGTGCTTCACTCAGTCAAAAAAATTGTATGCTAAGCTGGCCAGGCTTACATATATTCAGAGCTATTCTAACTTCCTAGCACCAGCAGCCCTCTCCAGAGAGCCAGTTTGCTAGAGGAAGACTGGAGGGCAGGCTCTGGAGTCACAGTGGCTGGTTTCATAACCTTCCTTTGTACTAGCTGTGTGACAGGCCAAGTTACTAAATCTCTCTGAGCCTCGTTTGAAAACAGAGACACTAATTTCTAGCTGATAGACCGTGGTAATGTAGAGTCTACAGCTCTCAAGGTTACTGTAGATATGTAGGACTCTCAATACAGCCCAGAACTCTTGGTTCCCTGCCAGGAAGGCATTGTCCACATAGCTGTGAATGTTGCCATCAGCAGTGTAACTGGGATGAGCTGGAGCAGACGAGAGCACATGGGTTCAGGATACATATTAACCAGAAGGACTTATAAAACCTTAGCTCTCTCTGTTCAACCAACCCAACATCCCATTCCTAGAAATATTTGGAGAAATTTTAGTTGCAGGTAGGATGTAATGCAAATGAGGATGAAGCCAAAAAAGTACTGTATTTTGACTATTATTAATGTTAGCTATTATGCTTTATACACCCAGGGCTATTGTGGTCTATGAAACACCTGTTACATATTTATATATCTGAGCCTTTCTTCAGTCATTTTATGTACAGCCACTGTTTTGGCCATAGAGCTCATATAAGAAGGAAAGATGGAATAATTAAGTCAAACTGTATGATTTCCCGAAATTAACAGTAGGCTTTCCATTTTTTATTCCGGTCTCTCCCTCTAGAATTGTCATTTTCACAAGTGAGATCGGTTCACCCTGAAATTTAAGCAGAATGAAGAACAGGCAAACTCAAATAGGAAAATAAATCCAGGTCATCCAAACTGAAATTGTATTTTGGGTCACCTGTGAAATGTCTTTGACCTCCTTTTTTTTCCACAGCTGTAAAATGGAAAAATTATAGCCAGTTCCATAATGTTAAGGTTATGAAGAAAGCACTAGAAAATACTTTTAAAATTAAAGTCATGCCCGTCTTAATTTCCAGCTTTAAGCACGAAGTTGGCACAAAACAGGCAGTTAAATAGTCTGTTTCATGAGTAAACTAGTATTGTATGAGGTATATAGTTCTTTGTTTACCCAGGAAACTCTACTGTGGAGCAGAAAAAAATACCTAACTGGAAATCAGGAAACCTTGATTCTAGCCCCAGAATGACCTTGTATTAATGAGGTGACTTCCCTTCTTAAAACTTTATGTTCCTTATTTGCCACATAAAGGAGCTGATGCTCTCTGGTCCCTCCTTTCATGGCCAACACATTAATGATTTCATTTAATCAATAATGTAGAAGGATTATAGTATCAATAGTTCTCTTCTGAGATCTTGTAGAGGTCAAATGGTTTGGAAGGTGGGGAAAGGGAGAAGAGGAGGAGGGAGTAGAAGATGTGGGAGAAGAAGAAGAAAAGGATAGGAAGAGGGAGAAGGAAAGGGAAGATTCCTTTAGATGCCTTGGAGCAGTACCAGCCCGACATGATGTTATGAAATAACTATGGTTTATCTTTGTACTTCTCACTCTTCTATATTCATTCAGTTCCCAGCTCCCATGCTGTCTCCAGATGTCCAGATGACAGTGTTTAGCTGATGTTCTAATCTTCCCAGCCTCCCTAGGTGTGTCCTACCCAATAGTCCCTACACCTGAAAATCTCCTCTTTCCTCTCCCAGTCTAACCAACCACACATCTGAATCCAGCTACAAATTGGAAGATAATTAGTGCCTAAATGAGAGTAATTTAATCTTTAACTCTCCTCCAGATACTTAATCAGTTATTATGTTTTTTAAAAAGGATGCCTGCAACTAGCCTGTTAGCAGAGAATGAAGTAAAGGGCAAATCCAAGAGGCTGGGGGCAGAGTTGCATGGGTACCACCAGAGCCATGCAGGTCCCTCCGGATTCTGCTCCCCACGGCAGTTGCCTGGAAGTAAGGCAACTTAGCTTCCTTAGCCTCTTCCCATTCTTTTTGTCGAACACAGAGATGCTAACCAATGAGCTCTTATCACAGTAGCTCCCTTGGGACACCACAAATTCTTCATGAACTAAATCAGGACGCAAATAAACAAACATAACCAAACAAATGAATAAGTAATCCACAGCTTCCTTGGTGATGACATCAGGGCCTGTGACTGTGGGAGTGGAAAGAACAGAGCCTGTGGCCTCTAAGTTGACAAATCAAAATAATAATGAAGGGCAAACAGCGTTGACCTGGGATGAAGAATAACTCAAGTGATTTCTTGGACTATCTGCTTTCCTTCAAAAACCTATTTGTTCCCAGCCAGGTGTTAAATGTTAGAGTGAGAAACAGGGAACCAGAGCTTTTCTGCATCATGCTATGGCCTTCCTTATTTTTTCCAAACCTGTTTCAGTAGATGTAGCTCAAGCCAGAGGTACTGTTTAGCTGCAACAATAAGGCAAGGACTCCAGCTCCCAGACTACATTAGAAGAAGGATCAGTTGTTTCCCAATGATGAAGAATGCCATAGCAGAAGAGGACTGGAGTCCAAGGACTTACCAGCACACTCAGCCATGACCATAAAGGCTTAACCTGAAACCCTGATTACAGTGGCGAGTGCTGGTGCTTCCCTAATCATGTAGCTAAAAGCCAACAACACATGGACTGCATCTCACCTCGAGAGCCTGGACACACCTGCCTGCTGCTCCAGAATTCAGGGGGCAGTAGGAGACACCTACATCTTCTTGTCTGTATGATTGTCCCCAGGGCTATTGTTCTAGAAGACTTTGTGTGCTGCCTGGTCATTTTCCCTTATTACTAAAACAGGATACCAAATAAGTATTCGTCATCAAGTATTTTGCTTCCTTAATTTTTTTACATTCCTGAGAAAATTGCCCATGTCCAGTCATGGAAAAATCCCACATACAGTTCCCAGAGGTTTCTGGATGGGTCGAAGATCAATTCAGTGGACCCTAGGTCAAGAACCCTGATAGAAGGAGCCATTCTTGCTCAGGAAAAGCAGTGCTAGAGATACTAGATATCTCTGATAGAGGTGTGTGTGGTGTCGGAGCATAATCTAGAGGCATTATCAATACCATAAACTTTCTACATTCACTTTCTCTTCCCAGACACCCTATCTAAAATAGAACCTTTCCTTATGTCTCTGTCTTTTCACTACTTACTTCTTCTGCAGAAACACTTATTACCACCAGGTAAAAAGGGTCTCCAAAAAGCTGGGAAGCATAGACTATGCTTATTTTTAAAATATCTTAGTTATGTTTTCAAATAATATGCTCATTGTGTTTTTCTTCAAATTTTAAATACCTTTTCAGGTGATGCACTTCTGAATTTAAAGCAATGGTCTATTTACTTATCTAAAAAAGTATAATAAAGGATAGCTCAGTCCACTAAGCATCCAACTCTTGATTTTGGCTCAGGTCTTGATCTCAGGGTCTTGAGACTGAACTCGACCCTGGGCTCCACACTGAGCATGGAGCCTGCTTGGGATTCTCCCTCTCCTTCTGCCCCTCCCACCCCAGTCTCTCTCTCAATAAATGAATAAGTACAATGAAACATTTTCCTTAAATTTCTAGACTTTCTGGGCAATCCCAAGTATGTGTATTATACTGCTAGGTAGTCCTAAGAACATCTATCTCAGTCAGAGGAAGGGGATTAAAAAGCACATTAGTACGGATGCATGTTTATTTGATTTCATCATTAACATTAGTTATTACCTCCACAATTATGATTGGAATATATAATCTCAAGTCCCATTAAGTCTTATTCTTCTAGTCTCAGCAGGCTCTTGTATCAACTAATTAACACAGAGGTCATTGTTCTCATTTTTAGAATACCAACAGATTGTAAAAACACAACACTGATTACGCTGCCAGGTTGGGGAAGACACAGCATGAACAGAATCTTCTGCTGCATGAGAAGGAATGGGCTTTTTCTAGTCATGCCTCTGCATGGATAGAATTGACCCAAGATCAAGAGGAAAGTTCCAATCAAAATCTCTCTGGATTGGGAATATTGTTATGAGTGTTCATCCAGCTGTGGAATCCTAATGATTTTCTTGAACATGGTGGCCCAGGGTCTCTTCTCAGCTGAGAGATGATTCAGTCAGCAAATATTGATCATGTCCCTAGTGCTAGCAGTGTGTTGGTGGCATAACACAATTAACTGAAAGTGAACATGGCAAGCTACTTAATTGTTATATAAGGTAGAGGGTGACACATGCCAGAAAAAGGTGCCAATTGATTTTTATTGCACATAGAAAAGGGTTGGAGGAATGAAATATAACTTCTAGCTGGAGAGGAAACAGGACAGGCTTGACGAAAGTGAAGCCACTGAGGTAAATCTGGAGAATGAGAAGGATTTGAATATGCAATGATGAAGGAAAGTGGATTCTAGCACCTGTGCAAAGGTATACTACAGAGGATCCCGAACTCTAGCACGACATTCATATTTGCTATAAGTTGCAGGTCATTTCTGGTGTCCTGACTCTTCTTTGCTCATCTCTCTCAATGATTAGTCTCAGTCTGGCAATGTCAGAAGGGACCAAGGGGGAATTCTTCATTAATGCAGGCTGAAACTTCTATTTTGCTGATAAATGCTGGGAAAAAACAAATTAATGAAGGCTCTATACTATCTTAGAAGCATAGCTAAGAATACAAATCAGTGTAGCATCCAGTTTGGGAGGAAATCTTTAAAAATCTGCAGTTAAGTAGAGAAGTTCACCATAACTAAAGTTTTTCTGGCAGAGAACAAATAATAACTCATCAGAGAGAGAGAATGGCTCCTCTGGAAGACTCTTGTGGTGGTTGAAGAAAAACAACAACCACCAGTTTTCTTCTATTAGAACTGATGCGTAAAGGAGATGTCACAGGAATAGCTCATATATGAAAAAAAACTGACATGTTCAGGGAGCTTAGTTTCCCAGGACTTTCCTTTGAACACCAGAAGAAACAGAAAGAGTCTCTGGTGGGCTAATAAGTTGAAAGTGAATCCAGATTTTTCCTTCCCCTTCATCTTGTTTGAAATTCAATATATACCCTTACGAAATTTGCTTGTGCCTTTACCCAACTATGAAATCTAATTTCTTTATAAATATATCCCATGTGCACTTATATTTACTTAATGTAAAACATTACATGCATTCATAAGTGTAATTTTTGCACATGTGCTTTTTTCAAGAGCGATCCTTTGTCTTTCTTGTTCCTTTTCTGTTGGTTCCAGCACCGCCCAGTCTTCCTTTCACCTACATAACCCTCTTCTCAATCCTTGTGAGCACCTAGGATGTGTAGACCGTATTTGCCGCAAGCTCATACAATCATAATTTGCATATATACAAATATACCTGGATAGGGAGCTTTGCACTGGTTTGTTGTCCACAAAAACCAGCATCACGCTCATGGTGCTTCTCTATCTTATTTTTCCACTCACCATTTCTTTGTGCAAATCGGTCCGAGTCAAATGCTTCACCTCTCACCCGTTCTTTTTAATGATTGCATTGGGTTTCCTGGTGTGGATACAAAATTCAAGGTTATCATGCCTTGCTTTGTTCTTGGGGTGAATACTTTTAAATGCCACCAAAATAATTATTTCAAATGGCAACAAGCTAGACTCATCAAAGCATGTTTTTACATCAACCATCAATATTAATAAGCTAATTCGATCTATGCATATCACAGGGAGACACTGGAGACTTCCATTTTCATACTCTTCCCCCTCCCACGCCACCCTGCTCCCTAGAAGTACTGGAAGCTTCACCAGGAGAACAGGCAGGTAAAGACCATGTTTAAATTCATTGCAAGTGAAACTGGTATTTGGCTGGTTTCTATTGTATACTCATTCAGTAACAACGTTCTGCCTTCTTGGCTTTATTCTTCTACATGGGCAGTTTTTGCCTCCAGCCTCCTTCTGTGCACATCCTGTGTCACTTAGTCCATCTCCCACATTATCCAAGTGCAAACCTCTTACTTGCCTTCTCTTCCTATACTGCTCACGTCTGTCTGGTTTGGTCATTCCTCCTTGCGAAGCTAATCCTCTTTCATTGTGCTCTACTTCCTGAAGGTCCATGGTTTCTCCACCTCGTATCTCTGGCTCTACTCCTCATCACGTGTCCACAAGAACCATTCTCTGGATTGTTTTTCAATTTGAACTGTAGGGATAGCTCTTTACTTGCTTTCATCCTTCATGATCTTACTAACCCCCTAAGTGCACAGTTTGTATTGTCTTACGTATCTTGTGGGCCCAGAACTCAGCACAATTCATCGGGCCTTCCATGCCGCAAATGCTCAGGAGCCGTTTGTTGGCTGACTTTGTTGCATGTGTAATTCAGGCTCCCAGAGTCTGTTATTTCTCAACACCACTGGTTCCACACATACTTCCTGTTTGTTTTCTCCTTTCCCTCAACCCCTTCCTCTCCCAACACTTCAGTTTAGCTCCTTATTCTTCCTCTGGGCTACTGTACAAAGGTCTTCTGAGGAGCCATCCCATTTCTTGTGTCTCTTCAGTCATAATTACTAAACAGAAACTTCTTAAATCTTAGCTCTCATTTTGTCATTTCCCTCATCAAAAACCTCCAGCGCTTCAGCCAGTTGGATAAAACCAGACCTCTTAGCCTGACTTTCTCCCATGGAGACAAAATGTCTCCCAGGCCCTGGTACCAAGTTCTGTGTCCAGGCTGATCCATACCACACTACATGGTCTTGTCATAGTCATCCTGGACCGTTAGGTATTTTCATTTTCTGTATTTGCAAATTTTAGCTATTTAATGTGTGCCTTATTTATTTCCTTTTTTGCACACCTGAAATACGGACTCATCTCTCTTATGGATAACTGATTCATTCCGGAAGGTCTTGAAAATCACAATCAGATCCCATAGCCTTTGTGAGACCTGCTTTGATTTCTTTCAACCAGATGTTCATTCTCTCTGCACCAACTTCACTGTGTTTTGTTTGTGCCTCTCTTCTGGTTCTTTTATGTATTTATACACACATAGACATTATTATGTCTATTTTAATAATATTTTATTATATTAAATATTACATCATTTGTTAAATTATATATTATTGACTATATAATTATATATACTATATGTTTAATATATAATCATTTATATATATATGTACACACACAGAGATACATTCATATATATATGTGGTTCCTTTAATTATATATAGTCAATTATTTTTAGACTAGAGATTATGCCTTATTGATTTTTGTTTTTTGCATTATGTGTTTCAGATGGGATTCATGAACTTAAATATAAATTTTAAAGAACAATTTAACGTTCCTTACAAAATCCCCAGTAACTTTGGGCCAGCTTTACAAAGTTTAATAGGAAAAAATTAAAGCCCGATCTTCTTGACTAAAAGTATAGTATCATGTTTATTGTAAGAATGGTGATTCACAGACATGTACCCTGGGGCAAATAATACATTATATGTTAATTAAAAAAAAGGGGAAAAAAAAAAAGAATGGTCTGAATTTAAACAAAAAGGGCACCTGGGTGGCTCAGTGGGTTAAAGCCTCTGCCTTCGGCTCAGGTCATGATCTCAGGGTCCTGGGATCGAGCCCCACATCGGGCTCTCTGCTCAGCTGGGAGCCTGTTTCTCCCTATCTCTCTGCCTGCCTCTCTGCCTCCTTGTGATCTCTTTCTTTCTGTCAAATAAATAAATAAAATCTCTTAAAAAAATCTAAACAAAAAGTAATTTTTACTATATATTTTAAGTAATACTCATGGATATAGAATATTGTTCCTAGGAATTATCCCCTCTTAACTAATACCTTAGAGCAGTAAAGAGTTTTGGAATATTTCTGACACATTCAAAATCTTCTAAGATATACTAACCCATGTGGCACTTTCATTATTGAAAGATAAGATTTTATATTTACAGAGCACATAAATGCTGGGCCAAGGCATTTCTCTCCAGTATAAAAAAAATTAATTTTTTTCTCAAGTGTTAGTAAAAAACTAGCTGGCATTTTAACCTAAGTAAAACACGTGCTGTATAAGTCTTTGTTGTGTACAGTTATTGCTTTTTTAAAGATAACTTTTCAGAGAAACAATTCACTCAAAAATATGAAATTTTCATTCCCACTAGACCTATTTGTTATAAGCAAGCATTTTGCTGGCCGAAACGAATCAAAGGAATTTAATGTTAGTGTGCTCAGCATTGTGGCTTTTCCTGGATCTGAAAGTAACGGCCTTTCCTTTCTTCTTCTCTCTCTCTCTCTTTTCTTATTGCTCAGCAAATATTCATTTTTTCTTTCATGGCCTTCTGCCTTATTTCGACCACAAAACAAGCAAGCAGGCAAATGAACACAAAAATTCCAGGACACGTTGTGTATCCAAAGATCAGCATAATTCATAGGGAACGACCTTCTGTAGCCTTTACTGAACTGTACGTATTGGACTCTCATGTAAATGGGCCAGTTATCCCATCATCAGACCGTGTCTGAACAGACCGAAAACCTGAATTAAAATGAATCTATAAACTAGTTTAAAATCAATAGCCAATATACACCACCATTCCATGTTTAAGTCACATTTAATCACATGTTTCTGCAGAACGATTATTAATTGCATTTTGTTTAGTCTTCTTGGAAAATAACTTCAGTGATGATTTATTTAGATGCCTCCTATTCTGTGATATTTGTGATTGATGTATATTTTAGTTAGTGATGGATTTCTGAACCTTCCCACGTATATCTGGTGTTTCTGTAAACTCTGAATTAGGAAATGAACGTGGAGATAAGTGTTCAGGCTTGGCTCTGCCCTTAGCTCTGTGACCATAGGTCTTTCTTCCTTCCTCTGCATATATGAACATCTATCAATCTATTCTGTTCTTCCTAGGAATGTAAATGAAAATAGTGCCACCCAGGAACTGGTCCTTTGATAATTTCTGATGTCCTTCTCTCCTTTTAACTTTATCAATGAATATATCATACTTTTTATGTGCTACTTAGCAGGGACTTTCCAGACCCCACTGAGGGTTCAATTCCATTCTCATGATCTTGGAAAGGCTGAGACCAAGACCATGATGTTGATTTGATAATCTCTCCTGAGTATGGATTCACAGCTGATGACAGATACCTGTCCTGAGACAGGCACAGTTCTACATGGAAAAGTTTAACAGAGGTGTGAATGAACTTGCTCAGAGTAGTTTTACATTGCATGCACCCTGGAAGATTGAAGCAAGTAAGTGGCCAGACAGCCCCACTAGCCAAAATAAAGACCAACATTGGATAGGCCTTTGCATGAAACATTTCCCAAAGTCTGTGACATTGGGGAATGTTTATGACATGACTTTGAATCACTGTGATACACTGCCCCCCCATAATTATTTACATGGGATTTTATTTATTTAAATTTGATTTTTCCTACATTTTGGCCACCAATACTTCTAAGTAATGTAAGGTTCTATATTTAGCGACTACCACACAGATGGATAGTCACTCAAATTCATAGAAGTGTGACTCCTGAAATACTAGGCTGAATCTCATGCAATCTTTGCTATTTTGATTCTTTAAAATTTCTGGTCTATAAGGGACAGCTTTGAAAAAGTTTATATGGAATCTAATTTTCTTGAGACAATTTACAAATTAGCTTCTGTTCCAAATGTTACATCATAAAGATATACTAATCAAACGACACTTAAATACAAATATTGCTTCCTGTAACAAACTATAATCACCTGCTTCTATAAGCATGATTCTTTATTTTCCCTCTGACCTTGGGCTGCCTCTCAGGCCATTTTATTGTTTTCAGCTCTCTCTCTCAATTTCAGCTTATCCTTAGGTGCTAATTAAAATGGCAGGTGTTAAATTGATCATTAGCACGTTTCAGCTATTGCTCTGAGCACAGAAGTCCCTCAAGTGATTCTTTGTTTCTCCCAATATAATCCCTCTTTCTCCAGACATCTCTGCTGCTTTTCTCTAGCAGCTCTAACTGCTTCTTAAAGAGAAAGCAGATAACCTAGCATGTCTGCCCCAGCTGTTCCTCATTTATTTCTCAGGCTTGTTCCCTCTGAGTAAATGATACAATCAATTTTTTTTCCCTTTTTAGTAATGGGCCAGCATCTTATTTAAGTATTTTGGAAAAATAAAACAAAGCAAACCTCTGTTAGATTTTATACACTCCTCATTCAATTCATGTACTTGAATAGACAGCATACATATGGATGCACTTCTTTCTTTAAAAAAACTGTATTTTTGTGGTAAGAGCAATTAACTTGAGATCTACCCTCTCAAAGTCTTTTAAGTGCATACTACGATATCGTTAATGCACATACCATGTTGTATAGCAGCTCTCTAGATCTTATTCATCATGTATAGCTAAAGCTTTAAACTGGTTGAACAGCAACCCCTATTTATTTCTCCCTCCTGCCAGCCCCTGGCAACCACCATTCTACTCTGTCTCTGTGAGTGTGACTATTTTAGATACCTCAGATAAGTAGAATCATGCAGTATTTGACCTTCTGAGTCTGGTTTATCTCACTTAGCATAATGTCCTCCAGGTTTATCCTTGCTGTTGCAAATGGCAGAGTTTCCTTCTTTTGAAGGCTGAATTGATACTCCATTGTATGTATACACCACACTGCTTTGTCCATTCATCTGTTGATGGACATTTAGGTTGTTTCCACATCTTGGCTGTTGTGAATAGTGATGCGATGAGCACGGGGGTGCACCTATCACTCCAAGATCCCAATATAAGTTCCTTTGCTTATCTACCAGAAGTGGGATGGTTGGATCATATGGTAGATCTATTTTTAGTATTTGAGGAAGCTCCATACTCTTTTTCTCTCTGCTCCCGGACTCCGTGTTGCCACACCATTCTCCTCCTACACCGTGTTAGGAAAAATTGGAAGGATGATGTCCCTGTTTCCTTTCTAGGTAGAGCTGGTGTTATTAAGGCTTGCCTGGCCCCTGGAGGAACCAGGTAAGAGGAGAGGAAGCTACAGGCGCTCTTCTTACATTTGAGTCCTCTTAGCCTATGGCTAAGGCACACAAAGTTTAGCAATACCGCAACTTCGAATGACAAAGCAATTTTACTACACGTCAATGGTATTGAACAGTATCTCTTAAATTTCTCTTACCACAGTGTTTCTCAAACTTGTCTGCACATCAGAATCATCGGGAGGCCTTTAAAAACCACTGATGTCTGTGTTCCACCAGCAGAGACTTACTTAGTTACTAAGTAACAGTGAGTTACTTAGACTGTGGAGGGGGCCGGACTTTGGAACTCTAAAGTTCCCCTGGAGAGTGTAATATCAAGCAAATGTTGGGAATTATAATATTACTTTAGTTTATTCTTCCACTTATATGAAGCAGGAACCAGAGTAGGAGTAAGACTTTGGCAGCCCCCGCCAGAGTGAGTTTCACCTTGCACCTGTGTGCTGGAGGGCAGAGAGACCTCAACCTCAGACTCTGCCATGAACGTGCAGTGATTCTGGCCCCCAGGGAAATGGAGCCAGTTACGGTTTGGGTCTAACCAGTCAGTTTAGGAACACCTCCTCCTGAGGGGAGGAGCTAGTAAAGGCCCCAAAGTGCTCCTCAGACACCTACCCTGAATCCAGGCAAGTGCGAGATCCCCTAGGGACGAAGACAGAAACTTGGGGGAAAATAGAGACAACACCTGCCTCAATTAGTCCCACTTCACTCATCAAATCTATTCATTAATCGAGCATATGTTTAAAGCCCTATATATTTAAGTCTTGTGGATTAAATGATGCCATAGGCTATTTGCAGAGTAAAAGCACGCTACATTTGTTCCTATAAGCTTTAGGTTTTATTTCTGGACAGAAAAGGTAATTGGAATTACCTGGAAAAAGCCAGAAGTTTTCGTAATCCTTTTGGTGTTGGGAAGGAATCCTTTCCTCTGCCCCAAACCCGTTAGATTTAGGTAGAAATTTCATTGCTGGAAGTATCCACTGTTTAAAAAATGTTTATTGAGCATATCTTCATGATGAGATACAGAGACAGGAGTCCTGTCCTTGAGGCATTTGCTATCTTGCAGGTTGATATGGGGAGAAACTGCAGGTGCTAGGGAAGAAGCCGAGGGGATACAGAGGAGGAAGTGGTCACATTCATACTAATAACTGTCATGTCTCAAACGTTTGCTCTTAGCTCACGAAGCCAGTATTCTCGTTATTTATATTTTACAGAAGGGGAAATTGAGGTACAGAGAGCTTATGAATCTTAATGAGCACCACACAGCTTATTACAATGGTGAATAAGCCAAGGCTATTGGGCCTCGGGCTGGGTTTATGCTGTTGGGCTCCAGGCCTGATGGTGTGTGTGTGTGCAATTCTTCATGACAAGATTGTCCTTTTTCTCAGATAACATAGGTGACAAGTGCAATTCAGAAAGATTTCTGGTTGAAAGATTTCAACCAAAAGCTGGATGAAAAAGACAAAAGAGAATTAAGGCATTTTGGGGGCTTTTCAGTTTTTTAGTACTTATATATGAACTAAGTGGAGAGTTTCAGGTTGGTGGGAAAGCAGAGCAAGAAAACATAGCCATGATGGGAAATTGTGTAAAATGGTACTGACACTGAATGTTGACCTGTAAGAAATGCAGATACCTTGAATGAATCTAAGTAGGGTAAAGCTTAGTCTATTTTGTGTCTTAGAAACTTACAGGGATAAACTGTAAATCAATTAGCAGATTCCTGAATCAGGGCATTTTGGAGAGAATTAAGGCCAGAAGAAATAGAGAGGAAGAAGGGGAGATGGATAGAACATGCTGAAGAATTAGAATTTATGGCTCAGACTCTCAGTGACAGATCAGGTGTAGGGGTAAGGAAGAGGTAGCAGTCTAGGGTTATTGAGTGGATGGTGGTGATATTTACTCATTCATACATTCAGATATGCTGCAGATATTTATCAAGTGCTCTTAGGTGACAGACCCTCTGCAAAGTGTTGGGATATGACATTGAACATCCTAGGCAGTTTCTGTCTTTAGAGGCTTACATCCTAGAGAAGGGAAACAACATATAATGAAGTCAACACAAATTCAGGAGTGGTTATAGCCACATGCCATTAAAGAAATAAATAGGCTGCTAAGAAAGTAAAGGGGATATAATTGTAGTTGGGAGGGTGGGAATGAAGACCTATTTGAGGAGGGAATATTTGAGCTTAAAACTGAGTGATGAAGACTCAGCCCTGTGAAAAGCCAGTGGAAGAGGGATTGAGACAAAGCAAATAGTAAGGGCAAAAGCCTAGGGTAGGATAGATGCTGAGGTTCAGGGACAGAGATTCTTTGAGGATGTTCAATGTGTAGAAGAAGAGAGGATAGGACGTGATGAATCTAGGGATATATATACAGGGTCCAGATTATAGCCAAAAGTAAGGAGTTTGGATTTCATTTCAATAACAATGAAAAAACACTGTAGGGTTTTAAGCTGGGTGATCCAAAGTAAGGAGACAGAGGGAAAGAAGTGAGTTTGGGGCATGAGGGGAGGTGAGATGCTAATCCTGGCCATGTTAAGTTTGATTAGCCCATTATACGTTCAGGAAGATATATTTAGTAGATAATGGAAATTGTGGGCCTGGAGAAAGTGACACAGGCCGTGACACCAGATTTCGGAGTGATCAATACATATGACATAGGACGGTGGGTAAAATGAGAAGAGAGCCAATGATGAGTCCTGGACGATAGGTAAGTGGAACCAGTTATGGTATCTTCATATAATAAAAAGTACTCAGCAATAAAAAGACTTATGTATATTAATATATAAAATGATGTGCATGGATCTCATAAATGATCATGATGAGTTTAAGAAGGCTGACTTAAAAAGGGGGCATATCATGTGATTCCAATAAAAGAAAATTAAAACTAATCTATCATTATAGAAGGAGCTCAGTGATTGAACATGAAGAACAGAGGAAAAGAGGAAGAAAAGGAAAGGACAGGATTACTACAGGACAAACCTTGACAGTAATGGATGTGTTTATTATTTTGGTCATGGTTAAGATTTCCCAGGGGATAGCATGTATGTTAAAGCTCATCAAATTATACACTTTACACAAGTAGAATTTATTGTATGTCAATACAATATATCAATAATCCCATTTTTTCTAAAGGATCCAGAATATAGAAGAAAATGAAATATAGAGCCAAAAAGTTATATTTAGGTATAGAGTTAATATTTTGGTATAGAAACAAGCTGAAACAGAAGGTATATTCAAATACATTTTAGGAAAAAAATAACTTTTTTGAGTTACAGACCATGCAAGATTTTAATCAAAAAGTCTCTTAACTGCAAAATTTAGAAAAATCAAGTGATGTTGAAGGAAATGTTAATTGTAATAAGCCAAAAAGGTGATTATAATAGGATGTAAATATAATTTAATTTGCAGAATCTGGTTAACATGGATTTTTCTTCTAATTATATATATATATATTTAAAATTATATATATAGTTAAAATAATTATTTATACGATTATAATTTATATCTATTATTTGAATTTATGTTTTTGTACTTATTTCTGTCTACATAAGCAGGAAATAGACAAAAAAAACTGTGTGAAGGTCAAGCATCTGAGAAAATGCACATAAACAAAACTACCCATCTAATAGGTAGCAGAACTGGCATTGAAAATTTGTTCTATTTGTTCTCCTATGTCTCCCATAGAATGCACCAAAAGCCAGTTTGTTTATAACACAAAGTCTTCCGGGAAGAATGGTTATTGCTTAATATTAGTATCTATCTCTTTAATAAGAGTAGAACTTATATTTTTTAAGATTTTAATTTATTTATTTCAGACAGAGAGAGCGAGTGAGAGAGAGAACAGGAGGGGAGGAAAGGGCAGAAGGAGAAGCATGTTCCCTGCTGTGCAGGGAGCCCTACTTGGGACTCAGTCCCAGGACCCTGGGAACATGACCTGAGCCAAAGGCAGATGCTTGACTGACTGAGCCACTCAGGCATCCCAAGAGTAGAACTGTTTTTACTGGAGTAAAAACACCTACTGATAATTAGGAATGGAAAGGTAGGAATGGTCAAACAGGAGAACGTTCTGTAACCAGAAGGAATGTTAATACATAGACGTCAATAGAAAAACAGAAGAAATTTTTTTAAAAAAATTCAAAAAGGTTAATGGTCAGCAATAAAGGTGGATTTTGCATACTTGGCTGTTTTTCTAGAATTTGTGAAAATCATTTTCTTAGTTGATGATATTCATCCAGAGGATATCAGGACAGTTTGGAAGATGGAAGCCTCAACTTTCTCCAAATCAACTCAGTCCCCTAGTCTGGCCAAATTTCTTTAGTCCAACACAATCTTGTCACATTCAGTTCTGCCCCATCTTTGAGGAAGAAGCCATGAAGAAGAAACTTAGAAACTAAGAAGCTGGATGTATCTTTATCCTACTTCATTCATCCTTCCTTTCAGATGTTAATGGTCATAAAATTTATGCCCTTTTTGAAAGTTGGTGTCTTGCCATACTAAGGAAGAACTTATTTTATGGCTTATTATGATATCATTATATATTATATCTAATTATATTATAAGCACATACATAATAGGCTGAGTATCATGGGAAATATAAAGGCTCTGCCTTTAAAACAATTACAAACTATGTTGAGGGGAAGCAGGAAGTGTGCATGAAACATCAAGGGAAACATTCATAGGCAAATAAAGCAATGCATAGCCTCGCTGCTACAATCCCCTGTCCAACTTTTCCAATTATAAAATCTATTTCCTTATACTGAATAGCACTTTCTGTGAATCCATTTCTTTTAGGATGCAAGAAAATCTGATCTTTCAAAATCTCAAACTAAGCTTACAATTTTTGCACTTAAGTAGTAATCTCTTATTGTAACTATACCAACAATAATGCTTTCCAGCATTTCAAAATAAATGATCTCTTTCTGGTTCCAATCTGTCTTCTCAGTCTGGCCTTCATTCTTCTGCAGAAACCAAACCTGGTCTACTTTTTGCAACTGAAATTTCCAACCTTTTGGGACACATCTCATAATGCTTTCTAGCCTCATTTCCATCAAAATTCTACCCTTTCCTGCCTAAATGCCACACTCTCCATTAACTCTTCTCTGCTCACACCATATGGAAATGATCACTTCTCTAAATATCAGCCATTTGTTTGTTCGAGCAGCATTTATTAAATATGTCACACACATGTTAGAGATAAGCACAAACTTCTAAGGGGACTCAGAATGATTACCCTTAGGGTTTGATATAGGATAAAGGAGAAAGTGTATGCTGATAACGCGAGGAAGGTAGAAATATACAATATCATAAAGGATCTTGTATTCTTTGCTAAGGAATTTAGATTTTATCCTGTCTGATACAGTTGTAAAATATTATGTTTTCCAGGGGATTATACTGTTTTATCCTAAAATCACTAGGGTATATACTGTATTTTCCTTTTTAAATGTACGATCCTAAAGAACAGAGACTGAGTCTCATTTATCATTAGGTGCCCTACATTACTTTATAAGGAGACCCAGGTCATGCATTTTGTCGAATGGAGCACTGTATCATGTGTTGAAATCCACAGAGACAACAAAGCTCTCTCTTGAGCATCTCACTTGAGAACTCACTAAAGTTCAAGAGCCAAAGTGCTCAACGGGTGAAGTTAACAATTTAAACTAATATATCCAAATGAATTCATATGATTTTTTGTGAATTTTGCTTAATGTCAAACCAAGCAAGTCCAGAAAATATAATTGTTAAAGTTCCTTTAGCAATGTGAATGCGCCCACATTGCACATGTATAGGGTTTGCAACACTAGTTAGCATACTAAAAAGAGCCTTTGATATGATGGCGTGTATTCACTCTAATGTTGCTCTGAGAAAGGTTGCCTTTCTTATTTTCATGGAGGTAACTTTTTCACTGAAGCATTTACAGAAGTTTCAAGTATTATTTTTCGCAATACCCCTTGCCTATGGGGTAAGTATTTCTGAATTGTCATATAAGATAGAATGCCAGTTTCATAGCCTCATTATTTACAAGAGGAATGGAAGGACTGATATTTCCTTTGTGTTTGGAAAGTAAGAGTTTAAGGAGTGGTTAATATAAGAAAGTGAAAAATTACTGTCCCCATCTGTGCCTGGGACACATGTTCTAAGCCTGAAAAAGTGAGAGTATGGATGATCTCCAGTTCTGATGGCAACAACAATGGAGAGGAGAATGGCAAACACCCAGTGCTCCTGTCTACACAGGGGAAGGCATTTAAGCTGAGCCAACCATTCCCCAAGCACTTTGAATATCAGTCTATTTAATTGGCTTATAATTATAGAGGAGTCTTTTAACTAAAAACGCTTCTGTTTGGGACGGGATGAAAGATGAATTCTGATGGTAACCTGAGGATCCAGTCCTGCGATTAAATGTGTGCTAGTCTGTGATTTCCTTGAGATAGAGGAGTTTGGCTTAGACTACCTCCGCTGGGTGTATCTGCATTATTCAAGGTGAACTACTCTAAAAGGATGTAAAAATAAAAGATGCCACCAGGATAGTCATTCCACACTTTTTTATAACCGATTACTGTGTTCAGTACAAGGAAGTTCAAGTTTAAAATAAATGCTGCACCTGAAGCCAATTAGAAGAGAGACATTATTATTTTCTTGCTGTTTGAATCCAATTTTTAAAGACCACAAAGGGGTTATTTAGATGGCAATAAATGCATTGTAAAGTCTTTTTTCCCTGACTACAAAGCAATCTGTTGTGTGGAAGTTAGACTAGCAAAACAGCTCAGATGCTGACAAAGTAGCAGGGAAAATAAGGGTTGTTAGCAGTAGAATATTTAAATCAATATTATGCTTTAGTCTAATTAATATGTACTTTGCTATTGCCAGGTAGCATTTATTAGTACAAAAGCATAATAATTCTATCACTCAAGCTTGTTAATAGAGTTAAATTAAGGGCAGATGAGCCTTGATATATACATTTTTCCGTGCATTTGCTAAGTTCTTGAAGAGTCAAGAGTATGATAACATTAAATATTTTAACAGTGAAAATGCAATGAGATACTAAAAGAATGTGGCCCTTGAAAGCTGATTGGCAAAAGTGGAATTACTTTTCTAGTATGAGTGTGAATTAAGGTGGGGGCATTCCTAGCACTAAACTGGGAATCGCCTGGCTAGACCTTGCAAATGGACCATGATTGTCTGCCAGGAAACTATGAGCAGACCCAAGCCTGGCCAGTGAGTGTGGACAGGGCTCAGACCTTGGAGAGCCGTAACTGAACAGGGAGAGTTCAGACCTTGGAGAGCCGTAACTGAGCAGGGAGAGTGTGAGGGTCTCAGGCAAAGGAGGAAAACTCATGGAAAGGCAGGAGGAATTCATGAGATGCCAACCAGATGAGCTTGGGCTGGTGTAGGTCAGGTTATTGGTTTAGATATTAGGCCTTTTTGGAGGGCCAGTGGATGACATCCAATAGTAACTGTGACACACTTGCTTAAAATGTAGTTGTAAATTTGGACAATTATCACTCCCTATAGTTTTTCTTATTGTTGTCTTTTTAACACATATCAAACAGTACTGTGTCACTTAAGGTGGGAAGTGTCCTACTTTGGGTGCTATTTTTAAAAACTTTGCTTACTTAGTTAGGGCACCAAAATAATGACTCAATGTCCAGGTTGGACTCACCCAGTTAATATGACTGTCTTTAACTGCAGCCTATAAAAAGTTGTTTTCACCTTGGATTTCATAAACACATATATTAAAATAATTTAGCTAAACGAACATAATCCATATCATGTAATATTTATTTATTTTGTTCATTTTACATATCCTAACCCCAAATAACTTTGAGCTTTTTCCAGTTCATTTAAAATAGTATCCTGAGGTAACCACAATGTAATTAGGTGCCCCTGATTGGGTAGTTAGACCCTTGGAGGTCAGTGATAGCCTGGGATCTTTTGTATTTCTGATTTCCTATTCTCCCCTCCAGGAGTTCAGAGCTTATGACAGAAATGAGTGATTCCATTTCCAGTGCTCTTTCTATTTATAATGACACTTACAAAATTCATCACAATAATAAAAACAGGGTGAGTCCCTGTTGCATGACTCCTCTAAGAATAGGTTCTCCTTTTAAAGTAGTAAGATTCATTTTTAAAGTCTGATGTTTGTAAATTTATCAACAGTAGTATTCATTAAGAAGACTAAAAACCTACATGTGTTCCAGGCAAATCCAGATGAGGCTGACTCTTCCTACAATAAAAGCCCTTTCCTCTAAACTCATAATAGCTGCTTTATTGGAGATGCTGATTACCTTTTCTATCTGGGCAAGGTTTTGATGTTTAGTCATTTAATGCCCACCCTATGCCCTTCCCCAACTCTGCTCCCTAAAAGAGTACCTGTTTGCTGTGCTTGGAACTGCTAATGAGATATTGATCAATATAATTAATTAGCAAACATAGAAACTTAATTGCATTTTAACTAGTTAATCAATGACAGTCTCACTATTACTCTGGATGTGAAAACATATGTATTTGGCATAGCTCTACGCCCATAATTAAATATTTTCTATCCCTGAGAATGCATCACAGTGTACTCAAGATATATAATGACATTTACTTTATTAAAATTACTGTTAAATAATAGTACCCAATGGGTAATAAGATTCTTATTAAGCATTCTACTGTGAAGTCTTGCTTGAGGCATAAGCATGGAATTATAAGTTGGTATCTGCAAATAATATGGATTCAGTTAGAGGCTCTAGAAAACAGTCACAGTATTTTCATGAAAGTCTTGTTCTTATATCTTCTCCTTTGTCATATTCAACTTTTCCTTTCCATTTTTTGCTCAACTTGTCTTGTTATTCAATATTTTCTTCGCTCCCAGTTGGCCCTAGGCACAAATGTACATTGAACTCTTTTCTTTGACCTCCTTTTCCCTCCATTCTTACCTTAAATGAGCTCATGTGGGTGACCCTAGTTTTCAGGCTGCCTTCAATCTGGGGATCTACCCAAGCTTTGTATCCTTAGGCACAGGCCAATGTCCTAGTCATTCTTAGACTTTTAAAAGTTACTCATGCTCAATCTTATTCCCTTGGGGATCCCAGTTCCTTGCAATCTGTGCTCCTGTGGCCTTTGATAATCTCTTTAACAGAAGCTTAAAGAGCATGCTCAGTAAAAGGGAACTAAATGGTGAGAAATATAAATGTAGGCAGAAATTTATGTATTCATAAATGCACATAACTGCTTATATTTTCCAAATAATACCTCTCAGATGCCCTTTTTTCTCATCCTTACAAAAATTGCTATTCCTGTTTTTAAAAAATTAAGAAAAATAAATATGATGGGTTTTTTTTGTTTTTGTTTTTACAAATAATAAACCCCAATTTTTCATTACTGGCTATAGAGTCCATGTCTAATTCTGTATTTTATAATAACCCGTGGATTCCATCCGTGCTAAATGAAAGAGAAATAAAGGAGCTAGTTACCAACTGGCTACAGCTAGTTACCAGTACTAGCTACAGCTAAGTACTAGGTAGTTACAACTATTTTTGTGGAGAAACAATTCCACACAACTTTGTACCTTCTGAATTTCCAGGCTGTAGTGCAGAGCACATCAGCACAATTCCTGTTGAGGTACCATATGTTCAAGAGTTTTGATGTGATTTTTAGTCAGGCAGAGGAAAACTAGTGATGTGAAATGACATCATGACCTCTGTGAGCTCTAAACCAAGTAATATCAGAAAGCACCTGGCCAACAGTATTGTTATTGGAGTATGTAATTAACATTTACAGTTTTAACAGAAACTTCCAGTATCTATCAGAGGTACTTGAAATTAATTATTATGGTACATTCATATTTTATCCTAAGCAGTGCATAAGCTGAAATTTACACACCAATAAAATATACAGTGGAGTTTTCATGGAAAATTATTATAGTATTAAAACAATGATACTTCCTTACACTAAAAAATTAATTGACTACTTATATTTTAGAACTGTCACTGTTTTTTGGTGGCAGGATATTTTAATCACAGTTCCAGAATTTTATTATCTTTTATTTAGAAACTAGAACACAGCCTTTTTTTTTTTCAGTCTATGGACTATATCAGTTGCTTATGTCTTAAGAGCATAATTGCTGACTTAAGAAAACCAATTAAAATATGAACACATTAGGAATGTTGCAGAGCCAACCAACAGAATCCTTCAAGTTACTGATTCACATGAAGAAATCATATAAGAAATAAGAATCAGGCTGTCCTTGGTTTTATTGCTAAGATCCATTCTTAAGAATGTGGTTAGTCATCTTTAGAATAGACCAAGGCTCTGTATAACTCATGACTGAAAAGATTGGGAACCCAAAATCAAGATGATAAAGGGAAACAATGTTAGGGAAGTAAAACTGGATTGTGACTTCAGTATGTCAAGGGGAAAACAAGTCAGTATCACTACAGAATTCAGAGAAAGACTAATCAATATAGATGGTAAAATTGGAACCTAACTATAGACACAGCCAGTCCCAGCTCATACTGGTTGGAATCCTTTCATAAAGTCAGTCATTGGGGCTCTGTTAGCTTACAGTTGCTAAACATTCAAATCACACAGTAAAATCCTCTTTTTGTCCTACTTACACTCTTATTTTGCACATTGCTTGGGAATGCTCTAAACTGCCAGGACAAGAATTCTTTTATCCATTTACTCATGCACTTGCACATTCATCCAACAAATACTTATTTCCAAATCTTCCTGTGTCCTTTTCTGGATTGCAGGGAAAGAAGTTGTACCTCCATTTGCCAAAATCACTTCCCTAGTCCTTGGTTTAGAGTCTGCCAATGAGACAGATTCTCATGAGATTTGGAAGGTGATAGAGGAAAAGACATTCTTCAGCAACCTTTGAGGGCCTCAAAGGTGCACAGCAGAGAAGTCAAGTTCACAAAAACTCCAGGACAACTGGTAAGAATCATCCACTCTGGTCTGCAGGCATCCAGTATTGGTGGAAATAGCTTTACTGACGTTTGCTCCCTTAGTTTTTCCAACCCTGTGTAAGCTTCAAAGTTGTGCATTAGCATACTTTCTTATTGGAATCCTGATGTAAGTCTCCAAATTTCCTTTTTGCCATTTTCTCATTAGAGAAAAATGATGTAGATCTAGGTGAAAATTGCATATGAAAGGGTGACCTTGTTTCCCTGAAATACTCTCACTTTAGTAATTCCCCTAAAAACTAAACTCTATCTCAAAGAGAAGCTGATAAAAGGTTTTTTTCTTCCTTTTTTTCTTTTTTTTTCTTTTCTTTTCTTCTTTCTTCTTCTTCTCCTTCTCCTTCTTCTTCTTCTTCTCCCTGTTTGTGACTTACAAACTCTAGTTGATTCTGAATTTGTCCATGATGCTTAAGGGTTAGGGCATGTAAGGATAAAATGAATTTAGAATAGTGTTTATTTTACCTTGACCTGTGTACTTTCTGTTCCAAAATGAGAGGATTCCCCCGAGTACATTATTTGTGTAATTCTCTGCCACAAGTTGCAGAGAAGTTCCCAGTACTCCAGGAAATTGTTTCACACTCTCTCATAAGAATCTAAGAGTCCAGAATTCACTACCAAGAATAAACTTTTCTTTGTAATTTCAAGCCTCCAGTAGACTTTTTCCCCCAACAGGTTCCAGTGTTTGTCTACCCAGGAGGAGTTTGAAACTTTAATCTTTTTTCCCCACAAGGGACGATGGCAGCATAATCAGGCATGTTACTACTCCAGACTTAATTCCCATATTTAGAGAGACCATGGATAGGATTAATGATGGTCATTTAGGAAAAGAGGTTGAAATAGATAAGATCTGAAGAGGATGTGATAATCAGAGTGTGCAGATGGATGGAAATTCAACAAGAGAAAACGCCCCATTAGCAGCTCAGCAATTAAAGTCAATTCTTTTAAGAGCAGATGTGCAATGTTCTTTATGGAATATGCTACATGTTTGAAAGGACATGTAGAGAAGAGCAGTTGAGGATAGCTGTCATTTTATAAGTCTATGGGACACTGAAATGATTAATTGTGAAAGTAGATTTTGGAGTTTTCATTTTGTTCAAAGACAGACTTAACCTCTAGTCTCCTCCTGCAGTGAGTATTTCTTGGCTCTCTCACTAAGATTAAAATAAGCTCTGCCATCAAAGCCCTTTTCTCACCTGAGCATAAAAAGAACGTTAGGAGCATGACCTTGCTGAAGTGCTTGACCAAATTATAATGAAGGAGCTCACAGGTCAGGAAAAGTCTTGCTCATAATCAAAAACTCTCTTCAAGTTTTTAGTTCCAACTCCTTGAAAATGCTAGCTCAAATATTAGGTTCACAGCCCCTCCAAAATGTGTTGTCCCGGGGTGAACCAAGAAACTTCCCTGCTGTCTATCATGGTATCTCTCAAGCCAGTCACTTGTCATGTATGTTGCCACCATTCATTATGAATCTTCATTATTGTTTCTCTTCTGATGACTCAACATAGCTCCATTATGCATGGGCTCCGTATCCAGTTGGCCTCTATTCCAATTTAATGCTACTGTTGGGCTGGATTTTAAACAGCCTTGTCTGTAATTTCCAAACTCAAGCAATCTGAGGAAGAAAACTGTTACTGATGTGCAAATGGTGTATCACATTTCACTTTGCATTATTCATCTTCATTATTCACATCATGGTACGTTCTTGGCAGAGAGCAGAGAATTTTGAAAAAGTACGTTCCCAGTGGCATGGATATCATTTAAACCATAAAGTGATTTTCCTGCAATTTGATTTCATTAGGGCTCATCTAATTTTGGTCAGGTTTGGGGCCTGTTGACCTATGTGGATTTGCATAGCTAATAGTAAATGTAAAGTAAAAAAGCTCTTCCTTGCAAATCTCGAAAGATAAGGAGCTAATCTGGACACCAGAGTGTGTTCAGGGCAGAATCTCAACTGTGGTATCAATTCTTTTCATTGAAGAAAAATGATTACTGTCTGGAGCCCTCAAATGCCTTATCTTAGATTGAGACTCAGTAGGTGAAGGTCTAAAGCATGAGAATAGTCCATTGGGAATAGCTTTCTGGTGGGCATGGACCAATTCTTTACTCAACAAATTTCCAAAGCTCAAATGGTCAAATTCTTTCACATTTTCATGGAAATGTCTTAGTTATAGATATACTTCCGGTACAGAAATTCTACAGATATCTTTCCTGAATCAGCCCCACTGGTTCTAATTAAGGTTCAGAAAAGTCAATGCTGCACCTTTTTTTTTTTTTCCTGTAGCAGAATTTCTATCTTGATTATCTCAGGATTGCTGTGATTTTGAATCATCTAACTTTCTGTAGTTCCCTTTGATTTTTCAGCTTCAGTGCAGAAAAGATCAATTTTCCCTCTTTGAGGGCTCACGTTTCCCTTGAGGTCACCTTAACACACCTTTGGCTTTCACTTTAATCATGGCTTATTTACTTCTGTTACTGCATTGCCTTTTCTCTCTTTCTGTGAATATTTATCATCTCTTAAATTATTGCAGGAATTCTGCCTAGTTTGTCATTTTACCCGATTGCCAGTAGGGATGTATCTATATTCTCAATGGAAGGTACTACAGAGTAGCAATTCCAGTTTAAGATAATAAGAGAATATAAACATTTCACTGGAAAAAATCAGCTTGTACATGAAATGTATACACCTATGGGAGGTGATTTCATCCATTTAAAACATTTAAAAACATAAAAAATCATAAAACAACATTTTTGTACGTATTTTGAATCTGGCATTGTGTTAGATGCTGAGAAGCAAAGATGAATAAGGCTCTAGTTCTGTCAAGAGCTATAATGAAGGGAGAAAGTTACTCGCTTTGGAATGGATCACCACAAGGCAAAGTGGCTCTGCTAATGTGTGTATCAGGTACCCTAAGAATAGAGAGGAGGCTGCTCTTTCCTCACATTCCTTTAATGGGATGAGGGTGATGGTTAGAGACTTTAACTATTAACTATAATTATATAAGGCTGAAAATATGAATGTCCAAAATCACATGTATACACCTTTACTTGCTCTAAGGGATAAATGACCTATGTAAATACCTATTTGACCTATATACTATATACCTTATTTCCTTTAATGCCTGTGAGGCATAAGGACAACTGGTTTTAAAACAACATTCTATTTATAAAGTGTATCTGCTTAAACAAATTGTTATTCTCATAACATGAGAAGGAACATTAATTGTGTGTGCCATTGAAGACAAAAAAAAGCAGGCTATGAGAAGGTAGAATGCCAAGAAAGTGGAGGAGTGGAAGAGGCAATTTATTATTCATCATGTAAGGGTATGATAGCACTTCCTTTTTTTAAACAACAGCAACAACAAAACTGTGTGTATTAGATCCCTTTTGACAGTATGTTTAGATGGAGCAGTTGAGAAAGAAAGAAAGGAGAGAAGCTGAAAAATCCAAATAGAACTTTATAATTTTGCCTAGGTCCAACCCTGCTTTAGAAATATAAAAGACTTGGATATCATCCATTGTTGAATGAAAAATGGCTTGGATGTGTAATGCGATCCCATTTAGATGAAACTGTAGAAATAGTATAAATGTGTATACACTTTATATAATTTCATTCTTAAATGTAAAATAAAATATACGTATCATAAAAACACATGAAAAGATGACTAGAGGGTAATTCTCCAAAATGTAACAGTGATTATTTTGTGTGTTGGGATTTGAGAGCTTATATTACACTATTTTCTTTATTATACTGTTTTATTTTCCTCTAATTCATTCAAAAAATGCAACACTATATACCAGACATTGTGTTATGCCTTAAATATATAAAATAAAGCAATAACAGATTTGATTTTTCACTCATTAACATGTATCACTTTTTAATAACTGAGAATAACAACATAGTTATATATATGTATATAATTTTTTCTTATGATTTTTATTTAAATTTTAGTTAACATGCAGTGCAATACTGGTTCCAAGAATAGAATTCAGTGATCATCATTTACATATGATACCCAGTGCCCTCTTGGGGTGCCTGGGTGACTCAGTTACTTGTGTCCGACTCTTGGTCTCTGCTTAGGTCATGATATCATGGGTCATCAGATTGAGCCCCTCTTTGGGCTCTGTGGTCAGCGGGAACTCTGTTTGAAGATTCTCTCCCTCTGCCCCTCCCCTCACACTCTTTCTCTCTCAAATAAAAAAAAATAAAACAAACTGAGTGTTTTGGAGGGGAGGGGGTGGGGGTTGGGCAAGCCTGGTGGTGGGTATTGAGGAGGGCACGTATTGCATGGAGCACTGGGTGTGGTGCAAAACAATAAATCTTGTAACACTGAAAAAAATAAATAAATAAATAAAATTAAAAAACAAACAAACAAACAAGTGCACTCTTTAATATCCATCACCCATCTAGGCCATCCTTCACCACCTCCCTCCATCAACCCTCATTTGTTCTCTATCATAAAGAGTCTTTGATTGTTTGTTTCCCTCTATCTTTTTCCCCTTCCCATTCTGTTCATCTGTTTTGTTTCTTGAATTCCATACAAGTGAAATCATATGGTATTTGTCTTTCTCTGACTGACTTATTTTGCTTAGCATAATGCCCTCTAGCTCCATCCATGTCATTTCAAATGGCAAGATTTCATTCCTTTTGATATCTGAGTATTATTCCACCCCTTCTTTATCCATTCATTGGTCAATGAACATTTGGGCTCTCTCCATAGTTTGGCTCTTGTTGATAATGCTGCTATAAATTTTAGGGTGCATGTATGCCTTTGAATCAGTATTTTTGGATCCTTTGGGTAATATCTAGTAGTGCAATTGCTGAGTCATAGGGTAGCTCTATTTTTAACTTTTTGAGGAACCTTCATACTGTTTTCCAGAGTGGCTGCACTAGTTTCCATTTCCACCAACAGTGCAAGAGGGTTTTCCTTTATCTACATCCTCACCAATACCTGTTGTTTCTTGTGTTGTTAATTTTAGCTATTCTTACGGGTGTGAGGTGGTATCTTATGATTTTGATTTGTGTTTCCCTGATGATGAGTGGTGTTGAGCATCATTTCATGTATCTGTTAGTCATCTGGATGCCTTCTTTGGAAAAGTGTCTCTTCATGTCTTCTGCCCATTTCTTTATTATTTGCTTTTTGGGTGTTGAATTTGATAAGTTCTTTATAGATTTTTGATACTAACCATTTATCAGATATGTTGTTTTTAAATGTCTTCTCTCATTCCATGGGTTGCCTTTTAGTTTTGTTGATTGTTTTCTTTGCTGTGCTTCTGGAAGTTTTTTAACTTGATAAAGTCCCGATAGTTCATTTTTGCTTTTGTTTTCCTTTCCTTTGGAAACATGTCTAGTAAGAAGCTGCTATGCCTGAAGTCAAAGAGGTTGCTGCCTGTTTTCTCTTCTAGGATTTTGATGGGGTTTCCTATCTCACATTTAGGTCTTTCATCCATTTTGAATTTATTTTTTTGTATGGTGTAAGAAAGTGGTTCAGTTTCATTCTTCTGCATATTGCTGTCCAGTTTTCCTAACACCATTTGTTGAAGAGACTATCTTTTCTCTAATTGGATATTCTTTCCTACTTTGTCAAAGATTAATTGAATATATAGTTGTGGGTGCATTTCTGGGTTTTCTATTCTATTCCATTTATCTAGGTATCTGTTTTTGTGCCAGCACTGTTCTGTCTTGATGAGCTTTGTAAAATCGCTTCAAATCCAGAATTGTGATGCCACCAGTTTTGTTTTCTTTTTAGGATTGCTTTGGCTATTCATGGTCTTTTGTGGTTGCATACACATTTTAGGATTGTTTGTTCTAGCTCTGTGAAAGATGCCAGTGGTATTTTGATAGGGATTGCATTAAATATGTAGCTTACTTTGGGTAGCATAGACATTTTAACAATGTTTGTTTTTCCAATCCAATAGCATGGAATGTTTTTCCATTTCTTTGTGTCCTCTTCCATTTCTTTCTTGAGTGTTCTATAGTTTTTAGAGAATAGATCTTTTACCTTTTTAGTTAGGTTTATTCCTAAGTATTTTATTGTGTTAGGGTGCAATTGCAAATGGGATTGATTCCTTGATTTCTTTTTCTGCTGCTTTATTATTGGTGTATAGAAATGCAGCAGATTTCTGCACATTGATTTTATATCCTGCAATGCTGTCAACTTCATGTATCAGTTCTAGCAATTTTTTGGTGGGATCTTTCAGGTTTTCTACATATCATGTCTTCTTCAAATAGTGAAAGTTTGATTCCTTCCTTGCCAATTTGGATGCCTTTAATTTCTTTTTGTTTTCTGATTGCTGAGGCTAAGACTTCCAGTACTGTGTTAAATAGTAATAGTGAGAGTGGACATTCCTGTCTTGTTCCTCCTGACTGCCTGTTCCTCCTGAAAGACTCTTAGTTTTTCTCCATTGAGGATGATGGGTCTTTCGTATGTGGGTCTTTCATATATGACCTTCATAATGTTGAGATATGTTCTGTCTATTTGTACCTTGTTGAGAGTTTTTAACAAGAATGGATGCTGTATTTTGTTAAATGCTTTTTCTGCATCTATTGAGATCATATGGTTCATATCCTTTCTTTTATTAATGTGGTGTATCACATTGATTTGCAAATATTGAACCACCTCTGCAGTCCAGGAATAAATCCCACTTGATCATGGTGAATAATTCCTTTAATGTACTGTTGAATTTGATTTGCTAGTATTTTATTGAGAATTTTTACATTTATGTTCATCAGACATACTGGCCTGTAATTCTGTTTTAGTGTGGTCTTTGGTTTGGGAATCAAGGTAATGCTGGCTTTATAGAATGAGTTTGGAAGTTTTCCTTCCATTTCTATTTTTTAGAAGAGTTTGAGAAGAATAAATATTAACTCTTCTTTAAGTGTCTGGTAAAATTGCCCTGGGAAGCCATCTCGCCTAGGACTTTTGTTTGCTGGGAAATTTTTGATTACTGATTCTTTTTTTTTTTTTTTTTTTTGCTGGTTATAGGTCTATTCAAATCTTCTATTTCTTCCCATTTCAGTTTTGGTAGTTTGTAAGTTTCTAGAAATTGGTCCATTTCTTCCAGATTGCCCAGTTTGTCGCTATATAATTTTTCATAGACTTCTCTTATAATTTTTTGTATTTCTGTGGTATTGGTTGTGATCTCTCCATTTTCATTATGATTTTATGATTTTGTCTATCTGTTTGGGTCCTTCCACTTTTCTTTTTGATAAGTTTGGCTAGGGATTTATCAACTAATTTTTTTGAAGAACCTCCTCTTGGTTTCATTTGGTTTTGTTGTTGTTGTTGTTGTAGTGTTTGTTTCTGCTCTAATTTTATTATTTCCCTTTTTCTGCTGGATGTAGGCCTTATTTGCTATTTCTTTTCTAGCACCTTTAGATGTAGGATTAGATTGTTTATTTAACACTTTTCTTGCTCCTTGACATAGGCCTGTATTATAGTATACTTCCCTCTTAGTACTGCCTTTGCTGCATCCCAAAAGTTTTAGACTGTCTTGTTTTCATTTTCATTTGCTTCCATGTATTTTTAATTTCTCCTTTAATTTCTTAGTTAACCCATTCATTCTTTAGTAGCATGTTGTTTGACTTCCATGTATTTGTGATTTTTCCAAATTTTTTCTTGTGGTTAGTTTCAGGTTTCATAGTGCTGTGGTTTGAAAATATGCATGGTCTGATCTCAGTCTTTTTGTACTTCTTGAGGGCTGATTTGTGACCCAGTATGTGATCTATTCTGGAAAGTGTTCCATGTACACTGGAAAAGAAAGTTGCTTTAGGATGAAATGTTCTGAATATGTCCATTAAGTCCATCTAGTCCAGTGTGTCATTCAAAGTCATTATTTCCTTGTTGATTTTCTGCTTAGATAATCTATCCATTTCTGTAAGTGGGGTGTTAAATTCCCCTACTATTATCATATTATTAAATCAATGAGTTTCTTTATATTTATTAGTAATTGATTTATATACTTGGGTGCTCCCGGGTTGGGGGGATAAGTACTTATAATTGTTAGATTTTCTTGATGGATAGACCTCTTAATTATGATATAAAGTCCTTCTTCATCTCTTATTACCGTTTTCGTTTTAAAATCTAGTTTGTCTGGGACATCTGGGTGGCTCAGTTGGTTAAGCATTTGCCTGTGGCTCAAGTCATGATCCCAGGGTTCTGGAATCGAATCCCACATTGAGCTTCTGGCTCAGCAAGGAGCTTGCTTTTCCCTCTGCCTGCTGCTCCCCCTGCTTGTGTGCTTTCTCACTCTCCCTCTCTCTCTGTCAAATAAATAAATAAAATCTTTAAAAAAATAAAATTTTTCTGATATAAGTATAGCTATACTGGCTTTCTTTTGACATTCATTAGCATGATAAATCATTTTCCATCCCCTCACTTTCAATCTGCAGTTTCTTTAGGTCTAAAATGAGTCTCTTGTAGGCAGCATATAGATGGGCCTTGCTTTTTTTTATCTATGCTGATACCCTGTGTTTTTGATTGAAGCAGTTAGCCCATTTACATTCAGAGTGATTTATTGAAAGATATTAATTTAGTGCCATTGTGTTACATTGGTGTTTCTGGTGATATTCTCTGGTTCTTTCTAGTCTTTGTTGCTTTTAGTCTTTTTTTCTCCACTCAAAGAAGAGCCCTCCTTCATATTTCTTGTAAAGTTTAGTGGTCACGAAATCCCTTAGTTTTTGTTTGTCTGGTAAACTCTTTCTCTCTCCTATTCTGAATGACAACCTTGCTGGAAAAAGTATTGTTGGCTGCATAGTTTTCCCATTCAGCAGTTGAATATATCCTGCCACTCTTTTCTGGCCTTCAATGTTTCTATGGACAGATCTGCTGTGGACCTGATCTGTCTTCCCTTATAGGTCAAGGACTTTTTTCCATTGCTGCTTTCAGGATTCTTTCCTTGTCTGTGTATTTTGTGAATTTGACTATGATATACCTTGGTGATGGTGAGCTTTTGTTGAATTTAATGGGAGTTCTCTGTGCTTCTTGGATTTTGATGTCTGCGTCCGTCTCCAGAGTAGGAAATTTTTCAGCTATATTTTCCTCCACTAAACCTTCTGCCTCTTTTTCTCTCTCTTCATCTTCTAGGATTCCTATGGTATGAATGTTATTATGTTTTAATAAGTCACCGAGTTTCCTAATTCTACTTTAATGGTCCATTGCCTTTCTTTCCCTCTTCTTTTCAACCTCATTATTTTCCATAATTTTTTTTTTAAGATTTATTTATTTATTTGACAGAGAGAGAGAGATCACAGGTAGGCAGAGAGGCAGGCAGGGAGAGAGGGGGAAGCATGCTCCCCGCTGAACAGAGAGCCTGATGTGGGTCTCGATCCCAGGACCCTGAGATCATGACCACTGAGCCACCCAGGCGACCCTATTTTCCATAATTTTATCTTCTACATCACTGATTCATTCTTCTACTTTGTTCATCCTTGTTTTTCTGGAATCCATTTTAGTTTGCATCTCAGTGACAGCATTTTTAATTTTAGCCTGGTTAGATTTTAGTTCTTTCATTTCTGCAGTAAGGATTTCTCTAATGTCTTCTATGCCTTTTTCAAGCCCAGCTAGTACCCATATAATTGTTGTTTTAAATTCTAGTTCAGACATCTTGCTTATATCTGTATTGATCAATTCCCTGGCTGTGAGTTCTACTTCCTGTTCTTTCTTTTGGGGTGTATTTTACCATCTAGTCATTTTGTCCAGAAAAGAAAAGAGAGGAAAGGAAAAAGGAGAAAAGAGAAAAGAAAAGAAAAAAGTAATCTAGTTCTTGGGTGTGTTTTGGTCCACTTGTTAAAAGAAACTAGATCCAAAATTTTAAAAATGTAAAAAAATTAAAATGAAAAGTAAAAAACAAAATAAAAAATATAATTTTATATTTATAAAATTTATAAAAATATAAATATACATAAATTAAATTTTAAAAATAATAAAAATTTTAAAAGGAATTTAGAAATTAAGAAAAAAGAAAATAAATAAAAATAAAATTAAAAAGGAAGGGCAAATTCCATTTGCCCTAGAGCTGGAGCTTTGCAGCGCTCGATAATTGGTAGCCTTGGTGCTGGCTAAATGTTTGTGCTGATCTTCTGGGGAAGGGCCTGCTGTACTGATTCTTAGGCTGATTTGTTTTAGTGGAGATGAGCCTATAGGCCACGGGAGGGGGGCTTGGTGTAAACTGCTTTGGTCTCCACTGGGTGGCACTGTTTTGCTCCATGATGGGTGTGATGAAAATGGCTACACTCCCCTCTCCAGTGCCACAGTTGAGAGTTCACAGCTCCACTCTTTAGGAAACTGTCAAGAGCAATCAGTCACTCCTCTTGTGTCCCTGGCTTCTGTCAGGTCCCAGCCTTCACCCTGCCTGTGACTGAACTGTTTTACCTCATGAGCACAACTGGGTTTCAAAAGCAAATTTTAGGGTCTCTCCCAGCACAGACTGTGCTCATTCTCTGGGGGAGGGTCTAAGCAGGCTTTTGCCTGTGCCAGCCAGTGACAAGAAAGTGGTTGCACGTTCCTCAGTGATTCAGAGTTTATGGCAATGTGGAGCAGAGAGTTGACATTCAGGCTCACTATAGGCTCGCTGTCCTCAACCTGAGTCCCTTCTCCTATGCCTGGGAAGAGTGTAGCACATTGGTGCCACCCATTCTTCCTGTGACCCAGGGGATCCTCAGATCCTGTCCACTCCTGGTTCCATTCCACTTCCCCATGTGAGTACCTTAAATCAGGCATGACCCCAGTAGTGGCAGACTTGTAAAATTTTAGATTTTGCACTTTACTCTTTATATTGCTTTGCAATAGTCACTGTAAGCAGGGCTCCCTCCCCACCACTGTACCCATAGTTATATCTCCCCCAAGTCAACTCTCCACACCTCCTACCTTCCAGAAGGTGGTTGCTTTTCTACTTATAGACTTGCAATTTTGTTCTCTCAGACCTCAGATTGATTCTTGGGTATTCATAATAATTTCATAATTATCTAGCCGTGTTCAAGGATCAAGGCAAGCTTAGGGTCACCCTACTTCTTTGCCATCTTAACTTCTTTCCAGCAATAATAATTTTTTAAACTAGGAGAGATTCCGTGTAATCTAGGGACATTTGACAGAGAAATACTTGAAAGGTGTAAATCTGGCAGATGTATTAGTACAGTCCCATGTTGCATGGAGCCTGAACCCCTAAGAAATTAGAGTTGCCTTTCAGCATAATGATAAGTTTCTTCCCGAACAATATTTAACCTATTTGTTTATGTTGGAGATTTGTTTTGTGGCTAAAGTCCATTTCTGTTTGCTTGCAGATAAATTTTTGTTTATTTTTAGTTTTGCATTTTAGTTGGAAATAGTAGGTGGGCTGGAGAAAGTTTGTAGAGATGATAAATTTTATGAAACAATTGTAAGGTTAACCTAAGTGGTCTAAAAGTCAAAGGAAGCTTTATTTGCATTGTTAGAACAGGGCAAAAAAACAGAAAGATTGAATTAAAAGATGAAACACAAGAAATGAAACGTGTCTGCAAGTGAATTGTATATTAGAATTATCCCCAGGGAAGACATGTGCTCATGTCTTAGCTTCAGTGCTAAGACTATATGCAAAGTAGATGCTTTTTCTATGAAACAAATCCTTTGAGAAATACTTTAAAATACAATGTTTATAGTTACATTCTCTGGCAAAATATGTGTGTGTATGTGTGTGTGATGTATATTATATTTTGAAAGAATCAAAATTCATATCCAAAATCATGTTAAAATTCAAAGTTTTTTTTTTAAGTTCTGGAATTACCAGCTTTGTTTATCTCAAATGTTTGGGCTAATAGGTTTGTTTCATTAAATGATAACAATATGTGAATGAGGAAGAAAAAAAACACAGGATGATAAGTAGTGATAAGGAAATTGGAGCTAGGAGTCTGGGAAAGGAATTACGTAGCAACTGCTTCAGCCTGAATATTTTTTTCTGAAAAACATTTTCTCTACTGAACACCTATAGTTATATGAAGCCACTTATTAAGGATCAAGAGGACCAAGGTTTTGGTGAGAGAATGTCCTGGTCCTCTAACTTAATATTTATTTATTTATTTATTCATTCATTCATTCATTCATTCATTCATTTATTTATTTATTTATTTATTTATCTTTTTTCTTTTTTCCCCCCAAATACTTTTATTTTATTTTTTCAATGTTACAAGATTAATTGTTCATGCACCACACCCAGTGCTCCATGCAATACATGCCCTCCTCAATACCCACTACCAGGCTCGCCCACCCCCCAACCCCTCACGCACGCATACAGACACACAGACACAACTTGTGTTTGTGTCAGGTGCATTCTCTTATTCTACAGGCATTATGGAGGTTTTCCCGATGTAAACCCTATTAGGCACTGGGGATACAAAATGATTAAGATTGTCTTTTTCTCAGTAGGGGATCTCAGTCTGGTCAGGATGATAGACATAAAAGCAGATAAATACATTGTAAAATGAGAAATGCTACTCTCAAGCTTTGTCTGCTTTTTGAAGGACAAAGAGGATTAGCTGTAATGGAGTGGGGGATATGACCAAACATGCACTGTGAAACCACTGATAGGTCAGGGTAAGGGTCTTCAAGTTAACGGACAATAATTAGAACTCCATCCTATGAATAGCAGAACATTCCGGGAGCTATTGTAGAAAACGTGTGTGTAAGATCACTTTTCTGTCATTATATTGATCCCACATTTAGGATTTTCTGCTTCTTGTCTATCCTTCTTCTACCTACTTTTAAGCGTGTAATATACTCTGAAAATGTCTCACTTGCCGTATCTCATCATAGAGGAGCCTGACTTTCAGAAACCAGCCCAATCAGACAGCTGTATATGTTAATCAAGAATAATATTGTTCTGTAGGATACAGACCGTTTTTAGTAAAACTGGATTGTAGAGACAGTTTAGTTCAAGTCTCCACATAAAAACGTTTTGTTTTTCATCAAAATTCAGTAAAAAGGGAATCTGAATTGTGTGTCTTATGACTCTGCAGATGAAAATGTGCAGACTCCAAGAAATTTTGTCTTGAAAAATCAGTGCAATTGTAAGGAAAATGCTTATATGTTGAGAATCTAACTCAGAAACTGAGCAAAATTCAGGGTCAGATAATTCTCTTGAGTAAATAAAATGGTAATTTCTTAAAAAGGAAAGAAGTGTTATTCAGTTTCTACATGTCAAAAAAAGTGAGTCAGATTGTTTTCTCCAATACTTAAAAATATTGTTTTCCATGAGTTTAAAATAGAAATACTTTCCATGAGCTGTACTACTAAAACGTATTATATTTATTAATTAGAAATGCCACTAACTCCTTAAGTAGTTTCACACATATATTAGATGTTAATACTATAATGTTTCATATTAATCTTTCATTAAAGGATTTTATCCTGTGGTACACCTTTATTTGAGGGAAGGCAATTATCGGTGGTTCATATGGTAATGACATAACAAATTTGCAAACTCTGTTTTCTTAATAATTTTAGGTTTATGAGTGAATTTAATATGATTATTGTTCTAACTTGAACTAATTTGGTTGTCTAGGGACTTCTGGAGAATTCACATAATTTTTCCAGATATTTTAGGGTTGACTTCAAGTTAAAACCATATTTGTTTATTTATCCCAAAAGTACCGTTTAACAGGAGTTCCAAGAGAATAGTTTTAGTAAACTTGAAATATGTAAAGGTTTAAAACAAAGCATGAAACCTAAGAAATATGGAGCTTACAGACCCCAAACAAACTGATTTTGCCTATCAACCTCTAGCTTCCTTGGAGTGTCATACCTTCTTTAGAATGTCACACATCCATATTTAAACATTAGTATATACAACAATCTGAAACTGAAGTTTATCAGGTTTTAACTCATAACTCAAAATATTTGACAGCATATGAAATTTCTTTATAAACTAAGAAATATGGGAGAGAATGGATTTCTATGGCCCTCTGTAATGAGTTCATGCTGTGTCTCAGAGCACCTCAGTGGGATTCTTAAGGGAACACAAACAGAATGCAATGCTCTGGGACTAATGATGTCATCACTGTTTGCTAGGGTGACATGGTCTGCTGAAATTCAGCACAGCATTTCTAGATAGCAGTATTATGGCATCTGCCTGGTCCCTAAATGCAACAAAGTCATGGCTACAACATGTCAAAGCCAGCCTCACCACTTGTCCTTCTACTATAGGCTGATAATTTAGCTTTTGAAAAGGAATGTCAGAAAAAAAAGACAATGAGACACTCAAATTATCCATCTACTTATTAAACAGTCACTCCTAAGTATTTAAAACCAGTGTCTTCTCACTTACTTCTTTTTAAGCTTTCTTATCATTGCCTCAAACTCACCTTAGCCTTTCGGTTTTGTATCGTCTACTGAGAAGCCAAACATTAGTTTTTAAGAAGCCATTGTCTTCTGAGACTTCTCTTATCTCTGATCATTTTTCCTAGTTTTTCTCCCTGTTCCTTTTCCTAGTTTTTCTCCATTCCCTGGTTTTTCTCCCCATCTCAATGTTCTTGTCCTGCAACATTCTTTCCTTGGTTCTTTTCTCTCCCAGGTCTGCATGTTTTCCCATGTTGACTTGTTTATTCCCATAACTGCCACTGCCTTTTCAATGCTGTGCATATTCAGATATATGACTCCTATTGTGTTGATCTCTTTTGAACACCAGTCCTGTCCAGCTGCCTCTTAGACATCTCCATTTGGATATCTCACAGGTGCTTCATCAGACCATGTTTTAAGATGAATAGGATACCGTTCCCTCTATACCTGCTTCCATTGTGTGTTGTCAACCCTCCATCAATCTGGACCCCACCATCTGTGTTAGTGTGGAGACCCACTGAACTCTAAGTGCTTTTGTCAATTTTCCCATCTCTCCCACCAAAATTTGGTGTTGGGATTTTGACATCCATACTAATGATTTCTCCAATAAACTGGCTTCCAAATCATCAACTCTTTCCTCCAAAGGTCTTATCCTCCAATCTGAGGCATGCTCTCCAGTAATCAGCCTAGACCCTACCAATCTTTAATACATACATATTATCCTTTTAGTTGTCTTTCTTTACTGCCCTAAATCCAGGGATTTCTCAAAGCCCTTAGGACCTTTCCACAAACTATTAATCCTACTCTACTTTTCACTGTTCCTCAGTTCTCCCATATTTTCAGTCTCCTACCCAGCCAGTTTAATCTCCATGGATAATCATTATAAACACATCTCATATATACCCCCAGATCTTCCCACCCTCTCACTGTGGACTGGCAAGTATAGCCCAGTTAAATATGACCCTTCATGTACTCTGTACTGCACCTAAGCAGGTGTCAATGCTGACAAGAAAATCACACAGCTGTTCTGACAGATCTTTAAATCTGTGATGACTCACCTCAAGTCATCCCCCCAGTGTTACCTAAGTATTCTCCTCCATTTCCCCATGGTATTCACTTTCTTACTTTTAAAGATCAATAGTATATACCTTTTATTCCCTCTCTCATCTCCACATTTTCCTCATTTTGATTCTTAACTGGTGATTTTGTTTCTTACTTCACCGGGAAAATAGACACTTTTCACACAAAAACGTCTACCTTCTCTTTCAAACAAGGAACGTTATCTGCATTTATTATTAAAATCTCAGTCTTTCCTAGTTCTCCTCCCAGCTCACTTCGCAACTCAGCTGGCTCTTCTTACTTCTAGATGTTGAGGTATCTCAACCCTAGTATCTCAGTGCTTTGTTGGTGTCACCTAGCCCTACCTACATGCTGACCAGTCACAAATATTCATTTCCAGTCTGAGCTCTCTCCTTGATCCCAGACTTAAGTATCCATCGGCTTCCTAAGCACTACCGCTTTGATATTGTGGAGGTTGTCAGAGTTATTCATAAATACTCTCCTACCTTTGCTTCATGGTAGACTTGGATTTCTCTGAACTTTCCTTCTCAAGGTAACTAGCCATACACATACTTTTCCTAAGGAAATGAGAGCAGGAGGTGTTTTAGGATCATTTATATATGAAGCTTTAAAGAGCCAAAGCATAGTCACTATATTCCCTTTGCTGTCATGCTATCTAACAGGGAAGAGTATGTGTCTAGAAACTGATTCCATCAGAGTGGCTCTCTGAGTGATCCAAATGGGCAGTGCCTGCTGTTGGCACTGTTGGACTTGAAATAAGAGTTAGAAATAAACCTATTTATAAGTCAATAATATTGTGGGATTATTGGTTCTACATCTTCATCTAACCTATCCTGACTGATAATGTTTCTGTTGTATACCTCAAGTTTAACATATTCTAAGCAAACTCTTGTTCTTCTTCTCTGAAACTGATCTGCCTATAGTTTTTCCCATATCAGGAAATGGTACACTGAGCATCCAGTCTGTATATCAAAATGTCCTCTTTTTCTCTCATAATTCACATCCAATCCATCACCAAATCCTGTTGGTACTACCTTTAAAATGTAACCAGATTTACACTATTGGCACAAACACTCATGCCACTACCATTCTGGCCCAAGCCTGATTTTTATTTATTTATTTTTTATATATATTTTTAAGATTTTTTTATTTATCTACTTGACAGAGAGAGAGAGATCACAAGTAGGCAGAGAGGCAGGCAGAGGTGGGGGGGGGGGAAGCAGGCTCCCTGCCGAGCAGAGGGCCCCATGTGGGACTCGATCCCAGGACCCTGAGATCATGACCTGAGCCAAAGGCAGAGGCTTTAACCCACTGTGCCCCCCAAGCCTGATTTTTACAATTGTCTCTTAACTTGTCTCTTTCCCCATTTACACCATTATATTCAATTTTGCACATGGCATTGAAAATGGTCTTTTCAAAAATATATCAGATTAAGTTATTTTTCTGCCCCAAACTTCCCAGTGGCTAATTTAAGGCATGCAAATCAAAATTCTTACCTAGCTGATGAGACCTATATCATCTGACTGATTCCCTTCTAACTTTCCAATCTTATTTCTACTCATCAGTACTCTTTCTCTCAAATCACTGCTTCAGCCATTCATCTCCTCCCATCACTTGGACACACCATGCAAGCTATTCATCAACCTTTTGCAAATTTAAGTGAAATCAATACTTCTAGGAATCTTGTCATAATAGTTAAGTTTCTGGCTAAGACTGATTACCAAGAGAAACAGAGTGTTCTATATTATTCTTAGATGTGTATTTTACTCTTTCTGCCATCTGTTGACTTGTGACCTTGAGACTATAAATACTTATTGTGGGAAACTAAAATTTGTTAGACTGTCTCTTTTCAAAAGAAGTGTTTGTTCAGTTAAAGTTGTAAGCCAATTGCTGTGGACCTGAGATATGTCCACACATTCTTAGATACTCCTCTTTTCAATAGGTGGAACCTAATTATCTTACTGTGATAGAGTATACTTAGTGACTTACATCTAGCAAATAAAATGTGGTGGAAGTTGTGGCTGTGCGTGTGTGTGTGTGTGTGCGAGCACGCGTGTGAGTGTGCACTGTCTCTATCTCTCTCTTGGATTACTTAGTCTGGGGGAAATCAATAAAATAGCTGACTAGCAAATCAATTATAAAATACCTTGCACAATCTCTTCAATAGGGGCAAAAATATGAGGGACAGTTAGGAAGTGAAAAAAGAGCATCATGTTTTCTGAATGGGGTAAATGTCAGCCTGTCTAAAGTAGAGAGTACAAAACAGGGACAAAGTCAAATAATCTGCCTCCAGATAATCAATTACTTTTGGAATTTATAAAGGAAAACTACCTCTAGTTTTAATTAAGTTCAAATATTTATCGACAGTTTAATATTTGCTAGGAGTTGGGCTAAATATTCAAAGATAAACAAGACTAGGTCCATTTCCTGGAAGACTCTAGTAGAGGAGTGAGAGACTTTGGGGAAAACCACATCATATGTGGGGTCAAATGAAGGCACCTTTAGAGTCCCTGCAGGTTTTTTCTGGACCATTGCAATAGGCCATGGAAGTGTTAAGAAAGAAGGCATACTGAAAAAAGCAACTTAAAATGTTCTTACCACAGTTAAAAAAAAAATAGAGTAAACATTCTCCCATTAAACTGTAGTAAGTGCTCAGCAACAAACTGAGGGTTTTGGAGGGTGGGGATGGGGGGTTGGGCGAGCCTGGTGGTGGGTATTGAGGAGGGCAGGTATTGCATGGAGCACTGGGGGTGATGCATGAACAATTAATCTTGTAACACTGAAAAAATAAAATAAAAGTATTTGGGGAAAAAATAAAAAATAAACTGTAGTAAGTGATCTTTATGGTTTTGTGGTTTCCGGTTTGTCATGAGTTCCTGCCCACCCCCGTCCCTTAAATATCAAGAATAACTTTTCCTTTCAACTTCTGGTATTCCCTTCTCTATCCATGAGAACACTCAGGACCAGGTAGAAGAGATACATTGTTTTGTCGGCTTGGTGGAAAGAATCTCATCTTGATGACAGATCAGATTTATGAGCAGAGTGGTCAGATCAGCTTTATTAATAGCACTGATATCTGCTGGCCATGCTGTTGGCATACCACCTGAGCCCCCTCAAGGAAAGGAGGTTTGGGGCCATATCCTAGCAACACCAAATGGAGTCAATTATGCCAAACTTTTATTTTCTTTGCCTGACATTCAACCTAATAATAGTAGGAGAAAAGAATGGGGGAGAGAAGGAAAAAGAGCAATGAAACAAAAGGAGGATGGAGAGGAAAGAGAAATAGTAAAGAAAGAATGTTAGCTTGAGCTAAAATATGTAGGGCATTCGGGAAACATTTGAAAACTGATGAAGAACTTTTGCTCTTTCAGCCTCAACCAGAGTAATTGGTGAAGCTCTTGCATTCCCCAAGACAATTTTGTCTGTGCTAGGGTTCTTGTGGGGCTCAGGCATTATTCCGCAGGCAGCTGTCAACCCTGCTGGCTGGTTTCTTCACACTGTAAGCTGGCAGTTGCACATCATTCCTGTTTCCACGTGACTCTCTTCCACCCTGCCAGATTGCTTGCCCCTGTGGAACTGCTGTTGATGCGGAGTGGGAAGCTGATGCTATGTCCCCTGTGCAAGGCACTCCCCTTTCTGTGGCCTCTATCCTTGTAGCTGGGGCACTAGATATGAGGCGATACCACTAAGGAGAGAGAATGCTGGGCAGGTGCTCTGTGCCAGTTCCTTCCTTACACTGCACACTTGCTGCTGCAGGGAGGCTGACGCAGGCTCTGGGGTCATCACCACCTCTTTGGCATTGCTCTGATATGGTAGTGGGACCCATCTACTGCAGCCTAAGCTGGCTGTCCTCAAACTGGATCATGCTTCAGAGTTACCTTCAAGGTATATTAAAATAGACTGCTGGTCCCCACCTTCAGAGATTCTCATTCAGTAGATCTGGGGTAGTTCGGGAATTTGCATTTGTAATCAGTGCCTAGGAGATGCAGATACTCCAGGTCCAGACCTTTAAATATAACATTTCTCACTTTGAGAATCCCTGACCTAATCCATAGCAGTGAGCTTGTTGTTCTCTTTGCTTCCGCTTAATGATCTTGCGGCTTGCTTCTGTTTTCTTCTATTGGGGAGCAGGGAGAACACTTGTGTGACTGTCACAGCAGTCCAAACCAACAAAGGTTGGCAAAAGAAATAATGGAAAGTGGTCACGATTAGGGGCATATTAGAGGTAGTGCCCATAGGACTGACTAGGGAATTGAATGAAGAATAGAGGGGGAAGAATATGGATATAGGTCTGAGCAACAGTGAATAATGTTTGCTGAATTGAGGAGGTAAGTTATGACAGCAAGGAGTGGAGGTTGGATATCAGTTCTGTTTTGATATTTAATCTGAGATGTCCCTTCAATTCAGGAGTGGAGATACCAAGTAGGAAGTGGATATATGAGTCTTGAACTCAGAGAGGAGACATAAATTCAAGGATCAACAGAAATCAAATGATATTATTGCCTTAAGTCTGGAAGAGACATGTACACTTGTAAAATAAGGGCGAGGCAATAGTTCTGGAGCACTCCCCACACTGGCCCTTTGGCTTAATTATCTTGTACAAAGCCTTCAACATGCTCATATTTTAGATGAAAATAGAGCTCTGGGAAAGAAGAAGCTTGACCTACAGTTTATCATTGAGCAGGGTGAGGATCAGATCTCTATTGTTGAAGAGTAAAAAAGACTATAGTCTTAGCCACTATGCCACCATGCAGAGTGTCATGAATGTGATGGCTAAGTACTAATTAAAATATTTTTTAGACCATTACGTAAAAAATATATAAAAAAGTGTAACTGGAAACATAGACTAATGACTTAAACAGTGAGTACAGCATGTTGTAATGTATTTTTACTTGATCCTTGGTAAGTCTAAGCAGTAATAAGGATTATGTCATTCAGATCTTAAAAGATTTATCTTAAGACTTTGATAAATGCCAAGTCCATGATTGCAGTTGTCTTAAAATAACTCACTCAATTAATTTTAAGTGTGTGTAGAGGGGGCAGGGTATAGAAATGGGATCACTGTATATGAATGATGGGTAACTTTTGGCATGCTAACAAGAGCAATAAAATAGGAATGGAGGATGTCAGCATGCACACTTACCAACACACAGCTGCCACTTGCAAATTGGAAAGAAGAATAATACCAGCCTAGCGTGAGCAAAGCTAAACCAGGATTTAAGAATTGCCAAAAGCCTAGAAAATTCTCGAGAGAAAAGGAAGAAAGAAATAAACCAAGAACTAAATATTTGAGGGCAGCATTCTGTGAAAAAGATAAAAATGCCTTAAAATGTTAAATTAAAATACCTAAAATATGGAAATAAAATATTATCATAAAATACTGAGGTTAACTATTGAGGGTGTCTGTCTGTCTCAGAAAAAATCCATACTCTAGATATATCCCATTATCATATATTCTAGTCCAAATTGTTCATTAAAAGCAGGGAAAGGTAGATTTCTACAATAAGCACATTTTATTTTATTGTTAAAGCTTTTATTTATTTATTTGACAGAGAGAGAGAGAGATCACAAGTAGGCAGAGAGGCAGGAAGAGAAAGAGGAGGAAGCAGGTTCCCTGCTGAGCAGAGAGCCCGATGTAGGACTCGATCCCAGGACCCTGAGATCATGACCCGAGCCGAAGGCAGAGGCTTTAACCCACTGAGCCACCCAGGTGCCCCAATAATCACATTTTATTATCTAATATATTTCCAGCCTCTCCCTAAGGCAAAATCAGGAGAGCAGAAAATTTTCTATCATTTGTGAATTTATTCTGGACAGATGCACTGGTTTCCATCTCTGCTCCTCTTGGCCAGCTATGTAAACTTGGAGAAAATAGTTAACCAAACATCAGTTTCTGAAAGTAAAAAGAGATAATACTAATATCACCTTATCAGCCTGTTATGAGGCTAAAAGGAAATAATGCATGTGATCTTCTCTGCAACATGACTAGGCACTCAACAAATAATGGTTGTTGCTATTAGTCACAGATGCTGATCTGTAAGGTATATGAGGAAGTAGAAAGAAGATTAAATTCCATCTCTAATGTGAAGCAGAATAAAGTAAAGGTCAAATGAGTATAAACAATGATGTGGAAATTCAGAAAAGGAAGCAATCCCATTCATAACGCCACATAAGGGAAAAACAATGTCTCTGTCTGCCCATAGTGGTTGGCCAAGACTGCCATTGAGTCCAGTCGCTGAAAGAATTTGAAAGTCTATCATTCCTGACATTCAAAATCCTGCAGCAGGACTAGATTGGAGGAGAGAACATAATTCACCCATGTGTGATCTCAGAAAGCTTTTGGAAAATTTACTAGTTGGCATTATAGAAGCACTTCATAAAATCATTACTGTTTCTTAAAATAAGAAGCAAGATTTTGTTCCAGGAATCTGTGAAATTATTCTCCTTAGGAGCACCAATTCTAATGATCATTTTTGGGATTCTTTTTTTGAAATGCCTTCACACATTTTGGGAGTATTCCAATTGGTACAATATCTTTAATCTTTGAGAGAAGATTAATTTTTTCTTGACCAAAATCTACCTAAACTAAATATTGAATTATATCAGCTGTTAAAATAATTCTGGCTAAAAACTAAGTAGTTCTCTAATGACACATGACATTAAAAAACAATTTGTACATTATCTGTCAAGTCACTATGTTCATTTGGACTGTGTATATTTTGGCATGTTAATTACCCATTTATCACTATTACTTAATAGTCTTATTTTTATATCCATGATTAGAAATTGATAGATGTGGTACAATTATTGGAGAACAAATATATCTAGAATGATGCATCCTATGATTATTATAGGGGACTGCTTTGTGATTCAAGAACTTTCTTTTGCCAAAGCCACAAAAGATCCACTACTTCTTTCGAAGAGATCATGACCAAATTTATCACCACCAATGTGATTTATCATCCATCTTTTTCAGGCACCTCATTTTCCCTGTTTTAGCCATCCTCAGCTAGCTCCTTGAAGACTCTACTCTTGACAGCTCCCACAATTCACCAATACATCTGTCTCTGAGAGTCTTGACATATTGATGCAACACTACACATAACCTATTTGATTTAAAATTTAAGACTTCAATATGAGGAAAACTGTAACACCACAATTGCATTTAATTCCTTCAGCAACCAACAAATCTATTAACATATTTTAAAATCATGGGAGGTTAAAATTAAAACAAATTAAATAAATTATAAAGACAAGCAAGAATACTTTGGTTCAAATTGTTGAATTTTTTTTCACTTCTATTCTAGTTCAGTGAGTCTAAGACTTAGTGTGTATCACTATGTATTATAGGTGATTTAAAGGATTTCCTGGGAGTAGATTTGAAAGTAGATTTTATTTTAGCCTTAGCTCTGATTTTAGAGCCAGTGCCTCTCTCCTTAACCACCACCCTCCCACCCCCCTGAAAATGTACACACATAAGATTTACCTCCATCTTGACTCCAGGTCTTCATTCTGATGTGACTTGGAAGTAGGTCACATTTCTGGATCATTCCATAAAAGCTTACTTCCCGCAGTACCTTCTTGTACCACTGTGGAACTGATACTTTCTTGGTCTGGTGAAACTTTTTCTCCTATTAGTTCTGGACCTCTGCCTAGTCCTGAGACCTGGTCTGAACCTCCATTAAGTGGACAGAGCCCTGTAGCATGGATTTAACCTTTGTCACTCTCGTTCTCTGAAACTAGAGTGTTGACTTCATCACCCTGAGGGCCTCTCACTTGACTCTTGACAAGGGAATCCCACCTCAGCTCTTTGCTGGGGACCACCTCAATAGTAATCTTCTGAACCAGCACTGACTTGCCTACTTTTTCAGTTATTATTGCCAACAGAATACTACCAGAGCCAGTTTTGTTTTCCGAGCTATTATAACCCCACTGTTTATGTCTTACCCAAGAATCTAATTTCCTTCCTCTTCTCAGTTTTGTGGGCTTTCAGAAAGAAAAGAAAAACTGTATTGCTGAATCCATGGATAAAATATAGCCAAGTTCTATATAATGGAAGCCTTTTTGAGTGGTGTAGTAAAGAAGACAGCGGTTTGAGTTCTCCTCCTGACTAGATTCTGACTTTACCACTAATTAGATTTATAATTGTGACACTTATCTTCTCTCCCCTCAGCATCCTCATCTGTCAGAGTTTTTGTGATAATTATATATGATCATATATGGAAGGTACTTAGCAGGGATTAGGATTATGTGGTTTATTTACCAGTGTCAAAAAAAGTTATTGCCCCTTCCTTCATTTCAGGCTATGAAAAAGGGGAGGAGGTGGTATCATTTTCTTCTGGGGATCAAAATCCTCTTCATAAGTATGGATTTCCAACTTGAAATAGAATATGAGAATTTTTAGAGTCCAGTTTGATTCAAACTTGGTTAATTTAAATTTCTGTTTTAACCTCTAAAAAATTTGCCATTTACTGCTCTCCAGAAGTATTTTCTCCAATGTTATATCCCTCTGATCTTCTGGGTTGAAAGAGGAGAACAGACTTGTAGTAACTGTGTCCAAGAGGAGGGCTTAGGCAGATGTAACTGATATGGTAGGTGAAACTGATGAGTTGAGCTAAAAAGCAAGACATATGGAGTTCATTTGCAGATTAGCTATTATTTTAACACAAAAAGAAGTGATAGGTATAACCCACAGCTAAAAAATAAGTTCAGGCTTTTAGGACAAAGTGGCAGCTTAACTTTTACTGATATTTTAATTTTTCTGTCTTTCAGGAGGTTCTGATATTTTCTTTGTGTTCCAGCACACGGTGACTTATGTCCTGACTTATGAATTAAACATGCAATAGATGGTATAGTTTTATATGTTAAATATCTTTCTATGTGTAAGGAGAAAGGTCTAAGAAGCCTATTGTGCACTAAGACTTCTTTTTTAAATTACAAGTTAAATTATTAGCAGTAGATGTTACAAAGAAAGTACATAAATAGACATATAACAGTTTGCCATTAGTCACAGGGAAGAGCACAGCAGAGCTGGAGTCAAAACATACATTTCTCAACCAAGGCAGTGTAGGTAGCTGCCTACATGGTATAATTTGATGGTGAGATTTTCCTTCCCCAAAATACCTCTACTGAAATTTTATTACTTCTTTTGGTTAACAAGCTAATCTTAGACAATGTAAATATTCTAGAAGGGTTATGACAGTAAGGAAGCTAACAGACCTTAATAAAAGCATAATCACAGAGCTATAACAACTTACAGTTAGAAGGGATCTTTCATGGCACTTAGTTCAGTTCCTCACCCAATTCATAAAGTTCCTCTTTGTTTCTTCTGACTGGTGGCAATCCATGCAAAATGCTCCCAGTAAGTTCCTCTCCTCAGAAAGCAGACCATTCCACAGGTGGCCATCTCTTTTCCTTTTTCAGCTTTATTGAGGTATAATTCACATACGGCATTGGTTCAGCTTGAGGTATACAACGTTTTGATTTGATATATGTATATATTCAAAATGATACAAGATAACGGTGATGCCTCTTTTTTTAATTGTGAAGGATGCCTAGATTTGTCATCAAGTCGAAACTTGGGAGTCATTTTGATTCCCCCCCTCCTCTACTTCTCATATCAAGCAAGTTACAAAATCTTGTTGACTCTGGTGGCCTCTCTTATGGTGAGAAGCTTTTTTATTACTTTGAGGCACAGTGACGAGGATCAAAGTGCTAGGACTGTGGAAATGAAAAGACATTGTTATTATTCCTGGTTCTGTCCCTTTCTACTCGTGTAAACTTGACACACATGGCCATGATTTTAGGACTGAAATCATTCATCTACAAAAAAGAGATAAAATGCCTACCTCATAAAGTTGTTGAGGCTGATTGAAATAAGTTATATAATTGCTCCTGTAACACTTGGTAATGATTCAAACCTTAAATGTTGTTTTTATCTCTTTCTTCATCCCAAGTGTCCCTCATAGTAGCTTCTACTAATCAGTTTTAATTTTGCCTTCTGGATCCAGTAATAATAAGTTTTGTTTTTCCCTTCATGTCTCTCTCCTTTCCTTCTTCTCTTTACCCTTTTACTCCCCATTTTCCCTTATTTCCTATATTTAACAAGGAGAATGCCAGTCTATTTCTCTGATTTACCAGTGTCATAACTTTGTGAAAAAAATAATATGGTTATTTTAACATAACTTCTTTCACATAAATCGGTATTGAGACCCCTAATTACCAATATATTTTTTCTTAGTACCTAAAATCCATCTGCTTGATCACTGATAACGAATCCAGACTTTTACCTGCTGTTGAATAAGCTATTTTCCCTTAAATTTCCTTTCTTCTTTTTCAAAATAAGGATAACAATTGCTCATATTCTTATACTCGACATATTTACTTTAATATCATCCATAGATAAAGTTTGAAGTGTAATTGGCCTATGGATAAAAATTCATCCAAAATATCTAGAAAGTCTTATCATTTACTGTTTGGTTTTCTGCTCTATTTTATTTGGTTTATTGTTTCCAGTTTGAAGATTTTTCTCTAGGTAGAGAAAAGTTGAATTGATTGTTTTGTCTTCTTTTTATCATCTGCTAGCATTAGACCATCTGTTCCAAACACTGAGGCTATTCCTTTTTTATTCTTCTTCCCCAAACATAGTTAAAATAAAGCCTGTTTAGTTTTGTGCCATTCTTTTCAAGTCTTCGTTCATTCTGGGTTTTAACATTCCTAAGGCTGAGCTTGGAGTATCATATACTTCTGTTTATTTTTTCTTGGATGTGGACTTTTCATGTTCTGTACGTGTGCTTTTTTTTTTTTTTTTTTTAACAGAGGGAGACTGGGGAGGAGCAGAGGGAGAAGGAGAGAGAGAGAGACCCTTAAACGGGCTCCATGCCCAGGGTAGAGCCCAACAGGGGGCTCAATCTCACAACCCTGAGATCATGACCCAGGCCAAAATCAAGAGTTGGATCCTTAACTGACTGAGCCACTCAGGTGCTCCTGTACATGCACTTTAAAAACCAACACACTTAATAGAGGGCCCTGTATGCTAGCTGCTCCGGCTTTCTTTTTTTCTTCATTTGTATTTGTATATTCAGAATTTAATATTTAAAAATTAGAATTAAATTCTCTCTCGAGACTTGTAGAACCTTCTTAAGGATCCGAACATGAGCTCATATCTTGCTCTGATAGGCACCAAATTATATGAATTAACTCCTAGGTAAGTGATACACCTGTATGGTCCTTTCATACATGTCTGTTTCTCACACTGGACTCAAACCCCTGAGGGCAGGAACCGTGGCTCTTTTCTTGCCGTAGTTTTCTCAACAGCTCACACAGGGTCTAGAACATAAAACGCATTCAGTGGGAACTCACTGAATGCAATTGTTTAATAAATATTAGCCTTGAGTGTCTGCTGGTCTGCTTTGCCCAGAGCTCAGACACTTGAGTCCTCTGAACAGACAAAAGGCTGAGAGCACAACACAATCGATGGTTTTCCTTGTTAGAAATCAGAGGAAAGTCCAGCAAGTTGACACAGAATTGTTTTTTCTTTCACTCTTCTCTGCTAAAAACTCTGCTACAATTTTCACGCATGTCTGCTGTCAGACCAAGGGCACACAATACTTCCATTTCACTTACATATTTATTTCTACATTATTTCTACAACCCATGAATCATTTATTGCCAACCCAGCCCAAAGTAGCAACACAAAAAGCACATTCCAAACTCAGAGCCATTGTCTGACCCTTTTGTGTTGACCAGGTAGATGCAGTCAAGGTTCAGTAAGATAGTGTCCCAGACCCAGCTCACTGGATGGACATTGTGTGGAAAAGGTCCTGATGTCGCTGACAGATAATGATAAATTTGCAGCAGGCTGAGGGGGAGAAAAGAGCTGGAGTCATCATGACTTGTGAACTTGGAGAGACTACTTAAGTTTCTCTTCTTCTGTTTTTTCCTGATTATCTTATATCAGGAGTGTTTCTAAAACTAAGGGGGAAAATGGCTGAATATAATTTAAAGTATTTCAACAGATTTTGAATAACTTTATCCATGTGGAAGGAATTGACATTTAATGCAGTAGAATTTGAGGTGAAATAAAAATAAAGCTCCTAACCTGTGAACTACAATAAATGGTTTTGGGAATGTGGAGTTGAACTTACAACTATATTCAGGGATTGTCAAAACATGGCAAGCTGAGCTGAAGCTTCCTTCCAAAGACATTATATGGAGTAAAATAATTAAAAATTGCACATTTGAGCTCCAAAGGAAAGACATCCTCAAGAACCAGGGTAGGAAAAACAATGGCTCTGGGGTATAAGCTGGGAGTTTCTGACCTGGATTGAAGGTCCAGAGGTCCATTCGGGGATGAAATTTGGGGTTTCTCATCCAATGGATGCTACTCTGTATGTTATACTCTCCTTATTTCTAAACCTTCAGTGAAGGGTCTTTTAAAAAGCCATAGACTGGTTTTTGCTTGGCTTTGGGAATAGAGAGAGCAGGGCTCCCTCCCTGAGGAAAGAGCAGGGCTTTGAGGCTGTCTCCAGCAGAGGACAGTGTAGCACTGGGGTCCGCTGAGCTGTGACCACCAGAGGGACTGAAGACGGAGACATGCCACAGAGCTGGAAACTCACAGAGAGCCATGGGGCAAGTGTGCTGACTTTGCAGAAAGGCCAAATTCTTATTATTTGACCACTTAGAGCTCATGCCATAATAGTATAAGTATGGGAGGGAAAACACATTTATTTGGAAACCAAAAACAAGTGAGACTTTTGATATAGGGGTCACATAAACTACAATGGAAAGAGCCTTAGTTAGCATCTTTCTACTTCAGTATTAGTTGCTTTGCTATTCTGAATGGTGACAGCATTATTTGTATTTATTATCTTTATTATTATTACCCAATTCCTGTCATTCTAAATGGAAAAAGAGAACAGACCCTTTTTGTGCTTTATTAAATTCTGTTCTATGCAAGCACAATTGATATATTTTGTTTGTAAACACAGTTAAGCCATTACACTTTTGCATATAGATTTCTCATTTGCAAGTGAATAATTTGGAAAAATACCAGACTAGGAGCAAAGACCCAGATTTTACCAGCTGTGTGACCTGGAGGACCAGCTGTGTGACCTGGAGCGAGCTCCTTTATCTATCTTTAAAATAGGTGGTTGAGAAAAAAAATTAAAAATAAAATAGGCGGTTGGGAAAATCAAGGGCAACTTGTATGTTGACTCCACTTTCCTTTTCCAATGGCAGTGCTGCTGTTCCTATTGAGACCGGTTAGGGACCCAAAATCCTTGTCACACACTTTCAGAGCAGCAAGTTTCTCCCACTCAGAGTTAGCATGCAAGGTATGACCTATCAGCCATCCTGAGATGACCTGCAATCCCTCCCTGTTTCATCATTCATTATTGGACAGGTGAGGAACACAAAGAATTGTATTCTCTCACTACAGGATCCACAGGCTCCTACTCACAACTTTCCATGGGATTCTCCTAAAATATTTTTTAGCACAATCCACTCTCTAAAACTGCCTGTCTAGCATTTTCTAGTCAGTGCGCTACAGGACTAAGGGTAAAGGCCACAATCTGTCTCCACCTCAAGGATATTACTCCCTAGAGGAAATCATGAAATTCTCTGTTCTTGTTTTTATAGATCCAGAGGCATACGAGTTCCCTCTGGGGCATAGTGTGGTCAAGACAGTTTTCCCTGCAAGAAAGAAATGCCTGGGCTCCATCTTTCTTTAGAAAGAGAAGATAACTAGCTTCTTTCATCAAATCTGTGTCATGGAGGTGTTGCGAGATTAATGAGCTAATGTTTATGAAGTGCCTTGAGGAAAAAAGGAGATTAAAAAGAACAACTCACCAAAACCCCTTCGTTTTAAGTAAACCTTTTCTGACCTGCTCATTAGAGCTCATTTCCAGCATTGAGATTCTTGAAAGCCTGTATGAACCACTTGCATTTACCAGAGGTTTTATTTTCATATTTGAGAATAGGAAATAGGTGAGTTTTCTCTCTCTAGTTTTTTAATTTTAATTTCTCCTTCCTTACAAGATTTCTTACTGTTTAGTGTAACTGGAGGATGGGAAAAGAAAATGTATGTTCTGAGAGTGATAGCATGGCCAGCCTGCAGACCAGGAATCACTCACTAACTGCCACTACCAACGATATAATAATTAGCAAACACTTTAATTAATTTCTTTTTCAACATAGAAGAATGATATTTACCCATAAGTTTAGAAAAATACGGTGAGGGAAGCTTCTCTTGAAGAAACTTCGGTAGCTTTGCAGAAACCTCTCATTCAGTCATAAGCTATTCTACTGAATTCAATGAATCCTCACTCTTCCCTCAAATTAAATTTCCTGGGCACATCTGTTACATAATGTATTGTGATTACACATGACAACTAAAATTGTTTACAGAGAGGTTTTTACATCTGTTGGAATGGCTGCTTCACAGAGAACCTACGTGGAGAATTAGTTACAGTTTATAAATGCTACAGCTACACTAACTCGTTAGTGTGATCATCATGGGTTTGGGGTTGTCACTTGATTCTCTGGTGGGAAACTTTCCAGAGGAAGTTCTGGCACAAGAGGGAACTTGACCTAAGAATTTCTCTTTCCTTTGCTACTTAATTCAACTAAGTCAGAGGTAGCTCTTGGGTCCCTCTTCTACTATATTATTTTCTGCTTCCCATCAAGGAAATATATATATTATATATGTTATATATTATATATATAATATATATATTTATAATCATTGAACTTTCTTTTCTTTTTTTTAAATATTTTATTTATTTATTTGACGGAGAGAGAGAGATCACAATAGGCAGAGAGAGAGGGGGGAAGCAGGCTCCCTGCTGATCAGAGAGCCCGAATTGAACTTTCAAAAGGCATTGTGATACTAGTAATAGAAGATTCAAACATCCCTGAAGGAAAAACTATCTTTAAGCCATAATTATCCTTAACCATAATAGTATTATATATATACACAATACAAACATATATATATAACTTATCCATTATATTTAATAATTTCATCATATTCATAGGTATGTGCCTATATCTATGACTTGATCAATAGAAAGATAAGTTTATTTAACCACTTTTTAGTGAACTCTAAAAATGTCTTTAAAATAATCACCTGATAAATGTTGATAAATTATACATAACTCGGGGCGCCTGGGTGGCTCAGTCGTTAAGCATCTGCCTTCAGCTCAGGTCATGATCCCAGCGTCCTGGGATTGAGCCCCACATCAGGCTCTCTGCTCAGCAGGGAGCCTGCTTCTCCAGCTACCATTCCCTCTGCTTGTGTTCCCTCTCTTGCTGTGTTTCTCTCTGTCAAATAAATTTAAAAAAAATCTTAAAAAAAAATTATACATAACTCATTATGAAAGGGAAAAGTAACATGGTACATTCAACTCATACATGAGTGTTTCCTTTGCTGCTAGTATTTCTGTTATGATGTCAATAATTTAAAAGTTAGAGTAGTTAGAATAGGTTCATATATCTAATGGATAAGGAAGATATGTTACATATATACAATGGAATATTATGCCTCCATTAGAAAGGACGAATATCCAACTTTTGTATCAACATGGATGGAACTGGAAGAGATTATGCAGAGTGAAATAAGTCAAGCAGAGAAAGCCAATTATCTTATGGTCTCACTTATGTGTGGAGCATAAGGAAAAACACGGAGGGCATTGTGAAAAGGAAGGGAAAGGAGAATGGGGGGAAATCAGAGGGGGAGATGAACCATGAGAGACTGTGGACTCTGAGCAACAAACTGAGGGTTTTGGAGGGGGATGTGGGGGGTTGAGTGAGGCTGATGGTGGGTATTGAGGAGGGCACGTATTGCATGTAGCACTGGGTGTGGTGCATGAACAATTAATCTTGTAACACTAAAAAAATAAACATATTTGGGAGGGAAAAAAAAGAATAAGTTCATATATCTAATAGTTTCCCAAAAAAGAGAGGAAGGAAGTAACTAACGTGGTAGAGGATAACATAACTGCAAACAGAGAACAAGGCCTTCTGAGTGTGTAGGAGGACAGAAGTTGTTTTAGCTTGAAATGGAAAAAGGAAAATTTCATGGAAGAGATATCATTTTATTGGATCTTGGATAAAGGTGGAAATTTGATGGTGGAAATGTGAGGAATGGGCATTCTAGCCAGAATGAATAGCAAGGTTAAAGGTATGGAAACATGAAACTTTCCGCATATATTTAGAACATTTTTAAGTGGCATATAAGGAGCAAGCAAAGAAGTAGTGGGGGGATAACATAGAAACATTTTTTAACTTAAACTGTAGTATTTTTTTAATTTATAAAATGGGCCTAAAAATAGTATTTATTTCATGAAATTGCATGAGTTGATGCACGTGAATTTCCTAGCACCAAACCCATACAAAATATTTGATAAATGGTAGTAACTGCTTCCACATTATAAAATTTCATAAATGAACTTGAAAGAAAGTGTATTCTCTGTTTACATTGAGCTATGATCAATTTTTATCAATTAGATCAATATTACTATATATTTCAGATATTCCATATATTTACTTAGTTGACCAGTGGTGATCTAGAGTAGATGTTGAAAATTTCAGACATTGGGTACACCCACCAGCAATCTGTTTTTGTAAATAAAGATTTATTGGAATAAAGTCTGCTTATTTATGTAATGTGTCTGACAGAGTTGCATATTTGTGACAGAATCTGTGGCCTTCAAAGCCTGAAATATTTGCTATTGGGCCCTTTGCAGAAGTTTGCTGACCCTTGGTCTAGAGATTGGTGAAATTTAAGTTCCTTATTACTATTTTGTTTCTGAATTTCTTCTTGTACTTACAGCGATTTTTAGTATTTATATTTGGTTCTATGTTATCTGATGCTTAAAGATTCATCATGGCTTTTGATTTCTATCATCTTTTGAGTGTCACTATTTGTCAAATTTATGTTTTGCAATTAAATTTATCTAATATCTATATTATCAACTTCTGACATCCCCTTGTTTGAATCTAATGTCTCTGTTTGCATGGCTTTAACCTTTATTTTTAAAAAAGATTTCACTTAATTATTTATGTATTTATTTGGAAGAGAGAGTAAGCGAGCATAAGCATGGGGAAGAGCAGAAGGAGAGGGACAAACAGACTCCATGCTGAGTGCAATGCCCAACATGGGGCTTGATCCCACAACCCTGAGATCATGATCTGAGCCAAAATCAAGAGTCGGATACATTACTGACTGAGCCGCTCAGGTGCCCTGGCCTTATCCTTTTAGAGTCATTATGTTATAATTGCATATATACTTAAAAATCTAATATGATACAAGGTGAAATTATCCTACTTCCCCATATTGTTCTATTTACTGTTCTTGATCTTAATACTACTATTTTATTTTAATATTTTTCTTTGTATTCATCTTTTGCTCCATGGGATACATACATGTACGTGCGTCTGTATATGAGAGAAAGACATGAAGGGGGAGGAGGAGGAAAAGGAGAGAGAAAGAGAGAGAGGGAGAGAAATAGGATCAGCATTTCAGATAGAAGAGCATTTGCTACCAGGTACTTCAGGGGTTTGTGAAATTGTTGTGAATTGTCGGAAAGGCCAGAAGAGCAGGCCCTGGGCAGAGTTGCTCTCTCCTAGGACTGCACTGCTCAGCTCTGATTGTGGTTGAGAAACCCAAGGTAATGTTTAAGGAAACAAACTATTGAAACAGAAAGATGTGACCATGGCACTCAGTTTATCACCTTCAGGAAAACTGCCATTCCACTTGTGGCTGGTGCTTTTTCATGAGCCTCATTGGTTCCATAGTGATCTCTGTCAGAAAATAGATGCTTCTCTCTTTCTCACATCCATGTTCAAACCTCAGTGAATGGATACATCTGGTGGATGCTCACACACATCTGGAACCCAAGCATGTGGAACTCTGGGAAATATATATTTCAACTCTCCGTTCTCTGTAATATAGAGAGGCATTTAAAAATACATAAATGTATTGCATGGAGCACTGGGTGCAGTGCATGAACAATTAATCTTGTAACACTGAAAAAATGAAATAAATGGATTTGGGAAAAATAAATTTAAAAAATTAAATTAAAAAAATATATAAATGTTGAACAAGTCACTCCACCATATTCGTCACCTGGTAATCTTTGCCGCTTTAAATAATATGCATGGTTTTGAATAATATAGATGAGTTTAAATAATATATACACATTTCTATATCTTGATTTATCTGTATTAATTGGGACATACTGCCTCTCAAATATAAAATATAAAGTATCCAACTTTATTTCTCTGAAATATGAAAGATGAAGCAATAAGCTAACTTCCATTCCTGTGTTTTTCTCAATCTTTTTCATATTTTATATTAATCATATTACTCTTTTTGAGTGGTCAAGGTTTATAGCATTTACATTTTGCCCTGTAACTGTAGTTCACCCAGTGATTGGCATTAGTTCTATATTTTTATAGGTTTAATTAGACTGACAATCTTTTCATACTATGGTATGTCCCCTTCTGACTTATTTTGGTTTGTATATCTTATACTTGGCTATATTTCATCAACAAGTTTACTTTATAGGATGTTAGTAAAAATATGAAATAATTGTATTTAGAATGACGGGTACCTAATAGGTCCTCAGTGGAAGGGTATTCCTATTATTATTTTTATTAATAAAGGAAAATAAATTGAAAGGGCAAAACTGAGAATATAAATAAGATAACGATAGAATACTATTCATGGCATAAGGTAGGTGATGAATAAATTTTGAGCCCTGTTTATTTCTGAGCATCAGGAATGCTAGATTTGCTTCTTTCCTGTGACACTAAACTATTTCATGATATATATTAAACTAGAGAACTTGTCCAAAGTCACAGAGTCATTGATTTTCTGAAATATGACTCCCAAGAAATTTTAAAGAGTCATCTGTGACCTTAGGCAAGTTATCTAGTTTAATGGGCCTCGGTTCAGCCATCTATAAATTGAAACAGCAGTGTTCATAATCCCTTTAGCCTCTTACTACACTGTATTGTATTTTCCTGACTCTTGGTGGATTACCTGTAACTATTTTTAGAATCTGAAGTTTGCCTTCTTCCAGGTGCTCTGAATGCTCCTTGACATATTTTCCGTGCTGTTAGTTGATGCATGTGACAAGGAATGCCAACTAATTCTAATATTAATTAAAGAAACCTATCATTAAAGCAGAAATTCATGTCACGTTTATCAAAATCGGACAGTAGAGATCATTTGTTTATCTATTGTACGTTGGCCATATTTTTGCACCTTTGTAATATATAAAATAATAAAAAATAACTTGTATTCAAGTATCAAGTAGTATTTTTGGAAACTCTGAAGCCATTTTCGATATTTATTTTTTAAAGGTCAATGGAATATATATATATATCCATTGGAATACATTTTTTTCTTCTGATGGCTTCCAGCAGACTCAAAGGCTCATTAAAATGAGGGATATTGTTGAAAATAAAATAAAATAAAATAAGACAAGAAATAAAGAAAAACCCCATGACCTCATAAATGACTTCGGTTATTTTATAACAATTGTGTAGTGGTTACAGGTTCTAAAGTTGTGGTCTGGACCATTCTATTTCAAACCCATAACTCAACTTCCCTGGTGGTCTAGTGGTTAGGATTCAGCGCTCTTAAACCCATAACTGGATACCATGATACTGGTTTTCTGAAATATGATCCAAGAAAATTTAAAAACACTTAACTAACACAGCAATGATTTTTCAAAACACTCATATCATTGAAATTGGAGATGATAGGGAACATATTAGTACAAGTGAAAAATTAACATTTCGTAGGAAGACATTTTTTTCAGTCTGCAACGTGGTATGGAAATTTAATTAAGAGGTAACTTCACAGTGGCCAATCATAACCAAGGTAATTATGGAAAAGTTAAATTGTGTCTGCATATTCTCACTAAGTCTATGTTTAGTGCCTGGAATTCGTGTTAGTTCAAGTAACTATAAATAAAAAACTAGCTGCCACCCAGGCAGCTCCGACTTTGGAATCCCACAAAAGAAAGTGTTAACAAGAACCCATTTACAAAATTTAAAAATGAGTCCCTTATTTCTTGTAGCACGGTGGGTTTTGAATTGTTTTAGCACAAAGATAGCACCATAAACAATCATAGCAACCAGCTCAGAAAAACCAGATCCCTGGACAACAGTTAAACCTCAGAGAATGTTAGGTTCCCTCTCCTCCTCCTTTTCCTCCTCCACCTCTTCTTCTCTTCCTCCTCCTCTTCCTCCTCTCTCTCATCCTCTTCCTTCTCCTTCTTTTAAGAGGCATCCATATGATATTGAATCTGGGAGGAAAACTCTATATTATGTGTGTGTGTGTGTGTTGGTATTGTACAAGTTCTTCCATCTATCAGCATGTAACTTTGGGAAAGTCATTTCATCTCCTGAGCTACCTACTGTGGTTGTTTTGAGATTTATAGGAGAAAATTCATAGAATTGAAAAAAATCTACATAGATATAAAATATGTAAATGTACATATAACTATGTAGATATAGCTATGTAGTACATTTTGAAAGGAGTGACATCACAAGTTATTTAAACACATATCAATCAGTTAGAAAAAAATGGTTTTTTTAAAGCAATATTTAAACCCAATACAATACTGTAATATAGGAGCATTAACAATTCTCATTACTGTTTTCTTAACTACAGTTAACTTTTAATTATCAGCAATGGATTACCTACATAGCAATTTATCAGCAGTGAGAATTCATCCCCTTAACAGAAACATTGTATTAGGATATACTTTGATTACTTATCAGTGGAATTTTAATTAAAATACAATGTGTAATGCTGGAGGTATGTGCAAGATGAAACTGTTAGATTTTCTCTATATATTTCACCAAACCCAGAAAAGGATATTTAAGATACATTTCAGTTTTACCCAATCTCAACATCCTACAGATTATGAGAAAAGCATCAATTGGAAAATTACTTAATAATCATGTCTTGACTATCTCCTGTTTGCAAGACATTGTGTGGTAGTCTTTGAATAGTATTTCTCAACTTTGCTGTGCATTAGAATCACCTGGAATACTTACTAAAATACACATTACTGGACCCCACTCTGAGTTTCTGATTCAGGTCTGGAACAGGTCTGGAATAAGGGTCAAAAATCTGCATTCTTGACCAGTTCCCTGGTGATGCTGAGACACAGATCTGGGAACCACAAGTAGAGAACAGGTATAGACACAGGCAATAAAAGGATTAAAACCTGAATTATCTATTTGTTTGTTTATTTTTATTTATTTCTCCATCCACCCATCCATCCATCCATCCATCCATCCATCCATCCATCCATCCATCCATCCAATTCAGTATAATTAACATACAGTGTTGTATTAATTTCAGGTGTACAATATACAACCTAATCGTTCAGCAATTCTATAAATTACTCAGTGCTCATCACAGTAAGTGTACTCTTAGTCCCAGTCAGCTGTTTCACCCATCCTCCACCCACCTTCCTTCTGGTAACCACCAGTTTGTTCTCTATATTTAAGAATCTGGTTTTTTGTTTTTCTCTTGTTTTTCTTGGTTTGTTTTATTTCTTAAATTCCATATATGACTGAAATCATATCATATTTGTCTTTCTCTGACTGGCTTATTTCACAGAACATTATACTCTCTAGATCTATCTATGCTGTTGCAAATGGCAAGATTCTATTTTTTTTATGGTTGAGTAATATTCCATTATATATACATACATATATATATGTATGTATGTATGTATGTATGTATGTAATGAGTATGTATGAGTAATATTCCATTTTATATATATATTGCATCTTTTTTTTTTTAAGGTTTCATTTATTTATTTGACGAGGAAAGAGACAGCGAGAGAGAGAACACAACCAGAGGGAGTTGGGAGGGGGATAAGCAGACTGTGTGCTGAGCAAGGACCTGACAGGGGGGCTCAATCCCAGGACCCTGGGATTATGACCTGAGCCTAAGGCAGACACTTAACAACTGAGCCACCCAGGTGTCCCATACCACATCTTCTGTATCCATTCATCCACCAATGGACACTTGGGCTACTTCAATAATTTGGTTATTGTAAATAATGCTGCAGTAAACATAAGAGTGTTTATATTGTTTCAAATTAGTATTTGTATTCTTTGGGTAAATACTCAGTAGTGGGCTTCCTGGATCATATTTGGTAATTCTATTTTTAATTTCTTAAGGAAACTCGATACTCTTACCCTCAGTGGTTGCACCAGTTTGCATTCCCACTAACAGTGCACAATTTTCTCCACTTTTTCTCCACTTCTTCACCAACATTTGTTGTTTCTTGTGTTTTTTATTTTAGCCATTCTGACAGGTGTGAGGTGAGATCTTATTGTGCTTTTGATTTGCATTTTATTGATGATCAGTGATGTTGAGCATCTTTTCATGTGTCTGTTGGCCATCTGCATCTTCTTTTACAGAAATGCTTTCTTTAAAGGCATTTTTTCATGTCTTCTGCCCATTTTTAATTGGATTATTGGGCTTTTTTGGTGTTGAGTTGTTTATATATTCTTTGTATATTTTGTATACTAACCCTTTATCAGATATGTCACTTGCAAATATCTTCTCCCATTCAGTAGGTTGCCTTTTAGTTTTGTTGATTGTTTCCTTTGCTGTGCAGAAGTTTTAATTTTGATGTAATCCCAATAGTTTTTGTGTTTGTTTTCCTTGCCTCAGGAGACATATCTAGAAAAATGTTGCTTTGGCTAGTGTCAGAGAAATTACTGCCTGTGCTCTCTTCTAGTTTATGGTTTCATGTCTCATGTGTAGATCTTTAATCTATTTTGAATTTATTTTTGTGTATGGTGTAACAAAGCCATTCAGTTTCATTCTTGTGCATGTTGCTGTCCAGTTTTCCCAGGATAACTTGTTGAAGAGACTTTTTTCCATTGTATATTCTTGCCTCCTTTGTCATCTGCTAATTGACCATATAATTGTGGGCTTATTTCTGGACTCTCTATTCTGTTCCATTGACCTATATTTATGTTTTTGTGCCAGTACCATACTGTTTTGATTACTACAGTTTTGTAGTGTAACTTAAAATCTGAGATTGTGATAACTCCAGCTTTGTTCTTGTTTCTTAAGATGGTTTTGGCTATTTGGAGTCTTTTGTGGTTCCACACAAATTTTAAGATAATTTATTCTAGTTCTGTGAAAAACACATTTGGTAATTCGATAGGGATTGCATTATATCTGTAGCTTGTTTTATGTAGTATGGACATTTTCACAATATTTGTTCTTCCAGTCCATGAGCATAGAATATCTTTTTATTTGTGTCATCTTCAATTTTTTTCATCAGTGTTTTATACTTTTCAGAGTACAGGTCTTTCACCTCCTTGGCTAAGTTAATCCTAGGTATTTTATTATTTTTGGTATAATCAAAATCCCATTATAAATGGGATTATTTTCTTAATTTCTCTTTCTGCTACTTCATTATTAGCATGTAGAAATGCAACAGATTTCTGTGTATTGATTTTGTACACTGTGACCTTACTGAATTTATCAATTCTAGTAGTTTTTTGGTGGAGTCTTTAGGGTTTTGTATACATTGTAACATGTCATCTACAAATAGAGGAAGTTGTACTTCTTCCTTACCAATGTGGGTGCATTTTATTGATTTTTCTTGTCTGATTGTAAGACTTCCAGAATTATGTTGAATAAAAGTGGTAACAGTGCACATCCTGGTCTTTTTCCTCATTTTAGGGGGAAAGCTCAGTTTTTCACCATTCAATATGACATTAGCTGCAGGATTTTCATATATGGCTTTCATTATATTGACGTATGTTCCCTCTAAACCAATTTTGTTGAAGGTTTTGTTTTTTAATCATGAATGGGTGTTGTACTTTGTCAAATGCATTTTCTGCATCTATTGAAATGATATGGTTTTTATCCTTTCTTTTGTTGATATGATACATCACATTCATTGAGTTGTGAATATTGAACCATCCTTGCATCCCAAGAATAAAACCTACTTCATTGTGGTGAATGATTTTTTTCAATGAGTTGTTGAATTCAGTTTGTTAATATTTTGTGGAATATTTTTACATCTGTATTCCTGAGAGAAATTGGACTGTAGTTTTCTCTCTCTCTCTCTCTCTCTCTCTCTTTTTTTTTTTTTGTAGTGTCTTTATCTGGTTTTGGTATCAGAGTAATGCTGGCCTCGTAGAATTAATTTGGAAGCTTTCATTCCTCTTCTATTTTTTGGAATAGTTTGAAAAGTACAAGTCTTAACTGTTCTTTAAATGTTTGGTAGAATTCACCTATAAAGCTATTGGCCTTGGATTTTTGTTTGTTGGGAGTTTTTTGGTTACAGATTTAATTTCATTGGTGGTAATCAGTTTGTTCAAATTTTTTATTTCTTTCTGATTCAGTTTTGGGAGCTTATATGTTTCTAGGAATTTATCCATTTCTTCTAGATTGTCCAATTTGTTGGCATTTAGTTTTTCATAATATTTTCTTATAATTCTTTGTATCTCTGTGGTGTTGGGCTTTTTTTTTCTCCTCTTCCATTTCTGATTTTGTTCACTTGAGTTGTCTCTTTCCCTCCCTCTCTCTCTTTTTGATGACTCTTACTAAAGATTTATCAATTTTGTTCATCTTTTCAAAGAAACATCCTTGGTTTCATTGATCTGTTCTATGGTTTTTTTAGTTTCTATATAGTTTATATCTACTCTAGTCTTTATTGTTTACTTCCTTCTACAGGTTTTGGATTTCATTTGTTCTTTTTCTAGTTCCCTGAGATATAATGTTAAGTTGTTCATTTGAGATTTTTCTTGCCTTTTGAGGTAGATCCATGTTGCTATAAACTTCCCTCTTAGAAATACTTTTGCTGCATCCCAAAGATTTTGGACCATTGTGTTATCACTTTCATTTGTTTCCATGTATTTTTTATTTGGATTTTTAATTATTAAATTATTATCATAATTTTAAATTATGTCTTGTATTCTTAGTTATGCTTTGGTAACAGATAGCAATATGTCTGAGGTAATCTCTGCAAGATTCTGTTGGTTCATCAGGGTTAGGAATGCCATTTCTGCTCCAAGTGAACCAGATTGTCCTGAGAGACTCTCATCTCCCTGAGTAGTGCAGGTAGACATAGACAATGCTTACTTCACTAGCTCATCTCAGGCTTATCACCTGCCCCTGTGTGAGATAGTTCTTATTTGTTACGTCTGTGCTTTCAGGCAGGGGTCAGCATGCTGGACACACCCAGATGCTGGTTATTAAATGACTGCATTTCTCTTCTCTGTTTTTATCCATTAGGTGGTGATTTCTTAGAGTGACATATTTCTCATCTTTCCAACTTCTTGAGGACATTACTCTCTATTATTCTAATATTCTTCTCAGAACTTTTTCTTTTTTATAAATATATTACCTTGTTTATGAGAAAAGATTACTCCTCTGCTCTCTGTATTGGGTTCAATGAGACCATAAAATGAGATCAACTCTGTCTAAAGGCTTATAAGCTGCTATATAATGGCAGATAAAGAATCAAGAAGGGTATTTATATGTTCTTTATGTGGTAGAACAAAAATCATATGAGTTTGGTTTATGTCAAAGAGCTAATCTGGAACAACAACAATAACAACAATAGCAACAACAAGAAGAACCAGGTAGATCCAGGGGCTGTGGCTAAGTGGGGCACTGAAGGTTAGTATAAGCTGCATGTCCATTTGGCTGAATATGTCTTATAGCCCTTGGAGAATATCAGATTGACAAGAGGGTTAGTTTTATACCGATGAACCCGTACCTCTTGGTAATCCAAAAACTGACAGTGTTATTTCAGTAAATCTATTTTTGATTTAAATACTTCTATTTGATGATAAATAAGACTGTGTCAACTACATTCTGTATGTCACAATGTGTTTACATTTTCAGAGGTGTTAAAAATTCAAATGTGAACATGTGTGATTATTGGTTGATAAGCTGATGTTGACTCCTCACCCTTCTCTCTTCTCCCTCACATCCCAACTCCCCTATTGACAACTGAAATTTCTTCAGGAAGGGTGCTCAGCCTGAATCAAAGAAATGTGATAGAGACAAATTAAAAATGATCCCAGAGAAATGAAAAGATTAAGAAGTAAAAGGATAATCTTTCCATCATGAAATAACCACTTACAGAGGGGAAGACATTCTTCTCTCAAGGCTTTAGTTTCATAGGATTGGATTAGGATGTTGGAACTTTGGGGAAACCACAAGAAAGAGGCAAATCCTGGTGATTTTTGAAGTATGGAAAGACCACTGAGTCACATTTCTTTCTGTCTATTTTCATTTATCCTGTGAGGTACTAAGAACTGAGGCTGGCTGTGCCTTGTGGTTGAGAAATATTTTTACTCCTACAGGACTAAGGGACTAGGATGACCCAGGAGAAATTTTGGACTGATACTTAAGAGAAAGGAGAATGGATATGAGAGTCTAATTAGTCTTTTTCAAGTCTTATCCAGCCTTATTCACTAAGAAAGAAAAGCTAAAGGGGACTCAGGGGAAAAAATTCCCACACCTTCCTAGCATGGCCCCTCTGGTGTATCTTTCAGGTATTCAAGTTCATAGATGAAATTGTATAATTAATGAACTTGTTTCAAAGCAATCCAGGGAGGTAGGAGGGATATGTGTGCATGGGTGTTCATGAAACAGGTTCTGCCATGCGTTGTTTATTGTGGAATCTGGGGAAAAGATTCCTTTAACTATTCTCTCTACTTTTAAATTCTATGCTCAATATGTCTAAGAGTGAAAAAAGAGAGAAATTATGAACTAATTTGATGATCTATAGATCCAATGGAAGAAAAGATTACCTAGTACTTAATATGAAATAAATTTAATCCAACTAGATTTTAAAATCATTTTCTTTAGGAATTTTCCAAACATTATATAAACTCAGTATTCATTCAGATTGTAACATTGTCATTTTATGATGCCAAAAACAGCTTCTCTCTATTACAAGAATAGCTAACAGTTTGTACTTGATACTAACTTCTGAGCCACGATACAATTATTTTATGTCATTAAGACACTGAAGTTATAAGTATAGGCTATCAGATGTGAAAACCACATCTAAAAATATAGCTTGTCATTTAGATGTTTCTAAACATTCCATTATTTGACAAAATATGTATAAATCTATATTTGTAGCAAATTTTTTAAAATCCATGGACTGTTTGAAAATATGAAGAAACAACTATAGAAGATTTCCAGTGTAAATGACTAGACTGGCTTGTTGCATTTTCAAAGACAAATGAAGAACTGACAATTAAACATATAATTTGAGAAATTGGGCTTTTCATATAAATTACCTAGATTGGATCTTTATGTTAACTGAATTCTCTGGGTAAAACCAGCTCTTAACTTTCTTTTACCTTTATAAATACTGTCTCCCTTAATTTTGTGTGATAGAGATAAAGTGAGCCTTTTCTAGCACTAAGCTTTGGCTTAAAATAAGCACTAATTTCAAGTAAAAGTGTAGAGTAATTTAGGAACGTTTCTTCTGCGGCTTTAAATGTGTGCAGACTGATTACATAATTATAAAAGCAGTCAGGTGGCTTAATTGGATGCAAGAGTGCTCACTGGGGCAAAACTAGGAGTCTGTACATGTCTATAATACATTTCTACATTTCGTATAATATCCATACATCCTCCTAAAGTGAATTCTTCATGATTCTTTTGCAGAGCTTATTAGTCCCCAAACTTACCCTACAATTTAGTATTTTCTGGACCAAACATACTTACCATGTCCTGGCTGGCCACTAAAATTCGGGAAACAGGGAACCAAAAGGAGCTGATCCTGCTTGTGTATCTGATCTCATTCTGTTCAGTTTGAAACTAAAATACTCTCCTACCTAATGGTATTTGCATTGGCAATTCTCAATCACACACTTGACTCCTAATTATCAGGTCTCAGCTCAGTACTGTCCTCTCAGACAGGTCTTTTTGGACCATATTATCTAAAGGCCTATTTAATCTAATCTAAACCCAGCCCTTTTCACCCATTCCTTCCCTAATGAATCACCTGGTGTCATTTTCTTCATTGCAGTTATCACTAGTGAAAATTATCTGTTCGATTATTTCTGTTTATTTTCACCTTTCTTTACCAGAATAAAAGCTCCATAAGAATATGAACTTCTTCTTCTTTTTTTTTTTTTTTTTTACCGTGAGTTTAGAACTGCCTGACACTTGGCTGGTGTTCAAAAAGATTTGCTGAATAAATGACTAGCTAACTAGATGAATGAGTGAAGTTCCTGTAGGACTGTATTTTCTGAATCACTGAGTCAAATATTTACGAAGCATTGGTCATCAATAAAAAAATGACTGTTTTTATTGGGATGAATTACTAAATAAGGCCCTAGATTAAATCAATCATTGGAACAAGGGCAAAGCTATATAATTTATCACGTAAACTTGAACTCTTTACTATAACAACAAAAGCTCAAGTGCTTGGTAATACACACAATGCCTAGAATTTCATCAGACCAGAGCAGTTCTGCCTTTGCCTCAGAGATCACCCCAGGAAGCTGTGGTGTCAGGGGAGGGCTGCAATTAGAGGCTATCGCACTAAATGTGGAAGGATGGCATTCTAGACTTAACAGTGGATTATATGTAAGGAGTGAGAACATGATCGCTCCAGTGCTCAAAGATGGTGGATTCAAAAGGTGAGGTTACCCTTAGTGATGCAGAAGGCTAAATACCGCTAGAGAAAATAATAAGCTATATGCATGGGATCTACTCTAATTCATATTACCCTATGTGAAACAGCTCTCAGATAGGTTTTTATTTCTTTATAGAGAACTCCACTGGATATGGCAGAGAACCCTAAACTCTGGAGGTCTGTGACTTGCAGTATCATGGACAAAGATGAGTGTGTCTTCTTTGGCCATGCTTACTGATTGCCCAAGCACCTTCACTGCTCCGTACAAATGTCCTCATTAGTGGGTCTACTATATTTTTCCTCACAGTGCTATTCCTGTCAGGAATGCTCTGCTTGTCTTGTCCACACCCATTCTTCATGTGTTAATTCATATATATATGTAACTCTTTCATGAATATTTGTTGATGTGGCCACCTGAAAAAAAGGAAAACTTTCCAAGTGGTGGAAAGTTTATGAAATCTGGCAAAAGAGTGAACGAGCTCTCAGATGTCTCTTCTTACAAGGTCACAAATTCTATTGGATGAATGCCCTCTCTTAATGACCTCATATAACCCTAATTATTTTGAGAAAGGCTCTGTCTCTAACTGCCACCACATTGGAGGTTGGGGCTTCAACATATGAATATGGAGGGGCACAACATTCATAATAGACAAGGTGTGTTGTTGATAGTAGTGGAATCTACTTATTCATATTTTATTTAGAATTTTTGCAGTACTCATAATTAATAACAGTCTGTAATTTCCTTTGTTGTCTACTATTTTATTAGGTTATGTATCAATCCTTGCTTTGTAAAACAAATTTGAATGTTTTTGATCATTTATATTCTGTCTGTGAGTGTTTGGTAGAATTACTTAGTGAACCCATTTGTCTCTGATATATTTTTCAGAAATACTTCCTTTATAACTTCATTTCTTCCATGAAAATCTACCTGTTTAAGCCTTTACTGGGTTTAATTTTGGTAAACTGAATTTTCTCCTAAAATTATCCATTTATTTGTATAGAGGTCTGCCTTAATTTCCCAATACTTAAGGCTAATATAGATTTATCCTAATGTAAAAAAATAAAGACTAAATTCTAGGTATATAAAAATAGATACATGATTTTTTCCTTATACTTAGGTATCAGGGAATATATATATATCATAATAATATATATTTCTTAATTTAAAAAATTTTATTTTATCTTTATTTTAATTCCAGTGTAGCTAACATGCAGTGTTATATTAGTTTCAGGTATCTAAAATAGTGATTCAGCAATTCCATATATCACCCAGTAATCATCAAGATAAGTGTACTGTTAATCCCCAATAACCACTGTTTCTATTCATTTGCATCTTATTTGCCATTTTTGTGTTTTCAGGAAGAATAGGTCTTTACTATTATCCAGCCAGGAGAGTGATGACAGGCTTCTCAAGGTCAGGAACTTCTCTTCTCTTTAAACTGCTATAATATACAATACAGGGCTAAACTCACAGTAGGTGTTCAACAAATACATATTATTATGAAAAGCAATATGGACCCTAATAGATATTTGACATTTCATAGTAATCTTCCAGCAGCATGTTATAATGCAACCATACTGAGAACAAATATTGATTTAAGGAAACACACCCTTATCTAAAACTTTTAATAGAATAGTAGCTATACAGTTTTGCTTTACTTTGCAAATAACTCTAAACAATATACTTAGAGAGTAGCGATTGCCAAGAAGTATGAATAAGGAATGATAATTTGACATTTAAAAGTAAAAGTTTTACACCATTAACCACAGAGAAATATGTGAGAATGAAAGAATATCTGTCAAAGGAAATATTTATGAACTAGTTGGAGTTCAAGGACAAATACATTTAACATCTGAAAGAAGTTGGCTGTTTTTTATACAGCTTTGCCAAAGATTGACTTTCACCCATTTTCCCCTCAGAAAATGAGTGGCAGTTTAGCTATTTACAGGGTAGGAATCCAGGGATCCCTTTAAACCTTTCAAAATATCATTAATGGCATAATCATACATTTTTATGAGAGGTAATCATTTCTTCAGGTGGATCTTGTTAGTGAATTTTCACACTCTATATTAGTGTCATTACTGAACAGGAGAACAAGGTAGATGCATCACCATTAGAGTATCAAGTGAACACCAGCACAGCAGTTTTATGAGTCACTGATCTGCTGTCAGCAGTAAGCAGTCTATCAGTGGGAAAGTGCCCTTGAAATGAACTTCACTTTATCTGTAATGTTTCATTCATTATAGACTCCTTATAGTGGAAGGTATAAAATGTAGATGCCTTCACTGAAAACATCATAAATAATTCCATGTAATATCATTTAGAAGCAAAAAAGTTCATTTGAAAATAATGAAGCATTTATTTTAATAAAAAGGACGAATTTAGTCAGACTCTGTTAATTTAAATCTGATTTGTCTACTTTTATGGTTTTCTTGTCTGCTATATTTAAAGAGTAACCAGACATGAAAAATATAATGTCATTACATTTCAAGTTTTTGGACACATTTTAATGTACAAGAAGATTAGATTTGCAAACTGACTTAGATTTACCAAGTTCAAGTAACCAAAAGTAACAGATTACATTGAGCAAGCTTTTAAAAAATATTTCTTTCAACATATTAGACCACTTGCATTGAATTACTCTAGCCTTTGAGCCAAGAAAGCTTTCTCTATCAGCATTAGCTGTCATATTATAGCTATAAAATCATAGATGTATGTATGACAGAAGCAAGAACACATTAACATGTGTTATAGTTTAGACATAGACATAAAAATATCTTAATAACCTATATTTCACATGGGTAGTATAAATATGAGAATAATCAATTAGATAATTCATGAATAAATTCAATTGGTATTTCAAGAGTGTTATCTATTTGCCTATCAACTGTGGGTGACACTCAAGAAGAAAATTATTATACCCCTACTTTTGTCTTAAATATTTTATAATTGAGGCAAGGTGTTTGGGATTTGTTTTTCTCAGATTTATTTTTTTATACTTGTAGTTCTCAACTTTATTTTGCATTTGTGGACTCAGCCAGAGGCTAATCATAGTCTGATAGTAACTGTGGATTATTAGACTGTGTCTGTAGTGCACTGATTTTATTGAGCTAAAATGTTCCATCAGATCTAGTTATAATATTGAAGGTAAGATCCATATATTATAGTTATATTATTTAGGTGATGTAGTTTTTGATCCTTTGACCTTTACAAAATAAATAGTAATTGAGTTGATTGAAATATATATGCTTTTTGTTTATCTTTTTTTAAATCAGTTGTCTGCTAAAAACACAAATATATTGGACTTTATGAAATGCTATTCTTAGGGGCCAAATAGTGAAAATATTTCGGGTAAGATGGTGTTGGTATTCTAACAGTAAAATCTTGGCAATTCATTATGACTAAAATTGAACTCATTTCTCCATTCTGCCTCCTTTCCCCCCAAAATAGAATATCATTTACTCCCTCTCTCAGTTCATGAATTCACCAATTACCCATTCTTCCAAGCTGGAAATCCTATTGTCATCCTTGAAAACTCCTTCCTCAAATTTTACTCTCACCAATTTCTGTCATTCCATCTCTGCAATATCTTCCAAATCACTCAACTCCATTTTTTTCTTCAATTTTAAAGATATATTCACCTACAGGCTTCATAAGTGATTCCTGTCATGCCATGAAGGAACATCATAATGCAAGAGTAGAAAGATGTTATTAGCATGGAAACAATATTGACTCCATTGCAATTAATTAAAATGAAATGTTTATTAAAACTGTATCTCAGAATTAATCTGCCCTAAGATGCCCTAAATATTAAGATGCCCTAAACTATTCTGCACTTTATTTCCAATTGTTAAAAATGATTTTGATCACATCAGTCTCTTTCATACAAACTTTACAAGTTCTGCATTTCTTATAGAATAAGGTTCAAACTCATTGACAAACTATACAGATTTTATCAACGCAATCTTTTGTATGTTATAGAATATCTATTTATCCCCTGTAAGATAAATATATATATTATGTATATACACATACACACATAAATATATAAAATATACATACATACATATATTGTAAAATACATATATACACATTTAATGTGTATAATATATATACACTTAATCATTAAGTATACATATATATATCATAAAGTATCAGTGTATTGCATTTGGTTTTATTGGCAATTATCTAGTAATTATCAGAGGTCAGCATGGAGCTGACTGCTATCCATTTTAGTTAGATCAGTACATTCGCAAGAAAATTGTACCATATCCATTTTGGTTCTTTTTCCATTGCATTGTAGGAATATGTCTCTCCATGAGGTAACTTATGAGACATTTTACTTTCAACTCAATTTTGGACCTTATAAATCCTGTCACTAACTTTGACAAAATGAAAAAAAAAAAACCATGGAGACATCAACACCAAATAATGAAGTCAAGTTAAAAATTAGGGCAGACAGGGATGCAAGAGACATTATAGAAATATTATCACTTTAATCCAAGGCCTCCTGGCACTAGACCAAACTTGCTATTCTGTTTTATTTTCTTCCTACATACTTTTTCCTGCCAAATACTTCCCCTAATTCTAATAAGATGTTTCTTTTTAATATTTCTTTTTAATAATGGAATATATTAAATCTTTAAAAGATAAGTCATATCTAAAGTTAATGCAATGATTAAATTAAAGAATACTTATTTGACATTTACTGTTAACAAAGCACTGTTCTTGGTGCTAACAATTATAACTTTCTAACAACTCACACAATACTTGAAAATATATACACATAAATATTCCTGTACAGACAGAAAGACTACAGACAGAAAGGTTTATTCTCTTCCTCTTCCTGTACTTTTTAAAAAAATATTTTTATTTATTTATTTATTTATTTGACAGAGAGAGAGAGATCACAAGTAGGCAAAGAGGCAGCCAGAGGGAGAGGGGGAAGCAGGCTCCCCTCTGAGCAGAGAGCCCGATGTGGGACTTGATCCCAGGACCCTGAGATCATGACCTGAGCCAAAGGCAGAGGCTTAACCCACTGAGCCAACCAGGCACCCCTCTCTTCCTGTACTTTGAATTTTAACTGCTCAGGCACCTAAGTTTTAAACCTCAAATATTATTTTACCTACTTCCTTCTATTTTCTACTTCAAAGACAGTCGGCTCTAATGAACTCTATTTTCTACCATTTGTCCCTGCTGCTCCCTAGCATCCTCTACCTACCTACTTACCTTCCCATCTACATTCATACACAAATTCTTCTTATTCTCCATTCTCCTTATTTAACCCATCATCATGCTCATTAATTCTATCTCCAAAACAATAAATGTGTCTCACCACTATGGCATATGTCAACTCTACAGAATACCAGAATAGGATTCTAAAAAGTATATTGAATCATATCTACCTCCAGCTTAAATGCAAACTTTTGCCATTATCTGTAAAAATCTGCATGCTCTTACCTCTACCATTACTCGTCCAATTAGCACATATTTTTTGAGAACTCATTGTATGACTGGCTAGATGTTGAATATGCAAAAGTAAGACACATATATACTTTCTTTCAACAATCTTATATTCTGGTGGAGAATATAGAAATAAGTATGTTAATAAGTAAATAACCAAATTATAATGTATTTTGATGAATGCCATAAGAGAAATTCAGTACTACACCATAATGGGATGGAGGAACGTCGATTTGAGACAGAGTATCTAAAGAAGTAGGTAAGGGGATGCTTAAAATAAAATGGCATAAACTGAGATTGAGCCAGCCACAGGACAAGTGCAGAGAAAGTGTACTAAACAGAGGGATCTACCTGTGCAAAATTCCTCAAGTGAGGATTGGAAAAAGAGGGCTTGAATGTCCAGATCTAAGTGATATAAGGAGAAAGGGTCAGGGGAAGTGGTAGAGAAGTAGTTAATGGCTTGTATTAAGTTTCTATTGCTACATAACCACAAAATCAGTAGCTTAAAATAACATATATTTATTATCCAGTTCACAGTTCCCGGAGATCAGGAATCTGGTACAGCTTACCTGGATCTTTGGCACAGTGTCTTAGTCTTAAAAGACTCCACTCATAATGCTGGCCTCCTTTTGGGGCTCAGCTCACATGGTTGTTGGTAGATTTCAGTTCCTTGTGCTTGCAGGACCAAGGTCCCCATTTTCTTACTACCTGGGGCCACTTTCAGCTCCTAGATGCACCCAAAGTTCCTTGCCAATAAGGCCTTCATACAGACATAACATGGTACCTGACTTCTTCAAGGCCAGCAAGAGTATCTCTCACTCAAGTCTGCTATGATGGAGTCTTACATAATGTAATATAATTAGAGAGTGACTGTCCTATTGTCTTTGCCAGATTTTATTGGTTAGACACAAATCAGTTTCCACTACACTGCAAGGGAGAGGATGATACAAGAGCATGACTCATTAGCAATTAGTGTGTTTCTGCCACAGGATTCAGTCATGAATATCATGGTAAGGAATTAGGATTTATTTTAAGTGAAATGGGATTTTATTGAAAGGAAGGAAGAAAGGCAGAAGGAAGGAGGATTAAATTAAGAAATTAAGACAATGGAGGAGATGATTTTGTGTAGAGGGTTGGAGGTAATTTCTTGGAGAAAGTGGCCCTGGGACAAGGCTGCTGGATAAGTACAGAAAGAGATAGCATCAGAGGAAGACTGTATCTGTGCAAAACCTGCAGGTAGACAAGAGCAGGTTGTGACTGAGGAAGAGCAAGGAGCATGTAGATATGAAGTGCTCAGAATGCATAGAGTCAAAAGTAAATAGAGACCAAAAGGATTTTAATAGGTAATGGGTGATTTAGGATGGTCCTAAAAGAGATCTGTGTTATCAGACACACAAGTCTGCCAGATAGCCTGGTGCTGACAATAGGGAGAATGAATTGGAGGAAGAACTCGGAATAGGTAAGGAGACCATTTCATCCAGTGAAATTTTAAAACATTTCTAAATACATTTTGAAATCAGAACGATTTTCTTTCTTTCTTTCCTTTCTTTTTTAACTGCTTTATTGGGGTATGCTTGACGTACAAAAAAAAAAAAAAAACAAACTAAGAATTTAATGGGTACAACCTCACATTTATTTGGAGAAAAGTGCACGCTCATGAAACCATTATCAATACTAATGCCATAAACTTATCCATCACCTCCACAAGTTTCCTCCTACCAGCCCTCCTTTTTTGAACAATTTTCTTTAAAAAGAGCTGCATCATAGTTTGTAATTAGAATAAAACTTTCCTTAGTTTGCTTTCAAAGATTCTTTTGAAGGACCATGGTTATAAGGGCATCTCAAAAGAACTAGGTGCCCTACCTTTAATTGGCAATTTCCAGTTTCAGGTAAAAAGAATTAGGGTAAGGAACTAGGGCTTGCAATCTCTGTTATCTGCTAACTAGGAGATTTTGAATTGCTTTGGGACTGGAAGCCTGGCTGCCCTGCTTATTTTGGCATTCTTAGTCCCTGACACATACTAGATGCTTCAAAAATATTTTGAAATGGACAAATAAATGAATAAATAGTCACATCAATTGAGTATTATTCCAGTCACCAGACTACCACCTCTTTCCATCCTGTCTTCTCTCCCAGCCTTTCTTTTCCTTCCTATTGTCTGAATTCATTATTAAGATTCAAGACATGTTCTAGGGGCACCTGGGTGGCTCAGTGGGTTAAAGCCTCTGCCTTTGGCTCAGGTCATGATCTCAGGGCACTGGGATGGAGTCCCACATCAGGCTCTTTGCTCAGCAGGAAACCTGCTTCCCCCTCTCTCCCTGCCTGCCTTTCTGCCTACTTGTGATCTCTCTCTGTCAAATAAACAAATAAATAAAACCTTAAAAAAAAAAAAAGATACGTTCTAGTCTCAAACTCTTAATGCATTCATTTTGATCTTGTTTTGTGTCAGAATGACATTATGTAGATTACCTTATCCACAGATACTGTGTACTGTGTGAGATCAATCTCGATATGGAAGGCAAGTTCATGCCAATTGCTAGTCCTAGTAATGACTATACTCGATTTTGCACTTTGAACCTAACACTAGATGATTCTTCTTCTCAAGACCTCTATTTAATGCCAAACTGATCACTAAATTCTGGGTTATGGAAGAATATACCCTAGGATATTACTTCTGAGCTAATTAGTAATGATTGTGAGATAAGATAAAGGAGAAACCCATGTTTACCAGTGTCTGATTAAAGATATGCTTGATATTTAATTCAACACAAATATTTAAATATTCTTTCTAGGATTGCCTCAATATGTAGCATATTAGCATTTAGAATTATTTAGAATGTTTATGTGTACTTCTTCATTCATATTCATTAACGTTAAAGAGGAACGAGGCTATTTTTTTCACCTAACAAAATTCTGGCAAATAAGATGTTTCTCTTCCATTATTAGACCTATTAGATATCACTAATAAATGTTGGTTAAATAATTTTAATCTTAAAAACTCAAACAAAGCTATATTTATCTATCACTGTGGATTGAGTAAATTATTTAGAATTAATAATAAAAACTTTACATCAACTACTTTACTCTAGGTAATTTTAGTATTTAAATTAGTATTTTAAATATACAAATAAATATGTAATATTCAGTATTTGCTTCAATAAATTATTTCCTTTGTAAAAAAACATTAAGATTCTATGTGAGAAAGATTATCTGAATAGGCTTCAGTTAAAATACGGCACATTTGAGGTTTGAAAACCTCTGAGAATTTTCTAATGTGGGTTGGTGTACTAAAAGGTTTGCCATTGTAAATAATGTTTACAATCTGAGTAAACCACAGAAAAGTAGAAGCAAACCCAGAGGCTGCCCATGATCACAGCAGAGCTTCAGTAGATGCTGAATTTGTATGACGTGTGTGAAGTCTGTTCTATTGAGAGTGACCCACCATGCCTGAATTTTTGTGATGATATGCTGTAATTCTTTTTATTAAAGATAATGATTTTCCATCACCAAAATAAGGTATTCTGATTATGATTAATCTGAACAATTCAAAAAAATAATAATAAAATAAAAATCCGCCTATAGCCTCACCATCCAGGAATAAACCTTTATAATATAGTTATTTTTCTTTTCAGTACTTTTATGCATCATTTTTTACCTAGCTGTGCTTATATATTACATGCATAAGTTTATAGTAGTTTAGAGGGAAAGCTATAAAATTTGGAGAACACAGGAAGGATAAAGAAAACATCCAGGATTCCATGAACAGATATAGACTCTTAACATTTTAATGTGTTTTCTAATTTTCTTTTTTTCCTATGCATACTGACACCATCTTTTATATTCTGACTAGGAAGGGTAGTTATCAGGGGGATATTTTTTGATGGAAGAAGATATCCATTGGGACTTGCTGAAAGGATATTTCTGTGATTAGGCTGATTTATTAGTTTTTCTCAATGAACAAGAACAAGTAATGAAATTATTCAATGTAAGATTTAAAAATATGAAAAAATAATTTCTCAAGTTCTTTAATAATTTTCTACACAATTATGATTTTGTGAAGAAAAATCCCCTAGTCGCCAAACCACTTTATCTTATTTTATTTTTAAGATTTTATTTATTTATCAGAAATTGAGAGTGCACATAGCAGGGAGAGCAGCAAGCAGAGGGAGAAGCAGGCTCCCCACTGAGCAAGGAACCCAATGTGGGACTCAATCCCAGGACTCAAACCCAAAGGCTCAACTGACTGAGCCATCCCAACCATTTTAATGAAAGCAATAGTATATAGGGTTTAGAATAAAATCCAGGTCTGTGACTTCGAAGATGTCACAGTTATTGTGACACCTTGGACAAGTTATTTACTCTATGCTTTGTGTTCACATTGATAAAGTGGGGATAGATGAATTAAAATGTGTGAAATGCTTAGCAGAGTGCCTATCACTGGGTAAATGCTATATACAGGTTAGCCATGACTAATAAGTTCTGGAAAATAACAATATCTTCATTACTGTTTAAAGGAGTTATATGTGACCATAGACATTGTTTGAATTATGCATACAGAAAGAGCTGAACCAAGTTTTGAAACCAGGCTACAATTAATAAATTTAAATCTGATGTTGCAGTTCAAACATGGCAAGGAAAAGCTTTAGTGTCATGACTAAAATTGTGAGTTTAATTTCAAGCAAGATACTTATAAGCTGTAGCAATATTGGGGATTGTTCTACCTCAGTGTATTCACTGTAAATAGATAAAAGAATTTATGTAAAAGATAATAGTGAAGATGAGATAAGTCACATGTAGTGCTGCACACAAAATGAGCACCCAATACATGTTACCTGCTATTATTCTTAATTGTAATGGTAATATTAATAATAGTTCTTAATAGTCTCTTAATAGTTCTAATAATAGTTCTCAATATACTAATTAGTTCTAAAACTTTCTGTATCTTTGAATTCTGAAATTTCTCTCACCTCTAAGTCATCTGGAGTCGGTATTAAGTCTTTGGTTTCAAACAAAGGTCGATGACAGTGTTTTTTGAGTTTTTATGTGCTTGAGAATTCATTTGTTTCTTTTGCTTATGAAAGATAATTTAAACACATAAGCATTTCCTCTATTCCATCCCATTGTCTCAAAGGACTATAGCTTTGTGTCCATTCTCTCCTTTATGATAGGGAAGTCTGGGACTTCGTTTCCATAAGGAACCTCTTTGCCTGGAACTTGTAGGATTTTTTTTTTCATGTGTTTTTTGCCCCGGTAAGGCATTATCTCTTGACTGATTTCACCTGAAACATTTTTTTTTAAAGATTTTATTTATTTATTTACAGAGAGAGAGAGATCATAAGTAGACAGAGAGGCAGGCAGAGAGAGAGGGGGAAGCAGGCTCCTCTCTGAGCAGAGAGCCTGATGCGGGGCTCAATGCGGGGCTCGTTGCAGGGCTTGATCCCAGGACCCTGAGACCACGACCCGAGCCAAAGGCAGAGTCTTTAACCCACTGAGCCACCCAGGCGCCCCTCACCTAAAACATTATGATCCTGTTTTAGATCTCCTTAAATTTTTCCAGTTGAGATATTTTCTCTTCAGCTATGTCTTTTCATATTTCTTCTATTCCAAATGCTCATGTTCCTCACTCTTCTTAACCCTCCTCAGAAGCACTTTCCTTTGTCTGCCCTTTTTATTTGCTTTTAGTGAGTTTTCAGGTTATTCCTCTGATTTATGTATTTAGTTTTCCTTAATGCCATTGAAAATTTAAACTTAATAAGATATTATCTTCCTTTTTGACTCTTCCTTATCCTATTCTTTTGTTAATTCCATATTTTAATTTTAGCTTGTTATGTCCATATAGCTTCCTATTCATTTTACACTGAAAGCATTATATCTTCTCAGTTTCTAATATGGATATCAAACTCTATAGCTTCTTTCTTCTAAATAATATGGTTATTAATTTGAAACTTTCCTTTTTTATTTTCTTTTTTTGCTTAATGTACTTCTTTATTGTTTATTTTTTTATTGGCATATAATTAACATACAATGTTATATTAGTTTCAGGTATACAATGTAGTGACTCAACAATTCTATACTTTACTCAGTGCTCATCATGTTGAATATAGTCTTAATCCTCTATCTATTTCACCCAACCACACACCCCCACATCCATCTCTCCTCTGGCAACTACCAATTTTCTTTTTGTATTTAAGAGTCTGGTTTTATTTTTTGTCTTTTTGGCTTTGTTTGTTCATTTGTTTTGTTTCTTAAGTTCCACATATGACTGAAATCATATGATATTTGTCTTTCTCTCTCTGATTTATTTCACTTAGCATTACACCCTCTAGGTCCATCCAAGTTGTTGCAAATGATAAGATATCATTCTTTTTTGTGGTTCAGTAATATTCCCAAGATAGATAGATGATAGATTGATCACATTTAATTTGAAGCTTTTTTATAAATAATGTAGTTACACTGATTCTGATTCTAAAGGAAGAATTTTCTTTTCCTTTTTCCTTTCTTAATTGAAGGAATTTTTTTTTACAGGCCTTATATTATTCTCTCTGTCTCTCCATAAATTTTTCAATAAATAGAATTATATCCAGGCTTGGCATTGCCAACAGACAGAAACCATAGATTGATTTTGATCCCACTATTTCTTCAAAAGATGGTCACCTTGAACCAGAAGATAAGCTGATGTGCATGGTTTCATGCCAGTCCTCACTGTGTGAAGCAGTTTGTTTGGGCATACAGTACCCCTACCAAGTGAAGTTCTGCTAGCTCACCAGGACAGCCTCTAACCTCATGGTCTGATTGTCACTATTGAATATATGGTGCACATGAAAAAATATAATCTTTCCCTCTCTTGCCTTCTTCCTTCTGCTTTCACCCAAAACACTTGCCTCCTTTTGTCTATTCTCTTCCCGTTGTTCATGCTACCAATCCAATTTACCCCATTTCTCTTTCATTTTGGAGATAAAGTAAAAAAAGAAAGAGGAAGAGAGGGAGGAGAATTAGAATTGAATTTTTTTAGCCTCCTCTGCTTGCTTTCATTTCAAACCTGAAAAATTATAAAGGAAAAGGTATAGGATGACCCTTTTAGATCCTGCAGATGAGTAAGTCTTGGAGTGAATAAGCCTCCATACCACAGAATGAGGTCCCATGATATGTTTGAGTAGGAGTAAATTAAAAATATATTTTATGATTTATTTGGTTTATTTTGGATTCAAAGGGGAAAGATATTGCTTTGCATTACTTGATATGTGTACAGAAATTTGTTTTTGTAAATCCATAATGATCCTTCTTAGATCTTTATGTAAACCTTCACATGGCCTCATTTCTGTATTTTTATTTGTTTATTTGAGAAGCATGTCTTGCCTTTTTTTGTACTGAGCTGTTAGTTCATGGTGACTCTGTCAAGACCAATTATTAGTGATCCACATGAATAAGTTCGATTGACAGAAATTGTATCTGCTTTCCAATAGTATCTGACTGAAGCCATAGCACATATAGATGCTAATTAAGCAGGGATACTTTAGAACAGCTATTTATCAGACATATCTCCTGTGTATATGCTGAGTAATGTATGTTTAGAATATTTGGAATAGAGCATTGCCAAATGTATAAAGCTCTAGCTTAATTAGCAGTTTAATCGTAGTGCACGACAGGTAGCATCATGTGCAGTTTTCTTTTATCCATGGCAACTGTGTGAAATTTGAAAACTAAGAGGGATAGAGAGAGGCTACCAGGATTGGGTTGCACCAGTGAAATTAAACATTTTATTAGAGATATTTCACCTTCACAGCTGTTCTTCAAACACCTCCTTTGTGCTTGACAGTGTGCCAGACCCGGGCTGTATAGAAGTTATCAAAATATGGGGAAGGCATAAATATAATAAATAATCCCACCAAATCCATTAGTGTTGTGCCAAATGCTATAAAGTAAAAGGCGGTTAAAGCAGAAAGAACTGATTTTAGAGAGAATTGATCTAGGTGGATCAAAAATGCCCACCTTTGAAACAGTGGTATTTTAGATGAGCGGTGAAGGAATCGATGGAACATAGAATAAGCATGTTAATGAGGCAGTTTGATGTTGAGTGTGGAAAAGCCCTCAGGTGGGAAAGACGACCATCATATTTGAATGAAGTACTAGACAAGAATGTGGTGAAAATGAGACAAATCTCTAGTATGATCTATATAATACTATCTCTTAGGTCTCTGAGGTTATATGAAGGCTTTTGAACTTGAAACCTAAGAGCAATGGGATTCCACTTCAGGTAAAAGGACCATTCAGTTGTTCAGGGCAAGGTATAGCTAAACTCATAAACGTGCTCAGAGCAGAAATTTATTGCAGTAATTTAACCAAGAGATGATGGAGACTTGTACTTAGTTGGTGGAAACCAGAGAAGAGGAAAGAACATAAAATTAAAAAGTTTATATCAGCAAGATGAAAAACTGTCCCATAACTGTCCCATTTATAGATATAAATGTAGAATTGCTCAGTGTTAGAAGTCAGAAGTCCTGGTTATCATAAGATCCTTCCTTTTCATTTTATGAATAAAAACCAAGTTTCCCAGATATTATGAGAGTTAGGAGACAGAATTGGGGAGAAAAAAATCTAAAATTTAGATTGTGCTTATTTTACAATTCTAAAATCATCCTAATGTTTATATTTTAGCCTTATGAAGGACCGAAGTAGACGTGGGTATTTTCTGCTGCACTATTGTAGAGAAGTCAAGATCTTAATATTATGCTGTGTTTTTGCAGCAACAGGCTGCCTCAAGTCAGAGACAGGATGTTAGGACTTAGCTAATCTTGGGCTTCATGGGAATCAAGATGTCATTATTAAAATGCTTGTCTCCTTCCACTCACTTTTTAATTATCTCAAACAGGTTGAACTTGAGGACTGTAAGAGTATAAATTGACTAAATTTTCTCCTAACATAGCTGCTAGAGAGATGGCTGGGGGATCTTACAGATTAGTTTTGAGACTTACCTTTTTCACCCTTGTTCTAAAATTTAATTAGCCAGCATATCTGATGACATGATGTGATGAAACTCAAGAATTTGAGGGGCCCACTGGAGCCTGCCCTGTGGAAAGAGTCTCTGGGGGTAAATAGATTCATTTGACTTGAACTTCTCTCTTACCCCAGAAACCAGCCTCACTAAATAGAAATAGAATTTGTGAAATGTGCTGAATAATGGTGACTGTGTATAAAAGTATCACCTGCCAAGGAAGACCCTGTAATTAAATTAGTAGAAGTGACCAAATCTGTGGAGCTAAAATTTAAGCAATTTCTGTGTGCACAGCCTGCCAACCTCAGCACACAGGTTAGGCATCTTGTATATTGGTCTTCGACTTAGGATGGCAGCATAAAAATTACCTCATCATTCAATCTGAAAAATCTGATTGACCTACTCCTTTACATAGGATGACTCCTGCCTTAGAATTAACCATGACTCTCCCTTCTAAATGAGTTTTGACTGGGGTATCACCTTTAATTCATATTTTTCACACTACATTTAAGTTTTGTTGGGCAAAAAGGATTCAGAATTTATACACGACTAAATTTTTTAAAGGCTAACCATTGCCCTAGGCCTGTGGCACTCAAATTTCTAAGTGAAAAACAGAAGTTAGAGACTCACACTTGACAGATCTTCTCTGACAGATCTGAATTTTATAACTGGTCAGACCCTCTGCTGTGAATGGGTCCTGGCTCTGACTCGGCTAGTCAATATCATCTGTAGCGACCACCATCAGGTCCAACATCACCATCACTGACAGTATGCGTATGTATGGAAAGCATAGGAACTATTGCATTATCCCGCAGTGGCAGGTGTAACTGCTGATCTCTGTTTACTAACTTGAATTATTACTTGATTCCATAGTGGAGATGTGGGCTTGTGAGTTCAATATGCCTGACAGGACACAATCCAGGCAGCAAGAAGACTAATCCATAAATATTCTTCCTTCTCTACTTGATCATCCTGAAACTCTTACGGCAGCCAGTGGTGAATATACTATTGATTGCAATTCGTGCTTTCAGGAAGATCTGTTGTCATTATCAATTTTTGCGTTCTCTTTGGCAAGAAGGTTGGACTAGCCATAATTATCATACCTCCATCTCTTCTTGAGTCTGTTAGTTTCAAAGACCAAGGCTAGATATAAAGGTAGAGCTAGGAAGAGACCTTAAAATGTAATCTTTGGGGGCGCCTGGGTGGCTCAGTCGTTAAGCGTCTGCCTTCGGCCCAGGTCATGATCCCAGAGTCCTGGGATGGAGCCCCGCATCGGGCTCTCTGCTCAGCAGGAAGCCTGCTTCTCCCGCTACCATTCCCTCTGTTTGTGTTCCCTCTCTCGCTGTGTTTCTCTCTGTCAAATAAATAAAATCTTTAAAAAAAAAAAAATGTAATCTTTGGCAGAGATCCTTGGGTGTCCTGGGTAATCAATTTATATGATACCAGGAAGAAAACTCCTGAGGTAGAACTCATAGAGGGCTTTCAACCAGAAGAAGTAAGTGACCAACTTCACTTCTCTCTTCCATGTCTAATAATCCAGTTAAATACAGACCCAACATGACACACAGTGGATCTTGAAAAATCAAGGCAATTCACAAGAGATGATAAATATGGTACTAGCAGTTTCTCAACTCTGACAACTCAGGGCAACTAAGAGAAGTTACTTCCCATTTTCCAATACCACACATCTCTCTTGATTTAGCAAGATGAAGAAAGGAGTGGATATAATCACAGTATTCTTGGAAAGGTCATTAAAGTTTGACCATGAAAATGTGGCAATCTATCCTCCACATTTTCATGGTTTTTGTATGTATGTTTGTTATTTTTCCCCAACTTTTATAGGTTATTTTTATCTGGGATTGCTAGGAAATAGATTTGGTGGAAAGCACTCTGTGCAGGACATTATAGGGTAAAGAATGGTGACGCTTAGAGACTTGAGTCTACATCAACCAACACTGTGATCCAGGACAAAACCTTTTTCCACCTGATACCCCAGGGTCTCCATCTGTCAAATGTTTTGACTGAGGAATAACTATAGTCATTGATGTCTCCAAAAATATAATTCTCTGCTTGCTGTTTTGTTTTTCAAATAGCTTATTTTATTTTTTCATAGAGATATTGATGATGGTTTTTAAAGGCTTAATAGTGTTTCTTATAAGTGGCTTTGATAAAAACATAAAGAAAAAAGTATAGTGATAGTAGATGCTGTGATGTACCACCCAAACCTCCTCCAGGAGTGAAGGAATGTTGATCCAACTGCTGTGTGTGCTACCAGCATCCAGATCTCAGTGATCAGCCTTTTGCTCAATTGCCTCATTGAGAAGAGCCACTTGGCCCAAAGTCATGCCCTCTTGACAGGGAACTATAAAGTCTGAGCCTCCTAGCCTTAATTCTTTATTTTTTTAAAGATTTTATTTATTTATTTGAGAGAGGGAAAGAGCATAACAGGGGGAGGGTCAGAGAAAAAAGCAGACTCCCTTCTGAGCACGGAGCCTGATGCAGGACTCAATTCTGGGACTCCAGGATCAAATCCGAGCCTAAGGCAGTTGCTTAATCAGCTGAGACACCCAGGCACCTCTAGCCTGAATGCTTAAAAACATAAAGGGTCATCCTTGATTCAGAGCTCCTCACACAGCTGGCTAAGGCTACCTTGTGACTGCATGACAGCCCAACGTGTTCCCCCCACCACATTTTTGTTTCCTTCCTTCTCCTTTCCCTTCTGTGGGTACTGATCTCAGGAGCACTCCCTAATAATCCTCCCCCATGCTAATCACCATCTTAGAATCTTCTTCTTTGATTACCTAAACTGTACCAGATGGTGTATAACACCTCTGCCTTATTATGGAGCCTTGCTTTACTTATCTAAGCTTCTAGGACAGGGTTCTTTCTGATTTCCAATAATAAAAGTCCTCTGTGCTGGGGGAGTAGTTTTCTGGGGATGCATGTTATGATCTCTTTCCCCTGTGCTGTATAATCCGAGTAAAATAGCCTGTCTATACTTTGCAGATTCATTAAATGCACTGACTATTCAAGAAAATTGAACTTGTTATTTATGGCTTCCTTAGATAAATGTATTTTTAAAAATTCAATGTTTGTAAATAATTTGAATTTACTCTAAGGAGTTTGACAGGTTATTTAACAGGACATTGAATGTTGTGAAAAGATGGTATTATTTTAATTGCTTGATGTTTTAGCCAACTTAATGAAGTCTCCTTATTGATGGAGACAGCATAATTTTAAGCACATTATATTTTATTTTGGAAAGCACATCATTAAATAGAAAATTTCCAATTGCACTATTTTTAGTTGGAAAGGAAAAACTGAAATCAAGTTATGAAAAGAAGGATAGTGAGAGACATTTTGAAAGACTTTAACTTACACTATTCAACATTAAATGAAAAATATGTGAACAAGAACTGCAAAAGGATAGACTCATTGACAGTCTCTGAGGAACACTTCAGAGTAGATTTAACTCAATGGAATCTCAATGAGAAAAGGGGCAAAATGAATCTTTCAGACATTCATTATGAAAACCATCACAATGTAGACAAAGAAATATTTCTATAAAAAATGCATTCCAAACATTTTATTATTTATATAGTGAAAGAATACAAACCAAGGATCAATGATCTAAACTAGAGGTACTTTTTTTTTTTAAACAAGAATACTAATATTGAGGCAGCTTCCTTTCCTTACTCCTCCCCCTATCTCCAATTTCTGGAAACCTTACATGATTTTTTGGTACCAAATCTTTTTATCTCAATGGTCCAGAGAGCAGGACAGTTTTCCTAGTTGGGCATCAATAAGTTACAGAGTAGCATAAGGATCAAGCATGCAGAAATGAGACCAACTTCCTGAACCACTGAAATTATTTTGTTGCATTGAGATTTTGCTTAGAAAGTATGTTGTCCTGTATCACATTCTTATGCTTCAGGAGCATATGAAAATTTGTTATTAACCTAGTGAGGAGAGAAATCATCTGAATGCAAACAAGAAAGGATAATGGAAATTAACATGCGTTGTCTATCTGAATCTGGCACCACTCTAGACACTTTTATCTCAATCTCCATAGAACCCACGAGAGGCCTGAATTACTGAGCATACTTTACAGAGTGAGAAGTTAGTAACTTAGCTAACGTCACACAGTTAAGAAAAGGAGGAGTCAGGATTTGAAGCAAGGTCAGTGAACAGCCAAAACCCATACAGAATCTTTCTATTATATCAGCAGGAATGATTATGTGCACCTGTGCACTATCCCGGATCCTTCAGACCACTTAATCTCCTACCACATCCTCCCCTTGTTCTCCTTCTTTTCCTCTTGCTCCTATTTTTTTTTTTTATATCTGATGTGCTTGTCTATTTAATGAGGGCTTGGGATGTAAGGTATGAATTACAAGGATGTTTGAGGTAAGAAAAATGTAAAAGTTAATTGCGATCTAATGTTGAAATAATAGCATAATGAAAAATTCAGCTTCACTGAATTTTCAACTCACCTGAGCTCACCTCTCCTCTTCATAGAGCAAATAATCAAGCCACAGAGGACTTTTTAAATTACAATGAGCAAAAGTTGAATTCATCACATTGGGGTAGTATGTTTGTACAAAACAAACCTATCACTAATAAAGTCATTTACCACACTTCTGGGATGAATGTGTTATGAAAAAAATATGTGCAGTTTTAAAGAGACTTAAAAATTATTTTTAACAATTCAAAAATAAATCAGATGTACCTAGATGAGTGGTTTTTAAGCAAATGAAAATTTGTCCCCTGTGGAAAATTTGGCAATGTCTGGAAATATTTTTGGTTGTCACAACTGAAGGAAATGCTTTTGACATCCAATGAGTGGAGTACAGGGGTATTGCCAAGTATCCTACAATGTACAGGAAAGCCCTTCACTTAAAAGAATTTTCTAGCCCCAAATGTCAATAATGATGCTATTGAGAAATGTTGGTTGAGGTGATGTGCGAGGTTTTTTTAATGAAACCAATTTTTCTCTTGTCAGATCTCATATAGTCAAAAGTCATAGGACATTTTCCTGATTCAAATATTTATGTCTTTATTTAAAATTTTGATATTTTATTTATCTGAACATGTTTTCATTTATTCTTATTTTAAAAAATATTTCATCAAAATATTATTTATTTTGACTATTAATGTTCTTACACCCTGTTGAGTTTTGTGCCCAGGGAATATAGCTCACCCACTCCACCCTAATCCTGGCTCTGTCAAGATATAAAAAAGGAAACATAATGATAGCATAGTAGTGAAGAATGAGGCTCTAGGGTCTAAATGTTTGGCTCAAGTTATAGTTTTAGCATTTCCTAACTCTGGATCCTTATTACTTTATTTCCTTCTGCATTTATAAAAGGGCTAAAATAGTCCTTATGTATGTTGGTTGTTTCAAGGGGTAAATTTATCAGTTAGCAGAGAACTTGGCATAGAGTCAATGACCACAAACACTGGCAATTAAAACATTGCACTAAACTGGATGTACTTTCTGGTGTCATGAGGATAGATGAAGGAGAATGACTCTTTGTGTGTAGGCTGGTCAAAATTTTTTTTTTTAAGATTTTTTTTTTATTTATTTGACAGAGAGAAACACAGCGAGAGAGGGAGCACAAGCAGAGGGAATGGTAGCGGGAGAAGCAGGCTTCCCGCGGAGCAAGGAGCCCGATGTGGGGCTCGATGTGGGGCTCGATCCCAGACGCCTGGGATCTGACCTGGGCCGAAGGCAGACACTTAACGACTGAGCCACCCAGGCGCCCCTAGGCTGGTCAAAATTTTTAAGGAATTGATACCATCCATTCCATCTCTTTTTCTGTGCCTACCTCTAAGGAAAGGGCCACACTCAAGTTCTCTCTTTTGGGTGGTCTTACCCTTATGTGGCTATAGAGACAGTAACTTTTAATTGCCTAAAACAAGAATCACTTTTTCCCTTCTATGGCAATAACAGAACTCTGAATAATAATAGAATATTGAAGCCAAAAGCCAAGTCAATAACTTGAAATACAAGTGGAAAATAAGAAAAAGAATGGTGGAAATTAAGGTTCTACCTTGTAGGAATGGGGGTCTCAGTTCTTGGATTCTCCCCACAAGAGATACGCCTGAGGATTCATGCTCAAATAAAGATAGCCAGAATGAAGATAGGAAGTACAGAGCCGTTTATAAAGAGAAGTACACTCTCAAGATGGGAGAGTGGGCAGGTCCAAGGGTGGCATCAGCCCTGATGCTACAGGAATCTTTTCTACTTATGTAAGCAGGGTTTTGGGTCATGGACAGGAAGGTCTCTAATGGGGGCTGCTTCCAATCAGTTGGGGGGGACTTCTCCCACTAGTCAGGAAGGGGAGTTTTTGATCCTATGGGGTTTGCATCAGAACCATCATGGCAGTCTTCCCCCATGAAGAGGTGCTAAAACTGCAATGTAAATGCATTATAATGAGTCTAGGGGTTACCCTGCAGCAGAGGTAGAAGAGGAGAGCTCATGTTCTGCACCTGTGGCTCTTAGATTGTTAGCCCAGGAGACTTGAAAGCCAGAAGGCCAGGATGTTGAGAGGTCTTGGAAGCTCTTAGGACAAAGTCAAATGTTTTGCCCCCAGGCCCCTAATGTATAACCTATTTATCATCACCCATGTGTCCAGCTCATGTCTAACTGCCTATTCCATCAGTTCTAATGAGTTGATATATAAATCCTGGTTACAGTTCAATCCTGGTCATTGCTCCCTGTCATAAGCAAACAAAGAATGAGAGTTCCAGATTCCTTTGTAGTTAACTGTGTTCATGTGATAAGTTACATTGACCACAGTGAAAACATACTGAAGGGTGTGAATTTCTGGGATGACTGTTTGTGGATTTAAATTATATGGGAAGGAGATTTTTTTTTGCCCTCTCTTTTGGCTTGCACCTAGCCTGCACCAAAGTGATGGCTGGAGCTCCAGCACTTACTCCAAAGCATGAGAATATCTTGGGAATAACAGGCATATGTTAGAATGTTGAAGTAGAAAAAATAGGCATCAAGATTCCTGATAATACAATGGAACTACCATAGCAGCCCTAACCTACCCACCTCTGGACCTCTTTTAAATGAGAAAGAAAAATAACAGTCTCCTATTTCCCTTGAGCCTCCATATTTATGTCTGTTGTAGCCAGACATAATCTTAATTGATGCAATTGCTTTTCCACATGTCATTTTGAAACCTCTGAGAGCTAACCAGCTTTCTTCCACCATACCCACTGTAAGCAGGATTTGTTTGTATACCCAACATGCTTAAGTTAGAAACAGCTTTTTAAAATCTTAATCGCCAGTATTTCCTTATTTTCCAATTCTTTTTCAAGTTACTGACTTGGCTTTCAGTATTAATATTCTGTAACTCAAATTTTACCAGTTGTCTATGCTGATAAGCTGCCCTTACTTTTGTTGACTCATTCCCAGGAAAGACTGTTTGCTTAGCCATGAAACATATTTTGTTTTTCACCTGCAACTTCTCTGACCATTAACTGGAAAGTCAGAAGTCCTTGCTTTTCCAAGCTGCTTGGTAACCATTACTCTGATCTTAATTGATTGAGACTATTTTAGGATTTAAGAAAACACATATTGTGCTTCAGATTTCAAATTGCATAGCTTGTTTCCAGGTATAGTTGCCAAAGTAAATCACTGAAAATTTCTAATTGGAGGAAGTAAAGATGTGGTAATAGAAATAAAAATTTTAAGAAAATTATATGGCAAATGAGTAAAATCACTGTCATTCAGGTGATAGAAAAACCTTCTGCCTAGAGATTTCAGATTCACCAAATGTGAATCTGCACTGTGTGATCCTTCCAGTCTAGGGAGGAGAACAAAAGAGAATGAATGAATGAATGAGTAGATAGATAGATAGATAGATAGATAGATAGATAGATAATAAATAAGTAAAATATGTAGTTGTTTTTTCTCTTCTTTTCAGGTTTCTTTCTGATGCTTGAAGAAGTCTGACAGTAGGATATTATTTGATAAAATTGTCAAATTCCACCTAACCTTTTTTAAAAAAAATACACTATATCACCTTAAGCAAATTTATTGTAGTAGATACTGTAGTGCCCCTAGTGCTATAGACCTTACCAATTCAGAGAAGTTTCTGATCCCCAGATCCCACCCTGCCCTCAAATAGGACAGCCAGAAATGCCAAGGAACTAACATCCCTCTGGGGATAGCCCTCAACTAGCGCCTGATGAAAGTTGGTGTATAAATACCATAATTCCCTCTCCTGTTGAGTGGGATAACTCTGAGACCCATCTTTACACCTGCTCCCAGAGTTCCCCAATGTGATTAAGCTTAATAACCATACTTATCCTGGCTTAGTAGTACACGATTTTAATGAAAGATGATAATTTGTTGCTATATAAGTCCAGCATTATCTAATTTCAGGCACTGTACCTACAATTACCAGCTTGATTGGAAAGGAGCTCAAGTGAGTCCAACTGATTGCTTTAATTATATATCTCCACAAGGATCTATCACATACATTGCCTGCCCTCCAGGTGCTTGACAGGGAGAAAATCCTGAAATGCTTGAGAAGAACAACATTTGTAGAAATTCCTGAAAATCAAGCATTCATTCAACATTGAGCAAATGTTCACGTGCTTGCTGTGTGTCAGCTACTTTGTTGGACCTGGGGATACAATGTTGTCTGTAACTTTTGAAGCTTATAGCCTAGAATGAGATGGAAGACTTATTTATAAAGTATGTTAAGTTCTAAGGAAAAAAAGTGCCATGAAAAGTATACTTATTGCCTGTGCATCCCCTTGGCAATAAAATCTATCTCTGAATTAAGCCAGACTCTCAGAGAGCACTCTCTGTGGACTATAATATACAGTCCCTTGGTGAAATGGTTTTTACTGAACTGTGCTTTGTTGTAATGTCATCAGCTCACATAAAAGTATGTTATATAGAAGCAGTACAATTACACATCTCACTGTGTTTATTTGAAGGATGGTATGAGGGGTGTTTGTTAAATAAATCTCACGGTATCTCTCTATAAGGACACAGAGAGTAGTTTCTCTTTTTTTCTCATTATAAGGAATATTTGCTCTTGTCCTAATCAATTTGTTTGTTCTTAACTTATGGATACTGTGATTCTACATTTTCCAGTTACTGTTACCTGCTAGAAAACATGGAACACAGATCAGTGTTCTGGCCCGTCTCCCATGAGTGTATATAGAGTTTTACTGCCTGTATTATTTGAGGCTATCACTCTGGGATTCATTTTATTTTTCTGCTCTTATTTTTCCCTTATTACATTTCTCTCACTTTTTAATAAAATTTTATCTTTCTAAACTGCCTGCATCTTTTTAAGCTGCCTCAAATCATTCCAGAATAAGACTGGGCAAAAATAAATCATTGAAAACATAAAATAATTAGAATCTCACAAAGCAAAATTTACTCAGTTTCATCAATGTAAACTGACATTATTTAGATAATTTATTTATTTCACTGTGGTTCTTTCTCTCAAGCAGTAATTCGAAAACCCATATCATAAGTAATAAACACATTTTTGTTAAACGTGAATAATTTTGAGTGTATTTCAAATACAAAAGGAAGACTTTTATGTAGTGTGAATAGGAAGGATTAAAATGGAAACAATAAAGATACATTGAAAAGATTCATTTCTTTTGTCCTTCACATGCTAACCTTCTAGTGATGGAATTTTCAGGGGGAATATTTTTTCAGTTCACAAAAATGTTTTTTTATGGAAATGCTCAGAGGTGCAAGACACCTGCACTTAACTTTGAGGAAAATAATCATCTAGGAGTGGAGACTAAACAGAGGACAGCCCAGAGGCACAGGGGGTTATGGGGTCCTGAGATATAAGCATGCCTCCATCTTTCACAGTCTCAGCATACAGAGTCCTAAGAATGAACAGCCTAGGAAATTTGGGTTCATAAAACTAGCCAGCCCCTTTTGTGGAAAGATGGTCATTCCCAGCTTTATAGGCTTTGTTTGCAGACCATTTATGACTGTGACCATTTTTTGAGTTATTTAGGTTTTGAAATATCAACCTGAGATCATCTAACTATAGTAATTCAAATTAGCCAGAGTGAACCTATATGTTCTATAGGTTGTTGGCTTTTTTTTTTTTTTTAACTTGGTTCTTATCTAATTAAATTCTTGGAAGGGCACAAATAGAAGAACTGATTGAGCCATTTTTTTTTCTCCAAAAACAGCAGAATGTTCTTTCTTGAAAGTACAAAAAGACAAATATAGAAAGGCTACAGGCAATATCAAAGTCTTTACTTTTCCTAAATATTTTGTTAAGTTACTTCACATGTACATAATTTCCATATAAATGTCTCAGAATTATTTATACTAATCTTTTCATTATTCCTGTTCTTTTCCTATTAGAGACTTTTTTTTTAACAAGACCCCCATTGAGACCCGAGACCTGACTTATATTAACTCCTTTAAAATGGTATCCTGATTCTCAGTTCTTTGGTTTTGAATTCCCTCACTTCTCTCAGTTTGTAAGAAAAAAATTTCTTAGAAATAACTACAGCAACAGAAATGTTCTACTTTCCCATACAATCCCTCCTATATCATAACAATTCAAATGGGTGGATACTAAAATATGAGTGGTAGTTCATTAAATGAATAAAGAAGACAGCCAGGGGTGGGGGGTGGCAAGGGACTGGTGGAGGACAAAACTCGTTGACTGTGAAAGTGCTTCATTCAAGGTGGAGAATGAAAGCTCCTGGGAATTCAGTTTCTTGGTGGGCCTTTGTGGTCAGGCAAGTCTGTTCTTTTATTCAGTGTCCTGAAATGATGAGAGATTTTATTCTCCAAGCCTGTCATTCTAGTACTTTTCACAGGAAAGTAATTGAATTTCCAAAAGCCTAGTACTGGAAGAGCCAAGCTCAACATCCTCTCTTGGCTTCCATTCTATGGCTTTTTTTTCTGCTGAATAAGGCCCACTGAGAATGACTAGATTGTAGTTTATTATGTTGTCCTGATTATGAATCAGTGCAATTTACGAATGTTTTGCATTTGAAACCTGGAGTTGTTTTAGGCTCATTTGCTGACATATGTGAATTTGCTAGAAAGGGGCAGGATCAAATGACATCCACCATCTGTGGAGGGTATTATGTCTGGAGCTAAGAACTGGAAACATGAATGAGGTTTGCAAAGTGAATTGAACCCACTTGAGTCCAAGAGCAAAAGCAAATATTTATTCCTGCAAAATATATCCAAAATCATTCAGTTTAGAATTATGTCTACTCTTGCATTTAAAGATTATTATAATGTATATATTAATGTCAACTTTTAAATCATGAAGAATATTAAGAATAAAATTAGGATCTGAGAGTAAATTTCTGAGAGTAAAAATTTCTGAGAGTAATCTAAGAGTAAAATTTAGAAATTGTGAAATAAATCATTGAACACTACATCAAAAACTAATTATGTACTATACAGAGCTAACTGAACATAATAATAAAAAAATTGTGAAATAAAAAATAAAAAAATACAACTTGTCTTTTGTTTCCAAATAACCCCTCTTTGTTGTCATATATAAAACTTTAAGTTCAAGCTTTATATTTTCTCCAAAACCTATTTTCAAACATGGTCTCCTCTCATACTCCTTGTGAATGTAAGTTAAAGTCAGTAACTTTCCCAAGGTTAAATATTGTTTTCAAACGTAAAATTAAAGGATTGGTCCCTTTCCAAAAAATTGGTATTTTTTGCTGGAAGGGATGGTGGGGATTGGGAAGCAGAGAAAGACAGATTTATTTGAAATCACTTCTTATAATGGATGTAATCCATTACCTATAACAAGCCATTCCTGTTTTTTGGCAACTTATTTTAAGGGCATTTTGGTTAGCAAAGCTAAGTAGTTACCATAATTTATGGTGGTGAGTCTCATAGTAGAGTATAAACACCAGTAGAATAGGAAACGAGCACATGTGGAATGTAGGACATCCATATAATGAACAACATCTCAAGTCATAAGACTCATTATCTCCTGTTGTTGGTGTTGAAATGACTTATCTTTCATTGACTTATTTATTTAGCAAATACTAAATAAATATCTATCATATACCAAGCACTGCTACCAAATTTGGGTCTAAAACAGTGATCAATAAAACAAACATGGTGAAGGTATGAGCTCTGGAGAGTGCTGTGAAATGTGTAAGCATGATGGTTCACAGACCTGTACCCCTGAGGCAAATAATACATTAGATGTTAATAAAAATAAATAAATAGATAATAAATAAATAAATAAATAAATAAATAAATAAATAAATAAAACAAAACCTTTCCTGTAATGACACCTACACTTTCATAAGGAAAACAGCAATAAACAACTAAATGTCTATGTCAGATGGTAGTAAATGCCACAAAGAACAATCAGGGTAAGGGAAAATAAAATGATTTACCTACTAGGTCATCAGCAAAGCACTTTCTAAGGGGATAACCTTTGACCAGAACTTGAAATAGGGAATGATAAATACAAATAAAGTGGGAAGAGCAGAACAATTGGTGCAAAAACTCTATGGCAGGAATATACTAAGTGCATTTGGAGAATAATAAAAATACCAGTGTTTGTTATGCAATATGCAGCGGAGAGAGTAGTAAGAAAGAACATCACATAGGTAGCACTGGGCCTTATATGCCAAACTAAGGACCTTGGTATTTTTTTTTATCATGGTAAAAAGCACACAGAATTTACCATTTAACCATAAGATGGTACAGATGTACAGTTTAAATGTATGCATCAATAATATTAAGTATATTTACACGTAAATTTTTACAAGTAAAAAATCTTTCGAACTTTTCATCTTGCAAATCTGAAACTCCAGACCCATTAAAACTATGCCCTTTACACTCTCCCCTCAGCCCCTGGTAGCCACCATTTTACTTTTTGCTTTTATGAATTTGACTTCTTTAGATACCTTACATAAGTGGAATCAGATAGTATTTGTCTTTCTGCGACTGACTTATTTCATGTAAATAACATGACATCTCAAGCTTCATGTTGTAGTGTATGATAGGATTTCTTTCCTTTTTAAAAAGAAATAATATTCCATTTTATGTATGTACCACATTTTGTTTACCTATTCATCTGTCTACAGACGTACACTCTTAGAGTTATTCTTGACTCCTCTTTGTATCCAGCCATACATCCATCTGTATTTTGCAGGCATTTGAAAACATTTTATTGTGTAAATATATACTCTCTTTGGTCATTTCCCTTTTCCATTCAAAACGTTACCATCTTTTTCCATCTTCTAAAACAAGTTCTGTCTGATCTAATCTTGCTCCTGGCACTGTTGTTGCCATGGTGTCTTCATTATACTCAGATTCATTAGTGGCATTCATCACAGCTAACATAAACTAGTATTTGTATAACTGTTTCCTTTGTCCCTTTCTTATGCAGTTACCAATGAGCAGTGGACAAATCTTAGAACAAGTGTGTATGTGTGTGTGTGTGTGTTTAAATTTTGTTGAATGAATGCTGGGAATTTGTGTCCTTTGCTTTTCTAGATTTCTCTAATGTATAACTAGCTCCCCCAGTAATGGGATTAACTCTCCTCATAAAACTCCAGTATTGTGAAGAGAGAAAAAAAATGCTTTTTAGGGAACTAGAAATATCACGGAGAATACCAATTCATATCAAATAAGGAACACAGAACAATAGACATGATTTTATAGAGTAACAAACATGATTTTATAAATTAAGTAACCTACTTCATATGGTGTAGCAATGTGCTGCTGTGTTAAATAACATCATCATTGATGGTGCCGTAATAGAGATATATACATTTATGGTCACTGAAGATGAAAAGGTTAAATTTTAAGATGGAAGTTTAAAAAGATCTCATGAATCACATGATATGAATATACGCACTTAATTTTTGAAGGGTAGAATTGGGAGGAAGAACATTTTAGGTAGAGGAACAACCTAAGCAAAGACACGAAGGCAAGAGATTAAAAAAAGACATGCAGATTCAACTCTGAATGGAGTAGTGTGACATAAAGTTTAAGTATCTTAAGTATTCTGTAGGGCAGTAATAGAATATAAAAGCTAGAAAAGAAGGTAGGGTGAATGGTATATGGTATGCCAGGTGAGGGTATTTGCATCTGACTCACTAGACAGGCAGTGGCAAGATGTGGAAGGGTTTTGGGAAGGTGAATGAAGCAATCTGAACTTCCCTCTAGGAAGGATGATCTGTTAACTATGGAGGATGTGAGGGAGAAAATGTCCACTGCCCGTGAAAGCAGGCAGGTGGTTATTGAATGATCCTGGTGGCAGGTGACAAAAGGTAAAAAGTGGCGAGCAAACCGTGAGGCTGCATGGGGGAGCAGGATGAATGGGCAATATATTTCAGAGACATACATAACCCCAAAGAGCGGTTGGATGACTCGATGGAACTAGGGAGGGAAAGGTGTGTTAGAAGAAGATTTTAGGGGCTGGAGAAAATGGCAGAAATGTAGCACTAGGAGTTAGTAGAAATAGAGAAGGAGGAACAAATACGATGGATTTGATTTTGAATTTGTTATGACTTTTAGCGGTACATGAGTCATGGAGAACAAGGATAAACTATAGGAGATATTCTGGTGGAGCAATAGGGATGTGCCTACAAATACTCTTCAGGTAGAAGTAGGGCTTAGATATATTCAGTAGTGGTTGCAGAAAACAGAAAAGTAAAAGAAAAAAATATTTATTAAGCATCCTCTAAGTGTCAGGAGCTAGGCTCAACTCCTTTATGCAATTTACAAAAACATATTCCTCACAACAGTTCCATGAGGTTGTCCCTATTGGTTTGATTTTCTTGAATAACAAACAGGTGTATTAAATAAGTTGCCCAGGGATGCATAGCTAGTAGGTGGCAAAACCAGGGTTATAGAGGCCGGTTCATCTGACTTCAGAGGCCACGTGATTAGTGGCAAATCTCTTGCTTTACCCTTAATACTATGTCTTTCTACCCTTGTCTGTTTTTGATAATGCAGTGTTTGAAATTTTATTTATGTTGCCGAGAAACAACCTGAACTATGTGTAGCCCTAAACACCCAGAACTAATAAAATTACATTGATCTGTAGCACATCAAAAATCACAGGACAAAGCACTATCCGAGATAATTCCAGCTACTTTTGCCAATTTAGCAGTAATTAGGTCTGGGGAGGCTGGGGAGTCCTGTGTTCCAAGCATATCTGGAAGATTATACTTTCACCACCAAGCTTCCAATTATATTTTGAAGATTGTTTTCATTACCATCCTAGGAAGGATGCTGTGTAACCTTGTTTTTCTCCCATTGTTCCAACCAGAATAAATCTGGCTTTATTTAAAGAAAAACAAACTAACAACTACCCCAAATACATCAGACCGGAATATTTTATCTTTGTTTCTGGCATGAAAATGATGGTTGCTAAGAGATCCAGAGAAGTGAAAAGAAAAATGAGACAAAGGAGGCTGAAATAGTTTGCCTGGTTACTCAGAACACCAGGCAGGTACTTTGGCTTTCTTCACCTTCTTCTTCCTACTTTTTAATGAACTGGCAACGTTTTTTAAACTTCCTAGTGAATAAAAATATCACCATTGTGCTACTGACCTATTTATATACCCCGGATATTTCTAATTGAATCATGACATTCAGAACATATTAAATTTTAAATGTTTCCAATATCAGCAAGAAGATATTCTCTTGCTTTCTTTTTTAAAAAACTGCCACTTGGAAAAAGTACCTTGGCATTACTATTAGAAATCTCCCATAAGGATGTCTCATGAAAGCAAATAAAGGAACTGATCAAAAATCTGACTTTCTTTTAGGGATTGGTGCATGTTGTGTGTAATAATTACTAAGTTATAGCATGTACAGCATCTACTAACAATGGTTTAGTAATATAATAAATATTTAATATTTATGGGTTTGGAAAAAATTGTAAAGGGATCCTTTGAGTGCATAGTCTCTTACGTGCCAAGACTAGTGGGTACCTCTAAGGGTGTCTTGACTGCCCCTCAAGATCATGTCATCTTCCAGTTTAAATATTTTAGGTATGTACAAACAAGTGATTAGATCAAATAATTGATTTTATCAGATTCCAAGCATCAGAAAGTCAAGATACCGCTGGATTGAGACTTTCTTCAAAACCAAGAGAGAAATTATTTCACTTTTTTTAAGTCAGGAGCCCTTTATTTTTATTTTTTTTTAACTTAATTTATTTTTTTATTAACATATAATGTATTATTTGCCCCAGGGGTACATGTCTGTGAATCATCAGGCTTACACATTTCACAGCACTTACCATAGCACATACCCTCCCCAATGTCCATAATCCAGCCACCCTATCCCTACCCCCCACCTCCCAGCCACCTGGAGCCCTTTAAATATTTGGGGGCCCTTTAAAGCTAAAAGTAGTGTTTAGGTTTTGCAACTCAATATATTCCCTACCCAGATTCTTGCAGTATATTTACCTTTTAATATGGCCATCATGGAGCTGACCACACCAGTAGAGACAATTCTACCTTTTTTTTTTTCTTTTAAATGGGATTTTGCAAACCACAAATTTAGAAAGAAATATTATCTATTGCTGACCAGCCAAATTATTTCTTTATTGGTTAAAACCAAAACATATGGGGGCACCTGGGTGGCTCAGTGGGTTAAAGCCTCTGCCTTCGGCTCAGGTCATGATCTCAGGATCCTGGGATCGAGCCCCGCATCGGGCTCTCTGCTCAGCAGGGAGCCTGCTTCCCCCTGCCACCCCCCCCCCCGCCTACTTGTGATCTCTCTCTCTGTCAAATAAATAAATAAAAATTTTTTTTTAAAAAAAGCAAAACATATGGATTATCTGCATGGTCATTTTAAAGGTAGACTTAACATCAAACTGTATTTTCAGAAAGACAATTTCTAAGAATCAGGGTAATAAACTCCTATTTAATAAAAACTAATATTACTATAAATTGTACTCCATACCAGTTTTCTGTGCTCCCATCATAGTATTTCTTCAGGGACTTAGGGTCTGTCTATCTTTATTTACTCTGATCTTTATCCATGGTTTTGGTAATTGGTTAAGTTGATGTAGCTGGAAAATAACATAAAAAGACTGGAAAAAACACTTTAACCTGTAATTTAGCTGAACATTTAATATTTCAGCTATATCATAGGAGAAACAAACTTGAGGACTGGCAGAAGATCTCTTCTAAGAGTGTCTTGATCCCTGGCCCTTCCCACTTGTGCAAGTACAAATGTCTAGGCCAAGATAAAATGGGCCAAGGTCAACATTGGTTTTGCCGTCACTTACCGTGTACTACCCCACATAGTACAGAATTTATCACAACTTCCCTGAGACAAGTATCAATATTTAGAGCACCTTGAGTGCCTTTGGAGTGTAAGTTTCTTGAGGGCTACAACTGTAATCATCACTGGATGATCCCTAGTTTCCCATATAGCACACGGTCTAGCCCACATAGGCACCCAACACATACTGGGGAATGAATTAATGATTTACGAGAAATTTAGAAATTTAGATATTTCTCATATCTACCTCTTCTCTACATATGTCTTATTAGCAGAGCCTAATTAAAATTTGAACCATTTTGGGCTTCTATCTTCATTGGAAAGGCCCATCTGGGCTCATCAATCTCACCCTCTTCACCAAACAACTTGAGTCACACAGCATATGTTTAGTAATTTATCACCTTTGAAAAAAAAAAATAAAACTCTGCTTGGGAGTAATTGCAGTCCAGAAAATCTCATTAGTGTAGTACAGCAAGTCCAATCCTCCTACGTAACTTTTCAACACTGCAAAAGAACAAATGCATGCCCAAATTCAAGAAATGATATTATGACATGACTTCAGAATAGTTCAGTTCGCAGAGCCATGCAAATTGTTCAAGAGCTGTTGGAATCATTCAAAATAAGACTAAACTGCTCACTGCTGTTTCCAATATATACTAAAGAAAGAAATTTTGAGTGCCAAAGGTAAGAGTATATTTTGAATTATATTCACAGCAATAATAATTCTGCTGCATAAACTATTTCAATACATAACTGTTTCATGGAGCCTTGACCCTTATACCTACTAGAAAAACCTATTTAGGCAATAACCTTAAATGCTGAATGACTTGATACTCTTAATATTTTACCCAAGAATACTTGACAATGTGGTATCTTTTTTTTTAGATTTTATTTTATCTGTCAGAGAGAGATCACAAGTAGGCAGAGAGGCAGGCAGAGAGAGAGGGGGAAGCAGGCTCCCTCCCAAGCAGAAAGCCCAATGCAGAGCTCGATCCCAGGACCCTGAGACCATGACCTGAGCCATGGCAGGTCAGAGGCTTAACCCACTGAGCCACCCAGGCGCCTCTGGTATCATTTTTTTTTAACCCTTGGAGTGAAATTTCTTCATATCCTATTCAAGTGTGTATTCTGAATGTATCCAGAAGAACACAGTTGAGTCTACCTGTTGCTGTCTGCAGTGGTGATAGCAAAAAATGCTAGACAGCAGAGCAGAAAATGCCCAAGGCCTGGGGCAAACAGTAGAATCACAGGTGACAACTGTGTTGGAGTGACAGACGTTTGAATCCTGATTTCTCTAACTCTAGAACTTCATCTATGTTCCTGTTTCCATCCCCCACAACACAGGGATACTAGTTACTCAGAGAGTTCTCAGGGGATTCATTGACCTGATGCTGGAAAAGCACTTATGCAGAGCCAGACACTTCTTGAAAGCGCAATAAATCTCACCTACTATTACCCTGCCCCATCATTTCTGTTTGAGTAAGGGCATAACGTTAACCCTCTGGCAACATTTCCTCATCTATAAAAAGGGGCATTAATCATACCTGTCTGTATGGTAGTGAGGATCTAATGGTACAGTGGAAAACTCTGTGTAAACCATGGCTAATATTTAGTAGTTACACTTAGTATTACTGATTGCTCAAAAATGAACTGTTAGCTCTTCATTTACCTTAATGTTTGTTCAATCTGCATATGCCACCTTTGATGTATGTGTGAGGTGAGTCCTTTCAATAGTGTATTTCAGTAAGTAAATTAATGATGCTGTAATATTCACTGGACAGAAATTTTATGTTATATTACAATGTATGCACTTACTTATTAATTGAAATGCTGAGTTCCAACTCTGAGCGGAGCACAGTTCTAGATGCTGAGGATATGGCAATGAGTGATACTGATGGGTTTCCCACTCTTATGGAAATTACTTTGAGGAGAAATAGGCAAAAAAAAATTAATATGGCAGGTGATGAATAGCTATGATCAAAAATAGGGCAAGGGGCCTAGAAAGTGATAAGAGTGTCAGAAAAGTTCTCCTCTAAGAAGGTAGCATTTAACCAGAGCTCTGAAGGGAAGACAAGTAAATTATGCAGAGCAAAGAGCAAGTGCAAAGTTTCTCAGATGGGCAATTGCTTCTCATATTAAATAGACAATAAAGAGGCCAGTGTGTCCAAAGAGGTGTGAGCAAGGGGAATAAAAGTGCAGAATCTTCAGTTAAACTCTGAATGATATGGGAGATTTGAATGGAGGACTAATGTGGTTTAATTTGTATTTTTAATGTATTTTTTCTTTTAAATTTAAATTCAATTAATTAACATATAATATATTATTGGTTTCAGAGGTAGAGGTCAGTGACTCATCAGTCTTATATAATACCCAATGCTCATTACATCACATGCCCTCCTTAATATCCATCACCCAGTTACCCCATCCCTCTACCCCCGTCCCTTATAGCAGCATTCAGTTTGTTTCCTATGATTAAGAGTCTCTTATGGTTTGTCTCCCTCTTTGATTTTGTCTTCTTTTATTTTTTTCCTCTCTTAACCCATGATCCTCTGTTTTCTTTCTTAAATTCCACATATGAGTGAGATCATATGATGATTGTCTTTCTCTGACTGACTTATTTCGCCTAGCATAATACCTTCTGGTTCCAACCACATCATTGCAAATGACAAGATTTCATTCTTTTTATTGATTGAATGCTATTCCAGTGTGTGTGTGTGTGTGTGTGTGTGTGTACACCACATTTTCTTCATCCATTCATCTGTTGATGGACATCTGTGCTCTTTCCATAGTTTGGCTATTGTGGACATTGCTGCTATTAACATTGGGGTGCAGGTACCCCTTTGGATCACTACATTTGTATCTTTGGGGTAAATACTCAGTAGTGCAATTGCTGGGTGGCAGGGTAGCTCTATTTTCAAGTCTTTGAGGAACCTCCATACAATTTTCCAGAATGGCTCTACTAGCTTGCATTCCCACTAACAGTGTAAGAGCACTGCCCTTACTCCACATTCTCGCCTACAATTATCATTTCCTGACTTAGTAATTTTAGCCATTTTGACTGGTTTGAGATGGTATACTGTGGTTTTGATTTGTATTTCCCTGACACCAAGTGATGTTGAGCATTTTTTCATGTGTCTGTTGGCCATTTGTAGGTCTTCTTTGGAGAAATGTCTGTTCATGTCTTCTGCCCATTTCTTTGGGTCTTCTTCATAGATTTTGGGTCTTTATAGTTCTTTGGGTCTTCTTTATAGATTTTGGATACCAACCCTTTATCTGATAAGACATTTGCAAATGTCTTCTCCCATTCTGTCAGTTTTCTTTGTGTTTTGTCAACTGTTTCCTTTGCCATGCAAAAGTTTTTATCTTGATGAAGTCCCAACAGTTCATTTTTACCTTTATTTCCCTTGCCTTTGGAGACATGTCTAGCAAGAAGTTGTTGTGGCTGAGGTCACAGAGGTTGCTGCTTGTGTTCTTCTCTAGGATTTTGATGGAGTCCTGCTCACATTTAGGTCTTTCATCCATTTTGAGTCTATTTTTGTGTGTGGTATAAGGAAATGGTCCAGTTTCATTCTTATGCATGTGGCTGTCCAATTTGCCACTTTGCTGAATTCCTATATGAGTTCTAGCAATTTGGAGGTAGAGACTTTTGGGTTTTCCACAGAGTATCATATCATCTGCAAAGAGTGGAAGTTTGACTTCTTCATTGCTGATTATTTATTTTTGTTGTCTGATTGCTGAGGCTGGGACTTCTAGCACTATGTTGAACAGCAGTGGTGATAGTGGACATCTGTGCAGCGTTCCTGACCTTAGGGGAAAAGCTTTCAGTTTTTCCCCATTGTGAATGATATTCGCTGTGGGCTTTTATGATGTAGATATATGTTCCTCTAGCCCTACACTGTGAGGAGTTTTAATCAAGAAAGGATGCTGTACTTTGTCAAATGCTTTTTCTGTATCTATAGAAAGGATCATATGTTTTTTGTTCTTTCTTTTATTTATGTAGTGTATCATATTGATTGACTTGTGGGTGTTTAACCACCCTGCAGCCCAGGAGTAAATCCTACTTGATCATGGTGAATAATCCTTTTAATGTACTGTTGAATACTTTTGGCTAGTATTTTGGTGAGAATTTTTGCATCCGTGTTCATCAGGGATATTGGTCTGTCATTCCCCTTTTTGGTGGGGTCTTTGTCTGGTTTCAGGATCAAGGTAATGTTGGCTTCATAGAAAGAGTTTGAAAGTTTTCCTTCCATTTCCATTTTTTGAAATAGCTTCAGAAGAATAGGTATTAATTCTTCTTTAAATATTTGGTAGAATTTCCCAGGGAAGCCATCCAGCCCCGAACTCTTGTTTTTTTGGGGAGAATTTTGATTACTGCCTCATTTTCCTTGCTGATTATTGGTTTGTTTAGGTTTTCTATTTCTTCCTGATTCAATTTTGGTAGTTTATATGTCTCTAGGACTCCATCCATTTCTCCCAAATTGCCCAATTTGTTGGCATATAGTTGCTCATAATGTATTCTTATAATTTTTTGTATTTCTTCAGTGTTGGTTGTGGTCTCTCTTTCATTCATGATTTTATTTATTTGGGTCCTTTCTCTTTTCTTTTTGATAAATCTGGCCAGGGGGTTATCAATCTTACTAATTCTTTCAAAGAACCTGCTCCTAGTTTCATCGATCTCTTCTACTGTTGTTTTGGTTTCTATTTCATTGATTTCTTTTCTAATCTTTATTATTTTTCTTCTCCTGCTGGTTTAGGCTTTATGTGCTATTTTAAAAGTCTCACTTGTCTTAGTCCGTTGTTGCTGCAATAACAAAAATAACACAGACCTGCTGGCTTACAAAAAGCAGAAATTTGTTGCTCACAGTTCTAGAGGCTGAGAAGTCAAATATCAAGGCATTGGCAGATTCAGTGTCTGGCAGTGGGGGTCCACTTCCTGGTTCACAGGGTAGAAAAAAAAAGGAGCTCTCTGGTGATACTTTGCTAAGGACACTAATCCCACTCATGTGGGGTTTGCCCTTATAACCTGATCACCTCCCAAATGCCCCACTTCCTAATACTGTTATACTGGGGATCATGTTTCAATGTATGACTTTTAGGGACACAAAGGTTCAGCCTATAGGACTTACCCTAGGTGCTTTGTAGAGACCAGAGTACAAGTGGAACAGGAGTAGGAGGGAGATTGGATAGTTAGGCTATTATGATAGTCTCAGTGAGAAGCACAGGGGTTAGATTAGAGAGTAGCCATGAGAATATGAGACAGTTTTGATTCTGGAAATATTTAGAAGGTAGAGCTGAGGGAATATGCTGATGGTTTGGAGGGGGGAAGAAAGAATAACAACACTAAGAATGACACCAAGACTTCGGGCCAGAACCATGAATGTAGGACAGAGATGTCATTAATTGAAGTAGGAACTACTGGAGAAAGAGAAGATTTGGGGATAAAAGAATTCAGCTTCGGACATGTCAACTTTGAGCTACTCATCACAAACTCAAATGGAGATGACAAGTAGAAACTAAACCAATGATGTTCAGCATTCACGGGTGAGGTCCAGACTGTAGGTACAAACTTTGGGGTCATCAGCACATATGTGAGGTTTAAAACCCTGGTTTTGGAATAGACCACCTAAAGAGTAAGGGAAGTCCAAAAGCGAAGCCTCTGCCACTCCCACATTTATAGGATTGGAGTAAAAAAGTTTCTAAGGAGAAAAAATATATATACGTTTCTATTTCTCTACCTATTAGATATTGACTATGATGGCCAGTGTTTTCTCAAAAAGAGCTTCTTTCACCATCTGCTGCAGGGATATCTGAGGTGCTTATTAGTAATCTATATTCCCAGTCCCATTGCATGCTGACTGAATCAGAAATTCTGAGGATGGGGCTTCAGAGTCTGTGTTTTAACAAGTTCCCTAGCTGAGTCTTGCTCACACTAAAATTTGAGAATTCCAAAGTTTACTCTCATAGCACGTGTAGAAGATGACACTGTGTGTCCAACATATTGAGTAAATTGATAAAGAGCTGATATGGGGCAAAAGCATCAACCTGGAATCCTGGTCACCTGGCCTGGCTGGCTCCTAGCCAGAGAGATCAATATGCTGGTGTACCAATTATCAGTTCAGGTCAGATGAGCATACCATGGCCCACAACAGGGCAGCTTAGCTTCAGTCTGTCACACATACAATTCATTTTAACAAAACTATGGTTATATTTATACATTTACTCTAATGAATATGGGAGTTACTGAGATGACTTAGAGATTAAGCCATATCTTATATAAGTTATCTATTTCAGCCCCAATGCAAATATTATAAAAACATGGATGATCTAACATCTAAAGGAATTTTCATCATCTAGAAATTCCTGGTACTATATTTTAAGCAAAATATAAAAGCTTCTTTAAGTTCCATATCACTAATGAGTTCTCTTTCTTGTTTTTCTCACATAGGCATTTAAGGATTAAAGGTTTTGTTTAACTATTGTTTTTTTTTCTTTTATGCATTTAAGCTTAAGACAATATCCTGGTAATGGTTCCTAAAATCTGTTCAGTAAAATGTTAATGGTGCCACGGTTAATTTGGGACCAGTTTACATCTTCCTGGTTGTTAACAATTCATACGTTATGAAGAAAATGATTTAAGATGTAAAAAACAGGCAAAATCAGTTTTCTATTGCTCACCCCAATATATCCCAGATGTATTTGATCAAAAAAACTATTTTTTTTGAAGTATTATATATCTCAAAGTTCAGTTACTATTCCTCAGAGCCCAATCTTACACTAAACTTGGTCTAGAAAACTGTCTACAGCACAACAGGCAAAGAAGGCCAAAGTAGGTTAGCAATCTGAATACAGACAATCAGCCCAAGAGAAATGATGAGCCAGATGATTAGTCTAAAGAGGCTCCTTAGAGCAGGTGAGTCTTGGCAATAAGGAAAGATGTGTTGGTAGAAAAGAAATGACAAGGCAGAGGGGAATCAGAATGAGCTGAGATGAACTTGTGTTTAGAGTCTGGGACTACAATGAAAGGAAGAATTTTGTTTGTTTCAGAAATTACTTATGGCATCAAAACTCAAGTTTAGAAATTGAGATATGTGTTCTCCCTGAGAAGTGTTGAGAAAGATTTTTCTTTGGGGCGGTATACTTGCTGACATTGGAGGTAAGAACTGAGGGATTGATCCAAAATAATGTAGCCCTTGTCGCATACCAACCACCCTAAAACTCAGTGGTTTTAGAATGGCGTGATTTAATTAGACCATGATTCTAGGGGTCAGGGATTTGGACCAGGTACAGCTGAGTGAGTCTCCAGCTTTGGAAGACTCTCTATGTGTCTGTGTTCAGTAGCTGGTCAACTAGATGGCTCTCCGTCTGAGTTTCTACCGGCTGTCTGGTGGGACAGTGAAGTGCAATTGGCCACATCTCTGTCATCATCCCAAATGTTAGCCTGAGCTTGGTCATGTAGGTCACAGGATATCATTAGCAGCAGGAGAAGAAGCTCTTTAGAAGTTTAGGCTACAAATTTGCATCACACCCCTATCACTGGATGCTTTCAGTCAAAGAAAGCAGAAGGCAACCCTGATATAGGGATGCAGAAAGAGACTCCACCTCTTGATGGAGGAAACTAAAACTACTGTGTTCCTTTTTGCAATCTATATAGCAGACGATACAGACTGTGTTGTGGAGATACCTTGTGAAACAGCAAGGAAAACAGGAAACAAAGTCTGCTGGAAGGGGCACAGGTAGAAAGGGGAGTAAAGTAATACAGAGTCATGTAGACTGTCAGGATTTGGTATGGTTACCTTGTAGGTTTCTCTCAAATCCAGCCTTTGTAGACTGAGAAGTTTAATACTCTGGCAAGTTTACCAAGGCTTTCTTATAAAGATCTTATTTATTTGTCAGAGAGAGGGGAGAGAGAGAGAGCACAAGCAAGGGGAGTGGCAGGCAGAGGGAGAATCAGGCTCTCCACTGAGCTAGGAGCCTGTTGTGGGATTCGATCATGTGGGATCATGACCTAAACCAAAGGCAGACATGTAACTGACTGAGCCACCCAGGCATCCCACCAAGGTTTTCTTTAAACCATATCTCTTTAAGCTTTATCTTCCTAAACCTGTCTCTAGAATGATTCTAGATCATATGCTCCCCGGGTACTTATGTTTAAACAGGGCTGCTCTCACACTTGATAGTAGCAATTGCAGTCAGGGGTATATATGTTCCATAGATACACTCTTCTGAATTACAGACATGGCATTTTACAAAATTTAAATATGTAGCCTTTACTAACATGAAGCATAATGTAAGTTAATAACATTCTAGGGCCACGTGGGTGGCTCAGTCAATTATGCATCCAACTCTTGATTTAGGCTTAGTTCAGGATTTCAACGTTGTGAAATTGAGCCCCATGCAGGCTCTGCACTCAGTGTGGAGTCTGCTTGGAATTCTCTCTCCCTCTCCTTCTGCTCCTCCTCCCTGTTCAAGTGCTCTCTCTTTCTCTCTCTGTCTCTTGCTTTCTCTCTCTCTAAAATAAATAAGTAATTAAAATCTTTTTAAAAAGAAGTTAAAAGGGGCACCTGAGTGGCTCAGTGGGTTAAAGCCTCTGCCTTCGGCTCAGGTCATGATCTCGGGGTCCTGGGATCGAGCCCCACATCAGGCTCCTTGCTCAGCGGGGAGGCTGCTTCCCCCTCTCTCTCTGCCTGCCTCTTTGCCTACTTGTGATCTCTCTCCCTCTGTCAAATAAATAAATAAAATCTTTAAAAAAAAAAAAAGAAGTTAATAATATTCTAGAGCTGAAATTCCAGATACTTTAAACAAATCCTGGAGTTGGGGGGAAATAGAGGAGATGAGTATAAACAAACTTAAAATTTTATATAATTTTTATAAGGAGTTTATAGATACAGATTTGTTCTTTTAAAATATCTCTTTCAACAAGTAATATATGTATACAACGAGCAAAATTAAAAGTTTCAAAGATTATATGATGAAAAATTATCCTTCTCATTCTAGTGTCCTGGTCCACTAATTCCTCTCACTGGGTGAACCCCAGCTACAGATTTCGTCTTTATTCTTAAAGAACTAAATGCATCTTTTTCTTCTTGCCACCGTCACCTTCCTTTTTTGCTTGAGAGGTAGTCTGCTACATCTCCTGTACTACACTTTTCCCTAGTTAACAAGTTATTCACAGATTATCCTATAAATCAGTCTGTTGGTAAACACCAAACTGCTTCATTGTTTTGAACTGCTGAATTTGCCTCCAATTCTGTACCAAAATTGAATCAGTCTTTTACCGAAGGACAATTACATTCTCCAATATTTTGCATCTACAAGCCATGCTAAAATGAATGTTCACATTTAATGACACATTTAAATGAATGACACGTTTAAAAAGTGTGCCATTTCTTACACATCCCAGTGTGTCTGTGGAAAGAAGCCTAGGACTAGAAGTGCTGGTATAGAAAAGGTTGTGTACATTTGACACTTTGAAAAACATTGCCAAATTGCTATCCATCAAGACCTTTGGCTATGTGCAATTTCTTATCTCACATTTCTTTCTAGAATTTTCATGTCTTGTTATTTTATTTATTTACTTGTATTATATATATTAATTTACTATTTTACTTGCTTAATCTGCCTTCCTTTATTTTGTGTAAAGTACAATGTAGAAATTCAATTTTTATTGCAGATAAAATCCATCTGTTGTCTAGTATGTACTTTGATTAGTACTTTCAAATAGTGTGTCATCCTGATTAATTGTTGATGTTGTTTTCTTTCTTATCTCTTGTCTATTAGTGGATGCCTCTTCTATTTGTACCAAATATCAAACACAAATTTTGCACAGGAATCTGCAGCTAAGTAGAAGAAGAAGGTGCCATAGTTTGGAAAGCTCGATGAGGAACAGTCTGAGCATGACTTTGCCACTGAAAGAAAAAGAAAGGAGATCAATGAACCCAGAGAAAATAGAAGGAAAGCAGTATTTAAAGGAAGCTAGACAAAGAAAATTGTATGTATCTGTCTAGATATATCATAGAGATACCCACAAGTACATATACATATAATGAGGAAGGAAAACAAGAAAAACCATAACCCTGTAAGAAGAGAAATACAGGGATTTATGAGTAACATAAAATCCATAAAAGCCCAGAGGGATAGAATTAAGATGAGATTTATGCTTAGTATTGGGGTCTGTAGTGGCCACAATCTATAGCATATCCCTTCTCTACTCAGGTTATGACACAAACTTTTTTTAAATTTTATTTTATTACTAATAGATGCCAAATTAGAAGACATGGCTTTAGAGCTATTAAGAAAGAGAGTTTGCTAATCCTGAACTCCAGAATTCTTCAGGCTTAACCACCTAGTCGAGGCAGCACAAGCTTGTGGAGGCTTCCCTGGAAGAGAACCACATCTCCCTGGAGTAACCACAAAATTAACACTTATTACAGGCATCTTGCTCCCTAGAGGAATAAAGATAGAAGAGGAATAAAGAACAGAAGAAAGCTTGTCCAGGTATTTCCAAACAAACACAATGCTCCAGATAACTCAAGCAGAAGTAGAATGAATAAAGGGACAGAGAAAGGCAAATACAGTATCCAAATCCCTCCTCTAGGAAACCAGGGAAAAAGTGTTCCCCATAACATTAGACTTGTAGTCCTAATGGGTGATGAGAGAAAGGATCCCTGAAATAGAGCAAGGCATCAGTTAGAGCATGCTAAACAATTAAATGTCTGTCTGATCACATGAATAAAGGAATGCAGGGCAATCAGCTGGATGCTGTTAGGAATTCTATAATGAGCCAAGGTTTTGGTGTCAATGGAAAAAGGAAAGTGTTTACTGAGAATTTCTAGGAATGAGTAGGTAAAAACATAAAGTTTAATGTGGATGACGACAAAGAAGAAAAGCATAATAAACACTTCGTGATATGGTTGTATCAAAAAAGAAATCTATTATGATTATGTTAATAATGCATCTTTAGAGGTTAGCATTGTGTCCTTATTATGGACAATTCTCACCCAAACACACACACATACCCAGATACACATACACACCTAGACACACACGCACACACACTATTATGCTTTTACTGACCTAACTCTATACCCCACAAGATAATCACTATTATTCTTAATACTGATATAGTAGTTCTGGAAATTTTAGAAGCTTGTTAGGCTTAAAATATGTAATTGACCACTTGTATTTGAATGGTTGATTCCAGAAGTTGAAAGAAAAGAAAAAGAATAACTTAAGCACGGAATTCTGGAGCTGGAAATGCATATAGTGGTTTCCAGGAGTACCATTTTCTGCTTTTCTAGTTGTGCTGCCTATGCAAATTCTGACTTCTTTGAGCCTCTAGTTACATGATTTTAAAACATATGTATATATAAAACATATGGTCCATCACTGTCTGTATCCATCTTATGCCCTGCCTCTTCATCAGAAGTCCCTACTCAGTGTACACTTTAAGAATATAAATATTTTTAATCTAAAGCATTTACAAATAATGACATAAGAAGTAACAAATGATATACCTGATTCATTCTCATTTTGTATTACCCACCAGTTAAATCCATAAAAATAAGATTGAATAATACAGAACTGAAGGATCAATTGGCTTAACTATAATTGTGAATTATTCTAATTTTTGAAATTCATGTATTCATTAATTTAAAGCATAAAATATGCAAAACCTATAGGAGGAAGTTAGTTTGTAATGGTATCACCATATCACATATCTTACTATCATGGCATAAATCAATAGAATTGTGTAAATTATAAGACAAATATACTTTCTGGATGTCTGCCTTTAAGATGCTTGTGCATATGCTACCAAACCAACAGCATCAGCCTCACCTTGGATACTTAGAAGTGCAAAATTGGGGTCTACTCCAAGACCTGCTGAATGTGACATTCTGAGGTTTGGGACCCTGAAATCTGTATCATTGTTACTTCTCCAGGTGACTGTGTGATGCATGCTAAAGTCCGAGAACCACAGCTGTATGGGAATCCATCCTGTCTATTCTAAAATTCTCTCCCTAAATAAGAGAATCTGAAATTGGATTACCATAAAACAGATAACGCATCCCAGAGACAAGGAAGTAGTGTTGTATTTAATGTCTCTTTTAGGTAAACAAATATTTTGATGGGAATTCTTGTTCTTTTCTTGGTCTGGTAAAGATAGGTTCAGGATTCAGATGTATATATAATACAGAATGAAAGGATATTCATACAGTTTACTACTTTACAGCAAGACTAAAGGACGTAGTTACATCTCTTTGAATCCACTGAATATGATTTTTACATGTTGTTCTTTCAATAAAAAATGATTCTCATTCTCCAAAGATAAATTAGCTCACCAGTACATTTTAGAGGAATCTCTGAAGGATTATCTTGCTTGGGCCCTTAGGGCAACCAAAGGAGCAAAGGTGGAATGTCACCAAAAAGCAGCTGTAAGCTTTGCCCAAAGCATTTTACCTTAGAGTAAGCATCAAGTAGTTCTCTTTGCGTAGATAAGACAACACTTAGGTTGTATAGATAAGACAACACCTAGGTTGGCAGGCCGATAAGATTCTGCCAATTTATGTAGCTTCCTGGGAATAGACTCAACACTGTGGCACTAGTCTAATATTGTTCACAGGATTGAGTTCTGTTGCTCTTCTGCTTTCCTTAATGGCTACTAGTTGTTCCTTATAACCATATAACAATTTAGTCAATCAATGTCTTATTGTTTACATCATTTAATATTATGAACATTGCTTTGTTAAAAATCCTTATACTGAGATCTTTGTCTGGTAATTTTTCCCTCAAGATATATTACTTTCAAAAGCATCTTTGTGACAAAATGCGTGTGTATTAAAAAAAAAAGGCGTGTATATTTTTAAAGCATTTGATGTATATCATTTACTGTTCCAGACACTTGTTACTAATTAGCAATTCAGTTTTCAAGGTATGATTTTATTTGTATGCATGTTAACACTACATAGTAATAGTATTTTTCTTTGCCAATCTAGTTATTATATTACATGTACATATTATATTTTTAAATAAGATTTTCTTTGATTAAAAGTGAGGTTTGGGGGCGCCTGGGTGGCTCAGTTGTTAAGCGTCTGCCTTCGGCTCAGGTCATGATCCCAGGGTCCTGGGATCGAGCCCTGCATCGGGCTCCTTGCTCAGCAGGAAGCCTGCTTCTCCAGCTACCATTCCCTCTGCTTGTGTTCCCTCCCTCGCTGTGTTTCTCTCTGTCAAATAAATAAAATCTTTAAAAAAAAAAAAA
>CM053605.1:140779877-140807293 GCA_028646535.1 Procyon lotor
AATTTATTAGTTGGTGTGACCTCACACAATGGTTAACTAATTAACCATTTAATTTGAAGAACAAATGGTTAACTAATTCTGAGGTTTCTTCTATTTAACTAGCTCCCTCTCAAATTTTTATCTGAGTTTAAGAACATGGCAGCAAGATTTTCTTCTGATGGTGATCCCAGTGAGCTCTTTGTTTCAAAGCATAGCTGTAATTATTCTGGAAAGTTGCAGCTCCAAACATAAAAGCTTTGTTCCCTTAGTCCCTCTCTATTGACTCTTTGTTGTAAGCTGATACAATGTAAAGTCTATTACTAAGGCCAATTGCTGATTTTCTATAGTATGTGTCTACTTTCAGAGGAAAGTGAACCATGTCTTTCATCCATTGAGGTTTGTGGCAAAGATAGCATTTCAGTGCCTCACGGACTCATTCCATTTAGCTTTCAAAGTAGCTTTGAGCTGATCTTTTCTTATCAGACTTAGGCATTCCTCAGGGTGCCCTTCTGTAATCATAGAGCGGTATGTTGGGTATATTGCAGACAATTCTGGCCTGGTGGACTCCAAACAGAATTGCCCAACAGAGATTCAGTTCTAATTCTTACCACACCATTCATTAATTTCGATTCCTACTAAAGCTCCTTAATCTTATAGTATTTCAAATTTTGCATCTGCAGTGAGTGATAATAATGCTGATATATTTTACCAGGAGGTTGTTAGGATTAACTAATTAATGGTCACAATGAGCCTTTTAAATAGAAAGTACCAAATGCCCTCCCTGGCATAAAGCAAAATCATTTGCTTGTCTTTTTGTCTCTGCCCTTTGTTGTCATCTGTCTTCTGTCCGCTACTTTCAGAGTGCTTAGGCCCATCTACTTTTCAATTCAGTTCCTTCCAAAAGACTTTTAAATATGATCAAAACTACTTTAATTCCCAATTATGGATAAGGGATCCTGCTTTTATTGCTTACTGGGTGAGGGATGTGAATTATAAGGTGCTTCTGATTCACTGGCACTGGAATGTTTAAAATGTCCAAAACAAAAGGCCCAATATATAGGAAATTTCATGAGATCAGAACCCAAATGACCAGAACTCTCAGTTAACTGGAAAGCATTTTCCTGACAATTCAGCTTCCATACAACAAAGAGGTCATGCATTTTATTTTTTTTTTAAGTTTTTTTTTAATTTTATTTATTTGACAGAGAGAAACAAAGCAAGAGGGAACACAAGCAGAGGGAATGGTAGTAGCAGGAGAAGCAGGCTTCCCGCTGAGCAGGGAGCCTGATGCAGGGCTCGATCCCAGGACCCTGGGATCATGACCTGAGCCGAAGGCAGACACTTAACGACTGAGCCACCCAGGCACCCCTTATTTTTAAAATTTCTACAAATTCAAGGATGTGTCACATTTTGATGTGTCTTCTCTAGGGATATATCTATAGACTAGATGGCCCCATAATTTATCATTCAATCGAAAACCCTTCTGAAAGCAAAAGAGGCACTATTAGTGAATCTGCCAGATCAGGCTTATATCAGAACCTTTGCACACTAACCAGGATGTATGATCATCCTGTCCATGTGTCTACTGAATCATAATCATTGGCATTCAGTTTGATGATACTGACTGATTCAGCTAAGATTTTGAGTTTCTGTTATTGACAAAAATAGAAACACAGAAAGGTTTTCTGTTGAAGCCTGTGTTAATTAATTTAATTAGAAAGTTCTGTTTACTAATCATTCTAGCAACATTGAATCCTCATAATTCAGAGAGGTACCAGGACAGTAATTGAAGTAACTGTCTGTTTCAGGGCATCAGTTTTATGCTTTCTGTTTTGCAATGGCCCATCTTATGCATGCCCATTCTAAACTCCTGCCCTCTAGGGATGTGTGTTGGAAGGGATTTGAGCTGCAAAGGGGAACAGACTATGACACCCCAAAATATGCCATATTTGCATATGGATTATTTTCAGCTGAAGGCAGTTAAGACTCAGGGGACTTAGGAAAAGCTTTTTACTTCCCCATTATCTGCTTAAAAGAATTTAGAATGCTGGCCTGCACCAGGGAAAGAGTTATTGCCAGAGATAACTTTTTCATCTGAGACTTATCTGTGTGGCAAGCAAACATTTATTTACCAAACATTTCCTCTTTTCAACTTTTTGTGAATTGTCTTCCTCCCCCTTTGAAGCTCCAGACCCTTATCCCTTTCCTTAGGTCAGGGTGGTATATAAGCCTCAATTGCCTGAATGCCTTTGAGTTTCATATCTTTGCAGGGCTTTCACATGTACACATATGCATATGTAATTAAAATTGTATGGTTTTCTCTTGTTAATATATCTATAATTATGGGGTAGAGATGGTCTCAGACAAGAACCTAGAAAGGTAGAGGAAAAATTATTTTTCCTCCTCAACAGCTAGTGAGGTACTAAGCCACGCCTCAGAGCTCTTTGACCTTGTCTAGAACTGCATTATCTTAATAAGAATCACTTAATAAGAATCACTTAATAAGAATCACCGCAGAAGGACTCATACTAGCATGTACTGGCTCCCCACTCACGTGCTATGGCTCTAACTGCTTCCAGCTATGAGCTCTAGAGCCAAGAAATAAGCTTTTCTTCTGATTTTAGTGTGAGTAAAAATCACTAGTTGGTTTACCTAAATCAGAAGTTCTTAGGCCCCATGCTCAGAGATGCTGGTGCAGTGGGCTTGCCAAGCTATCCAGGATCTACATTACTTAAAACACCCCAGGTTATTCTGAAGCTAATGACCATGGATCTTTTTCCCCAAGAAAATTCCTTCCAAAATTTAAACACTAGAGTTTGGACCAAACCCTATCTATGGTCCATAAATATGTTTTTTCCTGTAGTTACATTGTAGCAGAAAATGATGGCTACAACTTGAGAAGTTAAACAAATCTAATATTTCCTGTAAAATAAGGAATAAATAGGAAATCTTACTTTTCTTATAAATAATTTACTTTAAATGTTAAATCATTTAAAACTGGAAGCTTAATTTAAGATCCCTTTCCCCAAAAGCTATACTTCTTCAAATGCCTCAGGTTATTCTGAAGCAAATGGCTAATGTGCATCATACAAAGTCAGAAAGACTGTTATTAAAAGCTAAAGATCAGCCTAACTGACGATAATAAGGCTTTATATTTCATGACAATGATTGTGTAGATATATAAAATGGATCCTACACCTTTAGGGTGTTATTATTATTTTTTTCAATACCGAAAATCATAAGTGAACATAATAACATCTTGGAATGTTTTATAATTTAGTAGGGAAAAATGGGTCAACTGCACAAAACATACAGGGCTACTCAAAGTATACTTTATTTACCTGAGTGTTTAGAAAATGTTTGGATATCTGTATGTGTTTGTGGATTTAATCCATTTGCCCCATTAGGTTGTAAAACATTGTGTGACATAAATTATTATTATATTGGCTAATCTTAATAATAGCCAACAATTCTGTTAGTTACATGCTAAGTGATACACATAAAATCATTTAGAAAGAGTTTATTTATGCTTATCAATTAGTCCCATAACTATTTATTTGCCTTCTATGAAATGGGACATATTATGTAAGATGTTATTGGTGGTGATGGACATAGTAGACAGTAATAGGGCTCTTCAAACCTCAATATTGGCATTTAAAAGACAACTTACTAAGAACTGTAAATTGATCAAATTAGATATTGATTGAAAAGAGACATACCATAACTCAATGCCTTTTTTTATAGGTTCATTTTTCTAGCTAAGTCCCCATAAAAAGCAATAAAACAAAAGACCCATATGATAGATATTTTGACAATGATGATGAATAAAGTTTCAAGAATTTTTTTTTTCTGAAATGGCAAAAACTAGAGTTCTCTCTATGTTCAATTATTGGAATTCTCCAAACGCCCAATATGAAATCCGTTACAAATTCTTACAGTAAGCCAAAAATAAAAGTATATTTTAGGACACTGAAACAAAGATACAAGAAAATAACTGCAAAGATAGATACTATCATTAACATTCACAATCCCTGGGTTAAATTTTGTTTAACTAAATTAAGCAACCATAGCCATGGAAAAGTTTCCTGACAAAACCTTAATTCAAGTCAGAGAATTTGGTTATTTACTAGTTATGAGCCATCATAACTGAGTAACTGAACTAGGCCTCACTTGCTTCACCTATAACATGAAAGAAAATGATACTTATTTCACAGGGCTGTTCTTGAGTATTAAAGAGGTAATAAATTTCAAGTATATAGGCCTATGCTTGGCACATAGTAAATGCTCAAGCAATATTAGCTATTAATTTACTCAAAGTCAAATCATTTAACTCGTTATTTCTCAATTCTGTCTTATAATATGAGTACAATATTATATAATCCTAGGGGTTGTGATGATTTCATGGACCCATAAGATGTTATGTTTAGATCTGAAGTTATAAAAGTTATATCACTAAGGCATTTTTCAAAATATAATCAGAAGACCATCTTGTTCCTTAAAAATCACAATTGTAACTGTGCCTGATACAACAGGTTTGAAGACAGCTCTCTTCTTTTATTTTGATCTGGGGTTGCATATTAAGCACTCCTTTCCTCAGGTTCTGCACCTTATAGGAGTATAATTGAGAGTCCTTCAATTACACAGAAAAGAACTGATGAATTGTTAAGCCATTCGCCTTGTGGGAATAATGTCTCTGACTCAATACAAATACAAATTACAATGAGAACAAGATTGACAACTGTTTCTGAGTTCCATTATGTAGAGCTTCTTGCAACTCCCACCAACCCCACCCACCTCTGTATTTTTTCCTTTATGACCTTGTCATTTTCTTACATATTTATAAGATTTCTCAAAAATTCTTTGGGAAACTCAAGGAAAACTTTGTTTACGGTAGATTAGATTGTGCTTTTCAAAGGCACAAATTTTGGTATGTGAGAAATTTAGTTTGTAGGACTGATGTTAAAGCTTGTCCACTCATTGGGCAACTCCCAGATGCCACTCTCCTCACCTGAACACATTAAAGGAGCCCCTCAACATCTTCTGGATGGCTCTTGATCTCCATCTTGACCAACCAGAATCAAATTGATTACTTCCCAGAACCAGTTGTAGAAACTATGGCTAGAGACTATGCAGGTACCTACCTTGGCTTTTCCATCATGGAAATACATGATTTTTCCTCATTTGTAGTCTCATATATACTGAAATACCAACATTTATTTTTCTATTTTCCACCCAAATCTCTAAAGTAAAGGATAATATTTAGTCACCCTCTATTTAGGTAAAAATACTTGCTAATAACAATGCTCCATTATTTTCCATAATTAGAATAACCAGAACAGATTACAATATCCAGTTTTATCCTTAATGATTGATATGGAGAAGAAAACCATTGATTCTATCATCAAACAGGTAGAGGAATAAATGGGGTGGTTACAAAATTTCACATTTTTCCATTTTATTCCAATGATAAGGTAGTCACACTCAAATAGTGGCCAGTTCTGAGAAAGGGAAAAGTAGAATGCAAAAAAAAAAAAAAAGGTTTTTTTTTTTTTGGATAGCTGACACCCAGTACATTTGAGTTCACACAGTTGCAGCAGAAAGAATGTGTGTGTGTGTGTGTATGTGTGCATGTGTGTCACAGCTATGTACATGTAAGTAGGGGTAGCTTTTATTTGGTTCAATACAGAATGATTTTCATACAGGATTTTTTTTTCTTTTCTTTTTTTAGGGAGTGAGGGGCAGAGGAAGAGAGAGAATCTTAAGCAGGCTCCACACCCAGTGCAGAGCCTGATGCTAGCTTGATCTCACAACCCTGAGATCATGACCTGAGCTGAAATCAAGAGTTGGATGCTTAGGGCGCCTGGGTGGCTAAGTTGGTTGAGTAACTACCTTCAGCTCAGGTCATGATCCTGGAGTTCCAGGTTCGAGTCCCACATTGGGCTCCCAGCTCCATAGGGAGTCTGCTTCTCCCTCTGACCTTCTCCCTTCTCATGCTCTCTCTCGCTCTCTCTCGCTCAAATAAATAAATAAGTCTTTAAAAAAAAAAAGAGTTTGGATGCTTAACTGACTGAGCCTCTCAGATGCCCTTTATTAAGAGAATTAAGATTCTCTTAATTAAGATTCTCCTACAGGTTATTTTTATAAAAGGAAGTTATATGTGTGAAAAAATGATGCAGGCATTATTCTCAGAGTTAACATTTTCAGATATTTTCAGATATGCGTGAATAGCATACAGCCCTTTGTTTTTGATTTTGATCCAAGCTTTAAGAGTATCTTCTACTAACATCTCTTTTCCCCCTCCTCAAATCTCATACATGATCCAAGTTTGAGGTGAAACAAATACACAAAATTACAAGAAATACTTGGGGAAACTCTCTCTCTTTGCCTCCCTTCATTCCTCCCTTGTCCTCCTCTCTGCCTCTTCCCTTTGTCTTTTCTTCTCTTTTGGCATTTTAAAGATATTTTAGACTATAATTCATACCATTCCTGAGTCAAGTTTAAAAGCCAGTCTCCAGACAGGTAATCATAGACTCATTACCATTTCCCTTACCTTTCTGTTTCTCTTTAAGATTGTTTCACTAACATCTAAGTATATACAGAGAGAATTTACCACTAAATAAAGACTTTGTCCCTTGATGTACCTTTTCAAACTATGAAGATGACATGTTTTGAAATAGTACCCAGTATTAGCATAAATTAAAAAATGGCAGTCTCATAAACAGATGATTAAACTGTATACTGTATACCATTAGGGAAGGCAATTTGGCAATATTCTCAAAAGCATTAAAATATACATAAATTGTGATCCAGTAACTACACTTCTAGGAATCTATGCTAATAAGATCAACATGTATACAGATGTTTTTAAGAAATGTTGCTTGTTATTCAGAATGTTAGAATATGAGAAATTTCTTGAGCATCCAATGATGCTTAATCATAAATAGAGGGGTGCCTGGGTGACTAAGTGGTTAAGCATCTGATTCTTGATTTCTGCTCAGGTCATGATCTCAGGGTCATGAGATGGAGCCCCACATTGGGCTCCACCTGAGCATGGAGCCTGCTTAATTAAGATTCTTTCTCCCTCTCCCTCTGCCCTCCACCTGTTCGCTCTCTCTCTCTTCTCTCTCTCAAAAAATTTTTAATTATAAATGGAATATTCTGCTAGCACTAAAATCATGTTTGTTTGTAAAGGAAAAGTATGCTATCTCTGTGTATTTCAAAAAGATTTTTAAAATATGCCTAGGAAAAAAATTGGGAAAAAAAAGTTTTGAAAGTGTGAATCATGTGTGATTATAATTCTGAAACTATATATATATATGAAATATATAAAATATATGTATGAAAATAATAGAACACAGCAAAATTTATATGTTCTATTCAGTTACCACTACATGGTGATATTATTAGAGGTTTTAATTCCTCATTAGGCTTTTCAGTATTATCTACAATGAGCAAATATAATTGCTTCAATCTGGAATAAGTTCATTTTTAAAATATCAAATCATTTTCCATCTGTTCCACTTTTCACAATGCACTAGTTCTTACTGCTATTAATTTTGCTACTATCTTCAAAATATATCTTTTCTGTATTATACACACTTAAGGTTCTCAAATGCTCCCATTAAATTTTTAAAATTATCATTAATTAATAAAAATGAGTGCTGCAAAATATAAAATATTTACCTAGATTGATTTAGTGAAAAAGATGGCCTCATTTATATTTCCAGGATGAATATACAATTAATAGAGAATGTGATTCAAAGAAATTGAGAATCTTACATGCATGTGAACCTTATTTAACAAGATGTTATCAATAATAATATTTAAGGAGTCATTACAAATTAGTGAGATCTTATTATTGGCCTGTTTGTACTAGAGCTCTGCTGGCAAGATTCACAGGGATTTTCTTTTCTTTTCTTTTTTTAAAGATTTTATTTATTTATTTGTCAGAAAGAGAGAGCGAGATCACAAGTAGGCAGAGTGGCAGGCAGAGGCAGAGGGAGAAGCAGGCTCCCTGCTGAGCAAGGAGCCTGATGTGGGACTTGGTCCCAGGACCCTGGGATCATGACCTGAGCTGAAGGCAGTCGCTTAACCAACTGAGCCACCCAGGCATCTCTCGCAGGAATTTTCTAATGCAATGGCTTATACATCATGTCTTATCCAGAGCAATTTATTATTTATTTTATAAGGTTTGACCTAAATTTTACAAATTACATTATTAAATGTGTGCTGTGTGGAAGTGCATAATATCAACCTAATTTCAAAAGGCACTCTTTTGTGAAAAACATTAAGTTTAATGTTCAAAATATGCTTTAATTTCAGGTAATTGTCACCATTATTATATATTACAATCTTATGTAAGTGTTAATGACATATTGGCATGCTGTTAAAACTTTCAAAATACAGGTAATGTTTCAGTTACTTTTTACTAAAAATCAAATATTAAATCAGGAATAGCCTTCCTAAAAAGTAACATTTAAACTGGGTCCCAAGTAAGCAACTGAGCTTGGGCAAAGGGGAAAATGGGCCAATTGGAAAAGGGTCCAGAATATGCAAATTTCTAAGGCAAAAAGAAAGGTTACTGAAAATTGCTCAGTAAAGGCAAAACTTAGAGTAAAAGATTTCTTGAACAAATGTTTATAAATCATCTACTCAGTGCCATGCATGAATTGGTCCTGAGGATTTGTTGATGAACTAGAGGAGTGAGACTGGGAAATGAAGATAAAAACCACGACATAAACACATATAAATATGCTGAGTGTTACCAGAGAGGACACCTCCATGTAATCTGGAGGACCTAAGCCAGACTGCAAAGAGAGGAAAGATTTCTGGAGGAAGTGACATGGAGCTGAGACCTTTAGGGTGAAACCATCCCAGCCAGGTTGGCAGAGTCAGACCAAGGGAGAGGAGGGAGGTGGGTGTTGGCTTGAGAGCACAAGGCAGGAGAGAACTAGCAGAGTCATGGCACTCAACAAAGCCCACCATGGCTGAGTGTGGAGAGCCTGGAGGGAGTGGGTGTGGTAATGGATGAGCCATGAGCAGGGTTAAACATGCAGGGCATTTCAAGTCAAGGACTGGATCTCTCCATTTTTTGAAGATTAATAATTTATTTTACTGTTCTATTGTGTTTAAAAAAATAATTTAAAAGCCCAAGTTCAAAAATGATTCACAATGCAATTAAGATTTGTATAAATAAAAAAAAGATTTCTATAAATCAACTAATGTTAAGTCGCCTCAAATATTTTCTTTGGATTAAATGCCAGTTTATGTCCTTAGACTGTGTACACAATATCAAAATCACTGGTTAAAAAGTGTAAGATTTGGTCAACTAGTTTTCATCGACTTTATGCTAAATGACTTAAATATAACAATTTTTTGTATAAATATAACACTGTTCCAACACTGATTCACAAAAGTGTTGCTTTAGTACGTTTCTGTATGATTAGGAGTTGCTAAATTGGTTAGATGCAGGACTTCTCACAGTTACATAAAACTGTTTGTTAGCATTTACACAACACATAGTCTTTTTAAGTTCCGAACTTCACAAATATTAAAATCGCAAATGATTTCCCCAATAAAACTTCTGTTTTTATGGCTAAGAATCATTATTTTGGGGAGACTGTTTTTACATGCATCACCAACAACTGACTTTCTACTGGGGGCTACTTTCCCCACATTCGAACTTTGTCAGTTAAAACTACGTAAGGTTGACTAGAGAACAAGCAGAGCACTTGAGAGAAGGTGCTTGCCAAGTCCACTGGCTTTACCTGCCGTCTAAGTGAATCCTGAAGGTCTCTAGCAGTGCGGGAGAGAGACAGATTACTATATCATCAAACTTTTGGTCACTTGAGATAATGGCTTCCAGTATGAAATCGTGAATGCTATACTATAGTATATAAAAAATCATATCCTTATATCTTTAACATATGTATTTGGCAGTCTCTTTTTAAAAGATATAAGGATCTTAGAAATAATTCCAATTTCCCCTCCCATCTTCCACATTATTGTTTTCTAGTGTGATAGTCCCGTCTTCTTTTTTTTATCATATCACCTCATAATTATTCATTAATATGATTGTATCAAAATTAGTCATCGATATGATTAGAACTGTGATCTTTATCCTAAGAGTGGTGGGAAGCTTTTACTTTCAAAAAACAGAATAGTGACAAAGTCAGATGTGCATTTTTAAAAGGTCAATCTTGGAAGCACTGTAGAATACCGTGGACTGAAGGAAGGGAGCAGCAAGTGGAGGACTAGTTAGGCAGCTAATACAGAACTTCAAAAAATAGGTAAAACTGATTTGCGTGACAATCGTAGTAAAGACTAAGACCAGCCGTAAAAAGACCAAGGCATTTTTCTCCAGCACCTCCTCTCCTAATGACTGAGGCTCTAGATGGGCAGCCAACTTGCTCTCTATGAAATATAAACCCCATAGTCCCCTCTGGCAATACAGAGAGGCAGAGCTTTCACTCCGGATAGTGACTGCCCTCTGTTTTCTAAATGGCCACTGAGGCAGACATCATTATGCCTTTAAAAGATTCATTTAGTAATTCTACCTCATTGTTACAAAGCTTAAGTGGGATAGATTATTTAAAAGTGCTGTGGAAACTATAATAATTTTATTATGCTTGTGAAGCAGTGAAATGCAAAAACCCTAACACTTCCTTTGTGCTTGACACTGTGTCGGGGCATCATGGAAAACCTAAAAGAAACTCATGCATATATGGGTGTGTGATTTAAAGAAGTGCTTAAATGCAAATAAAATTAAAGGAATGCTAAAAATAATGAGGCAGATGCAGACCTTGGGCTCCAAATATAGACCATGTTTCTCTGTTTTAAATCTGTGAGAACTGTGCTGAGTTAACCTTGAAATGCAATTCATCTTCTCTTGATTTAGAAGTGTTGATGGCCCTAGGGAGTGAATTATCATCTTGTGAGTGAACTTGAGAAGTTTCTGGTGGAGATTTCCCAGCAGTTGGAACCCAGCTGATTACTCTATCTGCCCTATGTCAGGGCCAGACCCTCATGTTTATGTTTCATTGTAAGCCAATTAGGTAAACACAGCCTTAAAGGTTTACAGATAACAGAGGTTCCAACTGTCTTAATTTCTTTTGTATTTTTCTTCATGTAATGGAAGATTTTGCTTGCAGGAAAAAAATGAAGAAATAGATTGTTCTCTGGAAAATCATTTCAAACTCATCTAAACTGTCTCTGTTTCCGTTCTCTTTCTGCTGCAGTCTTCCTAATCTAGACCAGGTCGTTACTGAGAGCATGTTTACAAGCCCTTTATGAAACTGCCATTTCTACTTTCATTGACACCATTAATAGCAGTTAGGTCTATGTTCCAATGAATATAGAAGTCAAACTTCCACGAAGCAGATACGTTTGGGGAGAAAAGCTAAATTTTTTGTTTCTCACTTATGGAATATCAGACTATTTGTGAATATAGGTGATTACACACACACACCTTTATTTGATTTAAACTTCATTTTAGAAGTTACTAAAAGATACAGTTCAGCAATGGTAGAAAAGTTATTATGGCTTAATGTTTTTGAAATTATAAAAAAAATCAGGTGCAGAGAAGATATAAGAAGATAAGGATTTTAGTTCTTGTTCTTGAAAAAATACAAAACATCTCAAAAACCTTAAAAGATTATCAGGAGTCATTCTGCAAAAGCATTGGGACCACGCCATGGGATTTGGATTTTAGCCTAAAAGCAATTGTGAGCCCCTGAAGGCTTTCAAACACAGAGAACACTTAATGAGATGCATTTTTTAGAAAGACCACTTGTTTTTTTAGTTCTGTGAAGGATAGTTGGAAGGAATGAAACTAGAGCTCCATGGGTGAGCCAGGAATTTACTGTGATAGTAACATGAGAAATGATGATTGTTCAACTAGGGTAATGAACTGAGATTAAGGAGTAAATGCAGGAGAGAGATGGAGGTGATAAAAATTCAGTGACCAGATGGTTAGATGAGAGACAGAGAAAGGTAATGGATTGTGATTTTAGCAATAGGAACAGAGAAGGGATGGAGACAAGAATATTTCAGAAGAACTATAGGATGTTTTTTCCCCCAATGTAGCAAAGGTAACATATATGACTTCAACAAGATCATGGGCCTATTTGGGAAGGCATTTTATTGTATATATTTTTCAAGTGCCACAAATTATATACCAGCATTTTGATAAACCATTGTTTTTCATTATATTTTGTTGTACATATCACAAACAGATTCATATCACTCTGATGGCAAGTAAATGTTTCTGCCTAAAAAATAATTTTTAAAAATTGTGTTGTAATTTTAGTGTAAAAGATAAAATTCCTCTGGTAGCTAAATTCCAAAAAGTTTTGCTCTACAACTTTAATATTTACTATTTTCAAATAAAGGAAAAAGAATACAAATCTTCCAGTCACACTAACAGAAGACAGTTTTATCACAGACTACTCCTTCAATTTCTTTTTTCTTATGTTTTAAAATGTGTCATTTCAAAGGAAAAGAGGGGCCATAGGGCTATTTTAGAAAGAAATTAAGAACTTTCCCATCACAGAAAATTACAAGGTACCCGAAGGGTACTTTTTGGTGTTTTTCTTTCTTTTGCTGTTAGGTACAATAGCTTGACAGAGCAAATGAATTATTTTTCCATTGAAATCAATGAGTTCCTACAGTATGCATTTCCACTAAGTGATTTGTCCAGATTCTGGTTATTTCACAAAGGATCTGCAATGAAATCCATCCTTTACATCTTTTCTGTTGTAAAAATTCCTTTTCTAAAGCACTCCACACTGCTTCCCTAAGTTCCCCTGCTTAGTATTATCTGTGTTCTATCCTAAGCAAGAGCTGTTGTTTCCTGTGCAAGAGATATCTGCTTAATGCTAACTCCCACCTTCTAGTTCTTTTTTTTTTCTTTTTTCTTTTCTTTTCTTTTCTTTTTTCTTTTCTTTCTCTTTCTCTCTTTCTCTCTTTCTCTCTTTCCTTCTTTCCTTCTTTCTTGTTTTTTCCCCCAAGATTTTCCTTCAAGCTGCTTTCTACAGTTGGTTCAAGATTCAGTTGGATGTCATCTCCTCCAGGCAACAATGCTTGGACCTAATGCACCCACTTTATGTGCTCCATAGCACCCTGCGAATTGTTCTATCATTTTGTTTCACTCTGTTTTGCTGAAATAATCTAAATAGAGCCTCTTCCCATGGAAGATGAAATTCTTGAGGGCAGGTTGCTATATACAACCTGATACAAACTGTACTGATACAAACTGGTATCACAGTATCAACCCCTCCAAACAATCTTTAAGGTAAAGTCAACTAGTGACAAATCCTTTTAGCTTTCTTTCATGTGAGAATGTCTTTATTATCCCTTAGTTTCTGAAGGTTAGTTTCACTGGGTATAAAACTCAGGATTGACTGTTCTTCTCTTTCAGCATTTGAAAAATATTGCATCACTTCCTTATGGCCACCATGGAATCAGGTAAGGTGTCATTTTTCTTTGGCTCATTTTAAGATATTTTCTTTGCTTTAGTTTCAGAAGTTTAATTATGATGTGTCTTAGTGTGGATTTCCTCAACTTCGTGAGTCTATAGATTTGTATCTTTTGTGATGTTTTCAGACTTTATTTCTTTACTCTTTCAGCCCCTCTCTTTTGCCTCTCACTGGGACTCCAGTGAGGATAAGGATGTTAGTTCTTCTGTTATTATCTCAAGGATAAGGATGTGTTTATTTTTGTTGTCATTGTTGTTTAGCATATGTTCTCTGTTGTTCAGATTGGATGAGTCCTATTGTTCTGTCCTCAAATTCAGAGTCTATCCTCCATCACCTCCACTTTATTATTGAGCCCATGCACTGAGTTTTAAAAACTTATTGTATTTTACAATTCTATAATTTCCATTTGCTTTTTAATTATAACTTCTCTTTCTTTTTTTTTTATTTTTTATTTATTTATTTTTTTATAACTTCTCTTTCTTCCCTAAGGTTTCTATGTTTCTCATTTCAAGAGAATTTGTAATTATTTGTTAACACATTTTTTATGACAGTTGCCTTAAAATCCTTGTGAGAAAAATTTCAGCTTTGTATTCACTTCAGGGTTAGGATTAGTTGACGATCTTTTCTTAAACAATTTGTGATTTCCCTGGCTCTAGGTATGATGATGATTTTTTATTGTATTCTGAACATTTTGGCTATTATATAAGGAGACTCTTATTTTTAATGATTTTATTTAAATTATTTTATTTTTTAACAGGATGTTACCCTGTTTAGGTTTGATATGCAAGTTCTGGTCTGCTTTAATGGTTCAATTATAATCTAGTTTTCAGAGACTGTGTGGTGCTATGTTGATCTATTTGGTCTATCTCATGTATTGGGTCCTTTTACTGGTCCTTGATGATACCACTTGAGAAATCTTAAGGAGCTTACAGATAGCCAGGCTGCCTTGTCCTGATAAATGAGTGATGGGATTGTTTGGCCCATAAGACAAAACAGTGCTTCTTGGGCTGGGAACTTGTAGTGATGTGCTGTCCTAACCCTGCCTATGAGGGACAGAGAAGGTTTTCCAAGTAATGTTTGTTGGAGCATAATCCCCTGTGCTGGTGCCCTGAAGCTGCATGGTGTTTCAGGAGGAGAATCTCAGGCCTGGCTGGACAGGTGAGAAACTCCTCATCTGAGTACTTATTATGGTGGAATCCACCTTGCCACATCCCCTGGAAACATGGTGTTCCTGGATGAGAGAGAGGAGCCAGAGGACCAGTGGCAAAGTAAAATATTTTCTTTAGCTACTTAATTAACAGTAGCAGTTCCAGTTCATTCCTGTTGCTCATTCTACTGGAGGCACCTGGTGTCATCAGAAGCCCTCCCATTTGATCTACAGTAGGAACGAATTTATCTGGGATACCTTTTGTTGCTAGGTTGGAAATCAAGAAACACCAGGCCTAGGTTACCTTCTTCTGGTGATTGTGGCCTTGTAAGATACCTTCCTGTTGTGCTGTTTCTCCAGCTCTGGGATCTCTAACCAGTTCACCTTCACCTTCCTCTTCCAATTTTCAAAGTTCTTCTTTGGTTGTTGATTTATTTCCAGAGTTTATAGTTTTACTTAGTACACAGGAGCCGGGAGAAACAAGTCCTCATACATCTTGTCATGATGGGTAATTCCATTATTAAACATATAAACTCATAATTTGAAGGTCAAGTTTGGTGTGCTCTTACACATTTACTATCCTGCTTTAGATTATGTGCAGAACTGTTCCACAGTTATGTAAGTAAGACTTGGCATAGAGAGTGGGTAATTGAACTTCCTAAATGTCAGGAAAATTCAAATGTTATCATCTTCAACTGTGTCCATCTGAGTGAAGATTTATAGGATCCAAAAGTTTGCAATGGGACCTGGGAAAATGTTGCTATTTCACTGTAGTGCCTTCTAACTATACTACATCTCCTCTGATTCCTTTAGATGAGAATATTTTATTTGTTTTATATATATAATTAGTCAAAACCAAAAATGGTAGCAAGTGAAGAATTCTCTTTAAATATTTATTTATTTATTTATTTATTTATTTATTTATTTATTTGAGAGCACATGTAGGGGGTGGGGTAGACAGAGAGGGAGAGAATCTCAAGCAGGCTCCCTGTTGAGTGCAGATCCCAATATGAGGCTCCATCTCATGACCCTGAAATCATGACCTGAGTCAAAATCAAGAGTCCAAGGCTTGACCAATTGAGCCACTGAGGTACCCCAAGAAGGGAAGAATTCTTTACGATTTTAGAGACCATTCAACATCATTTTATATATGAGAAAAATTGGAGCTAAAAAGTTTTATTGACTTTCTCCAATCGAGTCAAACAGTGAGGGAACAGGATTAGATCTCAAGTTTTATGACTTCTATTCAGTGGTTTTTTTTATTTTACCATGGAAATAAATAATAATGATTTAATGCATTTTTCAGTATCAAATATATTATTCTAACTTCTTCACAATTTTTTTCCATGTACATTTAATTTGCCTGCATATTTGGTTCTCTTGTGCCCTATACAAGGCACACCTATTCTGTTATTTATGAGTAAAGCATAAAGAAGAAAAGAAAATTTTAAATGATAAGAGGTAATTGCTTTGCTTCCACCCTTCATCCCAAGTAGTTTCTAGTCTAGTGAGAGATGCAGACATATAAACTCACTATAATGTAAGACCTTGTAAAGTCACTGGTTTAAAAAGGAGGAAAATAAAGTGTTGTCAGAGAGGATTGGAAAGGGTGGTAAAAATCCAACTAGGCAGATCAGGGACAAGGAGCTAAAAGATGTCCTAAGGTTGAATTAAATAGTTGGAATAGAGCAAAGGCATTGCAGATTGAGAAAATGGAATGAAGAACATAGAAGCAAGAAACCTTATCCCAGCTGCTTTCTAAGTGTCAGGATATGGAGCCTCACTCTGGTTCCAAACCCAGTAGGTCTAAAATGGACTAGATCATCTTCTTCTCAACAACCCTCAAATGTGTTTCTTCTTTTTACCTTTCAAATATCCACAGTCTCTTGCTCTAGAAACTTTGTAGTCTGTCTAAATGCAGTTAACACCTTTCTATCTTGCTTCTCATCAGGTGGTCACCAAACCTTGCAGGTCCCTACCTCTCTATGAAGTGTCTCCTTGAAAGTGTCATTCTTCTCCCTTTTTTTAGTTTTCAGTTCTACCCTAAGCCCTTCCTATTGTTCATACAAAATAATGTACTTACTGCCCAAATAGTTTCTCCAACTCAAATTTCTCACTTTTTCCAATATCATCTTACTTAAGCCACATTCATTTTTGGAAAACTGGTGGTTTTATTCATTCTCCTCATCAAAATCTTTGTTATTTATTCATAGTAGTTTCTTTAATACTACATTTCAGGCATTACGTATTAATTGCCTACTGAATAAAATCCAAACACATGGATCAGCCTTTATCATCTGACCCCAGACTCCCAGTTATGCTCTGGATTCCATGTCTTCCTTCCTCCTGGACTTTGTTCTCTTGGTTCTTCCTTCCCCTACTTTCGAAGGGTTTCTGTTTGTAAATATATTCATGTCTTGTCATCCAAAAGTAACCTCTACACACACACACACACACACACACACACACACACACACACACACACACACTTCCCCAGTTTACCACTACCTACATTCTTGAAAAATTAGTTTTTGTTTCTATTTTCCCCACACAAGTTCCACATTGTTCAAATCCCCAGTATCACCCAGTGAAGGTTTTTTATCAGTGATGTGACTTAATTACATTTGCATTTTGTAGAGAATATATCTATACTGTGAGAAATAGATTGTGTAGAAGAAGTGATGCAAAGTCTATTTCAATAGCTATTATGACTGGCAAGTTACACTCCAAGCAAGAGATGATGATGGCATGAATTTAAGTGATAGTTGTAGGGTTGGAGAGAGAATGTGGATGATTTAAAAATCTGCAGAAGATAAAATCCAGAGAAATTGGTTACTGACTATTATATAAAGGAAAGTGAACAGTCAGAGATGACCTTTAGTAAGTCATCTTTAGTAAGTCATGCTAGCTTACTCTAGCATGAGTAAGTCATAGGAGAGTAGTTTTGATTGTTATTATAAAACCCTAGAAAATGAGCAAGGTAAGCTTTAAATATTACATATTGTTAGGATGTATGTGAGACATCTCGAAAGGGATGGTGAATAATATATATGTATATATAGATCTCACAGTTGTGATTGATTGGGAAAAATGGCCACAAAATATAGCTCCCATCCATGACCTTTAATAGTACTCACCCATACTGACTTTGGGCTGGCATTGATTTGGTCAATGGCACATTACCAAGCATGATACCGGCAGAGGTTTGAAAAACTCCTGTACAATGATTCCTCTTGCTACTCTTAGGAACTCCATGTTTGACCACAATATGATAAAACCCAGGCTAAGCTGCTAGATGATGAATAACTGGTTCCACCATCCCCCTTGCTCTGGCCCACAGCAAGTCAGATATGAGACTGAAGCAATCCTAGGTCATTCAGCCCCATCAACCTTCCTGCTGACACATGAACCTTCCACTAGCCCAGCAGAATCAGCTGAACTGACCCAGATAAAATAGCCATCCAAAAGGCCTACAGAATCCTAAGTTGAATGAACAGAAATTATTTTAAGCCAATATACTTTGTGGTGATTTGTTATGCAGCAAAAGCTAATTGATACAACCTGCTGGGGATATAGGAGTAGTAGCTAAGATATAAAGAGTTCTTTCTGTGTTAGCATGGCACTGAATACTTTACACAGATGAACTAAATGACATAAATAAAACTTTTACATCAATAGAAGTTTAATGATGTTAAAATATAAAAACGTAGAGTTAAATTATTTGATTTATAAAGTTTAAAGATGTTAGTATTCAAAAAGGAAGAGCTAAATATTTACTAAAAGCTACTCAGTTATTACATGGCAGAATTGGAAGAAATCTGAGGATATTTAATCTATAAACTTTCTAAGTCTACAAATTGTTGAATCTCGAGAGTATATAGCTTTGGGTTTACTGGATACTCCAAAACCATTGGTTATGGTAAAATGTTACTTTGGTTTGCATCCTTTTAGATCTTTGGTTATTTGTGTTAAATTTTCCCCAGTGTCTGTCAAGGTATATTTTCTACCTTGGTCTTCTTAAAAATGCTAATTCTATGCTTTATGCATGCTTCATGGGCAGCAAGAAAGAATTTATAGCCTTCAGATAAAATTATAGGTATGAAATGTTCCACAAATAGCAATCATTTACCATATCAGTTGAATTTTTTCCCTGGAGTATCATGTTCATAGAATTTTAAGTTACAAATCAATAGGTTTTTTAGCAAGAAGAATTATTTCATAACTGTCTTTTAAAAGTTTTTTTTTTTAAGAAAAATAAGTAAAATCTTAATTAGTGAAATGAAGGTAATGATTGTGCAGCGCTGTGTTTGTAATCCTTGGCTCTCACTCCTTTTCCTATATTTCTGTTCTAAGGTCTATATGGACGTTCTCATTAGAGTGTGTTTTAAGCTAAGATCATTTAAAGAGAAGCTAACCAATAGCTGTCATGGTGTCAATCTACAATTACTACAATTTAGTGGTTGTAAACACCACAGATTTTTACAGTATAGCTCTGGAGGTCAGTAGTTCAATATAGGTTTCACTAGGTGTCTTTGTCAGCTAGGCTGCCATAATAAAATACCATAGACTCTGTGGCTTAGACAATAGAAATTTATTTTCTCACAGTTGAGGAAGCCAAGAGCCAAAGATCAAGGTTCTGGACAATTTGATTTCTGGTGAGAGCTCTCTTCCCAACTTAGGGTAGGCTGCCTTCTCTCTGTGTCCTCACATGGTGTGGCAAGAGAGCACACTCTTATGAGGGTATCAGCCCTATGACTCCACCCTTATGAACTCATTTAACCTTTATCACCTACCCACAGACCCCTATCTCCATACACAGTCACATTGTGGGTTAGAACTTTAACATACATATTTGGGGAGTCCAAACACAAAGCTAAAATCAAGATGTCAGCAGGCCTGTATTCTTTTCTGCAGACTCTAGAGGACAATCCATTTCCTTTGCTTTTCCACCTCCTAGAGGTTTCTCACATTGATTGGCTTTCAGATTCCTTTCTTCTTAAAAGGCGGTGTGTTAGCTTCCTAGGGCTGCTATAACAAAGTACCACAATATGGGTGGATCACAATAATAACAATTTATTGTCTTATGGTTCTGGAGGCTAGAAGTCTGAAACCAATGTGTTGGCAGGGTTGATTGTGAGGTCTGTGAGGGAGAATCAGTTCTGTGCTTCTCTCTGGCTTCTGATGGTTTGTTGGCAATTTTTGGTATTTCTTGGTTTGCATATATGACTTTAATACTTCAACTTTCAAATGGTGTTCTCCTTGACCTTTCACATACTTTTTCCTTTATGCATATGTTTCTGTGTCCAAATATCCTCTTTTGAAAAAGACACCAGTCATTTCACATTAGGGCCCACCCTAATGACCCCATTTTATTTTGATTACCATTTTAAAGACCCTATTTCCAAATAAGATTCTGAGGTACTTGCTGTTAGGACTTCAACATATTTGGGAGGGGATGACACAGTCAGCAATGGCGAATCTCACATGGCATCACATCATTCCTACCTCCTCTTCTGCCTCCCTCTTCCACTTTTAATGACCCTGTGATTACACTGGTCATATTGATAACCGAGGATAATCTCCTATTTGAAGATAAGCAGATTAGCAACCTTAATTCCATCTAATATGTAAGTTCCTTTTTCCACATAATATAACATATTCACAAGTTCTGGAATTTAGAATGTGAACATCTTTGAAGGGCCATTATTCTGACCACCACAGGGAGAAATTGCTATTTGCTAAAATTTCAGAAAGAGTCCTGGACGTGGCTTTAAGGAAGAGCTAGAAAATCTTCTTAGGCTTGGGGATGTGCAGGTGATGTGACTCTGCATAGAGCATGGTTGCTAAATTGCCTTCCAAGGAGCAGGGTTTTTGAGCTTTTGAAAGAGCTAAGTGCATTTGGTGCCAGTGTTAAAGTATTGGTAATAGAAGAATGGCTAAGCATTTCCACTTGCATAGAACACCCTTCAATCTTGCATAAAGTATCAACTTTTCATCTAAGTAAAGGCTCAATATTAAGATAAAGTGTGAGGTACTCTGATATTTTGTGCATAAATGTACACTAAAATGGTAAATGTTCAGTTTCAAGGAATAAGTTTTAGTTATAGAATATAGTCTTAGAAGAATTACACACCAAAAACTTCTGTGCCCCTACCTCATCCCTGAAAACACACACACAGTTCATTTCTATTCCATTGGTAAAACAAAGGGGAAAGAATAGGGCTCTTTATATTGCACTCACTTAAAGTCTAGTCCTGGATCAGGCAGATATTTAGAATTCTGGTATGGTTTTCTCCATACTCAAGTATAATCTCATCCTCACTGAATATGTAGATTTTGCTTCATAGCTTTCCCATAATTCATACAGTTAATATTTATTTCATATCATCATAAATTTATGAGACCTCTTACATTCATTATGTAAATTTATTCAGGAAAACATATATGCCAATTCCCTGGACTTGCAAACTAAATTGAGTACCCCATTTGGGGTACCTGTCAAAGAAGAGGAATTATTTTAAAACATTGTGAATTCTAGGGCACCTGGGTGGCTCAGTGGGTTAAAGCCTCTGCCTTCAGCTCAGGTCATAATCTCAGTGTCCTGGGATCAAGCCCCACATTGGGCTCTCTGCTCAATGGGGAGCCTGCTTCCTCCTCTCTCTCTGCCTGCCTCTCTGCCTACTTGTGATCTCTCTCTGTATGTCAAATAAATAAAGAAAATCTTTAAAAAAAAAAAAAAAAACGACATTGTGAATTCTTTCCAAAATCTTCTCCAGAGTCACTGTCAATTGATACAGATCTTGGGATTTTATTTGGAAATGCAAAACAGAGGGATGGAAAAAACAAAGTAAAAGAGCAAGTAAGTGAAAGAATGTAGAGGAAAGAATGGAAGAATGATGGAAATAAAGGAATGGAAAGAGATCTTCAGAGGCTGAAAAATTAAGAGAGATTATTGAACAGAGACAGGATTCAAAATCCTAAGGAAATATAGGCAAGACTCTCTGGACAGAGATGTACAGAAAGAATTAAAGGAGGAAGTAAGTACAAAGAATGGTAATTTTAGATATAAAAATAAAGTGGAAATGGAAGTGAAATGAAAACAGGAGCAAAGAGAGAGGGGAGAGAGCATAATCTAGAGTTGAAGTTTTTTGGTTTTTGTTTTTTATTCAATGAAGTACATTTTTCTTTCAACATAAAGGAAAGAAAAAAGAGAATGTATGATTAGTCTATGATAAGAAGTGAAGAGATGATGGCAGCTAGGGAGCCGGAAGTTTTTAGGCCACTTGGAGGATGCTACACTCTGACTTTGAACATTGGCTGGTATTCATTCTTGCTAACATGAATCCAGGGATGACAAATCTCTGGGTGCTCTGCAACAGCCTGGGACTCATTAATCACCCAGAGACTCCACACATGGGAGTTTTATGATTCTCCAGGCATAGTAATTATGGGCTGCAGGAAAACAAAAGTGAGATTTGGGCCTGCCAAGTCTTTCGTGGCAATTTTCCTGTGTGGTTGTCCTATATCTGGAGTACTGTCCCCTACTGAGGCATTGCCTATGTATCTGCCACAAGTATGCAAAGGTTATTAGATCTTTGACTTCCAAAGGTTTCATTACATCATTTTTAAAGAATTCTGGGAGAATTCACATATTAACATTTCAACCCTGTATAAAGATTTAATGACATGTGTGCTTAGGATATGGATCAGAAAAAATAGTAGAAATTGAAAACTTAACGTCTGAATTTGTGACTATCAACCAAATGCCCAAGGGTCTTCCATCTAAATTTGATTTCGTTCTGACTCTAGGAACATGCAATCAATGTATATAAATTTACAATTGAGTGGTGATCTGTGTTACAAATTTCCTTACTTTCTTAGGCGGGGTGTGTGTGTGTGTGCTTGTGGTTAAGATACTACATAGATTCAAGCGAGTTATGCTTTACTTACCATGAGGCAAAGAAGTCTTGTGTTGCAAGCTACATGTATTTCCAAGGCTATAACCTTTTCACATAAATATCTTTTCATTAAAATGTATAAATTAAGAAGTACTTTGCTATTCTAGATGCCAAATTGGTGTAAAGTAAACAGAAAGGGAGAATTTGCTATTTCAAGCCCTCTAGGATCATTAATCAAGAAATCTTTTTAGCACAAAGTAAAAGTAAATGAAGCTAGTGAACAAGACGATGTCTTAGCAAATGAGTCAAGTTCCAAGTTTATGTTACATAAATATTGTCATTTTTGTTGTCATTGTTGATATTAATAGCAGTCGATTAGATGTATAGTTCTCTTCAGGAGCAACAGAAAAGTATGAAAGCCAAAGAACTCAAGACAATTTAAAGCAGTTCAAATTCTGTGTACTAATAGTCACCATTCCCACAACTGTGAGTCAAAGCATTGCATTATCTGGATCTGAGCCAATACAAAAATGACATCTGAAACCCAGAGCTGGGAGTCTCTCTAGAATTTCTTCTTTAAATATTGGGTCAAGGGGAGAAAGTACAGAGAAAACAAAGGTGGTGAGAGAGGGAAGGAGGAAAGAGACCTAAAATGAATGCAGTAAGACACAGATAATCATATTGTATAGTTCATGTACGCTTAGGAGTTTGGAGTAAAGAAATAATAAAAATCTCCATCACTTGCCTGGCTCAATTCCAGTTACTTAAAATAATTACTTGTCATATGCTTCTTATTAGATTGCAAACAAACTGCCTTTGACAACTACCTCAAGAAATCTCTTTAAGTGTTTTCCTCTCCTTTTCATAATGGAATGTCGTACCCATTACAAGAGCCATGCTGCAAACAGACACTTCTTCACTGAGATAAATATTAAAAACCAAAACTGTAGAAGAAATCCCGAGTGTTCCTCTAATTTATTATTTATTTCTTTGATTAATTGGAAAACCAGTGGTGGGGAGAGCAAGATATGGAACTGGGTTCTGGAATTCAGAATATTTTCAGGTATCTTGGAACATTTCATACAATTTTGACACTGAGTATAATTTTCTTTAGTGTTATTTTTAAAAATTATTAGACTTTATTTCTTAAGCAGTTTTACTGAGCAGAAAGTACAGAGAGTTTTCATATGCCCTCTTCCCCCAGTTTCTCCTATTCTTAACATCTTGCATTAGTGTGGTACATATGTTAAAGTTGATAGCCCAGTGGGGGCACCTGGGTGGCTCAGTCGTTAAGCCTCTGGCTTCAGCTCAGGTCGTGAACTCAGGACCGGAGTCCTGGGATTGAGCCCTGCATCGGGCTTCTTGCTTAGTATGTCTGCTTAGTCTGCTTCTTCCCTCTCCCTTCCACTTGTGCTCTCTCTCAAATAAATAAATAAAATCTTTAAAAAATATTGATAGCCAATAGTGATATATTATTATTATTATTAACTAAAGTCCATCATTTACAGTAGGGTCCACTCTTTATGTTGTGTTATTTTTATTATAAAAATGTATTTTTTATTATAAAAATGTATAGTAAGAGTGAAGCCCTGATATTCCCAGAGCCTTTGGTTGATGGATGCAATGGAACTGCAGCGACACTTGTTTCCATGTGGCCAAAAGAGAGGCTCATGTGATAGAACACTTGAAGGAGTAAGGAGGAGAGAAAGGGCAGATGGAAGGAATGGAGGGCTACTGAAGCCATTCAGCTCACCACGAATCCACTGGAGGCTGCTGCCAGTAGTTACTTTGTATCTAGATGTGTGAGACCCAGAACCATAGTGTTCTATACATTAGACATAATCCAAGCCAGTACCTGTATCTTCCTATTGCCACCATTATTGATACATCATTGGCGGATAACATTGTTTAAATTTAAGATGTACAATGTGATGATTTCATAGTCATACATATTGCAAAATGATTGCCATAATTAGACCAGTTAATACATCAGTCAGTATTTGCATCTTGGTCACATACCCCTCATAGAGATTTTCCCTCCACATTTGCTTTGAGGAAGTCCGTGGGAGAGTTTCAACCTCTGGTATTTTCAACATGGCAATGAAGTGATATACAGAGGACACAGTGAAAGCCCTGCACTTAAAATGGAGCTAGTCAACAAATTGTGGGGTTTTGTGTTTTTTTGGAAAAAATATGTTTTGAAGAATATACTTATTTTAAAGAATATGTCCTATTTGTTTTCATTAAATAGGTATATTTAGCTATTAAAAACTCTGATGCCCAAATATACTCTATATGTAACATCTTTTAATAGACCAATCATTACTGTTAGTACCTACCTTTTATCGAGCATTGTAAGTGTAATGGGTCCTGGGAAGAGAATAAGAATAAGCCCTCTGTGTTACTTGTTTCATTTTGTGGCAAAATTTAAAGGTATTTTTTTTATTTCTGTTCATTATTGTCATAGGTTGAATTAGGTACTCACCCAAAAAATATGTTGTAGTCCTAATCATTGGTACCTTAGAATGTGACTTTATTTGGAAATACAGTCTTTACAGAAGTAATCAAGTTAAAATGATGTCATTAGGGTGGGCCCCTTGAGGGTGTCCTTATAAAAAGGGGAAATCAGGCACAGAAAGTGACACTATATTTAGGAAAGGCAATGTGGAGAGACACAGGTGGGGCCATCTATGGCGAAAGGAGAGAGGCCTAGAAAACACCCTTCACCACAACCCTCAGAACGAATCAATCCTGCTGGCACCTTGATTTTTGGCTTCTAGCCCTCAGAACTATGCAAAAATAAATTTCTGTTGTTTAAGCCACCAAGTTTGTGGTATTTTTTGTGGCAGCCCTAGAAAATGAATAAAGTTATGTTTGTTTGGTTGGTTTTTTTTATGCCATATGTAGAATTCTCTTTTTAAATGCAAAATATTTTAGATTAGTAATGTGATATCTCATGATTTGGACTTCTGAAAATTATAATAGTAATTTTCATCCAAGGTTTGCCATATATAAATGTGATATTTAATTTTATTCCAGAAATGTTTTTAAAAAGGTTTCCAGTAAGAACTTTTAGATGTAAAAGGCATATAGAAGGAAATCACAAAGGACCAATGTGTCAGCTGATTGAAGTCTGTTTTTTTTCTCTTGATTTTCCTTAAGTAATCATAAGTTCATCCCTCTGAGATTGTGGGAAGCCTTGGCCTTCAGAATTTCTGTTTTCTTCCATTTTTGGAGCCACGGATCTATGTATTTTATGCATATTTGGATACCAAATATTCTTGATCCTGCCTTGGGTGATAGGATGACAATACTTGGCACCAAAAATAAGGCAAATAGTATTAACTGTCCTATTGCAATAGAGCTATCAAAAGCAGCTAAATCTGTCGGGCAAATGATAACAAAAAAGAATACATTCTTACTCTTACCCTTGTAAGGACAACAATAGTCATCATTTTGTACTCAGCATTATCTGATGAACAAAACTTTAATCACCAATTCCATTCCAGTCAGTTTGGGGATACATTCGTGGTTGATCGGAAGGCAGACTGACTCACCGTCAAGTACAGCACAGTCTTGCATCAGGTTCTCTAATTATGAGAAGGACAATGGTGAACTCCAACCATAAACCTTCTCCAACTCAAGGCCATTTCTTCCCTTTTCTGAGATATTAAAGTTTGAAGCTTTAACCAAATCATGGTTCAGACCCTGCAGTGGATCCAAAGTTGTTTATTGAATAATGTTTTACCCTTGCCTGCTAGGTTTGTTTGTTTGTTTTTATAACTTACCTCTGTCTTCACAGAAAGAACTTTTCTCTTAAATAACAAAATATGAATTTGGGCATCTTCTTAACTGATTTATGAGATACAAGTTTCTCCTTTCAGTGTATTTAACAAAATAGCTAAACTTCAGGCATTTGTTTTAACTTATACTCAAAATATTTATGATTTTACTCTGATTAAACTCCCAGCTGGGGGAAAAAAATGTTCAAAAGGTAAATTCTAATGCAATGGTTCTTGTTTTGTTTTGTTGTTTGTTTTATTTTGTTTTATTATTTTATTTTTATTTTTTTAATTTTTTTATTATTAACATATAATGTATTATTTCCACCAGGGTACATGTCTGTGAATCGTCAGGCTTACACATTTCACAGCACTTACCATGGAACATACCCTCCCCAATGTCCATAACCCAGCCACCCTATCCCTACACCCCCACCTCCCAGCAACCCTTAGTTCGTTTCGTGAGTTTAGGAGTCTCTTATGGTTTGTCTCCTTCCTCATCCCATCTTGTTTTATTTCTCTCCCCCACACCCCCCACCCCTCACCCTGCCTCTCAAATTCTTCATATCAGAGAGATCATGTGATAATTGTCTTTCTCTGACTGACTTATTTCGCTTAGCATAATACCCTCCAGTTCCATCCACATCGTTACAAATGGCAAGATTTCGTTTCTCTTGATGGCTGCATAGTATTCAATTGTATATATACACCACATCTTCGTTATCCATTCATCTATTGATGGACATCTAGGTTCTTTCCATAGTTTGTCTATTGTGGACATTTAATGCAGTGATTCTTAAACTTGACTCAGTTACATAAATCCAGGGGTGTTTATAAAAATAGGAATTCTGGGCCCATTGAAGTTGTAGGTCTGGAACTACAAGGTTTGTAGGTTAGGTTAGGTATCTTTAATAACCCCATAAATGAGTCTTGTGAGCCTGGCACTGCTTCAGGCAACCACAGACTGGAAGCAATACATTTATTGGTAGAACCCTGCATGTTCCAATGAGAACCCTGCAATTTTTATGAACTAAACATTCCTTAGAAATGAAGAATCTGTTCCACTGGTCTATGTGTCTGTTTTTGTGCCAGTACCATGCTGTCTTGGTGATCACAGCTTTGTAGTAAAGCTTGA
>CM053605.1:140807393-140829925 GCA_028646535.1 Procyon lotor
TCTATAGTTCCTTGAGTACAGATCCTTTACCTCTTTGGTTAGGTTTATCCCAGGTATCTTATGGTTCTTGGAATAGAATAGAAAGCCCAGATATGGACTTGCAACTCTATGGTCAAATAACCTTTGACAAAACAGGAAAAAATATCCAGTGGAAAAAAGACAGTCTCTTAAATAAATGGTGCTGGGAAAATTGGACAGCTATATGAGGAAGAATGAAACTTGACCATTCTCTTACACCATACACAAAGATAAATTCAAAATGGATAACAGACCTCAACGTGAGGCAGGAATCTATCAAAACCCTAGAGAAGAACATAGACAATAACCTCTTCAACATCAGCCACAGGAGGACATGTCTCCAAAGGCAAAGGAAACAAAAGCAAAAATGAACTTTTGGGACTTCATCAAGATAAAAAGCTTCTGCACAGCAAAGGAAACAGTCAACAAAACAAACAGGCAACCCACAGAATGGGAGAAGATATTCGCAAATGACACTACAGACAAAGGTCTAATATCTAAGATCTATAAAGAACTCCTCAAACTCAACACTCACAAAACAGATAATCACGTCAAAAAATGGGCAGAAGACAGGAATAGACACTTCTCCAAAGAAGACATACAAATGCCAACAGACACATGAAAAAATACTCATCATCTTTAGCCATCAGGGAGATTCAAACCAAAACCACACTGAGATACCAGTTAGAATGGCCAAAATCAACAAGACAGTAAATAGCAAGTGTTGGAGAGGGTTTGGAGAAAGGGGAACCCTCTTACACTGCTGGTGGGAATGCAAGTTGGTGCAGCCACGTTGCAAAACTGTGGAGATTCCTCAAGAAATTAAAAATAGAGCTACCCTATGACCCTGTAATTGCCCTACTGGGTATTTACCCCAAAGAAGTAGATGCAGTACAAAGAAGGGCCACATGTACCCCAATGTTCATGGCAGCAATGACCACAATCGCAAAACTGTGGAAAGAATCAAAATGCCCTTCAACAGATGAATGGATAAAGAAGATATGGTCCATATATACAATGGGATATTATGCCTCCATTAGAAAGGATGAATACCCAACTTTTGTATCAACATGGACAGGACTAGAAGAGATTATGTGGAGTGAAATAAGTCAAGCAGAAAGAGTCAATTATCTTGTGTTCTCACGTGTGGAGCATAAGGAAAAACATGGAGGACATTGTGAGAAGGAAAGTAAGGGTGAATGGGGGGAAATCAGAGGGGGCAATGAACCAGGAGAGACTGTGGACTCTGAGCAACAAACTTGAGGGTTTTGGAGGAGAGGGGATGGGGGTTGGGCGAGCCTGGTGGTGATATTGAAGAGGGCACATATTGATTGGAGCACTGGGTGTGGCGCATGAAGAATTAATCTTGTAACACTGAAAAAATAAAAGTATTTGGAGGGAAAAAAAAAAAAAGCAATGAAGAATCTCCCAAAACAGGTTAATTTAGTGAAAATAGGTGGGCATCACAGTCAAATAAACCTTCATCAAGTAACTTCTCTTGTTCTTACATACGGCTTATAATAATTATCTTGCAAACAGAATGGAGATAATGTGTATTAAATGCCAGCCGAGGGCCAGGCACATACTAAATGCTCAATGGAGAGTTCTTGTTATTATAGAAGAGTTATGAACCAGTCCTCTAGGAGAAGAGAAACTGTTAGGTTTTCCTATCTCTCCCTGAGAAGAGCAGAAAATTAGGTCCTTAAACTGTATTGTTGTCTACCTCTATGAAAACACTTTCATAGAATCATCCTATAACAAAACACTTTTGATTTTTACTCAGAGGTCTGAAAAAGAAAGCCACACAATTAATTCTGCATCTTGGGCTAAATCACTGAAAACACTGTATTTACCAGTATAAAAGTTTACCCAATGGAGTTAAATACTAGGAAATAGATCTCTCTTCTAAGATACTGGTAGTCTTCCAACTATAGATAATGATGGCTAGAGCCTCCACTGCCAAGATGATGAATTCTGACTTAAAAATTGATCTTAACCTCAGTAATTGTTCTTAGACTGGGTAGTTTCATGTAATTATTTGCATAGATTTCTTTCTTTGCCCTTATGCCCCAACCTTTACTATTCTCTCCATGTCATTCTTTTCATTGTTTCTTTTCTCCCCAAAAGCTAATCAATAACTGAAGTGGAATTCCAATCAAAAATGTTTTCCAGTGTAGAAATCTTCCAGGAATTTAAAAAAATAATGCTATGTGGCCCAACTTCTTTCTATTCTCGCTTGCATGCCAGAATATGCATAGAAAAAATGGAAAGCAAATCAAACAGGAAAATGTTATAGAATAAAAGAAAACAGAGAAAAGGACTACCAGTGTTTTAAGCTCTTTAGTGCACAACTTCAAATTCCTGATGGCACAGTAGAAAAAGATCATATGGAATAAATAAATGGTCAGACACATATAAGTAAGCTTTAGCAAGGCAGAGTTCAAGAAGTTCGGGGACAAGAAAAAGGAGGACCCTAATGAGAGGAAACATAGATCGTCATCATCCTGAGGAAAAAAAATATAGATGTGACAATAGAATCAGGTAATAGCAATGTGAGCTTAATAATAGAGGATTAGCATTGATGTTCCTTGAAAATAATCAAGGAGACGTATCTAAGCTCAGTCTTAGGACAGATATAAAAGCTTTTTAAAAATTAGGGGCACAAAAAGGATACATATAAATTATTGGTTCTCAAGCTTTTTATCTCAAAAATTCTTTACACTCCTAAAAATTGCTGAGAACTCCAAAGAGTTTTTGGTTCTATTCATTATAGCTATTGTTATTTAACATATTGAAAATTAAAACTGAAAAAATTTGTGTTTGCTTATGAATTTAAAAATAAAAATAATATGGGTATCTAGGTGGCTCAGTCATTTAAGCATCTCCCTTCACTCAGGTCATGATCTTGGGGTCCTGGTATTGAGCTCCCATGTTGGGCTCCCTGCTCAGTAGGGAGTCTGCTTCTCCTTCGACCTCTGCCTACCCCACCATTGATGTCTCTCTCTCTCTCAAATACATAAAAAATTTAGGAAAAACTAAAAATAATAAACCATTACATATCAACATAAGCAAATTTTTATGAAAAATAACTATAGTTTCAAAACATAATGAAGGCTAATGATGGAACATTTTGTTGCATTTTTTTAAGTCTGGCTTAATAGAAGATGATTGTATCCTTGTATCTACCTTGCAATATGTCGTTTTGAAATATTGGAAGAAAATTGGGCTTTACACAGATACATAGCTTAAAAAGGGAAGAGTATTTTAATAGCATTTTTCAGGTAATTGTGAACATACTTTCTTGGTACTACAAGAAAACTTGACAAGTAGTAATATCTTAAAGGTTAATTGCAGTGTGGAATCTGAAACAATATCAATGAACTTTACATCCTCTGTTATATTACATTTAATTAGTTACTCTTGCACTTTGAATGGATCTTTCATCCTCGGATGATTTTGCTGTGTTATATATTGGTCATTAAAAAAAACCTGTGAAATATTAATTACAATTGTTAAGATCACTTCCAATCTCATCAGAAAAGTCGCAAGAATTGAGAAGTTTCAGGTTTTTGCCTCACACCCTGAATTTTATTATTGGCAACAAATTCTGAGTTGTCTTCTTCAAATAATATGCCCACTTTTTCACTTTTTTGGAGAATGTATTCTAAATATCCAAGTCAATAATCTTAGTTTTTCCATTGCTCTTCAAAGGAAAAATGATGTTTATGAAAAGTGGGGCTAGTTTAACTTGCAATTGAAACATGTACAAGTGATCCTCCCCCCAAGATAACTGTGGTTCCTAAAGATGCAACAGTATCACTTTTTGTATACTTCTCATTTCATCACATGGATCATTAAAAATGTGTATATTTTTGTATACACATTTGGGTTGAGATTAAATTAATTTGTACTGCTTCATTGAGGACATTCTTAAGTGAAACCAACTTGTGAAATCAACTTTGTCTTTTATTTTATTTTATTTTATTATTTTTATTTTAAAGTAAACTCTACCCTGAACATGGGACTCAAACTCACACCCCCAAGACAGAGAGTCACATGCTCTACTGACTCAGCTTGCCAGGGGCCCCTCTCTTCTTTTTTTTTTTTCTTTTTACTGTGAGTGCATGATGACTACTAGCACAGTGGGTAATTTTGATTCATTTTGAGGAACCAAAAGTTTTGCTTATCATTGCTTTTCATCATTAGTGCACACAGTACAAAAGTACTGTGTTATTAAAGAAATAGATCTGACTTCACGGATCCCCTGAAAGAATCTCTTGGCAACCCCCAAATGATCTCAAACCAGCCTTTGAGACTGCTCATGAAAAAAATAAAATCACAACTTTAGGTTTTCAAGTTGTTTCTTTGGGTATTCTCTTTTTATTTTCCCTTAAAATGCAAACTGTAGAAAAACATATCTGTGTCTATCGCTTGTATCTTAGGACCTACTACTGTAGAAGAGTGACCTGAATCTAATGTAAGTACATTAGATTCTAAGTACTATGTAAGTACATAGTTGTAGATATACATAAATTTTTTAATATTAAAAATCAGATGGAATCAATTTTTTCGGAATGCCTTGTTTGTATGGCATAAAATTATAATAATATTTCTTAAGACAAAATGTCTGAAGTTTTGTTTTATATATTTTAATCAATAACAGTTAAAACAAATTTGAACCAAACATGTTAAAGGAAGAATAATGTTTTTTTCTATTCTTTCTATATGGTGTTATAAAATCACTGCCACTTAAGAAATAATTAAAGCACCTACAGCAAAAATGTATAAGAAAAAGTATTTAGAGATTTTAGACAGTTACCTCATTGAAATATTATGTTTTTTCTGAATTTTATAATATTTTTCAGAATTTAAAATTTTATATTTTTATTATCTTATTCTAAACAAATATCCTTTGTCACCTAGCTTGATATTCTTGTTCTTTAAAAAAGAAAAAAAAACTCACTATCACCACCAGTTATATAAGTTTTAAGGTCCAAAATGTGAGTCTACTTTTGCCTAAAGTAGTACCTCATGCAGAATAAGTATACACTAAGTATAAACTGACTAACTGGATCTATTCAGGTAGTGTAGTCAAATCTAAATCCCTAAATGTGCTTTAAATTTTATTTGGAATGAACAGTCAAAGGGAAAAAAACAACTTGTATAATGATGATAGATGACAAAATGAAAACACACTCCATGTATTTCAAGAAAGATCTTTATACTGAACAAAGTAGAATAGATATTGGGAAAGGGCAGCTGGGACCCAAGAGAGGTGTAAAGTGTACAGGACAGAGAGCTGACATACACCTAGGTCCCTAGGTCTGTTGCCATTTCTCTCTCAGTCCCTAGTTCTACTTCTCTCCATAAGATTTGAATCACCTAATGTAATTTCCCCGAATTTGCCATCAACTCTTGATACAGTCCATATTCCCCCCACTGGAGACCAATTCTCCACCAATTAACTTTGCATTCTTCAATTTTACTAACCTAAATCCATATTTATTCCACTACAACTAGGTGTGGACCTCTAAGGTCATATCTTAGGGAACAAAGTGAAAGAATCTAAGTGCAAATGACTAACATGAAATTATTTCATATGAAAAAAGACAAAATTCGCCAGGCTTTAATTTAAGGAAACTGTAGTCAGATGGTATGGAAAAGGGCATATAACCATGGATTACAAAAGATAACATAAAACTGTAGAGATAAAGTCAGGAAGACCAAGACCCAAATGAAATGTGGCCTACTAAAAAAAAAAAAAAAAAAAAAGAAATGTGGCCTACTTACAACTCCTAACATACCAAAGAGAATGTATGATCTTCATCTTCATACACTCAGTATGGAGACCAAGAGAGATAGCCTATTTATCTAATAAAAGGAAAGAACTCCAGTGGCAAATGAGAGACTAATTCACGTATTAAAGGAGGGCAATGTAAAAGAGGATTGGATTTAAGTAAGCCAGAGGTTAGATTTTGGGTTCTGGTGACAAAGTTATAGAAAAACACAAAAGAAGAGGTTTTTTTTTTCCTGTTTCTCACTTTTTGCATTTGATATTCTTATTTCAAAGGTAACATAAAAGACATAAAGAAGAAATTTAAAATATCCTAAGTTAAACAAAATGTTGATAACTTGATATTTATCCCATTTATCTTTCTTATAATACTTAATTTAAAAGGTAAATAATTATATTTATATACCTATTTATACCTATACATTGCTTTATGGAGATACTGGAGGAGTCTCAATGACTCCATGGGAGATTCGAACATTTTATGTTAAAAATCCTTGTCGGATTTTAGATTCTAGGATTCTTTTTTAATGTATTATGGACTTTGCTGCATTAATAAACATTATTTAATATTACAAAAGTTTTAGATAACCCATGAACATGGAAAGGAAAGTTTTAATATTTGGTTATTAAAAATTTTTATTATAATTATATGTGTAAAACACCTACACACACACACACACACTCGCTCACTCATATATTCAGTCAATAGTTATATGAAAGCTGTTGAAATTACCAGAGGGCCAATGTTCTAGGAAAATAAACTAGTGGAAGTTTTTATAGAATGTCTCTGAGAAGTCAAGTTTTATAGATTCAGGAGAAATCTCTGTTACGTAAAAAGAGAATTTTCTGGCCTTACCACTTTCTGTGTTTGACAGGTTTCAAAGTCTGTTATCTAAGCAAGTAGATCCAAGCCTCTCATGAGAAGATTTTGCCTTGGAAGAAATTTTCTACCCATCCCTGACAAGGTCCACAACAGAGTTCTTCACACTGCTACACCTTCTTTTTTTTCTCTCATCCCGTTAATTTCTACCTCACGACTGTAGCCATTATGTTTATGAAACATTACTAAAAATGTCTTAATTTGATAATATTCTTTATTTTTTTATTTAAATATCCCATTTCTAAATGAATAGCTTTTAGGTATACTTGGGAGATGAAAGTTAGACACGCACATAGGCCTCTGCTCTCTTCCCTCTGTCCCACAAAATAATTCAGAGGTGTAGATCAGCAGAAAACTGACAAATTCAGCGCTACAAACAAAACTGTGCCAAAAAATGTATCCTCAGCTAAATGCTAGCTCCATGACACTTGAGGGAAGAATGGATTTGATTTCAGTCTTGTCATTAAGTTGTTCCACACTGAAGACTGGTGTGTCTTCACCAGTCTTAAACTCTGAAGAGTTATTTAAAACTCAATTGTACAAACCAAAGAGGTTTTTTGTGACTGTACAGAGATTTGTTCTTACATTCTCTTTCCATTTACCTTACTTTTTCTGCACTGGTTAAATTTCATTCCCTATAATTAATGTTTTTAAACCTGGAAGATAATCCTCTTCTCAGGCTCTGCAAGAATGCTTAGTAGCTTCAAACAGTAAGACTCTCCAGACATTTCAAGACATATCCAGATATTTCAAGAAATCTATTTTTCACTTGTTTTCAGGGAGAAATTTTACAACGACAGATTTAGATTAATAATTATCTACATGGTGCTTTGAATGCTTTTAGTTAGAAATCATTTACTTAAATATAGATTAGGATTTTGGAAAAAAGAATGATAGTCCATACAATTATAATTAATACAGTGAGTGTTACAAGATTACCTACCTAGTAAGAAAGCATATGAACTTAGAAAAGCTAAATGGATTCTAGAGATTCTGATTAAAATATTTTTGCAACTCAGATAAAAAAAAAGAGGAAAATAAAATGTTTTTGAAGTAGTTCTTACATCAAGTACCATCTTTTCTTAAGTTAGGGATTGCTTTTTATTTTCCTGTTTACTAGTGATAAGGTGGCTTCTGAGTTTAACATACTGTGGAAAAGTCAGAACTGATCTAGAGCCAAATACTCACTTTCTAATCCTACTTCTGTCATGGGGCCTTGTCCAAATCATCCAGCAAGTCCAAGTCTCATTATTGTCAACTGAAACATATGGGACTCTACCAGGTGATGTGTAAGAGTCCCCTTCCACTCTACTGTTCTAAGATTTTAAGAGAAAGCATCTCCTGTGGATTAAATTGGGGAAAAAGTGGGTTGACAATAATCACTGAATGAAAGAAGAAATTGAAGAGAATGGAAGTAAGGATAAAGGAAATAAGAGAATAAAATAATTTAATCATATAGCTATGAAGGATTTTTAAAGTTTTCATTCCAGTATAGTTAACATACAGTGTTAGATTAGTTTCAAGTGTATTGCAAAGTGATTCAACTCTTCCATACGTCACCTGGTGCTCCTCACAAGTGCCCTCCTTAATCCCCATCACCTGTTTCACACATTCTCCCACCCATGTCCCCTCTGGGACAAACTACCAGTTTGTTCTCTATCCTTAGGAGTCTGTTTTGGTGGGGACACCTGGGTGGCTCAGTCAGTTAGGTGGCTGCCGTAGGCTCAGGTCATGATCTCAGGGCCCTGGGACTGAGCCCTAAGCTGGGCTCCTTTCTCAGCAGGTAGTCTGTTTCTCCCTCTCCTCTATCTATCATGATCTCTGTGTCTCTCTCAAGTAAATAAGTGAAAACCTTTTTTTTTTTTTAAGATTTTATTTATTTGTCAGAGAGAGAGAGGGGGGAGAGAGCACTAGCAGGGGCAGTGGCAGGCAGAGGAAGAAGTAGGCTCCAAGCTGAGCAAGGAGCCCAATGTGGGACTTGATCCCAGAAGGACCTGAGCTGAAGGCAGACGCTTAATGGACTGAGCCACCCAGCCATTCCAAAATAGATGAAAATCTGAGGAAAAAAAAAAACAAAAACAAGAGAAAGAGTCTGTTTTTTGGCTTGTATCTTTTTTCTTTGTTCATTTGTTTCTTTACTTCCATATGTGAATAAAATCATGGTATTTCTCTTTCTCTGACTGACTTATCTCACATAGCGTTATACTCTCTAGATCCAACCATGTTGTTGCAAATGGCAAGATTTCATATGGTTTATGTATGTATGTATGCATGTGTGTGTGTACGTATGTATTTTATTGGTTTTTTTAAATTGCGGTATAGTTAACATACAGTGTTATATTAGTTTCAGATGTATAATATAGTGATTCAGCAATTCCACACATCCCCCAGGGCTCATCACAAGTGGACTCCTTAATACCCATCACCTATCTCGCCCATCCCCCCACCATCCTTCTAGTAACCATCAGTTTGTTCCCTAAGTTAAAAAAGTCTCTTGGTTTGTTTGTCTCTGTCTCTCTCTCTTTTTTTTTTCCTTCTCTTTGCTTGCTTATTTTGTTTCTTATATTCCACATGTGAATGAAATTGTAAGGTATTTGTCTTTTTCTGACTGACTTTATTTGACTTATTTCGCTTAGCATAATACTCTGTATCTCCATCCATGCCATTTCAAATGGCAAGATTTCATTCCTTTTTATGGCTGAGTAAAATTCCATTGTGTGTGTGTGTGTGTGTATGCATATATTGCATATATATATATATACATATATATATATATATAAACATCTTTATTCATTCATCTATAGATGGACACTTGCGCTGCTTCCATAATTTGACTATTGTAAATAATACTGCAAATAACAAAGAGGTGCATATATCTTTTCAAATTAGAGTTCTTGTATTCTTTGGGTAAATTCCCAGTAATGGAATTACTAGATTATATGGTAATTCTGTTACCCTGATGTTGAGTAATGTTGAGCATCTTTTCATGTGTTGGCCATCTCTATATCTTCTTTGGAGAAATGACTGTTCATAACATCTGCCTATTTTTAAATTGGATTATTTAGGATTTTGGTGTTGAGTATATATTCTTTATATATTTTGGATACTAACACATTATCAGATATGTCATTTGATATCTTCTCCCATTCAGCAGGCTTACGGTTGTGTAGACTGTTTCCTTTATTGTGCAGAAGTTTTTTATTTTGATGTAGTTCCAATAGTTAATATTTGCTTTGGTTTCCCATGTCAATGGGAATATGTCAGGAGACATATTTAGAAAAATATTATTATGGCCAATGTTGGAGAAATTACTGTTCTCTCCTAGGATTATTATGGTGTCAGGTCTCACATTTAGATCCTTAATCCACTTCAACTTTATTTTTGTGTATGGAGTAAGAAAGTGGTTCAGTTTCATTATTTTGCTTGTAGCTGTCTAGTTTTCCAAGCACCATTTGTTGAGGAGACTGTCTTCTCCCAATGCATATTCTTTTTTCCTTGCCTCCTTGGTGGAAATTTAATTGATCATATAATTGTGGGTTTATTTCTGGGTTCTCTATTCTGTTCTATCGATCTATGTGTTTATTTTTATGCCAGTCCCATATTGGTTTGATTTCTACACATTTGTAGTGTAACTTGTAGTGGATTGTGATACCTCCAGTTTTGTTCTTTTTCAGGATTACTTTGGCTAACCAGGCTGTGGTTCCATATAAATTTTAGGATTATTTATTCTAGTTCTGTGAAAAATGCTGTTGTTATTTTGATAGGAATTGCATTAAATCTGTCCATTGCTTTGGGTAGTATAGACATTTTAACAATAATTGTTCTTCCAATCCATGGTCTTCCTCTCCATTTGGACATGTCAAATATCCATGGATATTTGGATGCAAAATGTCCACTCCAAGTGGAATATTTTTTAATTCAACCTGTATAGTTTTCAGAGTACAGACCTTTCACCTCCTTTGTTAAGTTTATTCCTAAGTTTTTTATTCTTTTTGATACAACTGTAAATGGGATTGTTTCCTTTTTAATTTCTCTTTCTGGTATTTCATTATAACTATATAGGAATACAACAGATTTCTGTACATTGATTTTTTTTTTATTCTATGGCCTTACATTTTGTCTTTTGGTGGAGTCTTTAGGGTTTTCTATATATAGTATCATGTCATCTGCAAATAGTGAAATTTGTACTTCTTCCTTACCAATTTGGATGTTCTTAATTTTTTTTTTTCTTGTCTGAGTGCTGTGGGTTAAGACTTCCAGTACTATGTTGAGAGCGGACATTCTGATCTTGTTCCTGATCTTAGGGGGAAAACTCTCGAGTTTTTACCATTAGCTTTTATGTTAGCTATGGATATTTTATATATAGTCTACATTATGTTAAGGTATGTTCCCTCTAAACATACTTTGTTGAGAATTTTTATCATGAATGGGTGTTTTACTTTGTCAAGTGCTTTTTCTGCATCTAATGAAATGATCATATGGTTTTTATCCTTTCTTTTATACATGTGATGTATCATATTGATTGATTTGTGAATATTGAACCCCCTTGTATCCCAGGAATAAATCTCATTTGATTGTGGTGAATGATTTTTTCATGTATTGTAATATTTAATTTTTAATTTAAATTTTTGAGGATTTTTGCATCTGTGTTCGCCAGAAATATTGGCCTATATTTCTCTTTCTTATGTCTTTATCTGGTTTTTGGTACCAGGGTAATACTGGCCTCATAGAATGAATTTGGAAGTTTTCTTTTCTGTTCTACTTTTTGGAAAAGTTTGAGGAAGTTAGTTATTGACTCTAAATTTTGGTAGCACTCACTTGTGAAGTCGTCTGGTCCTGGACTTTTGACTATTGGGAGTTTTTAGATTAGTGATTGAATTTCATTGCTGGTAATCCCTCTGTTCAAATTTTATTTCTACTGATTCAGTTTTAGGAGATTATATGTATCTAAGAATTTATCCATTTCTTCCAGATTGTCCAATTTTTTAGCATATAATTTCTCATAATGTTCTCATAGGATCCTTTGTATTTCTATGGTGTCAGGGGTTATTTCTCCTCTTTCAATTGTGATTTTATTTATATGAATATCTCATTTTTTATTTTTTTTAATGAGAGTTCCTAAAGGTTTATCAGTGTTGTTGATCTTTTCAAAGAACCAGCTCCTGGTTTTATGGATCTGTTCTATTGGGTTTTTTTTTTTTTTTTATGTCTATTTTGTTTATTTCTGCTTTCATCTTTAGTATTCCCTTTCTCCTACTGGTTTGGGGCTTTGTTTGTTCTTTTTCTAGCTCCTTTTGATGTAAGGCTAGATTTTTAATTTGAAGTTTGTCTTGCTTCTTGATATAAGCCTGTATTGGTATAAAGGTCCCTCTTAGACCAGCTTTTGCTGCATCTCAAGGATTTTGGACCATCATGTTTTCATTTTCATTTTCATTTGTCTCCATGTATTTCCTGATTTCCTCTTTGATTTCTTGGTTGATCCATTTATTGTTTAGTAGATTGACATTTAACTTCTATGTATTTGTGTTCTATCCATCATCAGTGGATGTTATCTAAGTTGCCTCTGTGGGATGATGTGAGCTTAGGATCTTCCTACTCTGCCATCTTCCCCAGAAGTCTAGTTAGAAAGCATTTTGTAAAACAATGAACTACTTCTCCTAAGTCTTTAGAAACAAGAATGATATTTATATGTGGCTACTATGGCGTTTCCTCCTGTATGTTCTTATAACAGCCCATATTTACACACATCGTAGGATTTATCATATTCTATATTTTAATTTGGTTTACTTGTTCATATCTTCTCTACCTGTAGTCTTCTGAGGGTGGAAGTAAACACTGTCATGCTCATCACTGATCCCGAATACTTAGCCCTATGCATGACATACAGCAAGTACTCTGTAAATACTTACTGATGAAAGAAGTAATTTCCTTCTTTTCTGTATTAATATCTTAATTCTTTTTTTTTATTTTGTATCAAGCATCACTAAACTGAGTACATCACTTCATTTATAAAGTCAGAGCAAGAGTGAACAAACTTCAGCATATAGGCTAAATTTGACCCACCATTTATTTTTATAAAGTTTTATTGGAACACAGTAACATTCACTTGCCTACATAGTGTCCATGGCTGCTTCCTTCTTGTAATGGCAAGGTTGATTATTTGTCACAAAGCCTGGATAGTAGGCAAAGCCAAAAAGTATTTCATCTCTGGCCTATAGTAGAAAAAGTTTGCTTATCCCTGGTCTGAAGTTATAAGCAAATCTAAAAACTAATTAAAATAAGATGAATTAAATAAATATTAAAAACCTAATATAACACTATTATCCTTTGAACTTAGTTTTGTAAAAATCACAATATTATAAAAAAAATCTTGGGACACCTGGGTGGCTCAGTTGGTTAAGCATCTGCCTTGGGCCCAGGTCATGATCCCAGGGTTTTGGGATCAGCTCCAAATCCAGGTCCCTGCTCAGTGGGGGAGTCTGCTCCTCCTTCTGGCCCTGCTCCCTCCCTCACTCATGCTCTCTCTCTCTCAAATACGTAAACAAAATCTTAAAAAAAAAAAAAAAAAAGAATCTTACAGCAGTTAATAAAGAGATTTCTCTTTCATTATTTACAAGTCAAATCTTCAACCTTCATTTTTTTTCTCTGTATATAACCACGGAAATTTTATGTTAAAGAATGCTTTGCCTTAATCTGACCTCAGGAAGTCTGTACCTCCCACACAAGTGATACCTCTCATTTAGTGTTTAAAGAATCTTTTCTTTGGATTCAGTAAACTGACTGTGTGCTCTCTGGCTTGTGCACCAGCACACCCATGAGCTTCTCACTGCAACAGCATCATGCTCAGCCTCTTGCTCCTTCCTCCACAGTTGTATTTCATGATTAATAAGAAAGCTAAGTACAAAATAACAGAGAAAATTGGCATTGCAAATGGGCTACGGTACAGAGAGGAAATAATGTGATATTTTCTGGCATGAAAATCTCTAGACAGGTGATAGGAACGATAAACATCCACAGAACAAAGAAACTTGTCACATTGGAGGACCGTGGTCAAGACAGGTCAAGTTTTGTTCCCACAATTTTTTTTTTTTTTTGATCAAATGATTTAGAGGCACTTAGGAAGGCAAATAAAGCCATCTCTTAAGTACAAAACGAAGATGAGAGAAGGACACTCAGAGCCCCTGGATGTTGGCCAGCACACCAGGCCAAATAACGGTGAATGGGCTGACTCTTTTGCTCCGTGTTCCTTACATAAAATATAACTCCTACATAATAGATACTGGGAACTAATTAAGAAGTCAAGGGTAAACACGTAGAAGTAGATGCTTGGCAAACAAAAAAACATAGACCTCTGTTTAAGTTCCAGGGAAAAATTGATATGCAATTTTGAAAAATATTCAAAAATTTATTTTGAAAAATATCCATACCAAAAAAGAGAACTCTGAAATGATTCTCTGAATAAATGTACATTTATGAATGTCCTAGTAGGCCTCCTGTTGAAGTACTCTACAGATATCATTTTGAGCTGTAGTTAATGACTTCTTCGAAAGCATCTATAACAACTAACTTGCTAACAAAAAGAAGTAGAGCAGTCTTAATATGTATAACAAGTAAGTAAAATCATTAAGCTTATTTGTACCAGAAAATGTTTCATCTAGGGGGTGTCAAGTGTTTAAGAAGAATTTTGAGGAGAATCCTTAGTGTTAAATCTAGTTGGAAACAAGTTTGCTGACTAAAAATTCTATTCTTGAGGGAGAGTCTCAATTTCTCATCATATTTTCTTTCTAACAAGGGAGTTTTTGTTTTGTTTTGTTTTAAATGAGCCTAATTTAATTTTCAGTTTGATATCCTGGTAGACACATTTTCTGCTTAATCCATAACAGATATCCTATGATAATGATGATGACAACATAATTAAGAAAATACAGAACACAATAAATAAAGATCAGGACATACTCTTTACTGCATAGAATTTTTTTCTGAAATGATTTTGATGTACTAATATCCAAGGACAAATTTTTGCTTATTTTGCAATTCCAAAACATAAGTGTATTCTGCTTACATAATATTAGCCCTACTATGAACTTAATGAAAATACTATTGCTATGGTGAATTGAGTTAATGTTTTTTTGTTTTTTGTGGGTTTTTTTGGCAGAAGGTACTTATATGCCTTTCTTCTACAAAGATTCAATGCATTTGCTTTGTAGATAAAAATTTAAGTAAGATATTAAAAAGAGAGAGATGTTTACATGCATTCAGTTTTGTGTTACCTATTAAAAATATTTGTGAAAACATTGTCCATTATATGACCCAGCTCTCTCTCCATAATTTCCAATGAGATATATATAGGTTTTTGAGTTTGGGTTAAAGATATATATTTGTATTCACTGTTGTTGTTGTTGTTGTTTAATTTGAGAGACTGCATGCAAGATAGTGGGGGCCATGGCAAGGAGGCAGAGAGAGAGGGAGAAGCAGAGTCCTGGCTGAGCACCCACCTAGAGGTGGGGCTCCATCCCAGGACTCTGAAATCATGACCTGGGCCCAAGGCAGAAGCTTAACTGCTTAACCAACTGAGCCACCCATACTCCTGTATTCAGTTCTTTTATGAAGTTTGAGTAACTTTTCGTATTTCTATCTTCCTATGTTTCCGGGAAACTCAAAGGTAAATTTTATGGTCAAAAGAATAGTTGTATTTTCCTTCTGTTTGTCATGTAGCTTTTATTTCTTTTCCAAATTTTGATCTTTCCTTTGTCCTCAACCTCCCCCCCTTAATTTTTTTTTTTACTTAATTTTATTTTCCTGATTTTATGATGCTTTAAATCTTTTTTCTGTACTAAAAAAAGGCAATAGGGATACCTTGGGAGCTCAGTGGGTAGAGCACCCAACTCTTAATTTCTGCTCAGGTCTTTATCTCAGGGTCCTAGGATCCAGCCTGAATTCAGGCTCCACCCTCAGCTTGAGGATATTTCTCCTTCTCCCCCCATCACTCACACTTGTTTTCTCTCTCTCAAGGAAATAAATAAATAAATAAATAAACAAACAAACAAATAAATCTTTAAAAAAAAAGTTAGTGAGTACTGAACTCAGACAAGCACCAAATACCTTATGTGTGTTATTCTGAAAAGAAATCACCAAATCCCTTATGTGTGTTATTCTGAAAAGAAATCACTGTTTTACATTCTGGACACCCTTCTCCTCATGATCCAGATGAATTCCTATTTATCCTTCAAGGCTGGACTCAAGTGTCTCCCCTATTGTGCCTCCTTCTCTCATCCAGAAAGCAGAGTGAATCAATTTGCAGCAACACTGCACTTGCCTCTATGGATTCACTCATCACACAGCACCCTTCTGTTTGCATCTGTCTCCACTCACATACTGTCAGGCTCTTTAGAGCAGTGGATGTGCTTTTCATGTTTCAATGCCTAATACTTAGTTGTAAGGCCTGGCTTGTAGCCCAATACCAGGCAAAGAGTAAATATTAGCTGTTATGTGTAGATGAAATAAGTGAATTACTGAATTTGAAAAATATTTAAAAAATACGATATTTGGAAGTGTTCATGAGGATAGTGAATATATTGATTGGCAAGCTTCCCTTGTGTTCCCTCTAAGGAACTAATACTGAGCTATGTGCTATCAGGGAGTGGGAGGACGATCAACCAGAGAGGTAAAACTCCAATTTGTGGTACCTTCGAGGAGTTAACCATTCTGAGAAGGGTGAAATTAACAGGGGTTTGAGTAGTTGGATACATTTTAGGACTTGAAATGGTCTTAATGTGTATCAATTTTTCATTCTCAGTAGGGTGGCAGGACAAATTAAGATATGAAGTCAAAACAATAAACATGGCTTATTCAGAGAATGGTGGGAAGACTTTTATGAAAAACTTGAAGGATAGGTGATAAGGATGAATGGACAGTGTAGTTAAACAAGTAGTTGTGTGGGAGGATAGAAAGTAGGAGCCAAATTCTATGACTGTGTTAAAATTCACATAAAGTCATTGATATTTGATATAAATAAAAACTGTAATTCACTTTCAAACAAGAGGATGACAATAAAAAGTAGATTAATTTGGCAACAGTATAAATAATAAATCAGAGCAGTGTAAACCAGAGGCAGGATGATTGTATAGGTGACAGTAGAAATCTAGGGATGGGAAGGGGAAGGCCTAGACATATGTAATGTTAATAGAAGCCAACTTTCTATCTGGAAAATGTTTCAAGGCAAGAATTGTGAGCTTCAGGGTGTCTGCGTGGCTCAGTCGGTGAAGCGGCTGCCTTTGGCTCAGGTCATGATCCCAGGGTCCTGGGATTGAGCACCGTGCTAGGCTACCTGCTCAGCAGAGAGCCTGCTTTTCTCTCTCTCTCTGCCTGCTACTCTGCCCACTTGTGCTCTCTCTCTGTCAAATGAAGAAAAGGAATTGTGAGCTCCATTACATGATATTTGGTGAGTGAAAAATGAGCCACAATTTCTTAATTAGAAGTAAAAATCTCACTACACAAAAATTTAAAATTAACAAATTTAATATATGCTGTACTAGTGTTGAGCTTTAAAATTATAAATCACTAGAAAGAATATAATTTTCATGTAATGGAATATATGAAGATACTAGACATTGGTCTTTTCCTGTAATAATTCAACGTGGATAATTCACATGCATTAGAACTTTAATGTTGATTATTTGTAAAGCTGTAGTTTATAGATGTTGCAAGTGATTATAACAGAATTATTAATCTACACGTAACATTGCCACCCAGGGAAAGCATTTGTATTAGCTTGGTAGTGTTATGCCCAGATTTTGAAATCCCCAAAGACCACCAGGGAGCCGAGTCCGATGCAAAAGCAAAAGAGCCTTTTATTCGAGCTAGCTCCAGTTCAGTGTCCTACACTCACCGACGCAGCGGCATGATGTAGAGAAAGAGAGCAATTTTCGAAAAGCGCTGCAGTTTTATAGGGGCCAGCGGCCGATGAGATTGTAACACACACAGAAAGTTGCATAGTCATATTAGGCCACACGCAGGTGGCCGATTGAATTACAATTTACCCTATGGTGGCTGTTTGAGCTAGCCTATCACTCTGGTCAGAAGTGGCGCGCAAATTTGGCGGGCAAAAGGCGGGGTTTACATTCTTTGGCAGTTAGGGGTTCCGCATTCCTATTGGCTAACTCTAACTCAAGGGCGGGCTGGACAATATAGCACAAAACGGAGTTAGCCTTGCTCTGCTCTTTCAGTAGGACTAACATAAAAAAATAACATAGACTTAGTGGCTTAAACAGATATGTATTTTCTCATAGTTCTGGAAGATAGGAGGTCAGATCAAGGTGTTGGCAGATCTAATTTCTCCTGAGACCTCTTGCCTTGGCTTGCAGTTGACCACCTTCTTGTTACGTGGTGATGTGGACTTTTCTCCATGCACCACCCCACAGCCCCTAGTATATATTTCTTTCTTATAAGGACAACAGTCCTATTGTATTAGGGCCCCACTCTAATGGCCTCATTTTAACCTATTCACCTGTTGGTGAATATGATTACATTCTAAGCTATGAGTGTTGGGACTTCAACATGAATTTTGGTGGAATGCAACTCATCCCTAACAGGATTTATGGGAGATGTTTTTAACATAATAGTCTGTGTTTCATTTCTTCTTTGATGGCTCTAATACCTATTAAATGCTTCTTCATATGAGGTAAACTTGTTTTCAGTAACTCCAGAAACCTCAAAACTAAGCTAATGTCACTCATAATTTTGTTCTTTTTCCTCCTCTGTGGGAGCTACACTGAGTCTGTTGAGTTTCCAAATTCTGACCTCTAAATTGATGCATATTTTATTCTCTCCTTTATAGTAACCAAAAAAAATAATAATAATGGTCCCATATTAATTAATTTTTTAGATTACAATCGTACTCTCCCAAACTTTTTTACCTTTATAAAATCATTTTTAATTAAAAAAAAAAACTTCACAAAAGACAGACTGCCCTCTTTGCATGGGTACATTTGGGCATGTCACTTAATTTTTCTGTACCTCGGTTTTCTACTCCATGAAGTAGAATAAATATTTACCTCTTAGGATTGTTTTGAAAACTAAGACACAGTGTGTGAATGTGTATGTAAAGGGTTTGGCTCCTTTCTCCCATCGTGCCCCAAACCACTTCTATTAAACCTAAGAAAAAGAACAGGACTATTCTCAAAAAATTGAAGTCCCAAGATCCCTGCTGAGAGCATTGATTATTTTACTGTATTATAGTGGTGATTCCCTTTAGCCTTTTGAGGCTTGTAGGGCTCTTCGTAGGACTGTTTGTTGCATAGAAATGTCCCAGGTTTCTATGCAATTTTCAACCTTTATATTTGTTTTTAATTTTTCTTGTATTGCTTCCTCCACATCAGTTTACCAGCTGTCACTTTTTATCAAAATCAATGCAACTTCTTCCATCAACCTCCCACGATTTAATTCACTGCTTCATATAACTTGTGAGGTGGAAAATCAGATGATCAAGCCTATTGGAATTTGGGGACATGTAGGGGAGTAGTAATTATCAAATCCCAACTCTGGACTCAGCGCTATGCTGGGTAATTGTTTCATGCTGGTCTCAGCCTTTTGCTAGAAATGCTATTGGCCAGAAATGTCTGGGGGCACTCACAAAGGCCCTGGCGAGATTCCCACAGACATCTCCCCTTTCCAGGCCACTGTTATGACTGAGCTGACCCTTGTGGTTCTAATTATGCTTGCAAGTCACCCTTCAGCAACGACCATCAAAATCTTTGAAAAAATAAAGGCTTATTACATGACCTGGAAAGTACTCAGCACACAACGAGGATGTGCGTCGAGAAGTAGAGAGAGAGTGTGTGCATGGGGCCAGGAAGTGTGCTTTTACTGGGTCAAGGGTCAGGGCTCAGCATTTGGCTTATTCTTTATTAGTGAATTTAAAACATAAGAGCAGGAATTTAAAGCAAGGGAAGAGAAAAGAGACATGGCCCGAATGGTCAGTTATGAAAATCAAACAAGAACTCTAAACCAAAGGAGCTTAGGTAGGGGAAGTGGCCTGTCTTTATCTAGTCCCCTGGTGGGGGGAGGGGTGTTTACTGAGGTAGCTATCTTTGAAGAGGATGCTTCTTTGAGATGGGTGCCACAGTCATCAAAACTTTAGTTAGGCACTTACATTACAAAAAAGGAAAAAAAAACCCCACATCCGGGCTTACACTAACTACCAGGATTTACCAATTATATTCTTTAATCCTTAGAACAACCCAGACGGGAGGTACTATCATCACTTTTGTTTTGTAGACTAGGAAACTGAGAGTGTAGGAGGTAATTTGTTCAAGGTCAAATGTGTAAGAAGGAGTAGAATCAGCACATGAAATCAGATCTCCCAAGTACCTTCAAGTGAGATAATTCTATAATGGATTACTAAAGGCCCCAAGCTTGTTGTGCTATATTGATTTACTTATGATTCTGCTTTAAAGCACTTTTCTCAACGATCACAGGTAATTTTCTGATATTTATTTATTTATTTATTTATTTATTTATTTATTTATTTTTAAAGATTTTATTTATTTATTTGTCAGAGAGAGAGCACAAGCAGGCAGAGTGGCAGGCAGAGGCAGAGGGAGAAGCAGGCTCCATGCCGAGCAAGGAGCCTGATGTGGGACTCGATCCCAGGACCCTGGGATCATGACTTGAGCCGAAGGCAGCTGCTTAACCAACTGAGCCACCCAGGCATCCCACTTTTCTGATATTTAATTAAACACCGTAGCGCTTTAGCTATCTGCCAATTTATACATGATAAAGTTTAATGACGAGGTAAATTTTGGAAAATGAAGTCTTAATCAAGGAAATCTCTTATTCAACAACAATAAAAATGAAGCAGCTAAATTTTCTGACGGCTACATGCCAGCCTCCATCCTATGTTTTTACATGTACTTTACCTGGGTTACCACATTTAATGCTCAGAATTACTCTGTGAGGTAAATACTTCTGTTATACCTGTTTTGCAGTTTCAAGTAGTTAGTAAGTTTCAAGTAGTTTTAAGTAGTTAAGTAACTGGCCGCCCAGGCAGGGACTAATAGAACTAGAATTCAAAGTCAGACAGATGAGACCCGTAAGAGAGCCAAAAACAGACACAATGCCTTTAGTATAGCACTAAAAAGACAGAAGAAGGTTCCAACACTGTTAATAAATATTCATTAATGGTTCAGATTCACTGAGCAGAAAATAGCTTACCTCGATGAAGTTCAGTCTTTGAAAACCAGGAGTTACTATTCAGACTATGGGTAGAACTAAAACACTGGCAAGTGGAACCTACCTATTTGTTTCAACTCTTATGCCCAGATTTTGAGATCCCCAAAGACCACCAGGGAGCCGAGTCCAATGCAAAAGCAAAGAGCCTTTATTCGAGCTAGCTTGAGCTCAGTCTCCCACACTCACCGACGCAGCGGCATGATGTAGAGAAAGAGAGCGAGTTTCAAAAAGCGCAGCAGTTTTATAGGGGGCTTGGTAACAGTTGGTGGGGTGATGCTCATGGCTTGTGCCGGTTGGCCACAGGCCAGTTGAGCAGTTGGCGAAATGTCCTTTTACACATTTTTTTTTCTAACTCAAACTAACTTAAGGACGGGCTAGGCAATATTCTAACATTCTAACATTCTGTGGTTTCTTTCTCAGGAGCCAGTCATGTGGGGGTTACACACAGATAGCTGGTATAGCACAGAACAGAGTTGGCCTTGGGCTATGCACAAGACAGGGAGTGTAGCACAAAACTCACCTTGCTCTGCTCTTTCATCAATTTTATTAGGAAATAACCCAGATGTATAGCTTTTTACTGTTAACCCCCAAATTGTTTGTCAGACCTAAATTTTTTGCCATGCTTTCCGTTATGAAAGGCATCTGGGGCTCAGTGTGTTTTGCGCACTCTGGCTGCTTCCTTCGCTAATTTTACTTTGGGTTTTGGCGGGGGGCTTTCCAACCATCTCCATAGCTATTCCCTTTCTTATTCCTTCCACTTTCAAGATCATCACATCTTTGGCACCTTGTAGGTATCATCTCTTTCCCAATTTCTGCCTACATCCTTGAGGACTCAAGTTCTCAATTGAAGTTTCTAGATCTTTTCAATTTTGAGCGTTCTTCACTAAACCTAAAGTTATATAGAACTTTGTTAATTCTAAATCTGCAATCGTAGTTGATTACCTTTCCCACTTTATTATTACCTGACCCCCACTATATTGGAATTCAGGAGTACATCTAAATTTTCTGCTTATTCTTTTTCTTTTAACCGTAAGGCCTATCTTAAACTAATGACCAAACCCTTGAGTTTGGAGATCTCATTTGCATCAGAAGTAAATAAAGTAGTAAAACCGTCATCAGGAAATGGCTACTAAATGTGTAGAACATTAAATAGATAGATTGACCCAATAATTTTGCCACCAATTATATGTGTAAAAAACTTAATGTATCCTTTAAATGATATGCTTTTCTAAATTAAAGTCTAAAAGTCATCAAAATATCTTTTCATGTTTTGTTTTTGATCATAAAATGCATCTATAAAGTAGATATATAAAATTTACTATATTATAAAATATCAGAAGGATAAAGAACTAATAATAAAAAAAAGAAAAAGTTCACTGTCAATATACTCACTCACAAGCACATGTCATTTTTTAACTGAAATAAATGTACTAACAGCATAGGGAATATATGTAGTATGATTAGAAATCATACTATAAAATTCGTGTAAAATATTTAAGAGTTTAAGATTTGTTGTATTGAACTCACTACAACCTTATCCACCAGAAAACAAAGTTGGCATTTTCTTTCACAGCCTTGGGAATGGTGATTCTCAGAAGAAATTCCATAATA
>CM053605.1:140830425-140920544 GCA_028646535.1 Procyon lotor
GTACCAATGTTTTTTCCTACCACTGTTTTCTTAAAGATAAAATGGCATAAAGGAAAATCAGAAAATACAGAGTCAAAACACTTGATTCTAGACCCAGCTTTTCGGGGATCATCTTGGCCACAGCATGACTGACCTTGACAGGAGATCTCTAGGAATGCTGCTTGAGAGAGGCTTCAGAGCAGGAGCCTGGCTGGGAAGGGGGGATGGGAAATTTATCGGCACAATACCGTATGGTGGAGTTCTGTTGGACATTGGAGCAAGTCCTAAAGCCCCTCATTTCCTTTCACCCACCACTGACACTCTGCATCTTCATTACCTCATTTGTAAATTGCAGAGACTGGTTGAAATATAAGTATTTTAAAATTCTAATTCTACCTTGGGTTCTCTACTATTTCCTAACTTTCATCACATTCCCACCACTTACATACTTTTGATTCCAACTTTTACTTTCCCCTGGCAAAGTCACTATCAGGCTTTTCCCCGACACATATAATCGGTACTGTGTCATTGCTGTGCCAAAGTCATATGTTCCTCAAAGCTTATTTTATCTCATGAGATTACTCTCGGCCAATTATACATATTTTATTTTTCATAATGTTTGATGAGTTCCAGAGAAGCTTGTCACATAAATATATTGTGCAATGGCCCTGACATATGAAGTTTGCCTGATTTTCAAGGAAAAAAGCACATAAAACTCGTAGATCACTAAGTAACAAAAATTATCATTGCATTAGCTTTTTTTTTAATGGAACTTCCTGAGTGGTTTTACACATATTATCACACATACATGTTTCTACTACGAATATTCCCATTTGGTCGATATTACTTCCTTTTTTTCAGGCAATAAGTCAGAGGCTTAGATGGGTGGCATATCTCATCACAGTGAATAGAGTCATCCTGGTTCAAGCCCAAATCTCTTTTCTAAGAGCCATCTCTTCCAACCACAGGATTTCACTGCCCACTAGGCTCTACCACTTTTTTCACTAATGTAACCAACTCTGTTTACTTTTCTCCTTGCTAGATCAAAAACTCCAAACAGACACAATATTAACCATCTACTCATGTACTTGATTACTAGCCTATCAGAGAGTGTACCATTTTCAAGTTCAGTTCTTCACTCCAAGGTCAAATAAAATGTTTCCAAAAAGTCAAGGAAGGATCCAGGGTCCAAGTTCCCACTCTGTGTGCCGTGGCAAAGGGCTCATGGCCCAGGGGCAGTGTTGATTTCAGCAGTGCTCACAGAGGCCTTAAAAGGAAAGGCATTTTATTCTTAGGTAACTGATACAGAAAAAATGGGCTATAATCTGCATACTTCCTAAAAGTGATTTAAGGTGATGACTTCAAATAAAAATGAACAGATACAATAAATTGCAAAAGAGAAATGATGAAACACAAAGCTCACTTTTAAAATAAATATAAGATAGGTTCCACATACCAGAAGAGAAATGGGAACAAGGAGAGGAAACTTGTGAGAGAAAAGACTTAGAAAGAAATTGTTGTAAGAGAGAGTCAAGTTTCATCCAAACATGTCTAGAAGCCCAGCTGGACACAAAACCATGAAGGGCTACACCATAGCACTTCTCAAACTTGACCGTGCTTGTGAATCAACTGGAGATCTTGTTCCAATGCAGAATCTGAGCCCGCAGAACTAAGGTGGGGCCAGACGTGTTTAATAAGTTCCTGGATGATGCAGACTCTAAATAGAAAAAGAGCTACATTCATAATCCAATAACCAAAAATCCAACCTAATAAAACCAAAACAAAACCAGAACTTTATTTTTTATCTGAGTGTTATGAAGCCAAGAAATACCTAAAATAGTCAGCAAAACACCATAAGCTAAGAAAGCACAGACCAAATTCTTCAGAAGGAACCAACTTTGCTGACATTTTCTTGATTTTTAATTTTTTTAAATTTTTATTTCAGTATAGTCCACACAAAATGTTGCATTGGTTTCAGATGTACAGCATGATGCCTCTATAAGTTTGTCCATCAGGCTATGCTCACCACAAGTGTAGCTACCGTCTGTCACCACACAACGCAATTACAGTATCTATCCTTATGATACCATTGACTATATTCCCCATGCTGTGCCTTTTCTTCCTATGACTTATTCATTCCATAACTGGAAGCCCGTATCCCCTATTCCCTCTACACCCATTTTGCCCACCTCCTCACCACTCCCCTCAGGGGAACCATCATTTTGTTCTCTGTATTTATGGGTCTGATTCTGCTTTTTGTTTGCAAAAATCCTAGAAGAAAATACAAACAGTAATTTCTCTGACATGGGCCGTAGCAGCATTTTTTCTAGCTATGTCTCCCAAGGCAAGTGCCATCTTGATCTTGCTCTTGGACTTGTAGCATCCACAACTATGTAACAATAAATTTGTGTTGTGTAAGCCATCCAATTTGTGGCATTTGTTACAGAAGCCCTAGCAAACTAATACAGAAAAAAAATATGTTTCAAAAAAAAATATGTCTCTATAGAAGGAATATTGCACCACATGTCTTCCTGAACTGTGATTTAATGAAAACACCCTGAAGTGTCCCTTAGCCCTGAATATTTGTCCCCTCTTCCTCAGACATAGCTTTCTTTTATAGCCATCAGCATGCGTTTGCCTTTGTGAGCTAGTTTCTGGGATATCCAGTCATCTGGGCACCAAAAAAGATCAATGAATGGTATTCTGTTCTTTCCCTACTTGAATAGACTACTGTTGTGGTTTTCTGCCTGAAGAGGAAAAAGAGGCTGAAAAAAAAATAACTTTTCTCCCCATAGTTACTTCCCCCAGTGATTTCAAACTGATAAAGAGCTCACCAATTTTTTTTTGAGATATGTGGATGAATATCTGTTTAACAAAGCCTAAGAGCTTTGTTTTATTTCCTACCTCATTTTCCCTTCCTATGATCAGAGAAACAGACAAGATCTCATGCTTCTGCAACTGCCACTGCCATTCTCATACTCCTGTAGTTTCTTTGGCACTTCTATTCGGTCACTTAGTAACTGCATGTTTGGCTACCACCCATGGAACTGAAGCCCTGTCCGTCGTCTCACCTACTGCATAGCTAGCGTGTATTACTGTCGTCTATACTTAATGTGTATTACTGTACCGTATAGCTAATGGAAGGTATTACCACAACCTAAAGCTAGTGTATGTTACTGTAACCTACAGCTAGTGTCTATTGGTGTAATATGTGGTTAGCATACTCATTTCTCTTTCAGATGGATTGCACGTATGATTTACTGCCCTCTGAGAAAGAAACATCAAGACTAACAGGACACCTATCCTTATCTGGATTCTTGTTTGAAAATAGATTGAAATATAATAGAATACTGCATGAGGGAGTGTTTCTGTAAAGTGCCCAGTACCTTGTATCAAAGCAAAAATTGCACTAGACAATGTTAAACAATTGAGGAAGATTTTATTCAAGGCTATTGCAATAGAAGAGAGAGAACAGAACTTAGTCTGAGCTTAACGCCACAGAAACAAAGAGTTGGAGAGTTTTCAAGAACTGTGGTGGAGGGATCACAGGATAACTCATGTTTAGTAATTGTCTTTGCCCAGAGGAAACCAAAACTTCCTAATATCTTCAGAACAGGAGTTACTTTTACAACTTGGAGCAAGACAGCCTCAGAAATTGGGCTCCTACCCTCCCACAGAGAATGGGAATAGGGAGCACGGTGTTCCTTAATGATTAATTTCAAAGGGATGATTCCCAAGTCCTTGAAAAAGATAATTCAGTGTTGTAAACCTGGCAAAAGGCTTTTTAAAAGATTTACATCTCAAATAGAAAAAGAATTTACAGTTACAGGTTTTCTAACACAAATGCTCTAAGGAAAGGGAAGTCAGGAACCTAAAGGCAAGAAGAAGTTTTGTCTAAAGTTCAGGCAGGCTGAGGGAAATGTTAACACTCCCTTGGTCACCTGATAAGTATGTGAGTAGGTGAAGTATCTCGTAACAGTTTTCCTTGATGTAATTAACCATGTATTTGTCAAATCTCCCGTGTGGATCAGTAATTCCCAAATGGGGTTGGGAATATAATCAAACCTATTTGAGGATTTTTCAAAATACAACTTCTCATATCCTGCCCCTGGATATTCTGATTTCATAAAGTTGAGGTGCCTTCAAAGAACCTGAGTTCCTATATAACCTCCCAAGTTACAGTCAAATATGTTTGGGAACTAGTAGTTGAAGTTAACATTATGGTGACAAGTTTCGTGAGCTAATTATGAGATATAACGTAGGATTTGTTCTCATCCATTCCAGTTTCTAGAATGATTTTTTCAATGTTAGTTGAATAAATAGATTTAACTAATTCATACATGAGATCAAACAAAAATTGGTTTATGAAAAATTTTGTCTACTACTTATAATTACTCCTACTGGCTTTTGGTTTCACATCCCAATATTTCTAAAATATAATTTATCAAATAAATAAGAAAACTGATCTGTTGAATTTGTTATAAATTTACTAGAATCTTTTTAAGCAGGAAAAATGAATGATTTTGACTTGTCTGTCTGTCCAAACCACCCAGATTGAGCCCTTTAGTTGGGTGAACAAAGAGTAGGCCCTCCAGAGAAGGTCAGTGTTCCCAACTCTTCCCCATAGGCTGAATACTATGTATTAGTGTAAGACTGTAAAACCACATCTGTTTTTCCTTATGAAATTCAAACAATTGCCTAACCTCTTGGCTTTTAAATAAAATGTTCAAGGGTTCACATGACAAGACTCCGTTGTATATAACAGATCTGTATATAATGAATCTGTTGTAATAATATAATCTGTTGTATATAATGAAATTTAAACTGTTTTTGCTGAAGAGGGAAGAGGAGGTATAAATAAATGGCTATGAAACATCTGGTTAAGATCTGGAGAAAGTTGCATTTTTTCCACGTCTCCCAAAGGTTTGTTCTATCTGTCCCCCAGGGCTTTGTTTGAGTTCCTGCTGGCAACAAAATCATGGAGAAGGACAGTGTCTGGAGCCTAGTATGGCTTCCTGTTTGGCTGGAACTGTATCTAGTCCATGGACAAGCAAAGAGCAGCTGTGCAGTAATCTGTGTTTAGAATAGTGCTGCTTGATAGAAACCAATGCAACTGACGGGGCTCTGCAACACATCTCTTGTGAAATATTGTACCTTGTGCAAATTTGTTTGTCTAAGGTTCAATTCTAGAAGTTTGGTAGGGTTATATAAACAACAGAGAGAGGGAAAAGATTGAGTGCACAGATTCAGGAAAAAAAATACCAATGCTTTATACTTTGCACAGATGTAACTAATTATGCGCCAGAATGCTTTATCTCGCTTTACCTTGATGCATGTGACTGTGTGTGTGTGTGTGAAGAATTTAAAGGATGGGAAAACTTCAGCCACTTAAAACTGAGAAACCTACATATTTGGAGCATGGCACTTCTTAAATGAATCACTTGAAAATAAATATTTCTCAGTCTCATCTCGCAGATGCTTTCTTTACATTTATCAACATGTGAGAGTGAGTACTAACATATATGGGAAAATATATAGTTAAGATAGCTTACAATGATCAATATTAAGCAAGACCTCAGAGAACATATTTGAAGGATATTAATAGTAATGACTTCATTTCAAAGGTCATAAAAGTTCAGAAATTTAAGTTTTATAAGCCTCTATTTTCTTAACTAGTCTACACTGAACATTTACTGTGAGTCAGAGTATATACCAGGTGTTTTATGTGGATTAACTAATTTAGATCTCATTGCATTGCATTATAATGGATTATACCCATTTTATGGGTGAATAAGTCAAGGCTCAGAATGATTAATACCTTGAACAAAGTCAAAGCTTGTCAGTGACAGAGGTTCAGTCTCCTGGCTTTTAACCTCTCTCTCTTCCTATCTTGATTCCTGTCTGAATTATGTAAATTCAGCACTTCACTTTTCTTTTCAAATTTTTTATTTTAATTCAATTTAGTTAACATATAGTGTATTATTAGTTTCAGGGGTAGAATTTAGTGATTCATCAGTTGCATACAACACCCAGTGCTCATTACATCAAGTGCCCTCCTTAATGCCCAGCACTCAGTTACCCCATACCCCATCCATCTCCCCTCAAGCTACCCTCAGTTTGTTTCCTATAGTTTAGAATCTCTTATGGTTTGCCTCCCTCTCTGTTTTTATCTTATTTTTCCTTCCCTTCCCCTATGATCATCTTTTTGTTTCTTAAATTTCACATATGAGTAAAATCATATGGTATTTGTCTTTCTCTGACTGACTTATTTTGCTTAGCATAATACTTTCTATTTCCATCCATGTTGTTGCAAAGCACCTCATTTTAAGTGTTTAAATCCAACCAGGCCACCTGAGAGGCAAGAATATACTCGTACTTCATGCTCATAGCAAACTATTATTGATTTGATCTGTGTTCTATCTACCCTGTGTTTATTAATATTGGCAGAGGAGATTATGCTAAGTGAAATAAGTCAATCAGAGAAAGACAATTATCATATGGTTTCACTTATTGGTGGAACATTAGGAATAGCATGTAGGACATTAGGAGAAGGAAGGGGAAAATGAAGGAGGAGAAATTAGAGGAGGAGACAAAACATGAGGGACTATGGATTCTGGGAATCAAACTGAGGGGTGGGGGGGCAGATAGGTGAGCCTGGGATGGGTATTAAGGAGGGCACATATTGTATGGAGCACTGGGTGTTATACACAAACAATGAATCATGGACACTACACCAAAAACTAATGAGGCACTGCATGGTGATTAACATAACATAATTTAAAAATTATAATAAAAATAAATAAATAGATAAATAAATAAATAAAAGAAAAAGAAAAGAAACTGTGTGATGAAAAAACACATATTTTGTATAACAGAATTTATCTATGAAAAATGGTCAGAGAGTGGATTTAATTATTTAGTGAATGATTCTAAATCATTGCTTCCTAAATTATTTTTTTAAAAGATTTTATTTATTTGACAGAGAGAGAGATCACAAGAAGGCAGAGAGGCGGGCAGAGAGAGAGGGGAGAAAGAGGGAAGCAGGCTCCCTGCCAAGCAGAGAGTCCGTTGTGGGTCTCGATCCCAGGACCCTGAGATCATGACCTGAGTGGAAGGCAGAGGCTTTAACCTACTGAGCCACCCCAGCACCCCATTGCTTCCTAAATTAAATAGCAAAATGACAGTGATGCTTAGCATGCCTAAAATTAAAAAAGAGAAGGGAAAAATTTTTGGTAGGTAGACATTTTGATCAATTATTTGAGTTGACTGGCTTTCTTTTTCATGAATTTGCTTTGTTGATTTATTATTTGTGTTGGTGTGATGTAAACAGTATATAATAATGGCTGAAATTTAATATAGTTTTCAATGTGCTAAACCACAGCAATATATAGATGGAAGAGTTCTTAACAGTCATCGAACCCCATGCAACACAGGAGGCCCTCTACGAAGATTTATAACCTAATCTTCCCATTGAACACATGAGGAACCTGACCCTAAGCTCATGTAAGTGATTCAAGGTCAGAGAGGGGTTAGGCCTCCAAATTCTCAGTCCACTCTTCTTATTGTAATTGTGTTTCCTCACAGTAGCGTCTGCTCTACTGAATTAGTGTCTTATACAATCAGCTACGAAATGTTGCCAAAATATGAAAGGAAAAATTATCTGCATATCAAGTAAGACAGCAAGGTGGAATCTAGTGGACATCCCATGTGGTATTAGTGAGTACTTAGTACTTAGTTTGAAACCTGGGTTCAATCCTAAGATTTTACAACAGTATCCTCCTGCCAAGCAGTGTGACACCCTCACATGTGTACAAACATGCAAATCACAAAACTAATCTCACATCCTCCATTCATCCTGCTTGTAGTTCCAAACCCCCATATATAATCCCCATTGCTTTTTCCGTAGGCATAGCGGTGGCATTTCCAGGATCTTTAAAACTTTATTTTCTTCTCAAGACAAAAAAGAGATCTTGGTCATAAGGAATAAATAGGTACTACCAGGGCCAAGAGAGCAAATATCTATTCCACAAGACCCATGATAAGAAATAATGGGGATGGGGCGCCTGGGTGGCTCAGTCGTTAAGCATCTGCCTTTGGCCCAGGTCATGATCCCAGCGTCCTGGGATCGAGCCCTGCATGGGGCTCCCTGCCCCATGGGAAGCCTGCTTCTCCCGCTACCATTCCCTCTGCTTATGTCCCCTCTCGAGCTGTGTTTCTCTCTGTCAAATAAATAAAATCTTTTAAAAAAAAAAGAAATAATGGGGTTGACCAGATGTACAGTCAACCTGAGCCATGTCCCTGAGGTTGTGTAAGTAGCAGGGATGAGCTCCGGTATACAGCTCAAAACCTTTCAAAAATTCTGAGTCCCTCAGTACTTACCTCCAAATTCCATCCAATGAAGCTGTTAACAATTTGCTAAAACTCTATAAGTAATAAAAGTGATTTAATAAAGAAATGTAAGTCCTTAAACCCAAGTCCCTATCATTATTAGATTCTCCTTCAAGTTAATGGCTTTGATCATTTGTGATGCAGAACTACCCATGTGGGAGTGAAGGCTTAAATTGAGCTTGGTGTCATGTAGTTATTCTTTGCAGTCAGAAATGCTGCTGATGGTGGCTTTGTTTTCTGCACTTAGTTTCTTAGCACCAGATGTATTTACACATGACCTGCTTTTTAGTAGAACTTGGATGTAACTTCAGCACTGCTTGCATTAACGTGTTACATCGGAGATTAATGACATCTTGAGTAAATGTTAGTCTGTAGAGAAAGACGTTTTAAGGTAACCATAGCTTCTAAAGCTGTATTATCCCTAGGGTCTATGTCATAGTGGGGGTGCCATTAAGGGCATCATTCATATTAGCAGTGTTAGGGCTTAAAAAAATTACTGACTGCCTTCTCATTCCCTAAGTACTCAGTCTCTTCCTTGGGAACCAAGTCCACCATGAAGGTGAGGCTACTTTCACTCTTTCCTCTGCTACTGTGAAAACAAAGAACATCTGTTCTAAGATATTATTTCTATCCTGCATGTATTCACTTTCTCTCCAGTCAGTATTTTGGATATCAGGGGTTTTTTTTAAGCAGTTTCACATCAGAAACTAGGGATAATTTAGTGGTTTTCCTACTTCTGATGACTTCTGAAAACCTATGGCTGTAAATTGTTCATCGAGAGGCTCATTTAGAGTGCCTGAGATGGATTTTCTAAACTTCCCCATTCATCATAAAACTGACCTAACTAGGAAGTGTGCCAGAGTGGATGGAACAGGTCTGGGTACGGAAGCCTAGGATTGCGCAGTCTCTGCAAACGCTGCTCCTCGGACATTTGTCCCTAGGAATTCTACTGTAACTGCCTGAGCTATAACTCTTCCAACTGGTAAACCCATGTGTCAAACACCAACTAAATGGGATAGTTGTGACACTAAAATTGAGCAATATATCTGAAAGTGCCTGGTACTAAGAAAGCATTTCATAACTGTTGCTAAACAAGTAATGATTAATAATATTTAATAATATTTTCTTAGTTTATAGCCCACATTTGTATACAGTCATTACATCAGTTCTCTACCTCATGTGAGGTAGGTGACTATCACCAAGATTTCAACATTAGACTTCAGAAATCAAGTCTAAAAGGTGTTAAAGAATTTGTCTAAATTCATAAGCACTCGAAACCAGATCTTCTGACATTCACCTTTATGTTCTTTTGGGGTCTGCTCCAGTAAGCAGCTAATAAGCATTGATTGAATAGCCATGCCTTTTTCTTTTTAATCTTTATTATAGAAAAATTCAAACAAACACAAAATCAGATAGAATATATAATGAATCTCCAGATACCTTTCACCCAGCTTCAACAACTTTTGACATTTTCCCAATTGTTCCTGTGTATTGCCTTGTCTTTTTTTTATTTTGGTTGTTTTAAAGAAATTGTCAGGCATAATTTCATTTCACTCATAATTACTTTTAGTGTGCACAATAACTTCTAAGGATATTTTTACTATACCCACCATTCTTTGATCTTATCTAATAATTTTTTAAAGTTCCTTTCTATTATTCAAATTTTCCTGATGTATCTCAACCAATGTTCATTCAGATGATTTGTTTGAACTGAGATTAAAATAAAATCTACACATTGCACTTTAGTTTTTATAACTCTTAAGGATCTTTTATTATCTAACAGTTCTCTGTCATTTTGATTTAATGTCATCGGTTTATTAGAGACATTTGTTTTTCATTCTAAGTCATAAGGCTAATGGTGCCATTTAACTTGCTCTTCTATCAACCCAATCTTCCCATTAACACTGTTTAGATGCACATTCTTGATTAGATTCTGATTCAAATTTTTAGGTGTCATAGATGATTAACACTCCCTTATTCTTAAGCTTCTAGACCTTCACTCCCCATATACCTTTCTTGTCAACATCCATTTATTCATTCCTTATTTTATCCTGACTTGATCTACTAATGGCTTCCTCCTTCTCAGAATATGACAATTCTTCTTTAGTTCTCTTGTACTAATTCTTATATTGCCAGCCCCCAGTGCAGTTTTGCCTTTCCCTGGCTCTGGAGTTTGTATCATATACCACCCCTTTTGCTCCACAAAGGATCTTGGAGGGTCTTCCTAATGTTTTCACCCACACCCTTAATTATAATGGAACATACATAGGTGCCTGAATATTCAGACTATGTATTTAGAATCTGTCCCTCAGGGGACATGTTTTATTCTGTTTGTCTCCCAGGTCTTGCCTTCTGTAAACTCCAGAAATTTCTCCATGTAGTCCTCTCTTGTGCAATGCTCTTTCTTACAAACTCTAGCTGCCTTGGTCTCCTTGGACTCTCACCTCCATCTCTCCAATTCAGTGTATCCACTGGACTCTGCCTGAATTTCTACTCCTTGGCCATGGCCTGGAAACTCTGTCCATGCAATAAGCTGATAGAATTGTAGGGCTCACTGAAATCGTTTCCCATTTCTAAAGAATTCTTATCCTTCCTTGTCAGTTACATTGAGTATCTTAAAAACCATTGCATCATTCATTTTGTCTGTATCTTGGTTATCTGCTCTGTGTTACTCTAGATTTAAAACAGAAGTCTTTAGTCTGTTATTAAAAGACTTTGGAATCAAACTTTGTAGTAATAAAAGGATATTTCACTAGTGATCTAAATCAATGAAAAAAATTTTGTTTTGTTTTATTTTAAACCATGGGAACAAGATGAGAAATGGCAAAGATAGATTGTAAAGCTGGGTAGACTGCTTGAATTTTCTTTAGCTATTTTGATAAGTTTGTAGTTGTTTTTCTTGCATGCTATATGTTTAAGACTAATGATGGAATTCAAGTACAGTATGAGGGACTTGACAGATATGATAAAACTGACTGTAGCAATTGACTATTTGGAAACAGACAACACCAATGAGGACTTGGCAGAGACTGGACTGAGAAAGGTGCCTAACTTTAAGCCACACCACAGAGGTTCTAAGGGTGCTTCTAGGGGGCTTGATGCCTCAACTCCAAATAAATGATAAAATGACATTTAAAATAGTAACAGTGTTCTCTGTAGCCCAAACATTTACTTCTGCTTTTCTCCATAGGAAAAAATATGTAAATGTTACAAATTAATAGTTACATAAATTATGACATACCAATGATTTTATTTGTTCTCTGGTATGAAAAATAGATAAATACTTTATGAAAATAGAAAATAAAATCATGCCTGGGTGGCTCAGTCAGTTGAGCATTTGCCTTTGGCTCAGGTCATGATCTCAGCGTCCTGGGATCAAGCCCCACATCAAGCTCCCCGTTCAGCAGGAAGTCTGCTTCTCCCTCTCCCTGCTCATGCTTTCTCTCTCATTCTCTCTCTCAAATAAATAAAAAAAAGAAAGAAAATCGCAAAAGCAAACAAAAATGAATAATAACACAACTATCAATGATGTTTTAATTGCACCATCACATCCACGTAAACCTATTTATTCATTTCCACACTATACATCTTAGAAACACTTTGTGCTTGCTTTTCTCCTTTTTTCTTAATATTTAGACATTTTGTTTACCTTGTTTGTAACTGTGTTGTACTTTTTAGGCATGTATAATTATTTGGAAATCAAAAAAACCAGAACATTCTAATAAAAAAAATCCTAGAAATTTAGAGCACATGAAAAAGTAATATATATTTGAAACTATTGCTTTTGGAGTCAGAATGAATTTTGTGGTGGAACTGTTGCAGATAAATGATCGTGTTGCAAAAATATATTGAAGGAAATGGAAGAAACCTGAAATTTAAAGTTGAAACTATTTGTTGGGAAATAGTGTTTGCTGCTAAAAGAGTATGATGAGTCTATTTCATTTGTAAAAAAAAGCATTTCTTTTCAGTTGTTGGAAATCAGAAAGGTAAGAAAACTGTATTTTTATTTATGAGCTCACATTTTAAGTGATTCTGTAGGCACAAAAATAATATCCAAAATAATGCAGATTGTGTGAATCATTGTTTCCACTAACGCAATAGAACATCATGTAACAAACTTGGGCAACAGTGGTATGGCTGTCAAACAATATAAGACGTTCTCATAAAGCGTCAGCGTTTATCTTAATTAAAGAGAGCATTTCAATTTTAATTTTATTGGAAAGATAACAGACCAATCTAAACAGAGTTATAAATTTTAAATATTTATTTATTTATTTTTGGAGAGAGGGAGAGGGGCAGAGGAAGAGAGAGAGCCCCCCGACTCCCTGCTGAGTGGCGAACCCATTGCGGGGCTCAATCTCAGGACCCCTGAGATCATGTCCTGAGCTAAAATCAAGAGTGGTCACTTAACCAACTGAGCCACCCAGGCACCTCTAGAGTTATAAAAATTTATCTGCAGCAAATTAGAATTTATTTTAACATAATTGAGCAGGCAGAAATATAGTAGTGCTGATAACATGAGTAGAACATTTAATAGCTTCCCCAAAGTTCAGGAAGAGAAATAGAAGACTTTATTTATACACTATCACGATCACCATTTAGAGTTAATTTGGATGAGATTCTGTCAGCTAATGGAACTCCAAAATTCTGTGAATATTGATAACTGTTTAGATATCTGCAAAGAGATTGGCAGTATTTTGATACGTTATAAGCCAGGCAAACATAATGTATTAAGGAAACTATGTGGATTATAAAAACAGGTTGGACTGCATGTTAATAGATGCTGGAGCTCTTTCTCAAAAATTTCAGTATATATTGAAATATTGGAAGTGGTATCAAATGAATATTTCAAATACACAGGTAGCTGCTGAATTAAATGGTTTACTGAATTTGCTTTCCAGATTAGAAATTACTATTTCTCTAAAACAATTAGCACATGTTAAGTACAAGGAACTTTAAAATAAAACTATGTATTTTTCTTTAAAACTTAAGTACTTCCGTACTGTTTGTCATCTTCGAAAAATGGTGAATATTTCAAAACCAGGTGTGACAGCAGATAAGAAACTATACTTCCTGACTTCTCTTTATAAGTCTTAATTGTTTGAGATTTGAAAGGAACTTCAGAAGGAAGAACATTTCTAAAATATCACACTTTTTTTCTTACTTCATTGGAAGATTATACAACTCATATTCAGATTTCTGAATGCTTTAAGTGGAAAGAAAATGTAGTTTAAATAATAATCCATGTGTATAAAAATTTTATAGACTTCATGTAAATAAGATCCTGTCTTTAACTCAAAAAAACTATGTTAAGTTTGGCTTTATCGTAGGACATGATCAATAATGCTCTTTGCTTTTGAGAGCTATTGCATGTTGTGTTGTCTTGACTAATCTCTACAGCTGCACAGAATGTTCAGCTTTACTTTTGTTGCAGAAAACTGCCATTCCCTACTATGAAGGCAGAAAAGAGGGTCAGTGGTTTGGATTGAGGGTCCTCAAAGAGAAATTGGCAACCAATTTATCTAGCCTGGAAGGCTTTCTGTGCCTAGCGGAAAAAATTGCAACATTAGTTTGGACAGGCCTAATAAAGTATTTTCCAAAACTTATTCATAAAAATTTTACAACACATTTACTTCATATACTACCCTCTTTAAATTTCCAACTTTTAATTATAAGTTTGAAATCTTCTGCTCTATTTTTGGTTTTATGCAATGTTGTCTCTTTTCAAGATAATGTGCTGGAATTAACATGTTATTTCATGAAAATAATACATTATTAGTCAAGATAATCAATTTGAAAAATGTCAACATAAAACTGTTATGAAGCTACTTGCTTATTAGTAGTCATTCATGGAGAAATATTTCTCTACCTGTCTATGTACTCTGCAATCTCAATTACCATTTCAATAATGCTAGACTTTTGGTCCAATAATTAAAATTTTGGCAGCACAAGCATTTTCAACTTCTATATGTCATGTGCTCTGGTATGGACCAATTCGTGTTCCCTAAAAATTCATATGTTGAAGCCCTGACCCCCAATGGGACTATATTGGAGATAGGGCCTTTAAAGAAGTAATTAAGATTAAATGAGGTAATAAGGGCTGGGCCCTAATCCAATACAGTTGGTGTCCTTAAGACAGAGACATACAGGGTGTGAGTACACAGAAAAAAAGGCCATATGAGGACACAGTGAGAAGACAGCCATCTGCAAGCCAAGGAGAGAGTTCTCAGAAGAAACCGAACCTACTAAACCTTGATCTTGGACTTCTAGCCTCTATAACTATAAAAAAATAAATGTCTTTTGTTGAAGCCACCCAATTCATGCTATTTTGTTATAGTAGCTCTAGCAAAGTAATACATGTCCCAACAAGTGCTATCTTATTTTCTGTTGATTGAACTTCTATCAGATGTCTGATTTTTGGAAGTAAATATTTCTTATTCATTGTAATGGATATTCCCAACTGTAAGACGGAAATGCATATACCAAATAAGTGAGCTGTTCTTAAATTTAATAATTAGACCTTTGTCTTAATCTAGATAAATTATAATTGTTTTAAAATTGATCTTCCTCTATCACTTCTTTTATTTCATTAACCAGCTGTTACAGAATCAAAATCTATTTACCAGGCCCATATATGGATTGAGTTCACAAGCATAAAAATTACCAAAATTGATCCTGAGTCTTGTTTTCTCTTGTATCTCTATCATGGAATGTACTTTGAGCAATTCCCCTTGGTGTTCCAATTTAGGGTTTGTTATTTGTGAGCTAGCCAGAAGAATCTTCACATTTCTCTCTAATTTACCCATCCGTGTAGATTCATTTCACAACACAAAGATGAAAAATAAAAGAACTTTATTTAATATGTAGTACAGAAAGGAAAACTACAGAAATACCTTCCTCCTACTCCCATTAGTAACTCTCAATTCCATCTCCCTGTATTTGGTCCCAAAGCAGGCTATCCTTACGTCAATGGCATTTCCCCTCTTAAGATGGAAGTTGTCAATAATGGACTTTGTATTAAATGTTCCTTTTGTGTCATGACTTGACTTAGCCTCACCCTCAATATGATCTTGTTCTAGAGCAGAAGTTGACTAACTGCCTTGCAGATCATACCTGACTACTGCCTACTTTTGTAAATACGGTTTTATTGGAACATAGTCATAACCATTCTTTTACATTCTGTGTATGATTACTTTCTCAACACAACAGCAGAGCTGAGTAATTGTGACAGATACTTGGGCTTGCAAAGTTTAAAATATGTACTGTATGGCCTCTAAAATAAAAATGGTTTGCAGATCCCTGTTTTATGTTTGTATGGCCTCTAAAACATAAAAATATGTTTGTATGGCCTCTAAAATAAAAATGGTTTACAGACCCCTGTTTTACAGTGAATATGGGGACTGGAAAGGAATTGGAAGAGTAGAATTGGTTCTTAGAGCATCATTCAAAGAAAATGACCTTACCCCACTTTATGGTACACCACTAGCCTGAGCATGCAGGGTCTGCCTCCCTATGGTCTTTCTACCGCAAGACCCCATATTACAGGTAGAGGCTTATTTCCTCAGAACACCCAGTCTGCAGAGAAGGGGTTTAATTTCTTATTGGCTTAAGGACTTTGTCTTATTGGAGAGTAAGAGATCATTAATAACTTGACATTAAAACAAGTTGAACTCTTACTGAAAGTGCTTTTAACTCAAATCTGAGTCTAAACACAGACAATATGAATATCTGAACCTAAATAAGTATGATTCTTATTTCTTCCTTTACAAAATTAGAGGATTATAACAAAAGACTTTACAGAATTCATCTTACCTAGACTAATGCTTGCTTCCACTTCCAAACCAACCAAGGGACCCGATCTCAAACAAAATCTTAAGAAGTTTCTCAGAAACCTATTCAATAAAATGATTGTACAACTAATGCAGGGAAACTAATGCAGGGAAGGAAGCCAAGACTTCTGGGTGTTGGGGAAAATAAGCCACATTTGAATGAACTTGAGTTGTATGCATTTTTCTTTTCTACCTACAATTCCAGCCTCCTTTCATGCCTGAAGCATTAATTTTGCATACCATAAAGTTTTGAAAGAAAATCTTCACAAAGCTAAGGGTGTTGAGCATTAATTCATTAAACATTCTGGAAATTGCCTGTCCTTATCAAGTCATAAGCCAAGCAGTTCATAAATCTATTACAGTCTGGCAGAGCTAATCAATGAAATCCAAATGGGCAATCCAAATTATTAACTCAGTCTACCAGAAGTCTGGTTTGTTTTGTGTTTTTCATTTTTTTGCTGTTGTGTTTTATATGCTTAACCTTAAACACTTACTAAAATTGGCCAAATCTGGAGCTAACTGGAAAGAGGGTTGCAGAGGTGGTATAGTTTTTAAATCTACATAAATTGTCCCTAAGGACAGACAGCACTTAGAACAGAAAACAAAAAACCTAGAGTAAATATCTATAGCAAAGTTAGGCAAAAAAAATCCCCACAAAACCCCAAATTTAAATAGATGGAGACAAACCACTGACAGCAACAAAATCCAAAGGAATCAGAAACTGAGAAGGAGGCGTCAAGGAGAAGGCAGTTTAATTACAACCACTCTGAAAACCAAAGAACCCTCTATCATGAACAACGACCCACTGGAAACCTAAGGGGTCCAATCAGAGAAGAGTAACTGAAACTCAAAGCAAGGTGGATAGTCATCCATTCACAACTGATTGTAAGGGCCCATAAGAAGTCAGAGAGCACTGACGCTATCTGGACCCCTGAAACAGTAAATAAACTGAAGCTCCTTTTCTAGAATAGAATGGCATAGCAAAGAATGAAAGGAAGGAAGGAAGGAAGGAAGGAAGGAAGGAAGGAAGGAAGGAAGGAAGGAAGGAAGGAAGGAAGGAAGGAAGAAAGAAAGAAAGAAAGAAAGAAAGAAAGAAAGAAAGAAAGAAAGAAAGAAAGAAAATGCTAATAGTAGAATCCATAATCTGAAGAAACTTCAAAAAATAGAATAGAGAAACAGCAGAGAAAAAGAAAATGTTTTACCTAAAATTGGGAGAAGAGAGATTAGCTTAAATCAGAAGTTATAGGGTCATAATTTTGTTATCTTATGAGCACACCAAAAGAGAAATTTTAAGAGTTTCAAGGCTAAGAAGACTATTCCTGTTCACTCTTCCTATGAAGATTGCCAAAGAAAACAAACAACAACAACAACAACAACAAAAATAAACAAGTTATTTCAGGTAAAAGCCAGCAAAGTCAAATATTGCTGTTGAATCTCATTAACAAAGTTACTTTAGGGGAAAAAAAAACAACTAAGGAACAGAATAATCCACATGACAGAGAAGGAAGGCAATCCAGAAAGAATGTCCATTAACAGGTGAAAACAGCAATCTAATATTTTATAAAGAACTAAAAGAAAGTAAATAATAATAATAATAATACCAGCAATGAAAGAATAATATAAACTAGAAACAAAACCCAAAAATGAGGTGAGGAGAGGACAGGAAGATTTGAAAAGGGTGGATTCCTTAGAAACAGAGCCTGAGATTTGGATGGACATGATTTTATTGAGAACATATTCTTTAGAAAACACAAAATCTGTGAGGGAGTGAGGGGAGGTGGTTTGGAAGAGGTAAGACTCCAAATTTTCCGAAGATATGATTAGTATAAGGAAAGGCAAAATAATCAATGGTAAAATTATTATGAAAATATGAGATTTTAAAATAAAACAGTATGGGAGTGCCTTGGTACCTCAGTCTGGTAAGGCTCCAAGTCTTGATCTCAGGGCTGTGAGTTCAAGCCCTATCTTGGGCTCCCCGCTGAGTGTGAAGCCTACTTAAAATAAAAGTGTGTTATAAAATCATCAGACAAGAATGAATAATCTTTTAAATACAAAAACTAACTAGAAGACGGAATGAAAAAAGACATTTATGAACACTGATGAAAAATTAATCACTCTTGAAAGAATCAAAAGTGGAGTTGACTAAAAAGAAAGGGGAAAATAAAGAAACTCACTGGAGGAACCAACTCATCATTTAGAAGACTCTTTTTAAAAAAAAAGTTGGAGTGGAGGTGGTGGTACTGGAAATTATTTATTCCCAAAAGAATGGTCTCACAGAATAACCTGGTAGTTGCTAAGGAATATTTACCTTTATAGCATTTTCCACTTAAAAAATGAGTGATGCATGTCCTCCTATATCTGACTCATTTTTCTCTTCCTGATTTCAATATTTTCCTTCTGTTTTTGGCTTTAAAGAAAAACAGACTATAATTAGTGAATGTGAAGATCTCTTTTGTTTATCTTCCTTAGAATTTGTTGAGCTTTTTGAGATATATCTATTAATATTTTTCATCAAACTTAGGAAGTTTTTGGACATTATTTCCACTCTTTTCTGTCTCCTATCTGGGACTTCTACTATCCATATATTGGTGTGTTTGATGATACCCCATGGGACTGTGAGACTGTTCATTTTCCCTAACATTTTTTTTCCTGTTTGTTCTTTGAATTAGATAACTTCTATTGATCAAGTTTATTGATTCTTTTTTTTTTCCTGGTGTCTCAAAACTGCTGTTGAGACCATTTATTAAAATTACTGTTTCACAGATTGTGCTTTTCAACTCTAAAATTTCTGTTTGATTCTTTTTTATAGTTTATCCTTCCCTACTGAGATTTCCTATTTGTTAAGCCATTGTCACCATAGTTTCCTTTGAACATATTTAAAATGGCTGCTTTGGAACCTTCATCAGCTAAATCCAACTTCTAGGCCCATGCACAGTTAATTTGTGTTGACTGCTCTCTTTCCTGTCCTGTTGCATGTCTCATAATGTCTGATTGAAAACTAGACACTTTAAGGTAATATTGTAGTAATCCTAGATTCTTGGTTGGATGGTTTGTTTTGTTTTTGTTTGAAGTTTACTATTTCTCTTTTCTCCCTCCCTTCCTGCCTCCCCTCTTTACCCCCTCGCATCCCTCCTCCCTCTCTCCCTCCCTCTTTCCCCCTTCCTTCATCCCTTCTTCCTTCCTCCCTCCCTCCCTTCATTCTCTCCTTCCTTCCTTCCTTCCTTCCTTCCTTCCTTCCTTCCTTCCTTCCTTCCTTCCTTCCTTCTTTCCTTCCTTGTCTGGACTTAATCTTTAGATCCTGTCTCGACTGCAGTATTTGACCACTGATGTATCTACATAATTATGTTTAAATTCTTATTTCTATTTTTTTAAGCCTAGTTTTCTATGGTCCAACCCTCTGTCTGCATAGCCAAGTTGTCAGTTAATGATATGAGCAGAGTTTCTGTTTAAACACCTGATACCTATAGCCTTCCACTCCCTGTATATCAATCTGTGTGGAGTCTGGAGAGTACATTAAACTTTTCATTCAGTTCTTAAGTTTTCTTGGCTCTTACCGTTCCCTGGGCTCTTTGGGATCCCCCACCAATGTGTATAATTGTCCAGTCTGCCAGAGATGTATGAAGAACTTAATCTCATGGCTGTCTCATTTTCAGGATCTCTTGGGACCATTCCCCCAACTAGCAATGTTAGGTTTTCCCAATTCATTGCCTAAAAAATTCACCACATTTAGTTGACAAAGCCAAAGCTCCAAATATAGCCCCCTTTCCCTAGCAGCAAAGTGCTTGAAAGCTATAATTCTCAAAGACCAAGCACCAGGAAGGCGATAAGAACAGCAACCAGCAAGAACACATAGTCCTGCTGACCTTATTTAAGCCCTAGAGGTTTTGAAAGAATAAATGCTTCTCAATTTGTTGTCTGCATTTGGTTGATGTCCATCTCTTGAAATAATTGTTTTCGGCAATTTTGTTCAGTTTTATGTTTATTTGATTGACTGACTGACTGATTGACTGACTGATTGCAAAGAGGATTTTCCAATTCTTTATGGTACCATAACCAGAATTCTCTGTTGTTTTTTTAACTGATTTTTAGGTGTGGTAATAACATGGTGGTTGTGATTTTAAAGAGTCTATAGCAGCATGAAATATGTACTAAAATGTTTATGATGAAATTATATGATACTTTTTCATATAATGAAATTATATGATACGTATTTTCCTTAAAATAATTTGTGCCTGGAAGAGCAGGTAGAGATACAGATGAAACAAGACTAGATGTGAGTTAATAATTGTAGAAGAGTAGTAATGGGTACCTGGAGATTCATCAAAATTTTCTCTAGTTTTATATATACTTGAAATTATTCATAATAAAACGTTAAATTAGAGAGAAATAATGAAATGCTTGGAATCATATGAGTTATGTGCAGCATCAGGAGCAGAATGAGACAAATATAGCTGGTTCTAAGGCAGTATTTTATAGTAAAATACCACAGGCAACTTGACTTCTCTTTGCATATTCAAACTCCTTCAAAAAGCAAGCTATCAGACTACAGAGATTGCAACACAGAGATGACTAATGTCTCTACATTTGCTTTTCCCATGATCAAAAACTCTCATGAATGTGATATTTTTACACTTATTGAGTACTTACAATTATCAGATACTTTATTTAGCATTTGGCAAATATTGCCAAGGGTCCATGCTTAGGCTTCAAAGTTTCTAATAAACTTGTGGCTTTTTTGTGCTCTTTTTCTTTCCTGAAGTTTAGAGGGAGGAAAAATAGCAGAAAATTTAAAACACAGTAAGTTCAATTAATAATTGTGAGGGAAGGGTATAAGCATAGCCTGCTGCCTGCCCTGTGTTCAAGAAGAAACTTAATGCTTTGTACAGGATGTGCTGACAAGCTCACAAATGACATTGCTCACAGAGAGTCAGAGTTTAGCCAGTGCCTCCCTGTTCCCTCTGCATCAGGCACATGTAAGCTTCTCTTGGAACTGCTTAGCTGTGCATATATCAGTGGTCCTCAAGTATGCCTCCGACTTTTGGGAAAGTTTGGGATCCTTATACCGTGGCACACAGTGGGATTCCACACTGTCCGCCTCAGCTGTGGAAAGGATGTTAGCCGTAAGACACCTATGCATTGCAAGGGGCTGGATCCTGTGCACTCTTCCTCCCTCCTCTTGCTATAAATGAATGCTGCACCACTTTAGTTTGCTGTGCACATTTTCTGATCTCAATGGCCTTAAATTGTACCCTCTTCCCCTCCCTGGGTTGTACCTTACTTGCCTTTGGACGTTGACTATACTTACGTGATATTCTGTTCTGCAGCACAGCCTGACCACCTAGTGAAACAATAATCTTACATTATATCTGTTGTATCAATTAAGGATATTTTGGGGGACTTTGAACTGTTATAGATTGGGGCAGGTAAATAAGGTAGGGAAGATATTTTAATATCACCAGAGTGGAGGTCCAGAGTTTGTTCTAATTTTTTAGGAGACTTCTGGGTTTGAAGGGCTTTACCAAAACTAAATTAGTGTCCTAGAAAAAAATGTACAGGATGATGTAGGTCCTCAAGGCTACCTCTGACTCACTTTACACATCTGGCTTAATCCTGGGAAGCTCTATGCTTGCAATATAAGTCATGATATCCAGGATATGATATAGACAATACATGTCAAGAAAACAATTAGCTGTTCACTGACCTCAGGGCAACACAGTGCTTTCAGCACCCGCAGATGGCAGAAAGATTGGGGGACACCTCTCATGACTACTGATTCATGTGCCAGTTGAATTTCCAGCTCTCAAAAGCATTCTGCTCCATCAAAGTTCTAAATCATTCACAGCTGACTTTGGAAATAGATATCTTTGAAAATCTTCTCTGCTGACATGGAACATGATTCATCAGACATAAAGACATGTTGTTGTCTTTATGTGAATATCTTGACTTACAATTTGACACCTCATACGTTGTGGAGTCATTTTCACATTATTATCTCTACACATGCAAATCTGGGAATTTGTCCATGAAGTACTCACGTGGATGAGGATATGCCTTTGTGCATCTGACAAGGTGATTCTAAAGAATTGTGCCTGAAAGCATGTGATTGGAAAAGAGAGACGGGGAAAGGACAGCAGGGAAACCAGAAACTAAACCTCCCTATAAGATGACTGACTGCCTTTGTCATACTCACAGAATGAATAAATACTTTTCAATAACCTTGATGATCGATAATATGAGTTTTGAACTTCAGATGAGAGAACACAGAGGAAAGTAAATGGAAGTTAGACCAGCTCAAAATTCCTCAATAAATGCACAATCTTCTGCATTTATTTAACCTGATAACCTGGCACACTGAAATCTTATTATCCTTTTTCTTTTTTTAGTGGTAGAAGAGGATTTAGCTTTTACTTCACAAGTAATGGGAAGTTTTAGCTTTCCTATCAGAGTTTCTGAACTTAAGATTCAATAATCTTTATTTTTTGAAGGAGAGATTATTTTTTTTTTGCTGTATAATCATCCCGACCACACGTTCTTGACTAAGACCTATCTGAAAAGTTTAAGCCAATTCATAGTTTTTGATGGCACACATTGGGTTAGCGAGTGCTGTCCAAGAGAAATGAGAGGACATTCTCCACAAGGTGAAACCATTTTCTTTGCATACTGGGGAACGGCCATCATTGCATAAAAGATTCAAGAAGGATGGTTGATGAAAATATTTACTTTACTTTTTAAATTATGATATGTCTGTAATAGTGGGGTGAGAGTCACTGCTTATAATATGAGGATTTCTCGGCCCCTATGTATTATCTTTGGAGTTTACTTAGCTACTTGAACTTTAGTGCATCAAACGCTGTTTCTTCAATTCTTTGCTTTTTTTTTTTTTTTGGTTCTCATACAAGGTTTATTCCCCAGCATCACTTCCTCCTGCCTCCCCCATTTTTTGCTTAAATAAAACCTCGGGAGGCTATCAGACAAACTGATCCCCTTACCCTGCTTTCATTTTTCTTACAGCACTTGTCACTTTTTTTTTTTAAGATTTTATTTATTTATTTATTTGATAGAGAGAGATTACAAGTGGGCAGAGAGGCAGGCAGAGAGAGAAGGGTAAGCAGACTCCCCGCTGAGCAGAGAGCCCGACGGGGGGCTCGATCCCAGGACCCTGAGATCATGACCTGAGCTAAGGCAGAGGCTTTAACCCACTGAGCCACCCAGGTGCCCCCAGCACTTGTCACTTTTTAAAAGATGTTTGGTTTATATAGATTTTAACTTTATTGTTTATCATTGATTTTCTGTTCCTCTGTTAGAGTGTAAATGTCATAGGGGCAAGTATATTTGTCTGTTTCACTCTGAGATACCCTCATTCCATAAAACAATATCAGGCACATAGTAGGTGCTCACTAAATAACTTTGCATCCATGAGGCAAACAATACACATGTGATTTTCTGTTGTTCCACAGAGTTGGTTGGCTTTATGGAGTAAATATATAAAAGCTACAGAATTTCAAAGTCCGGCTAATCAGACTCCTTTAGACCTCCCTAGTGTCTCTGAATCAGACTAACTTACTCAGAGTACATGTAATTAACATGGCTCTTCTCCCAGACAAATGATTCTTCTGCAACTTCTTAACTTGTCCTCTCTTTCATGAACTTAATTATTATAAACCTTTTTCAAGTTCTTTTTTGAAAAAAACTGAACAATGTTCATCCATGAATATTTTTCTATTTTTACATTCTGTTACATCTGAACAATGTTTTAAAAGATTATCCATGTGAGTGTGTGTGTGTGTGTGTGTGTGTTACAACATACCATCTGACAAAGATTTTCTTATTGGAAGAAGTACTAAGTATTGGATATTGTGTATTAAGTATCTGAACACTATTTCATTCTGTTTTCTTGATAAGATCAGGCTGTCTTTCTCAGTCACTTTGGAGATTGGTTCAGTAAATACTAGTAGTAGGTTTGAGTTACTCTATCACTGGTCCTGTTTTGGTCCAAATGCCCATGGCCTTTAATATCAGTGTTCAACAACTCCTTTCTGCCAACAAGACTTTAGACTCTATCTTCAAAATTGTCTCAGGATGTTTGGATATCCACAGGGTCCCAGGACACATGTGCTTAAGTACAAACCCACCCCTGTTCTCTGACTCTGACCACTAGTTAAGATGCCTTATCACTGTTCTGTGTGTCTTCCTGGGGAAGCTTGTTGCCAATGCCTGCTCTACGTCCCTAAGCTGTACCATGCTGTGTGGGGAGGGAGGGGTGGATGACCTCCTTAAACACAAGGTGGAATGTTGCTATCTGGGATCCAGAGGTAAGCCATCTGGGCCCTAGTCTCTAGAAACGTTTGTAAATACAGCTATTTAGAACCAACCTAGCACGTCAGATTGGGCATGTGAAATAGAGGTTAAATCTCACTGAGTCACCTCCAGCTTTCTTATATTTGGTACTCTCCTCAGGTACCCCAAATTGCTGAATAATATCTTATTTTTCAGGAAAGAAACAAAGGGCCCCATGTATACCGTTTGGGTCACCATTTTGTTGCAGTTGCAAAAACAACCATTGACCTTGAACCTAGGACACTTTGTAGATGGGCATGCCTGCCTTCCCTACAGCCACCTGGTATGAAGAAAGAGGTTAGTTTGAATGCAGAGGACAATTTACAGAGGATGGAGGGATGTCTTAGCTCAGGTTACTATAACAGAATACCGTAGACTGGGTGGCTTAAACAACAAACAATTCTTTCTCACAGTTCTAGAGACTAGGAAGTCCAAGATCAAGGTAGCTGCAAATCTAGTGTCTGGTGAGAGCTCTCTTCCTGGCTTGGGAATGGCATCTCCTCATTGTATCCTCATATGATGGAAAATTGACAAAGATGATTCAAGCTGTCTTGTGTCCCTACAAGGGCACTAATCTCACTCTGGAGAGCTCCCCCCTTATGACCTAATTACCTCCAAAAGGTCCCACTCCCTAATACCATCATATTGGGGTTGAGGATTTCAACATGAATTTTGGGGGGACACAAACATTGTCCATAGCAAGAGTTGTCAACCTACCAATCATGAAAGAGAGGTAGAGTCACAATATTATGTCTTAAACTATCTTTTCTTCCTTCAGTTCTTTAATTTTCAATAGAAATTACAAGTTGTGAATGTGCCAAGCAATGATACCTTTTAGCAAAAATTACTGAGTTAGTCATGGGTATCCAGTTATAAGAATGCAAACAATGATAACAGGAACTCGAAGTAACAAAAACCTAAGACTAATTCATGACACTCATTTATTTAATACAGACTCACCAAGTGCTTAATATGTAGCTAGGTACCAGACAATTTATGAAACCGTCTGTCCTTGCCCTTACAGATTTCTTTATAGAGGAAACTGTGTGTTAAGCATTTAATGGCTTGCACAGATCATACAAACAACAAGAATACTTATTTGACCACTTGTTACTTGACGGTACTAACACTTTAGAAGTACAAAAAATGAATTAGCAGTGATCATCGCCCATGAAGATGGTATAATACAAAATAGGACAGCAGTTACTAGTAAGGCTGAATGGGTATCAGATTTCTTGACCAAACCCAAAGGTAGTGAACAGGTCTTTTAACACAAAATTAAAATAAAGGGAAAAGTAAAGAAGTATGATTCTAAAAACTTAAAAACTTCCTTATTTTTTTTCCTGTGAATGTTTTTAAAGCAAAATCAGAAGCTGTGGACTAAAGCAGGAAATGTCAGGTTGATATGTAACAGTCTGAAAAAGCCCTCGATGTTTCCTTTACAATCAGTCATTGAAAACCTGAAAAAGCATAAGTCCACCTTTTAAAGCAGCAGTAATTTAGCTGAAATTGATCACTTAAGGAAGACAAAGTATTACTGAGCCCAAATGTGGCTCTCCACACTAGTTAAACTATCTCCAAACAAATCCACAAAGGCAAGGGATGAAATTGAATTGATGTATACAGTACCCATGGTCACATGAATCGTCCCTCAATCCAGAGACAAAGACAACAATTTCACAGTTCTCTAAATTATTGAAGCATCGGCCTGGAAAGGAAGCAAAGTACCAGCCATGCTTTTAAATTGTAGAAACAATTATTTAAGAAAGAAATTTTTAGAAGGGGTTATGTAATTAATATTAGCCATTAAAAACACTCAGTCAAAATGTCACTGCAAGTTGATGAGTGAAAGTAATATGAAAAGGGCACAAAATTACTGTAATGAAGCTAGGTTTGTGAAAGTGGTATTATTTTCATTATGACTGCTTTTGTTTATTTTGTCAGAAACACTGCTAATTCAAATTCCTGGAATATGTGTCAGCAGAGGCAATTTTTAAGGATAGAAGAGTGTGATATAATTTTTTAAAAATATATAAACTATCTTCATATATTAGATATAAATTATCTTTCGAACCACAGAGAATAGTCAGTATTTATAGGCTAATGAAGACATTCTTAGTGAAATGCGTGAAAATGGACACCCAGTCACTTTGGAAGGACTCTCCTCAAGACACACATTATTCGATGTTCCTAAAGAATTCTCAGATATGTCAGAAGAAGAAGCTCAATGGGCAGAGTGAACTTTAAGCCAAGAACTAAAGTAAATATGCTCAAGATTTTGTGCTATTACTGATGTTTCCAAATCAAATATTTCTACAAAAAAACGTGTAGATTGTTCAACTGACGGAAACATAAAAAGACAGTACAAAATGTGCAAGTCAAAATCATCTAACCAGGACGGGAGCCTGAGTCATATCATTTAAGTCTGTTTTCCATAATTGGTACTTATAATTCCAAAACAAAGTCAGATTTTAGATTATTTTGTCAAAATGGCAGAGCCACCTCCAAAGGGCATTGGGGACAAATTACAGAGCTGTGCACAAAAGTATCAAAGATTCCTCCTGGTCCTGTGAAAGGGCCTTCTGTCCTTGGGTCCTACTCCACTGTGAAACAATGGATTGGTCAGGACTGGTCGAGGATGGTGGAAAGTTTCTGTGGGTCCCATTTGGGAGATGCACAGCAGTGATAGTGATATTCACCAACCAGAAGAAGTAGATACAGCCGAGCAGATAATTAAGTGGTGGTATATACCCCCTCTCTTACGAAACCATGAGAGGAAACTAAATCTTCCTTGAGAAGGTTAGAGAACAAGTGTCTGTTATGCCTATGAAAAAACTATATCCTAACCACTTCATATGGGTATCTAATTTAATTTAAATTAAATTAATATGCTTTGTCTCTACTTTAAATAATACCAATTCTTTTAAGTTCCACCATGGCCACTGTCTGCTTCATGGTCAGATATTTTACTGTTCAGTGTTCTCTAAAATGACGAAAAGGATCTTATGACCTATCAGATGGATTAGATAACAACTATCTCTTGGGAGAGCTAATGGGGTTTTAATATTGTGTAAAAAACAAGCTATACCATTTCAACAAAAGGGAGCTTTAAAAACTAAATATCAGTTAGAATCCTAGAACAGCCTCATTGACATGGAAAGCCCTCAGAATCACGATGACATCTCCCTCAGCTGTCAGCACATCACCAAGTGTCATTTGAGTCTTTTCTCTTTTAAAAGGTTTAATGAAAATTACTTTTTCTAAAATTTTATATCATGAAAGAGTCAGAATTTCTTTCATCTCTCTAATAGAAAAACAAATCAGTACTCTTTAAAGCTTTCTTTGCTTTGCTTTGCTGGAATCTAGGGAAAAGAGAGAGAGAGAGAGAAGGAAAGAAGAGGGGAACGAGGGAGGAAGAGGAGGTGGAAGAGGAGGGGAAGGGGAAGAAGGAGAAGAGAGAGAACAATGCTGTCTGGCTTCATCTACCATCTGCAGAAGCATAGGCTCAGTTGATCAAGGGAATAAAAAAAAATATTACCTGAAAGTTTCTAACTTAGTTTCTAACAAAGTTCCCCACTACATATAGACATCAGGAAATAGGACACAACTGAAAAATCCTGCACAATCAAGGTTCATGTGTACAACCTTTCTTTATAGAACAGAATATCCATTTAAAGCTTCACATTGAAGAAAGATTTCACAACCTGCTTCTTGCTAATAAGGAATGTGTAAATATCTATTAACTTCTGCATATTTGGCTTTATTGATGGGAAGAGTGTCAAGTTTAGTTCATAATGCAGGCATCAGTGTGGTCAGCTGCCAGCCCGGAGAATGACCATCCACAACAATTGGGAAAGCCATCCTAAGAAGACTCAGAAATAAATCTTGGTTTGAAGCTGAGTTTTTAATATTTGGGAACTGAAGACAAAGATTATATTTAAAATTGAAGATGTGCTTTTAGAGTACTAAAGTTGTCAAATTACTATAGTATACACCTGAAACTAATATAACGTGTGTCACCTTTACTAAAATAAAAATAAAATAATAAAACTGAAAACAAATAAAAATAAAACAAAAGTTTGCTTGTGGATTTTATTAAACTTTCCTTGCTGTGCCATGAAAATGGAATTGGGCTGATTGAAATATATATCAACATTTGCTTGAGTGCATCTCAAAGAACCCATTGTCCTGTTAAGGAATAATGTATTAAGATCATTTCTTCATCTTCTAGTGAAGATGAAGATGCATCTTTAATAGTCACATTCCATCAAATTATTTGTATTTCTTGAATATGCAACCATTATTCATGCAAAAAAACAACCACCAAAAAACCATTTGAAAGTCTGTCATTTCTAAAGAAAGGTTATGCTCCCTTTTATTGGAAAAAGGAAAATATATATAAATAATTCTTCACGTTTCCCTTTATTTCTTATTCAGGTTACTATTAATCACAATAATGACATAACAATAATTTGGTTTTACTATATTAACATCTGTTTTAATTTTAATGATTAAATTAAAAATTAAATGATTACTTTTAATCATTCAGTTGTCCCTCCTCTGTTGGTTTAGAAGTAATATACTTGTTTTTATTACTCCACTGGATACCCTAGAAATTATGATGTCCATAATTAACCTATTGAATTCTACACTCATCCATATTTTTTTATCTTCTTCCTCCAAAATACAAAAACATTAAAATTTCAATGCCATGTGGCAGTCATAGAAATGTTTCTCAGATTTTCTGATGTGGTGAGCATGGTTGGCTCTCGGCCCCAGCTATTGCCTCTCAGGATTCTCCACCAATTTTGTGCCAAGTCCATGCTTTCCCTAGGTTGCTCTCATGCTTTCCCCAGAACAACCACAATGAGGGTTAGAATGTCAACCATTCTTGCCCAACGCAGACTTCTTCCGATGGACAAGTTTTCCTTGAGAACTCCCCATTGGCCTGGCTGAAATATTTTAAGACCTGGGCTGCAGTCTGGTCCTCTTCCTACCCAATGCTTCTTCTTCCTTCTCTCTTTCCTCATGTGGGAGACCTGTATCATGGTCTGACTGTTCTTCTCAGCTCTCTTCTCTTTATCCTTCATGGTGTTTCCTCTAAGCAATGCCTTGCACATCTACTCTGATTTGATATATACTTCTTGATGTCTGAACTATTACAATTCCTTTGTCTGCTTCCTAACTTAACATAATTAGGGAATTTTATTTCTCTCTTTTTAATCCCATGAAACACAATTACTATTCTTACATACAACCAAGGTATATCAAGACAAATCCAACACGAACTGAGTTCTTTAATCTTTACTCCTTCTTTCATCTCAGCCCTTGCATCTGAAATAATTTTTCTTCTGAAGCAATTCCTTGGGATTCATTAGGATTCTCCAATCTTTGGAATAATTCATCCTTCTGAAACTATGATTATATGTGTACTGAACTCTATGTTAACTTTATTTGTGTTCCACCACTTCACCTCACTATGTGACATTCTGGGTAGATTTTTCTCACCTACCATCCAGCTCATGAATATTCTTTTTAGATATTTCAAAATGGCTAATATATTTAACCATTTTGTTTTTAATATTAGGTATAGTTTTCATTTCTAGAATTTCTTATTTTTAAAAGTGTATATTTTTTCTTATAGATACATGCTTGTTGCCTGCTTTTAGTTTTTGAATGTAGTAGGAATATTTGTTTTATCTTTTTTTAATGCTTCCAATATTTGAAGTCTTTTGTGTCTATTTTGGTTTCTGTTGTTCCTACTTATTCCCACGTAGAGTGCTTTGCTTCATTGTAGCTTGAGAGGTTTTTGTGGAAAAAACTAGGAGATAAAAGTTTGGACTATGTATCCATCGAAGTATTTCTAGTGATTTCAACCTCCCAGTGATGATGTCTTCCTAACCTGCACTCCAGTGAGCTGGGTTCAGTGTCAAAGAGTCTTTCCTTTATGCCCAAAATACCACGAAAATTTAAGTTCAAGCACAAGATTTGGCAGCATGCCCTCAGCACAAAAACAGTCACAAAACCCTGCTTACCTATCCATGTCCCACTTTCACTTAAGTCTGGGCTTGATAATTCCTTACTCTATTGTAGCTCTTCGATATTTTAAAAACTGTTTTAAAAATCTATTTTGTGAAACATTTGTAATTGTTTTCAGTGGGTTGCTTTGTCTAAATAAGCTAGTTCACCATTAGATTGGAAAGGGAATTTCTAATACTGACATTATAAAAGTAATATAGTAAAAACTAATTTTAGAATAACATACGTTAAAGATCTTAAAGGCATTTTGCATTAATTTTCTATGTGCCTGAATGGGTTTGATTTCACCAATTGAGATTATCAAACAAAATAGATGTGTTATTTTTAATTGGCCTATCAAATAAATCAAAATACTCAAGTTTTGAACACTCAATTGATTAGATATTGAAAATATAATAATTTTTACACCATTGCTTGTATCAGATAAACAGAGCTATAACCTAAATTGAGAGGAGAAAGCACCCTTCATATTATAGCAGACATTCATGTTTTTTAAACTAGCACAGCTGAATAATGAAAACATCCCAGATATTTTACAAAAGAAATACTGGCAAACTCAGAATTTAAGTTCTAAGTTCACTTATCTGCTAGATAAGCACATCTTTAAGTGAAACTCGGCATTAATGTGGACCTTCTTACAGTAATCATTACTAGATAATGCATAAGGTTGCCCTATCCAGATCTCAATGTGAAAGAAATAATCTAAGTCGGTATGAGTTGAACAAACAAGTGTTCATCAGAAAAATCATGCTTATCAGACAATAAGTGAGGTAGTAACAAACTTTGCCTTGCCTTGGGATATTCATACTCATTATTTGGCGTGTGATTAGGCTTTATCCAGAAAATGATATCTCCCTATCAGTTTAGTATCTGTTAAAAAACAGAATCTGTTAAAAAAAAAAAAGAGAGAGAGAGAGAGAAAATGACAGAGGTTACCTTACAGAAAATATGAGAAAGACAATTTAATCCAGCTGTAGACCTATTTAACTTTATAGCCCACCGTACGTTGTCTTAGGGAGAATTAAGGAAATATGGCTCCATCTTTATTTGCTTAGTAAATAAGATAATTTCAGAGAATGAATAAAAAATGGTACAGAGAAAATAAAAGAGAGCCCGAGTGGAAAGAGTGATGGATGCGGGGAGATAGAGAGCAGGCTTCTGGATTTAGCTGTAGGAATCATGGAAAGTTCATCTAATGATGTAACATTTGGGCTGAGACCACAGTGGCATGGAGGAAACAGCCATGCGGGAACTGACTTGGATATTCAGTGGAAACCACTTGCCCCAGGAACTGGTGCTTCCTCCATACCATCCTCTGTCCTCTTTCTTTGAACCCAATATCCCATGTCTCTCTGTCCTCTTAGACCAAAGCAGAAAAGAACTTCCCTGGAAAACAATAGTAAGAGGGAACAGGTGAAAAGAGAAGCGAATGTTTTACATATGCAAGGGCCAAAAGGAAAGTTAGACTCTGATAGGAGAGCACAGACTTGAAAAAGGAATAGGAGATACATAAATGAGATAGAAATATTTTTTAAGTCCTATGTGGAGAAGTAAAGGAAACAGAATTGTTGGCCTTTTAAATAGAGGGCCGAAGTATGCTGGGAAGCAAGTCTGATACTGTCAGACAGAGTATGATGGGTAAGTGTTCTCTTCATTTCAAAGATATGTTTGCAGTGCTACATGAAGCCTAGACACGAGGACCAATTCCCTAAGTAGAGTCTGCCTAGGCTTTTACAAATAAGAATACTTGCATTTCTTCTTGAAACTTTTACCAGAATCCCCTCTACCTAAAAGCTTTTAGCCATCTATTTTAACATGTATTTTTATCCCATGAGTTAGTGTCAAAAGTCATGAAGTTCTCTGTGATCTTTCTGAGGCCAGCAACAGAGGCTTCCTATGAGAGCACAGTTGTGAAATGGTGCTTTCAGATTCATTTTTAAGAGATTTACACAGCACTCAGAATGAGCTAAACAGAGCCAGCTTCAAATATGGGTTACATCGATTTCTATCTTGGTGACTTTGAGCAAATTACTTAACTTCTCTGGGCTTCATTTTGTCACCTTAGAAGACGACTAATAGTAATACTTATCTCAAAGGGTTTTCTGTAGGAGAGAAAACAATACATATGAGAGCCCTTGCTTGTGGAGTATGCTATCCTCAGACAGGATGTAAATTAAACTTCCAGGACAGACAAGATCATAAGAGAGGCTATGACATTTTAATCAACTCAAATACTTTCATTAAAACAGAACAACTAGGATAGCAAAGGAAAATTTCTATGGACAACATTTTTGACAAAATTAGATGAAAAATGCTCTCTAAATAAAATCTTTAAAAAAAAATGGGACACATTGGAGGCTCAGTTAAGTGTCTGCCTTCAGCTCAGGTCATGATCCCAGGGTCTTGGAATCCAGCCCTATGACAAGCTCCCTGCTCAGTAGGGAGTCTGCTTTTCTCTCTCTGTCTGTCACACACACACACACACACACACACACCCCACCCCACCCCAGCTCATGCTTTCTCTGGCTCTCTTTCTCAAATAAATAAATGAAATCTTTTTTAAAAATGTTCCCTAAACCCAGAATACAAATTGGTGAGGGCAATTTATATGAGAGGTTTAGCATCCACCAGAGGAGGAAAAACAGGTTGTTGTTATTAATCTCAAAAGCTCTGGAATCCAGAAATGGCCAACAAGTACCCTAAAAGAAGAGGAGCCACTGTGGGTAGAATTCTCAGCAAGTGGATCAAAGAACAAACTGGGAAATGGAGGAAAGTATAGAAGCTTTGAAAGAAAAATATTAATCAAACCCCAAAAAGCTTGGAAATGAGATTATTAAACAATAAGAGAATCATAAGGAGAATTGACAAAGCTTAGGAAAGCCATAAGAAGAGGAAACAAAAGAAGGAGAGGAATTGTATTCAGCAGTGAGTATAGAATTGCAAAAACAAACACACAAAAACACACCTTAGATATATTCAGAGATTTATTTCCTTCCAGTGGGAAATCTGGAGGTAAGGCTGGTATGGCACCCCCATCACAGCATCAGAAATCTAGGCTCTTTCTACTTTGCTGCTCCACTAGCCTTAGTGAGGGACTGTCATTCAAAATCAAGGTCATTCAAACGCATATGGGTATGGATGCTCGGATGCTCATCTTTATTTCAGGCTGAATATAGGGAATGAAGTGACAACTAGGTCCATGGTAACTGAATCCTCCCCCTTTTAAAAGTTTTCCTAGAAGACCAAACCAACTTTTATTCACGTCTCATTGACCAGATCTTGGTTTTTTAACCACTTTCTCTGCAAGGGGATCGAGGAATGTCATTTTTTTATTGAGCAAATTGCTCTCCTCCCACAAATCAGAGTAAAGAAGTGGCAAAGGGATAAGCAACTAGCAGCGCTCAATCCCCAGTAAATGTCAACTCCTTTCTCGAGTGAGAAGTACAGATCAATGGCCAACGGAGCAGCAGGTAGCTAATCCAGAAGCCCATTTATTTTTTTGGACTTGTGCTGGGACAAGTATATCACAGGTTTTCCAACCTGGTAAAGTAGCACTTTAAGCAGAGTAGGAAAATGAACGTGCCCCCCGATTTAGACTCAGATGCTGAACTGGGTCTGGTTGGTTCTGTGGTCCCTCCCTGTGTTCATTTTATCCCATCCTTAGCTCCTTCCTCAGGCAGTCCAACCTCAGTATTCACAGATTCCCTATTTGAGAGTTTGCCTAAATGTTAACACTTATTTACAGCCCAAAATTAATCCCCATCATGATTCCATTAAATCATTCGCACACATGCAGAGCAGTGGAAAATTCTAGTTACCTGACTTGCATGCTCACATCTGATTTTGACAGGGCTATCCTCTGCCTTCTCATTTAATCTCTCATCCTGTAAATAAGTATCCACTTCACAGTCTGTATTGCTTTTTCTCATTTTTGTGGGCATTTTATTGTTTAAATGGCCCCAAGTACGCTGAAGTGTTAGTGTTCTTAAGTGGACAAAGGCTGCCATGTGCCTTACCTGTGCCTTACCTTAACTTATCTACCAGAGAAAATACCTCTGGTAGATAAGTTTCATTAAACTTCATTCAGGCATGACTTATAGTGCTGTTGGCCATGAGTTCAATGTTAATGAATCAACAATATATAGTCAATGAAGTGTCTGTTTAAAGAGAAACATACGTAGAACAAATTATGGATTGCTTAGTTGATAAAAATGTTGTTCCCAGAAGCTACCAGAAACTTAATCCTGTATGTCCCTGAGATGGTTCAGTAGTCACTAATTCAGTGTTGGTGGAAACTTTATAGGACCTTACTACCAAGAATAACGAGTATTGACTGTATATCCCTACTTCTTTACACTGTAATTTTGTAGAATGAAGAAAAAACATTCTTGAACCAGTCCGTAGACTCCACAGCAACATATTACAACTAAAGACTATTCAATATCCCACCAAAATGCAAGGAACCGCAGGGATACAAAATGACCAAAACCCATCACTTGCTCTTTGGAAACTATAGTTTATGAGAGAGGCAGACATATATAGTTCAATAAAAATAGACTGTGATAAGAGCTATGCTTTGGACCTAATAAACTTTTGCCTGTTTAACAAGTTGCCAAAAATCGGGCTGGTACGTTCCCTTTCATTTATCATTTAAAAATAAAAATTTTAAAATCTTATTACATAACTTTTTCTCGGAGGTTCATACTGTCACCATTTATCTTTACAAGTAACAATGGGGCTCATTGTTTAGGACATATAATTCAAGTAATAAATTTCCATTTTTTGAATACTTATGCAGGTGTATTTCAGCAAAAGTAAGATCTTTCCTTTCATTGAGCTAAATTCTGGTTTTGGTATTGTCTTAGATTTACTCAAAGTCTTTTCTCTATTATAACTTTACAGCATTTGTAACTCCTGAATATTTTCTTTTTACCAGTAATTTAATTCTTATTTATGACTTCCATTTGTTCCTACTTCCTTCTTATCCTTCCCTATTATATCTTTCCCAACACCAGAAGCTTGTATCACCTCATGGTATGAATCTAGTTATTCCAGTTATCCTCCAATCATTTCAGACGAGGTTGCCCTTGGCAACTTAATCTTTTACGTAACTGGCAAAATGTCATAAGACGTCCTTGACTATGTGTCATAGTGAAGCACCTTAAATAGGACTCTGCATATAATGTTTGGAATGAATTTCAATTTTCAGCTCAGTCCTTAGCTGAACAACTGAATTAAAATGTTTTTCTACATTTCTTCCATGATATTTTGAATTTAAATGAATCCTTCTACTTTTTATTATATTATAGTTGAAAAAAAAAAATCTCCAAAGAAAGGATGATCCGCTCTTGCTGTATTTCAAAGCTAAATTGGACTGAGGTAAAAATTACCCCCTAAAGAGTAAGTTTTGTTTTCAGAGATATGTTCTTGTTAATGTCTTCTAACCACATGAATGTCTGACTAGAGAGGGCATTGATCCACCATTAATAGTGTTTTCTATTTTACCTAAAGCATAGTCACCACTAAATAGAAATGACATCAGTGGAGTGACGATGTAAATTGTGACCAAATTAAATGCCTTATTTTGCCTTCATTGTTGGAGACACAAACCATATGGCTTCCATTCAAATGTCTAGATTGATAAAACAGAAGACTGCAGTTTCCTTCAGACTGAGTCTTGTTGACACTTAGATGTATGAAAGAGTTCTCAGAGCTTACAACAGAAACACAAAGACAAAAGAGTCTAACACTGAGCTTTCCTTTAGCTAAACAGCACTGGTTTTGAAGCATGAACATGAATTGAACTTTCTTCCAATAGAATCATAACAATTGGGTCTCTGTTTTTGAAGGAGTACAATAATGCTTCAGTTGTTAAGCGTTATCTGAACCATGTACTTCTTCCATCTCTCTCTCTCCCTCAGTGTCTAAATTTCTAGCCCCTGCTGCTTTGTCTATGGGCTAGTTCACATGATTGAATTCTCTAAACTATGCATTTCAATATTTTTGCTTAAAAATCTACAGCACTTTCTGTTATTTTTTAAAGCGAAACATGGAGAATATGCTTGGGCTTCTAGAAAGATGATGATTATGTGACACTGAAAGGCAAAGTTACTCCCAGACTTTCAACATACTAATAACACATTTTGATCTCTGCTTTTCCACTGCACAGCTGAGAGTGGAAGACACTGTGCAGAGGAATTGGAGGTCCACAGATCTCATGAAAAAGTCATCTCACAATGGAACACTGACTCTATTCATTAGCCCGACTGTTTGAAAAAGCACTTTCCCAGGCCCTCTTACAGGACAAGTCAAGGCCAAAGAGGGTGAGTTACAAAGAAGGAAGACATGATCCCTGTTCTTAGAAAAACTAAACGTACAGCCCAAGAATCCTAGAAGCAAACAAGTTAGGAATAAAAGAAATGTCAAACTAAGGTTTGAATCTAGAATTGTGGGAGGAGACACTGGTTTTAAATGCTATCCTAGTGGCCCTCAGGGCAGAAGGTCAGGGAAGGGATGGAAGACACATCAGTGAAGCAAAGAGAAAGCCCTGTGTTTCCTGCATCTCCATCTCATCTGTAGGTGCCAAGTTTCTAGCCATTGGTGCCTGTTCTACTGTGTCCTTTTCTATTTTCTCATTTTTCTCCATTTTCTTTTATTTTCCCTCTGGCTAATGAGTCTCTATTGATGAATATCTATTTCCTTGTAGATCTGCCTGCACCATGAAAATCTGAATTTGTCGGGTCCTTGAAGACCAACAGAAGAGCCTCTTTCTTTCCATCATAGAGCAACCAGCATAATCTAGAGCATATTGAGTTGTTGTTACTCAGAGTTTTGTTTCCCCACATCAAACAGAAATGTCTAGCTTTAGCACTTTTTGAGTGTTTGACTTTGCAGGTTGCTGTCTTATAGATAACTGCATTACTGTTGACTTTCTATATTAAAAAAGAAAAGAAAGAGGAATAAAAGAAGGTGTTTTTTAAACCTAACAGTAAAGGTAGTGGTACTTTAAACTTGCAAGAACAATTAACTCAGTCAAATCTTGGCACTCCTTTACTTAGAAAAAATTTTACTTTTTCCAAAGATTAAAGTTATGTATGTCTTTTTCAAATATTTTTAAACCATGTGGTAAAGAAAAAATTTACCCATGATGTTATTATTAAAAATCAAGCATTTTTATTTCAGTCTTTGTGTGTCCATGTGTAATGATCCTGTGATTACCTAGCTATGCATTGCATTTTTATATAATTGGGATTAAACTACCAATATTTTGTATTTTGCCCTTTTAAACAGCTCTTTTTAGGTGTATTAAATGTACAACAAACTACACATTAAAAGTGTACCATTAAGATATTTTGACAGATAGATGCATTGGTAAACCCTACCCACAATCAAGATAATGGACATTTACAGCACCTCCCCAAATTCTCCAGCCCCTTTTATTATCCCTCCTGCCTGAACTTCAACCCTTCTACCATTTCAAGGCAATAACTGATCTACTTTCTGCCACTACAACTTGCCTTGCCTTTTCTGGAGTCTGGTATAAATAGAATTATGCACTCTGTATTCATTTGGTGGGTGGGGGGTCTGTCTTCTTTTGCTCAGGCATTCTAGTAAGTATCTAGGACAACTTATTATGGCTTTCATTTGAATTACCCTACTGGCCAAAGGTATTGAGCATGTCCTTTTATTACCATTGATCTATTTTTTTGGGTGAAGTGTCTATGCAAATTGTCCATTTTGCAAATGGGTTGTTTGTTTTCTTATTACTGAGTTTTGAAAGTGATGTGGAACCATCGAGTGGACACCACCAATGTGGACAGTCAAGAAAGAATTCTTGAGACGTTTTTGGTGCAAAAAAATGTGCTTTTATTATAGCATGGGGATTGGAGCCACGGGCAGAAAGAGCTACACTGTGATTGTGAGGTGTGTCTTATTATACATGTTTAAGTTGAGGCAGAGTAGAGATAATGGAATTCTCTAAAGAGATTTCCCTATGTTAAGGAACACTTACAGGATCCTGGAGGTCTGGCTATTGTCAAGCTAAAGTTGCTTTTAGTTTCTAGCAAAACATCAACATTAAGGCAGCCTGAGTTCCTTGAGGAATGTCACACTCTGCATGTCTCTGGTGTTTATCAATGGGCTGCAAGTCCTAAGGAAATTTAATTTTATCTATATTTCTCTTAAATTTGTTCTCATCAGAAAGTTCTTTTTCTGTTTTGAATACAGATCTTTTACAGACATTTGATTTGCAAATATCTTCTCTAAGTATGTAGTTTACCTTTTTACTATCTGAACAGTCTTAAAAAGAATAGAAGTTCTTTATTTTTAATGAAGTCTAATGTAGCCAGTTCTTTTCATTTATAGGTAGTGTTTTGTGTGTTGTAGCTAAGAAATCTTTGCCTAAGCCAAGGCCAAAATTTCTCTCCTATGTTTTCTTCTAATAGTCTTATAGTTTTAGATTTTCAGTCTGTGATCCATTTAGTATTAATTTTAGCATATGGTACAAGATAACGGATTGAATCTATCTTCTTGTGTTTTTGATAGGGATATACAATTATTATAGTACCAATTGTTGAAAGATTATTCTTTCCCCCACTAAATTTCCTTTGAACCCTTGCTCAAAACAGTTGTCCATTAGTATGTGATCTATTTTTCAATTCTCTATTCTATTTGATTGATCTGTTTCTGTGTTTTGACACCATTACCACTCAATATAAGTACTTGAGGAGATTGTTATTATTGGTTTTAAATCTGTAGTCTTACCACATGTCCTTTAAAAAACCGAATCCCGTATGTTTTGGTTTTGTGCTGGATTCAGCCTGTGCATAGAAATGTTATCGCTAGAAATGCCTGGGGGCACTCATCTGGGCCCCAGTGAGCTTCCTGCAAACATATCCCCTTTCGGAACCATTACAATGGCACCAACCCTTGTGGTTTATATCATGGTTATAAGATGACCTTCAGCAATAACTGTTAGGAAACTTTAAAGAAAAAAAGAGTTTATCACTTCCAAGCCCTGGAGCATACACAGCATGTCAAGAGACATACAGCAAAGTAGCCCATAGAAAGAGTTCACACCCGGCCTGAGGTTCTGCTTTTATTGGGGTTGAGAAGGGTGCCCAGGGTTTCCAGGGCTCACTCATTATTTGTAAATTTAAAGCATAAGTACACAAGATTAAAGAGGGCACCTGCTGTGATGAGCACTGGGTGTTGAATATAAGTGATGAATCACTGAATTCTACTTCAGAAACCAATACTGCACTGTATGTTAATTAACAAAATTTAAATTAAAAAATAAAACATAAGAGCACATATTTGAAGCGTGAGAAAAGAAAAAACAAGTGGCACAAACGGTCAGTTATTGAAATCAACGAGGATCTCAAAAACGAAGGAGCCTCAGTGGGGTAAGGCAGCCTGGCTCTTTGTCTAGTTGGGCCTGGCAACTTGGGAATTCCCTATAGTTCCTGTGGAAGCGGACGCCCCTTTGAAATGGGCGCCTCCTTGAAGTGGATGGCTCTGTAATCAAAGCTTAAGTCAGGCGCTTCTGTTCTTATGTTGTTTTTCCTCATTTTTTGCTTTTTTTTTTTTTTTTTGGTTGAATTGTGTATATTTTCTGATTCCATTTTTTTATCTCTGTTGGTTCACCTAGCTATCAATGTTGTGGATGTGCGTTTAGTGGTCAATTACTTTTTGTTTAGAGTATATTTATCATCACGGTCTACCCTCCAGGTCATTATACCATTCTGCGGATAGTATAAGAACCTTACAAAAATACATTTCCATTTCATGTCTGCAAGTCTGTATGATATTCTTATCAGACATTCCATTCCTGTGTTACAAACCTCATGATACCTCACCTTTTAACAATTAAAATTTGAGACTTAAATAAGAAAAATTTTTAATTTTAATTTCAATTATGGCCATAAGAGTCACCACTTTTGCTATGTCTTCTTCCTTCATGCAGATCCATACTTCCATCTGGTGTACTTTGTCTTCTGTGTGAATGACTTCCATTAGCATCACTTGTAGCACATTTGGTGGTGATGAATTCCTTAAGGTTTTACATGTTGCCTTCATATCTGAAAGATATTTTTGCTGGGTGTGAAATTTCAGGTTTACAGAGTTTTGTGGTTTTTTTTTTTTTTACATTAAAGATGTAAGTTACCTGTGTTTCCAGATAGAAATTTGCTGTCACTCTGTTTACCTGCATTGTACCTACTGCTTTTCTTTCACTTTTTTAAGTTTTTTCTCTTTGTCACTGGTCTTAAGCAATTTGTTAATTATGTAGCTTGGTTTCTTCATCTTTCTTGTGCTTAGGGTTCACGGATTCTTGAATCTATACATTTACAGCTTTTATTGAATTTGGAGAATATTTGGTGTTTATTTCTTTGAATATATTTTTCTCTACTTGTCCTTGCTCTTCTTTTAGGACTCCTGTTATATATATATATATATTTATTTATTCTGAATATATATATATTCTCAGATTCTCCTGTTATATATATATATATATTCTGAATATATATATATTCTCAGATTTCTTCCATATTTCATTATCTGTTCATATTTTTTTCAGTTTTTTTCTCACTGTGTTTCATTTTCATTCTATTCCTGTGTCTTTAAGTTCATTAATATTTTCTTCTGCAATATCTAATATGTCACTTATCCTGGGTAGTATATTTTTTTCATATAAGACATAGTTTTCATTTCTACAAGTTCAATTTGGATCATTATATAAAATATATATTTTATATGTTTCCACATAATAAGTTCAATCTTCTTCTTTTTGGGTTTCTTGAACATATGAAATAGGGTAATAACTATGTAATATTTTTATTTACTAATTTTTTCATGTATGTCATTTCTGGATCTGTTTCAATTGATTGATTTCTCTTCCTGTTATGTGTTCCATTTCCTGTATATGTGAATGCCCAGTAATGTCTTTTATTCATGTATTTGTTTGTTTGTTTTGTTTAAATTCCAGTATAATTCTACAGTGTTATATTAGTTTTAGGTGTACAATATAGTGACTCAACAATTACATACATTACTCAGTGCTCATTACTAGAAGTATACTACTCTTAGTCCCCTTCATCAATTTCACCCATCCCCCAACCCATCTCCTCACTGGTAAGCATTGGTTTGTTCTCTATAGTTAAGAGTCTATTTTATTGTTTGTCTCTTTTCTTTATTCACTTATTTTGTTTCTTTAATTCCACATTTGTGTGATATAATAAGGTATTTGTCTTTCTCTGACTTATTTCATTTAGCATTATAACCTCTAGATCCAACCATGTTCTTTCAAATGGCAAGGTTTTCTTTTCTTTTTTTTTTTTAGGGTTGGCTGCTATCCCATTTTATTAATGCTAAAACGTCAGGCTTTTGGAAATAGTACATCCTTTACCTTGCGCCCAAGAGTCAGTCAAGGGTTTAGAGTAGGAAAGATGGATGCCATCTTGCTACTACAGTTTCATTTTTTTTATGACAGAGTAGGATCTCATTGTATATGCATAACATCTCATCTTTATCCATTCATCTATGGGCAAACACTTGGGTTGCTTCCATATCTTGGCTATCTTAAATAATGCTGCTATAAACATAGGGGTGGAGATAGCTTTTCAAATTAGTGTTTTCATTTTCCTTGGGAACATATGCAGCAGTGCAATTACTGGATGCTATGGTAATTCTATTTTTAATTTTTTGAGCAACCTCCCTACTGTTATCCACAGTGGTTGCACCAGTTTGCATTCCTACCAACAGTACATGAGGGGTCCTTTTTCCCCACTTCCTCAACAACATTTATTGTTTCTTGGGTTTTTGATTTTAGCCTTTTTGACTTCTAGGAAATGATATCTCATTGTGGTTTTGACTTGCATTTCCCTGATGTTAAGTGATGTTGAGCATCTTTTTATGTGTCTTTTTTAGAGAAATATCTTCATGTCTTCTGCTCATTCTTTAATTGTATTATTCTTTATTGGTGTTGACTTATATAAGTTCTTCATATACTTTGGATGCTATCCCCCTTATAAGATATATCATTTGCAAATATCTTCTCCCATTCAGTCGGTTATCTTTTAGTTTTGTTGATAGTTTCTTTTGCTGTGCAGAAAATTTTATTTGGATGTAGTCTCTGTGGCTTACTTTTGCTTTTGCTTCCCTTGCCTTGAGAGACATATGTGAAAAAATGTTGCTTGATTTAATGGAAGAGAAATTACTGGATGTGCTCTCTTCTAGGATTTTTATGGTTTCAGGTCTCACGTTTAGGTCTTTAATCTATTTTGGGTCTATTTTTTTTTTGTGGTGTAAAAAAATGGTCCAGTTTCATTCTTTTGCATGTAGGTATCCAGTATTCCCAACATCATTTGCTAGAGATTGTTTTTTTCCATTGCATATTTTTGCCTTTCACATCAAAGATTAGTTGACCATATAATCATGGGTTTATTTCTGGACTCTCTATTCTGTTGCATTGATCTATATGTCTATTTTTGTGCCAGTATCATACTGTTTTGATTACCACAGTTCCACAGTATATCTTACAATCTAGGATTGTGATGCCTCCAGTTTTGCTTTTCTTTTTCAAGATTGCTTTGGCTATTCAGATATTTTTGTGGTTCTATACAAATTTTAGGTTTATTTGTTCTAGTTCTGTGAAAAATGCTATTGGTATTTTGATCAAGATTGCATTAAATCTAAGATTGCTTTGGATAGTACAGACATTTTAACATTGTTTTTCCAATCCATGAGCATGGACTATATTTCCATTTGTTTCTATCATCTTCAATTTCTTTAATCAGTGTTTTATGTTTTCGGAGTACAGGTATTTCAACTCCTTGCTTAAGTTTAGCCCTAGGTATTTTATTATTTTTGGTACTATTATAAATGGGATTGTTTTTCTTTTTTAAAAAAATGATTTTTTGGTTTTTTTTAGGTAATTTTTGTACGCAAGATGGAGCTCAAACTCACAACCCAAAGATAAAGAGTTTCATATTCTACTGGCTGAGCCAGGTAGGCACCCTGGGATTTTTTTCTTAATTTCTCTTACCACTACTTCATTATTAGTGCATATAAATGCAATAGACTTCTATATGTTTATTTTGTGTCTTGCAACTTTACTGCATTTATTTATCAGCAATAATAGTTTTTTGGTGGAGTCTAGTGTTTTCTATATATAGTATCACGTTATCTGCAAATACTGAGAATTTTACTTCTTCTTTACCAATTTGGATGTCAATTATTTCTTTTTATTGTCTGATCTCTGTTCCTAAGACTTCTAGTACAGTGTTGAATAAAAATGGTGAGAGTGGACATTCTACCAGTTTTTCATTATTGAACATATTAGCTTAATTTTTCATATATGGTCCCATTATTATGTTGTGTGATGTATATTCCCTCTAAAACTTTGTTGTGCATTTTTATCATGAATGAGTGTTGTATTTGTCAAATGCTTTTTCTGCATCTATTGACATGATCATATGGTTTTTAACCTTTCTTTTATTGATGTGATATATCCTGTTGATTGATTTATGAATATTGAACCACCTTTGCATCCCAGGAATAAATCCCACTTGATTCTCGTGAATGATTTTTTAATGTACTATTGGATTTGGTTTGCTAGTATTTTTGTGAGGATTTTTGTAGCTATGTTCTTTGGAGATATTGGCCTGTAGTTTTCTCTTTTTATACTGTCTGTATCTGGTTTTGGTATCAGGGAAATGCTGGACTCATAGAACGAATTTGGAAGTTTTTATTTCTTTTCTGTTTCATGGAGTAGTTTGAGAATAGGTATTAATCCTTCTTTAAATGTTTGATAGAATTCACTTGTAATGGTTTCTGTTCTTGGACTTTTGATTTTGGGGCAATTTTTGATTACTGATTCAATTTCATTACTGGTATTCCCTCTAGTCAAATTTTTAAATTTCTTCCATATTCATTTTTGGGAGGTTATATGTTTCTAGAAATTTATCTGTTTCTTCTAGGTTGTCCAGTTTGTTGGCATATAATTTTTCATAATATTTGCATAATCTTTTGTATTTCCGTGGTGTTGATTATTATTACTGTGCTTTCATTTCTCATTTTTATTTGAGTCCTCTCTCTTTTTTGATCAGTCTGGCTAAAGGTTTATCAATTTTGTTGCTCTTTAAAGAACCAGTTCCTGGGGCACCTGGCTGGCTCAGTGGGTTAAAGCCTCTGTCTTCGGCTCAGGTCATGATCTTAGGGTCCTGGAATCGAGCCCCACATCAGGCTCTCTGCTCAGCAGGGAGCCTGCTACCCCCTCTCTCTCTCTGCCTGCCTCTCTGCCTACTTGTGATCTCTCTCTCTCTCTCTGTGTCAAATAAATAAATAAAATCTTTAAAAAAAAAAACAAAGAACCAGTTCCTGGTTTCACTGAAGTGTTAAATTGTTTTGGGGGTTCTTTTATTTTTTGTTTTTGCTTTTGTTTTTGTTTTTATTTTATTTTTTCTTCTGTAAACTTTATTTTGCCCTTTCTTCTACTGGTTCTGGATTTTGTTTGTTCTTCTTTTTATAACTCCTAAAGGTGTAATGCTAGGTTGCTAGAGATTTTTCTAGCTTCTTAAAATAGCCGTGTATTGCATTAAGCTTTCTTAGAACAGCTTCTGGTACATCCCAAATATTTTAGAATATTATATTTTTATTTTCATTTGTCTCTATGAATTTTTAATTTCCTTTTTTATTTCCTGGTTGACCAATTCATCTTTTGATGGCATATTATTTAACCTCCATATATTTCCAGATTTTTTCCTTGTGGGAGATTTCTAGTGGTCAGAAAAGATGCATGGTGTGACTCTAATCTTTTTTAATTTGTTGAGTCTTGTTTTGTGGCCTAATATGTGATCTATTCTGGAGTATGTTCCATGTGCACTTGAAAAGAATGTGTATTCTACAGTTTTAGGATGGAATGTTCTGAGTATATCTGCTAAATCCATCTGCCCCAATGTGTCATTCAAAGCCACTGCTTCCTTATTGATTTTCTGTTTGATCCATCCATTGATGTAAGTGGGCTGTTAAAGTCCCCTACTATTACCCTATCACTATTGATTATTTCCTTTATGTTTGTTCTTAGCTGCTTTATGTATTTGTGCTCTCCCATGTTGAATACATAAATATTTACAGTTGTATCTTCTTGTTGGATTGTTTTCTCTTTGACTATACTGTGGCCTTCTTTGTTTCTTGTTGCAGTCTTTGCTTTAAAGTCCATTTTATCCCATATAAGTATTCCTACCCTGATTTTCTTTTCACTTCCATTTGCATGATAAATACTTTTCCACCTCCTCACTTTCAATCTGCATGTTTTCCAGGCATTTGCCAGAGATGCAGTAGCAGCGAAGTGCAAGGTGCTTTGCCTGTATTTTTCCCCACTAGGCCTGTAGTAGACTGGATGTTGCCTCCAGCCCACTGCTGGGGCCACAGTAGGACTGGGATGTGGTTATCTTTCCCTCTCCCCATGGCAGGAGTCACTTTGAAGTTGTGCTGGTCCCTGTCAGATCTGCTTGCCCACTGACAGGGTTGTGGAACTACTTTGGATGGGCTCTGGCCAAGGGTGTATTTGAGGGAATAGGTCCACAAGAGAAGACAGAGGTGAGACATGCAATGCTAGTAGGATCCATGCTGGTCTGCTGCATTAGGGGGCCTACAGCCACCTAGGAAAAGTGCCCAGGCCTGCTGGTTGGAGGGGGATGGATCACACTATTAGAGCCAGGGGGCAGGGGGCACTATTAGCTAGCTAGGTGGAGAGTTTTGGCTGATGTGCTGGTTCCCACAGATGTCTATGTATCTAGGCTGGGAGGCAGGTAAGATAAATGGTGATTGTGAGCTCCTTTGTTCTTGGAAAAGTCTCTCAAAGATTCCTGACCCTCCACCACATGCTTGAGACTAGTAAGTAAATCTCCATCTGGGATACCCCTGGCATTCTTCAAACTGCCACTTCTGTGTTATATCTTAATGGACAGTTTGTTGTGCTGTCCCTTTAAGGATGGGAACTCACCTTGCCCTCTGGCTTCCCAAAGCCTAGCTCAGACTTTTAAAGTTCCCGGTGTTAAGCTCTAATAATTATAAGAACTCATAAAATTAGGCCCTCTGGTTTTCAAGGCTAAATGTTATGGAGGTTCCTCTTCCTGGTACAGGTTCCCCCATGCCTGCACTGCCTGGTGTTGGGGTTTTACTTCTCTCTCCTCTCTGCACCCATTGTATCCACTGCTCTGGAGGACAGTACAGTGGGCAACTTTGTCTCCCACTATGTTTCTGTCCTTGCTACCATTTTTGATGTAGCCTCCTCTCTATGATTAACTGTGAGGAGTCTGTTCTGTAAGTCTTCAGTTTGTTTTCTAAGTTATTTACACTGATGTGGTTATTATCAAGTTGTATCTATCGATGAGGTGAGCCCAAGAACCTCTTACTCTGCCATCTTCCCCAGAAGTCCTCGAGTGCCTGGTAATTTCTGGTTAAATATTAAACATTGTTTACTCTTGTTGAGTGCTGATGTGTGTGTGTGTGTGTGTATGCATTTCTCTCAGTATTTGTATGTTTTGTTTTGGTACATTATCAACTTACTTGAACACAGCCTGATCTTTTTAACTCTTCCTTTTAAGCTTTATTATGTAGATCAGTAATAATTTAGTATAAAGTTAATGTTTTCCCACTATTAAGACTAGATACTTCTTAGCACTCTAACTGATGATCCATGAAGTCTAAATATTTCAAAGCTTTCTGAGAACAGATACTAATCCTGGTCCTATCCAGTCTGAGTACTACGTTTTAATCTAATTCTTTGCTCCAGCTACTAGAAATTTTCTTGCATGCATGAGCTAATCAAGACTCAACTGAATATTGAATGGGACCTTCCGTAAGTCTTAGAGTTGACTTTCTATGTTGCTTTTTCTTCTGCGGCACTCTGTACTGCACACACTATCTGCTTTGGCTTCCTGGAACTCCCAGTTTGGGAGCAACCTGTAGATTCAGCCTGTATTTTCTTACTCTAAGCCATAGCTTGGAAACTTTCTCCAGGTAGCAAGCTGGGGAAAAGCATAAGGCTTATCTCATTTGTTTTCCATCTTTCAGAGATCATCATTTTTCATTGCCTGCTATCTTGTAACTTGAGTGTCACTGTTTCATATATTTTGTTGGATATTTTAGTTGTTTAAGGCAGGAAAGTAAATCCAGACCATGTTATTCTATCTTGAGCAAAAGTGAGTCTCAGTGTTTTTTTTTAACTTAATATTATAGAATAAGCTTTTGTGTATGTCATTAAAAATTGCTCAAAAACATTTAAAATCTATTTATAATATTTTATTGTGTGGATGCAGTACAGTTGTAAAAAATTTTTCAATAAGAATAATGTTTCCATGGACTTTTTTTTTTAAATCTACCTTTATTGGCATATAATTGTGTATCTAGATTGTTTTCATAGATATGGAATAACTGAGTCCAAAGGATTCAACCTTGTATTAGTTTCCTATGGCTGCTTCAACAAAATACCACAAACTATATGGCTTAAATAATATATTTTATCATTTCACAGTTCTGGAGGCTAGATGTCTGAAATCAAGGTTTCAGCAATATTGGTTCTTTCTGAGGGATATGAAGGAAAATCTTTTCTGTGAATCTCTTCTAGCTTCTGGTGATTTGCTGCCAATCTTTGGCATTTCTTGGTTGATTTCTGTCTTCTGACCTTCATATGGCTTCCTCCCTAGGTGGACATTTGTGCCCAAATTTTCCCTTTTATAAAGATATCAGTCATATGGACATAGGGTCCACCCTACTCCATGTGATCTTAGCTAATTACCTCTACAACTATTGTTGTAGTTCACTAAGTGAACTAAGTGAACTTCATTCAACTAAGTTCACATCTGAAAATTAGGGTTTCAGAATAGGTATTTGGGTAGGACACAATGGAAACCATTAACAAACATATTTGAACCCTGTTGTATTACTTCCAAATTGATTCTAGAAGGGTTATAATAGACAAATTATATATTAAATATGCTTTTTGTGCAAGAATTTAAAGAACTTGCAAAAATTGAAGAATTGAGAAAAGTAGTTTTTACCACATAAAGTATTGTTAATCAGCAGTTTATTGCTATACAGATTCATTCTTCTATAAGTATTTTATAAGCTTCAAAATATATTATAGCACTTTGCCTTTCCCCTTCCCTGAACTCTTTAGTCTCCCTGTGGTTCTATTCTGAATTAGAAATCTGTTTTCCTTTTCAATTGTCTATTGACCTTTCTAAGTGAATTTCTTTAGCTTATTTAATTTGTCTCTTTTTCTCAACCTGCTTTTACAGGTAAATGTTTAAAAAGCATGTGTATATCTCCTAAAAGGAAATTAACTCTATCAGCAAATTAGTGTGTGGCTTTCCTAAATTGAGTTGAACTCTATCAGCAAGTGTTATTTTTAAGTGTTTGTCCTAATGTCCCTGAAATATTAGCAAACAAGGGAAGTCAGATAAATTCAAATAAATGTTTATTTATTGAATATCTCCACTCATCTCTGGAGGTGTACAGGGTCCAAGTATAACCTGAACTGGAATTTAGAATATCTGAATTTGCACAATTTTCTGGGATAGCGAGCCACCAATAATTGATTTGCATGGAATGAAGGCCAAAGATTTTCTAATATGTTTTCATCAAAAGTGATATGAAGATTTGTAACTGATATAAATGAAAGTATCAGTTCTGGTACAGTGATGGGAAGATAAGGGATGGGAATGACAAAAAAGTAACTTTCTCAGATATGATCTTCCTACCTCCTCTTTCACTTCAACCCTCACAATAAATTGTCAGTGTATTAATGCTAACATCCTATTACTGAGACTAAGGAAAACTGGGTTACCAAGGTAACCAAAAATAGTCCAGATTATTCATTCAACAATGTTTAATAACTACTTTATACATTGGGCTGTGCTAAGTATTAAATATATGGTGGTGAAAAAAAGGTTCTGGGTTTCCCTGACTCTTACAATCTAGTCAAGAGAGAAGCAATAGGAAAAAAAGAAAAAAAAAAAGACTTAAATATACTATTTCTTAAAGATTTTATTTATTTACTTGTCAGAGAGAGAGCACAAGCAGGGGAAGCTTCATGCAGAAGGAGATGCAAGATCCCTGCTGAACAAGGAGCCCAATACCAGACTTGATCCCAGGACCCTGGGATCATGACCTGAGCTGAAGGCAGATGCTTAACCGACTGAGCCACCCATGTGTCCTTAAATATATTAATTATTAATGAAAATAATAATGATTTATATGAAAACACAAGCAACTTAATTCAGATTGGAAGATAAGGTAAGGGTCATCCCAAGAAGTAATACCTGAGGAACGAGTAGGCATTTGCCAGGAATAAGTGGGATGAAGGATCTTTCCGATAGAGAAAAGGAAGGAATGAAGGCACTGACATGAGACAGAGCCTAATGCAATCAAATAACTAAGAGTCAGGATGGCTAACGATCAGGACTGATGAAATTGGGTTGGTGAAAAAGGCAGGGGTATGACATGATAATGTAGGACATTACTTGGGCATGTTTACAATTTGGGGTTTTATTTTAAATTACTACAATGGCTAGCAATTTTAAAAGTGTGTAAAGTAAGCGTGGGATGTGGCTCACTTAACTATTATAAGAGGAATGTATGATAAAGGGTAAGAGGAAACAATAAGTCAGGACAAGAGAGTAGTAGCAGTTGGTGTCATGCAAAGTATATAGATTCCAGACATATTTTTGAGAAAGCACTGGAACCAGCAGAGAAAAGAAAAGTCATTTTCTTTTTTTATTTGATGAAGCGAAGATGTACTGAGGAGAGGCAAAGAGAGATCTCAAAGATCCTCTACTTCTCTGGCTCAAGGCACTAGGTAGTTTGATGCCAATTACCTATAATAGAGGGACCAGTGTAAGGTTAAGACTGACTCAAAGATTGAGAGTTCAGTTTTACATGCAGTATGCTAATGGCTAAGAAATCCATTGCATTTTGGGATGCAGAAGCTTCTGTGGCTTTAGCAAGAGCTGTTTCTTTAGAAAGGTAGGGGGAGAATTCCTAATAATATGAATTAAAAAGGTAAAAGTAAGTAGGAAGGTAGAAACAGTGTAACAGGTGATGCTTATGTGTTATACTTTCAGACATTCACATAAGTTGGGCTTTTATTTCTGTCTTTAAAATTTAAGGCATTTAGGGGGCACCTGTGTGGCTCAGTCAGTCTTTTGGCTCAGATCATGATCCCGGGGTCCTGGGATTGAGCCCCACGACTGACCCCTGCTCAACAGAGTCTGTTTCTCCTTCTGCCACTCCCTTGCTCACACGCTCTCTCTTTCTCAAAAAAATGGAAAAGCAGAACAGCGGAGTAGGGTCAGAAAGGGATGTGGTATCATAGAAGTTTTGGTTTTGTCTTTTGAAAAAGATATGAATTATCAGAGCTGATTTGTAAGCTGTTGGGGAAGATCCTAATGATGAAATAGACTGAATATGCAAGTGAAAAAGGAAATACTCGAAAAAGTAAAAGTCAGAAATTAAGAGGTATTGACATTTTCCAGGAGTAGGGCTTTCCCTTTGCCATAAAGAAGAGGAAAAGACTAAGACTAAGATGGTGCAGGTAGATGGAGACTTGGTAAAGTGAGATTATTTAGAGAAGAATGAAGGCCAAAGATTTTCTAATATGTTTTCATCAAAAGTGACATGATCTCACTAATTACAAAACATTTTAAAATAAACTATTATCTACATAATATATATATGTATGTTAAAATTAAAAGGAACAACAAATACAATTAAATATACAGCAAATTGGGCACCTGAGTGGCTCAGATGGTTGGGTGACTGCCTTCAGCTCAGGTCACAATCCTGGAGTCCTGGGATCAAGTCCTGCATCAGGCTCCCAGCTCCACGGGGAGTCTGCTTCTGTCTCTGACCTTCTGCCCTCTCATGCTCTCTCTCACTCTCTCTCTTCCTCAAATAAATAAATAAAATCTTCAAAAAAAAATATACAGCAAATTGGGCAATGGAATTGTCCCATTTTACATGTTGTCTTATAAGTAGATCTTGTATTGTAGCATCTAAATGCCCTAATTTTTTTTTTTTTTTTTGAGAAAGAGAGAGCACGTGAGCAAGGGAGGGGCAGAGGGAGAGGGAGAAACAGACTCTGTTGAGCAGGGGTCAGTCGTGGGGCTCAATCCCAGGACCTCGGGATCATGATCTGAGCCAAAAGACTGACTGAGCCACACAGGTGCCCCTAAATGCCTTAAATTTTAAAGACAGAAATAAAAGCCCAACTTATGTGAATGTCTGAAAGTACATTTGATGAAATATGCTCTTAGAAACCATCAAAAGTTGAAGGGCTTATGGCTCTAACATAAAGCCAGCTTTCTTCCATCTGTAGAAATCTGGTAATACATGCAATAAAATATAATGGCCCCAATAAAAGATGTTGTTTTCCATTGTTTCCCTCCCCACAATATTATATTTGCAGAGGATTTTTGTTTGGTCTTCTCTGTTAGGAAAATACATTGGTTATTACATAATATTTGTTTATCATGGCAAGTCAGAAAAAAGTAACTTCTTCCTACATTGTTTACTTTAATGATTTAGTCTCACTTTTTTCTTTTCATCTTTAGATTCTGACTGGAAAACTCAAATTCAGTTTTAGTTCCTTTACGAATTAAACGACTCATTAGGCTTAGGTGCCATGATAGATTTCCCTTCCTCCTGCCTTCCCTCCCTCCTTCCCTTTTTCCCTTCCTGCCTTTTCCCCCTACCTTCCTTTCTTGTTTCTTCTCTCCATTCCTGTCTTTTTTTTGACCTACCATCCTGCCTGAAGACTTGAAGATGAAAAGATGTTTATTCCAAAATGTCATTCAGAAAGTTCACATTATTACAATATTGGCTACATGAGAAGTGAGCATAGAATATCTTCCAAGGCCACTTTTAATTCTCTGATTCAACATCATTCTAAAATGATCGGTATCCTCAAAAATAAGTTTAGAACCAGGAAGAAGAGAAAACTTGTCAGCAATTGTGTGATCCAATCAGTCAAGGCAACCCCATTGCCTTGCTTCCAGTTGAATTAACTGTTTGGCATTTGTTCAGGATGTCCATACACTAGCCTCATTCTGGAGCCGCACTTGGAAAGCTGCCCAGGGTGGAAATCCTAAATATAGATCTACTGGAAGTGATAATCTCAGGAAATGCCAAGATAATTTTCTGGACAAGAGACCAATGAGGCTTGTACTATGTTTACTTGTTTGGGACTTTTGGTGAAATTTAAAAAAATAAGAAACTTTGAATTATAGAAAAGAAAACTAGCATTTTTCCAACTCAGTTAATTAAACCTTAATCAATACCAACTAACACCAAAAATAATTTTTAAAAAAATTATCTTATCTCTTCCCCTATTTTAAACATATTCATTAAACTATAAACCTCTATGTAAATGGCAATTATATTTCTAAATTATGTTATCAATATTCTTAACCATCTTCAGAAGTGATAATCATGCAATCTCCTTTCCTTTTTTGCCTCAGACATTCACAGTTAGGATATTTCCCTACTTATATTTAGCAAAGCATTACATGTTGCAACTTAAATTGACTCCTTCTTGTTCTGACTTTAATGAGGATTATCTTCCTTAAAAATTATGGCTCATTTTACAGAATCTCATCAGAACAAATCAAAACCAAGCCAAATTAGAGTAGTCAACATATTTCTGTAGAGGTGCAGAGGAGATTTTCTTAATGCTTTTCTCAGCTTTTATAAGAAATGTAACTTAATTGAATTTTCAGTAACTGTCAACATTGGTAAGGAGGAAATTATTACAACCTTATATGTATTTTATGACTTCTCTGAAATGAAATAATCTCAGACTTTAATATTATTCTTGTCAATGAACAACTTGGCAACAGGATTAAATACTGAGATAAATCTACTGCTAGGGAAGCTAAAACTTCAGGAAGGAAGGGATTCTTGAGTTAGAGTTTAAAGAATGAGAAAAGTTCAGAAGGCAGAAATTCTGAATGCCATTCTCAGTTCTAGGAACCATGACAATGTAGGGTCATTATGAATATCTCTTAATAATCCATTATTTTGTGTTGCTCCAGTTTCTGAATTTTTACCTTTTCCTTGTCCTCCTGTTTCTGTTATATTTTCCTTGTTCTCAGCATCAGCCTGCCTCCTTTCTCAATTCTATTTTTCATCATGCCTGAAATCAAGGAAATAATTTGGAAAGTTGTTGCAGTAAGTATCAGGATTCTGCCATTTGCCAATATCACATGACAATGTGAAGATATGTGTGATGTAATGAAAGTTATTTGCCACCAAAAGCAATTCATATCATAATTTCTCTAAAAAAAAAAAAAAAAGAAAAAAACAAAAGATACAGAGCTTGAAGAGATATAGGACTTCTTATCATGAGGGCAAGAAGACCTACATTAAGCATTTTACCAAAAATCTTCGTATAACTTTTATTTTTATTCAAGTATAATTAACACACAGTGTTATATTAATTTCAGGTGTACAATACAATGACTCAACAATTCTATACATTTCTCAGTGCTCATCAGAATAAGTGTACTCTCAGTCTCCTTTATCTATTTCACTGATCCCCCTACCTACTTCCCTTTTGGCAGCCACCAGCTTGTTCTCTATAGTTAAGAGTCTATTTCTTTGTTTCTGTTTTTCTGTTTGTTTGCTTGTCCATTTGTTTGATTTCTTAAATTTCATATATGAATGAAATCATGGTATTTTTCTCTAACTGGCATATTTCACTTAGCATTATATATCTAGGTCCATACATGCTGTTGCAAGCAGCAAGATTTTGCCATTTTTATGGCTAAGTAATATTCCATTTCATGCATGTATCCCATACTCTTTAGCCATTCATTTCAAATGTTATATCAAATGTCATCTTTCTGGTAAGATGGGATTTCTATCAGTTGAGATAAATAGTACTAAGTAGAATGTGTAAGCAAGGAGGAAAATAACTTTTATAGAAAAATAATTATATATTTATATGCAATTTGGTATTTACATGTATATAATTATATATATATATAATATATAAATGGCTACATATACACACACAAGAGACTATATATAGAGTGTATGTACAATTATGGATATTTCAAATGTTATCCTAACCAGTTATTATTATAATTTCTTTTTTCAGAATACAAATAACTTCCTTTTTATTAAACACAAAAACAGAACTTTCTTTTTCACTCTAAACAGAAGGTTTTTCACAACTTCCCAGGAGTCTTGGAAATGATAGGTCAAATCTAAGCCCACCACAGATGATCGCATTGTCAACAAGCTGACTTTTGACCATTTATGTCATATTGTAAATGAAACGGTTGCTTGACTATCTGAGATGAAAACCAGCTGTGTAATGGTTGGTTACTCATTGTATTTTAATTACTGTTTACTATATGTAAGAGAGAATTAAAATTATTATAAATGTTTGCTAATGAGCTAAAAAATATGGAAAATATTTTATTCTTAGAAGCATTTTTGACAGAGTGCATGTTGATATCAGAAGAAAAAAAGCTCCATATGACAATGTCCTTAGGCTACTGTCTATTAAAACCTCAATTAACAATGTGAACTTGATCTGTATTAGTACTAAAAAGATTTCCTGAGTTTAAATTACAGCATTATTTTCTTCATTCCCAATATATTTTGTTTACATGGTGAAGACTTCTGATTCACAACATCTCAGCAGAAAATGCTCAAATTATTTAAACCATTTCACTGAGGAAGTAAAACTAGGCTTATGTGCAAAAGAAGCAACTCAACTGAAATTTTAAGAGCTTGATATGTATATTAAAGGCAAGGATAAATTATATTACGGATATTTTTGCATTGCAGAAACTGAGGAACAGCCCAGATCTATTTCTATTTATCAGGACTATTGTTTAGCAATTGGATAGTTCCAAGCAATTAGCCATTAAACACTTTTGAAAGATATTTTCTCTTTTATCTTTCAAACCGCAAAATGACTCAAAGAATACTTTTGTTAAGAAAACAACCTGAGTGTAAAAGGAACTGAATTAAAGTTCAAGAAATATGAATATACTCTTCTCTCTCTGACTTTACTGTGATTCATATGGAAAAGCCTTCCATTTGCATTTAGATGTGATTTCCGCAGTGAAAAGCCTGATATGCTCTGTTCTAGTTTGGAGAAATGATTTGGGTCTTTAGGTCTAACTTAATTTACGTAGACCAAAAAAGACCTTTCCTGAATAGAAATATCAGGAAAGTTAAATTCTCGGTGTTTTGAGTTTATGTTTTTATTTTCATTATTTCTATAGAAGTGCTTTTATATTTTCATTATCCTGTTGCTTCTTTAATTTGAAAGGCCCTAAACTTTTTCTTCCATTTTTATGTAATCAACATGAAATCAAATGTGGACATCTATATGTAGATGGCCGAAGACAGGAATACAAATTGATGTTTTGTTCGATTTTGCTTTCCTTCATCGCATCATAGAAAATTTGGACCCAAAGGATATTTAATGATATAGTTCACTTTCATATGTTACAAATGAGAAAATACACACACCAGATTTGATTGGCTTATCCAAGGAGATGCATAAAGATGGTGAGCAGGTGACACAGAGCTGAGAACATACTCTAATGGGTTTTCCACTATCTTACATCACTCTCCTGAAAGAGTTCTCTGCTAAGAGTCTCTCTTGGTTCTGAAAGAGCAGAGTAAGGCTAACTCCATTTTGTGCTACGCCTGCCATCTTGTGTATAACCCCTACATGACCTGCTCCTGAGAAAGGTCACAGAATGTCAGAACATTGCCTAGCCGGCCCTTGAGCTAGTTTGAGTTAGCCAATAGGAATGCGGAACCCCTAACCACCACAGTATGTAAACCCCACCTTTTGCCCACCAAACTTGCGTCCAGAGTAATAGGCTAGTTCAAACAGTTACCTTACCTGCCAAACTTGCGCTCCAATTCAGACCAGAGTAATAGGCTAGTTCAAACGGTTACTATAGGGTAAATTGTAATTCAATTGGCCACCTGCATGTGGACCGACATGACTATGCAACTTTCTGTGTGTGTTACAATCTCATTGGCCACCTGTGTGTGGACCAACACAACTATACAACTTTCTGTGTGACCATTGGCCCCTATAAAACTGTTATGCCCTTTAACCTAGGCGTCCAAGTCCCGACACCGCTGTGTCGGATATACTTGGGCCCAAGCTCGAGCTTGCAAATAAACCCTCGTGCTTTTGCATCGGTATTGGCTCCTCAGTGGTCTCTCGGATTCTAAATCGGGAGCATTACAGGTTCCAACATGACCAAATTATTTTACTGAAGCTTTCAAATCCTGTGAAAGTTCTGATATATTAATATTTGGACACTCTTTCTACAAAGTTTAGTTTCATGATAAGATTATGGCCACCTGAAGTCAGCCCAAAGGCAGCTGAAACAATAGCTCTCATTATAATTCTCAGAATGTTGTCTCAGAAAGCTACTGGTTTAGATAGGTGTCTATAAATAACTAGAATACAATGTCACAATTTTGAGGAGTGAGACTTTCACTTGTACTCAGATAGCTTTTCTCACAAAGAGTAAAACCTGCTGGCATGTGAAGGGTGGACTTTGATATAGGCCAAATTTTAAATTGCCATTGATGGAATAGATGTGTAATTCCACAAAATTTTAAGTTATCTCAATACCATGTATGATCCTTCAACAGGCACGACCAATTTTTTAAACACTAAGCACAAAATGGGGGGGTTGATATGTGACCAAAAACCTATTTCAATTATATATTAAATTTAATATTGATTTTTATTATGGGTAATGTGAAAGAGTATGCAAAGCAATTCCACATTGAGGGCTCTCCCAACATGCTCAGAAATTTATACAACTGGACATTTTTCTAAGCACCTATTGCCATGAAGCAATTGCCAAGTCACATTAGTTCAGATGAGATCCTAGGCTGGAAATATCCAGGGGCAGGTTCTCCTGCCTAAACACTGGCTGTGGGGTCTAAAAGTATGGCTTGGGACTAAGCCATGCTCAAAAGAAAAGCAGTATTGGGGCGCTTGGATGGCACAGTCAGTTAAGAGACCAACTCTGGTTTCAGCTCACATCATGATCTCAGGGTCATGGGGTCAAGCCCCACATGGGGCTCTGTGCTCAGTGCAGAGTCTGTCAGATTCTCTGCCCCCCACCTCTGCTCCTACCCCCTGTGGGCCCTCTCTCTAAAATAAATTAGATCTTTAGGGAAAAAAAAAAAGAAAAGCAGTATCATCCATAATGCCAAGATGTAGCCTCACTTCAAGTCTATGTTAACAATATTTGAAAAGAAAAAAGAGGTAGAATCAAAGCCAGAAAAACTAGTTATTATCATCAATCATATTTTATGCTGCCATCCAGTTAAATGAGACTTATAATTCAAAGACTAAGTTGATTTCTTCTTAGGTTCACATTTGCATATGAAACTCTGGGTCAACTTCATTTACATATACATGAACAGGCTACAGAAAATAGCTCTTTGAAAATAATATAACTTTAACACATTCTCAGAAGTCACTCTTAAGCAGGAAATAGTAAAAAGCAGGCTTCCTTATCTTACAACATACAGAAAAATTAACTCAAAATGGATCGAAGACAAACATTAGATATGAAATGGTAAAATTCCTAGAAGAAAACATAGGGGAAAAGCTCCTGACATCGGTCTTGGCAATAATTTTTCAAAATTGACACCAAAAGCACAGGCAACAAAGCAAGCAGGATTACAAGAGGTTTTTGCACAGCTAGGCAAATAATTAACAATATGAAAAGGCAATCTATGAGATGTGAAAAAAATATTTTGTAAGCCATATAGCTGATAAGAGTTAATATGCAAAATATATAAAGAAGTCATACAACTCAACAGAAAAAATTAATAATTCAAATAAAAAATGGGCAAAAGACCTGAACAGACATTTTTCCAAAGACATGCAAATGGCCAGTAGGTGTATGAAAAGAAGCTCAACATCACTCACCCTCAGGAAAATGCAAATCAAAACCACAATGAGATACCACCTGACACTTGTTAGAATGGCTATTACCAAAAAGTGAAAAGACAACAAGTGCTGGCAAGGATGTAGAGAAAAGAAAACCTTTGGGCGTGGTTGGTGGGAATGTAAAATGGTGCAGCCACTGTGGAAAACAATAAGAAGATTCCTCAAAAAATTAAAAATGAAACTACCATATGATCCAGCAATCCCATTTTTTGTATATATCCAAAAGAAACTAAATCATTATCTTGAAGAGATATCCACTCTCCCAAGTTCATTATTCACTGTAACCAAGACATGGAAACAACCTATCTATCAACAGATAAATGGAACAAGACAATTATATATATATATTATATATATACGTATATATTATACGTCTGTATAATATATTCAGCTGTGAGAAAGAAGGAAATCCTGCCATTTGCCACAACCTGGATGAAACTGGAAGACATTATGCTAAGTGAAATAAACCAAAGAATGACAAATATTGCATGAGTATTTGTTATGTGGAATATTAAAAAAGAAAAGCCAAACTCATAGTAAAAAGAATAGAATGGCAGTTACCAGATGCTGGGGAGTGAAGGAAATGGGGAGATACTGGTCACTTTCATTTATAAGATAAATAAGTTCTGGAGACCTAATGTACAGCACAGTGACTATAGTTAAAATAATGTATTGTATACTTGAAATTTGCTAAGATCTCAAGTGTTCTTACTACAAAAAATAAAGTCAATGTAGGAAGTGATAGATATGATAATTAGTTTATGGCAACCATTTCACAATGTGTACATACATCAAAATGTCACATTTTACACCTTAAATATATGTATTTTTATTCATCAAAAAATTTAAAAAATAAATACAAAATTAAAAACAGACTTTAAATTTCAAATATCAGATCCAAAACTTATGAGCAAATACTGGGCAATGTACTTAAATTCCGTGTCTCTATTTTCTCATCTAAAATTGAGGATATCTACCTCGTAGGAATTTCCTAAGTGCGGTAGGCAGTTTCTTTTCTTTTTTTTAAAATTTATTTATTTATTTATTTGTTTATTTATTTAGTTATTTGAGAGAGATAGAGAGCCCAAGCAGGGGGAGGGGCAGAGGGAGAGGGAGAAGCAGACTCCCACTGAGCAGGGAGCCTGATGCGGGACTCTATCCCAGGACCCTGAGATCAAACCTGAGCCAAAAGCTCAACCAACTGAGCCACCCCGGTTCCCCAAGTAGGCAGTTTCTACAAGGACTCTTGGTATTCACACTCTTGTATAAACCCTTCCCCTTGAATGTGGTTAGACCTAGCAATTCACTTCCATTAGAATATAGCAAATGTAATAAGATATTACACCAGATATTAAAGTACAAGACTGTGAACTCCACCTTTCTTATTCTTGCATTCTCTTACTTGCTCTGAGGGAAACCAGCTACCATATTGTTAGCTGTACTCTGGAGAGGCGCATGTGGCAAGGACCTGAGGGAAGCCTCTATCCAACAGCCAGTAAACAATTGAGATTAGTCTAATGATTCATGGGAGACAAGATCCAACCACATTAGTATGTTTGGAGACATCTGACACCTTGATTACCTCCTTATAAAAGACGATGAGCCACAAGACCCAGCCAGCCAGACCCAGATTCATGCCCCACAGAAACTGTGGAAGAATAAATGTTGTTTTGAGCCATTAAATTTAGGGTAATCTGTTACACAGCAATAGATATCTAACATAATAAAGTTATCTGTTGGAGGTGTTGAAATATAGGTCTGGGATTTAGTCTCAAGAAACCACTGAAATTAGAAGGCATCAAGAAATAGATTCTGCCTTTAATTTGGATGCTTTTACATGATGATTGAGTAGAAAAGAGGATAAGACAAACTTTTGAAGATAACCAATATTTAGGAACACTAAGATCCATCAGAGGAAAAAAAAAATCCATGGTAGAAGCCGAAAGGAACATAAAGTTGAGGTTAGAATTAGGAAAGAGTATATCATGAATGTCAAGTGAGGAGATAATTTCAAGATAGACATTAATACCAAAGTTAATTAACACTGGGGCAGAAGGACAAGGAGTAATATTTGTTAAAATTCATCATGAGAGAGGCACTTACAGGTGTTTTGCAAGTACTAACTTATTTTGGTCCTTATAATATTAGAACATAATTATTCTCATTTTACAGATAAGAAAGATGCTCAAAGGAAGGAAATATCTTGCCCAAAGTCACATAGCTCGCATACGGAAGCATCAGGATTCAAATCCAGATCTATCTAGCTCCAATCCCTTACTTTTTCCATTAAGATGTAATGACTCTCAGACTTGCAAGGGATATCTTATAGCTCTCTTATATAATAAACATACTTAGACTGATATAAAATCTCTGTGAGACGGTTAGAAAGTTCTTCAGCAGCTGGATTGTGCTCAGGCACATTTGATGTTCTTGAGGGAACTACATTCTGTCAGGACCTCATGCACACTGGGAGGGCTACTCTTCCCTCCTGCTTTCGTGTCTCCTAAACATCATTTAAGCATTACCTCCTTCCCCAAGATTAACCTCCTATCAGGTGGATGGTAACTGGAAGCTCAGATACATACTTTCATATTAGCACTTCCTATGCTCTGTTTTAATTGTTGGTTTATGTTTCTATTTCCTCCATCAGAGGTTGTGGCTATATTTTCTGTCATGATTTCTATATGCCTGACTTATAATAGATAATAGCTGTTTATCAGAAATAGACTGAATGGATAAAGGAATGGAAGAACACTGGTTAAATCCTAAAGACTGAGTAAAATGAGAAAGGGAAAGGAATATTGAGCAGAAACAAAAGCATGTAGGAGAGTCTGAAAGCATAAAAGAGCATGGGGTATGCAGAAGAGAAAATATTTCCATGTAGAAATTTAATGCTCACTTCATCACACGTATACAAAATTCAGAACCATATGGTTATGGGATTCGCTAGGATATGGCAGGCATAGAGGTAGGAAAGCTAAAGATTATAGCAGACACTGTTGGATGCTGTCTAGTAGCCATTCCTCCCTTCCTGTCTGATAGAACTGAGTTCAACTGTTCACTGGTATCTAGTCATGTGCCTCAGGAACTACTTATCCCCAGGCTTAAGAAAGAAGGGATAGTAGGTCCTAAGGCAACCCGTGTGTGTGTATTCCCCCTAACCCAGTTTGATATGAGCTGTGTGAATGTGATGGAGCATACCCAGCTATGTGCTTATGGCCAGCAAGAACTTCATTCATTTGTATTGATTAGTAACCACCCACTAATCAAACCAATCTCAGGCTATCGTGATTACCACCATATAGTAATGGTTATCACTTATTGAGTATGCGCTGTGCCAAGCTCTGTAACAATTGCTTTATACACCCTATGTATGAAAGAACCCACTCCTTGGCTGGGGTAAGGAGTCAGGACTAATTTAATACCTAGACAACTTCCTTCAATTTTTATTGGCTAAGCTATTTTGCTCAATGGAATCAAGCACTCTTGGACCCTAGTGAGAAGAAAAGGAAAAGATCTATTACATATAGGGGATTAAAAATGAGAATGGGGATACATTAAACAGCCACCTTTCCCATCTCAACCCTGGTCCCAAGGGAGAAGATTCCTTTATGACCAGCTACTCTTCCCCAGGTGGGCATGGTACTGATTTTAAGGAACCTACCATGGCAGGAGGCTTGGCTGCTTCAGAACTTCCATCTCCATCCCATGGTAAAGTTCATGGATAAACCGTCAGGATAGAGGTGAGTCTCAGAGCCTGATCTATAAATGTGAGACCCTCTTCCTGACCAGGCCCCAGAGTAGTTCCCTTTCAGCTCCTGTTCACAACAAGGCCATCAGCTCACAGGTCTGTTGTGTTACTAGTCATGAAAACAACATTAATCTCGTACACCTCGGTCGGATGTCTTGGGAGATGATGAGCAGTAATATTCTGAAAGAAATCTTTTTTTCTGAGCAGTAGGTCTCGAGAGTGGGCTTAAAATATTCAGTAAGCCATGTTGTAAACAGATGTGCTATCATCCAGGTTTTGTTGTTCCATTTATAGAGTACAGGCAGAGTAGATTTAGCATAATTTTTAATAGCGATGAGGGATTTGAGGAATGGTCAGTAGGCATTGACTTCAATTTAAAGTCACTAGCTACACTGGTCCCTAACAAGACAGTCAGCCTGTCCTTTGAAGCTTTGATGCCAGGCCTTGTCTTTTTCTCTCTAGCTAGGAAAATCATGGATGGCATCTTCTTCTACTAGAAGGCTGTTTTGCTTACATTGAAAATCTGTCATTTCGTGTAGTTGCCTTCCTTAATTCTTAGCTAGATCTTCCGGGTAGCTTGCCGCAGCTTGCTGCCAGCAGCTGCTCCTCGCACTTTCAAGCCATGGACATGGCTTCTTCCTTAAACCTCATGAGCCAATCTCAGCTAAATTCACACGCTCCTTCTGCAGCTTCCTCACCTCTCTCAGCCTTCACAGAATTGAAGAGAGTGAGGGCCTTGCTCTGGATCAGGCTTTGGCTGGAGGGAATGTTGTGGTTGGTTTGGTCTTCTCTTCAGACCCCTAAAACTTTCTCTATATCAGCAATAAGGCTGGTTTGCTTTCTCACCATTCGTGTGGCTGCCGGAGAGCGCTTTTAACTTCCTTCAAGAACTTTGCCTTTGCATTCATAGCCTGGCTAACTGTCCAGTGTAAGAGGCCTAGCTCTCAGCCTAACTCGGCCTTTGACATGGCTCCCTCACTAGACTTACTTATTTCTAGTTTTGGATTGACAGTGAGAGCCCTGCTACTCTTCCTTTCATTTGAACCCACAGAGCCCATTGTAGGGTTATTAATGAGCCTAATTTCAATATTGTCGCATCTCAAGGAATAGGGAGGCTTGGGGAGAGGGGGGGAAGGAAAAGCTAATCAGTGGAGCATTTAGCTATCAAGTTCCCCATCTTACATGGGTGCACTTGGTGGTGCCCCCCAAAAGTGACTATAGCAACATCAAAGATCACTGACCAAAGATCACCATAACAATTATAATAACAATGAAAAAGTTTCAAATGTTGTGAGAATTACCAAAATGTGACACAGAGACACAAAGTGAGCAAATGAGGTTAGTAACATGGCACCAATAGACTTGCTTCATTCAGGGTTGCCACAAACCTTCAGTTGGTTAAAAAAAAAAAAATCTCGGGGCACCTGGGTGGCTCAGTCATTAAGCGTCTGCCTTCGGCCCAGGTCAGATCCCAGAGTCCTGGGATTGAGCCCCGCATCGGGCTCTCTGCTCTGCAGGAAGCCTGCTTCTCCTGCTACCATTCCCTCTGCTTGTGTTCCCTCTCTCACTGTGTTTCTCTCTGTCAAATAAATAAAATCTTTAAAAAAAAAAAAAAAAACTCTACAAAGTACAGTAAAGCAAAGCACAGTAAAATGGGATATGCTTGTGCTTTGTGAGCATGGTAGATATTTAAGACTTTCTCAGGGAATGGTTGTGGTTTCTTCAGACATCACTCTTTCATTGCTGGTCATCTATTGCCACAAAGTCCTCCCTGGATGGCTACTTACAAAGCTTCGCCCTCCCAGCCTCTGGCTTTCTTGGTCCACTCCTCACAGAATATCATCTAAATTGGGACCCTATCATCCTTCCGGGCAGCCTGCTTGAACGCTCCTCTTAATCACCCTTGCTCAGCCTTCGAATGAATAGACAGCTGCAGTCTCTCACTTTAAAGCTTTGTCAGGCTCGAGACAAGCTTTCTTGCTTCACAGACTCCAAGGTACACAAGTAAAGCTGTTTGACTGTTCTCCTTGATGCACTGTCCAAATCCACACCTGGGGACAACATGAAATATCTCCCAGATTTCTGAAAATTCCTGCTGTCCTACTTCTATAGCTTTTCTTCTCCAAGCCCTATTTGTGTTTGCCCTTGAACTGCAGGCTAATAGGCTGAAAGAGTCCACTCGTAACCAAAGCTGAAGCAAACCGTGTAGACTTTACTCCAGATTTCGCAGGGGCAGCGGGGGCAATATTGAAATCACACTGCTGACAGTAAATAAATCACATTGTGCACACAAACTTTTTTTTTTTATCAAGCAAAACAGTTCAGGTTTCTCTGACTCCCGCTCCCTAATTTGCCTACACAAGATCAAAATTTCTCAGCATAACAAAGGCCATTTCTACAAAAAGGATTCATCCTCAAAAGGAAGCAATCGTGTTTATAAATATCAAAGTTTCTTTCTTGCATAAATGTGTATGTGTGCGTGTGTGTATTTACCTTGACAGAAAGCAGTACATGATGGATTTCCTTGCATTTTAATTTGAATAATGCTGAAAAGGCAAAAAAAAAGTTAAAAGTTACTCACAAAGTCATTATTACTTTAAATATTTATAATGTGCCTGAATCTACACATACACATGTGAAACAGGATGCAGAGGTCTGCCTCCACTCCCACTGTGTCTCAGGTATGATCACTGTAGCACTTTGGTGTGTTCCCAGGATTTTTTAGGCTAATACAGACATTTGCATGTATGCATATAAACATGTGTACAGTTTTTATACAAATATAATCATGTGAAACACATTAGTCTTCTAGATTTTGTTGTCTCCCTTATTAATATATCATCAGCCTCTTTCTGGGCAGTAGATATACTTATTTGATTTTATGGTGCCAGAGTATTTCCTTTTATGAATGGATTTAGGCTATGGTGGCCACACCCCTGGATTCCTCATAAAGTTTTTCTTTTCTTTTTTAAGATTTATTTATTTATTTGAGAGAGAGAGAAAGCTCAAGGAGGGGCACAGGGAGAAGGAGAGAGAAATTCAAGGGGCTCCACTCTGATTCAGGCTCCATCTCACAACCTTAAGATCACAACCTGAGCCAAAACCAAGAGTCAGACACTTAACTGACTGCACCACCCAGGCACTCCTCCCCCCAAAGTTCTCCTGGTCTTGAATAGAATTTCATCTATGATGAGCACATCTTTTTCAAAACATTATGACTATGTTGTCTTTATTCTTCTACATGAACTTTAGAATAATATTTGAAAGGTCAAAGAAAATCAAATGTCCCACTGAGATTAGCATTATAGAAAATGTAGAAATTAATTGGAGGGTGAATTAGCATTTTAAAATAGTGTCTTCCCCTCCAGGAACATGACATGCCTTTGCATTCACTCATGTTCTGGTTGTTTGTTTGATTGACTTTATGTTCCCCAATAAAATTTTGCAGTTTTTTTCTTAAATGTCAGCCATGAGAAATGATAAATGAGGGCTAACATGTGTTGTAAGAAGTCTTGCAATTCAACCCAGAAACTAATTTCTAGATAATAAATTTAGAAGACTGCCTTTGTGTTCCTGTTTCTCAAAAAAATTCAGTTTTTAACATTTTAATAGCTTCAAAGGCATGCCAAATTTTTTCATTGCTGGTTTCATTCAATAATGTAAATAAACTAAATTGTAAGAATGAATTGTTTTCCCCTAGGAGGCTCAGTAAAGGGATTCAAAATGTGTTCCCTAATATATGTGTAGCTTTTTCCCTCCCGAATTGATTTCATGCAATAAAGTTTGCTTGTCAGCATTAGAAGTCCCAAACATTTCTTTTAAATTGAGTCTTCTTAATGAGGTATCCATGAGATGCCAATCAGGGCAATGATAAAAATTGATCCTAATTAAAAATAAAAAGTACGCTTTTTTAAAAAAAAATTGTTGTTTACAGTAAATGCTTATTTGGAGAAGGAGCTGGTTCATCCTCTCACTTTGTGGCTGGATTTTTTTTTTCCCAATGGGACTTTCTCTGGCCTCTGAACTGCTGCTGTGGTATATTTCTCTGAAGATGATCTTGACTGGAGCAGAAAGAGGGGATTGTATGCTTAATTTAAGGTTTCTCTCTCTCCCACCTCACCCCTACCCCAGAAAATCCAGATAAGCTAGATAATTATTCCATATAATTATATGAAATAATCAAATAATCTAATTATTTCAGATCATCTTTATCATGATATTTTGTGTTCATATGGAATATTTATTTCCAATACTCCTAGGAAGACACTATGTAATGTAACAGCTACAACTGTGCCATTGTTCATGCTCCTGGCCAGCCTTCAACAAAGGATACAAAGTTATGAAAGAAATTGGCTTATATTTGAAACTCTGTGCGTACACCATACATGGATGCTAAGTATTCTACTACATTACTCTTAGCATTTAAATCACATTTTGGTGGGAACACAGAAATTACTCTCTTTGTTTTAACAAGAAGGGATTTAATAGAGGGAATTGGATACCTAAAATGCTGGTCTAAGACTGAGAGAATAAAGGCCAGGGTGTGGCACTGTTGGCTTCTAGGAAGTGGGAAAGGGTGGGAATTCAGGAAAGTGTCAATGAAGCTCTCATTTGCTCCTAGCACCAAAGCAGGTGACTCACAAGAGGTCACCTAGAAGATGCTGCAAGGCTTACTTATCTCTACAGTCTGACAAACATCTGTTGCTACTAGAAGAAAAAAAAAAAAAGACTTCAAATCTGTCATTTACATCTCTTGTGACTGAATCTCTCCTTGGAATTAAACATGCATCTTACAGCAAAGGAGTCTGGGAAATGTAGTTTTCAGGCTTCAAACTATATGGTATGAAGAGGATCTTGGTAGGACAGAGTTGGCACTCAATATCAACAGACAGTATTTCAACCAAATGCTCATTAGCATGATTCCTAAGATTGTAGTTTCCCACTGGAGGCCTATAATACACATACTTATTTCAAATGTGGTCAACACTCTATAAATTTCACCAGATCTAAACTTATCTGGATGCCCTGATTTCCTAGGTAAAAAACAAAACAAAACAAAACAAAAAACCCCTAAACTAATGTTTCCTCAATAGGCAGCCCCTGTTGGCATTACCCTCTTAGACTTAGAAAATGGCATAAGGGCACCTGGCTAGCTCAGTTGGTAGGCTATGCAACTTTTGATCTCGGGGTTGTGAGTTCAAGCCCCATGTTGGGTGTAGAGATTACTTAAAAATAAACTTTTTTAAAATTACTTATTTGAGAGACAGCAGGGGGAGGGGCAAAAGGAGAGAAAGAGGGACAACCTCAGGCAAATTCTGTGCTTTTCCTGGAGCCCTGCACAGGGTTGGATCTCATGACCCTGAGATCACGACCTGAGCTGAAAGCAAGAGGTGGATGCTTAACCAACTGAGCCACAGAGATGCCCCCAAATAAAATATTGTTTTAAGAGAAAGAAAATGAAAAAAATAATGAAAATAAAAAATAAAAGAAAGAAAATGAGAGTGCCTAGGTGGCTCAGTTGGTTAAGCCTTTAGCTCTAGTCATGATCCCAGAGTCCTGGGATCGAGCTCCAAGTCGTGCTCTCTGCTCAGCTGAGAATCTGTCTTTCTCCCTCCCTCTGCCTACTGTTCCCCCTTCTTGTGCTCTCTCTCTCTGTCAAATAAATAAAAATAAAATCTTAAAAAAATAATAATAAAGGGGCGCCTGGGTGGCTCAGTGGGTTAAAGCCTCTGCCTTCAGCTCAGGTCATGATCTCAGGGTCCTGGGATCGAGCCCCGCATCGGGCTCTCTGCTCGGCAGGGAGCCTGCTTCCTCCTCTCCCTCTGCCTGCCTCTCTGCCTACTTGTGATCTCTCTCTCTGTCAAATAAATAAAATAAAATAAAAATCGTTTAAAAAAATAATAAAAAGTAATAACAATAAATACAAATAAACAAACAAATAAGTAAATTTTTAAAATAGTGTAAAAATTCCTTTCCAAAATGGCCTAGCAGAGCTTATTTATATCTTTTCCACCATCAGTTTCTTCTCCTATGGCAGTGGGACAATGAGTTATAGAACTTGGCTAGCATTTCTCCCAGCAACAAACCAAATTAATACGGCACCGTTTCCCTTGGGTCTCATTTCGATACAAGATTAGTGTGTTTTCTAATCTGGCTAGGTGGTTTGCAATAACTGAAATTCTCATCAGTTTTATTGAATGAGACATGGGATTGATCTGAATCTTGTAGGGGGTGCTATCTTTAAAGGCTTAATTTGAGTTTTCACAGATCGACTTCATGTAATATGTTTTGTTTGTATTTAAATTCCAGTTAATTAAGATACAGTGTAATATTAGTTGCAGGTATACAATGGAATGATTCAACACTTCCAAAGAACACCCAGTGCTTGCCGCAAGTACGGTCCTCAATTCCCATCACCTATTGAATCCATCCTCCCACCGACCTCCCCTCTGGCAACCAACAATTTGTACTCTGTAGCTAAGAGTCTGTTTCTTACCTCTCTCTCTGTTTTCCCTCTGCTCATTTGTTTTGTTTCTTAAATTCCACACTAGTGAAATCATATCATATTTGTCTTTCTCTGACTGACTTATTTCACTTAGCATTATGCTCTCTTGCTCCACCCATGTCGTTGCAAATAGCAAGATTTCACTTTTTTATGGCTGGGTAATATTCCATTGTATATATATTCCACTACTATATATTTTTATCTTTATCTTACGTTTTACCACTTCTTTTTATCTATTCATCAGTTGATAGACATTTGGGTTGTTCCCATAAATTGGCTATTGTAGATAATGCTGCTATAAACATCAGGGTTCAAATTAGTATGCTTGTATTCTTTGGGTGAATACCTAGTAGGGAAATTGCTAGGTCATAGGGTAGCTCTATTTTTAACTTTTTGAGGAACCTCCATACTCTTTTCCAGAATTTGCTTTCTCACCAACAGGACAAAAGGGTTCCCTTTTCTCCACATCCTTGTCAACAACTGTTGTTTCTTGTGTCATTGATTTTAGCCATTCTGACAGGTGTGAGGTGATTATCTCTTTGTAGTTTTGATTTGCATTTCCCTGATGATCAGTGATATTGAGCATTTTTCATATCTATTGGCATCTGTATGTCTTCTTTGGAAAAATGTCTATTCCTATCTTCTGCCTATTTTTAATTGGATTATGCATTTTTTAGATGTTGAGTTTTATAAGTTCTTTAAATATTTTGGATAAAAAATCCTTTATCAGATGTGTTGTTTGCAAATATCTTCTCCCATCCCATATGTTGCCTTTTAGTTTTGGTGATTGTTTCCTTTGTGGTGCAGAAGCTTTTTATTTTGATGAAGTCCAACAGTTTATTTTTACTTTTAATTCCCTTGCCACAGGAGACATATCTAGAAAGAAGTTGCTATGGCCGTTGTCAAAGAGATTACTGCCTGTGTTCTCCTCTAGGATTTTTATGGTTTCACATTTAGGTCTTTGATCCATTTTGAATTTATTCTTGTGTTTGATGTAAGAAAGTGGCCCAGTTTCCTTCTTTTGTATGTGACTGTCCAGTATTCTCAACACCATTTGTTGAGGAGACTGTCTTTTTCCCATTGGATATTCTTTCCTGCTTTGTCAAAGATTAATTGACCATATAGTTGTGAGTTCATTTCTGGGTTTTCTATCCTGTTCTACTGATCTATGTGTCTATTTTTATGCCATTACCAGACTGTTTTGATCACTACAGCTTTATAATGTAACTTAAAGTCCATGGTTGTGATGCCTCAGACTTTGCTTTTCTTTTTCAAGGTTGCTTTGGCTATTCAAGGTCTTTACTGGTTCCATATAAATTTTAGGATTGTTTATTCTAGCTCTGTGAAAAATGCTGTTGGTATTTTGATAGAGATTACATTAAATGTGTAGATTGCTTTAGATAGCATAGACATTTTAACAATTTGTTCTTTCAGTCCATGAGCATGAAATGTCTTTCCATTTCTTTGTGTCTTCATTAAGGTCTTTCACCTCCTTGGTAAGATTTATTTCCAGATAATTTATTGGTTTTGGTGCAGTTGTGAATGGGATTGTTTTCTTAATTTCTCTTTCTGCGGCTTCATTATGAGTACATAGAAATGCAACCGATTTCTGTACTTTGATTTTGGTATCCTTTGATTTGACTGAATTCATCGGTCAGTCCTAGTGGTTTTCTTTTTGTGGAGTCCTTGGGTATTCTATATAAAGTATCAGGTCACCTGCAAATAGTGAAAGTTTTACTCCTTCCTTGACTTTTTTGGATGCCTTTTATTTCTTTTTGTTGTCTGATTGCTGTGGCTAGGACTTCCAGTACTATAATTAAAGAACTATGGTGAGAGTGGACATCCCTGTCTTATTCCTAACCATAGAGGAAAAGCTCTCCATTTTTCCCCATTAAGGATGATATTAGCTGTGTCTCATATATATATATATATATATATATATATATATATATATATATGGCCTCTATTATGTTGAGGTATGTTCCCTCTAAACCTACTTTGTTGAGGGTTTTTTATAATGAATGATATTGTACTTTATCAAATGCTTTTTCTGCATTTATTGAAATGACCACATGGTTCTCATCCTTTCTGTCATTGATGTGATGTTATCACATTGATTGATTTATGAATATTGAACCACTCTTGCAATCCAGGAATAAATCCCATTCAATCATGGTGAATGATTTTTTTTTAATGTATTGTTGGATTTGGTTTGCTATTTTAATGAGAATTTTTGCATGTTCATCAGGAATGTTGGCCTATAGTTCTCTTTTTTTAATGGAGTCTTTATCTGGGTAATGCTGGCCTCATAGGATGAATTGGAGGTTTTCCTTCCTTTTCTATTTTTTGGAATAGTTTGAGAAGAATAAATATTACCTCTTCTTTAAATGTTTAGTAAAATTCACCTGTCAAGCCATCTGGCCCTAGGCATTTGTTTTGTTGAGAGTTTGATTACTGATTCAATTTCTTTGCTGGTTATGGTTCTGTTCAAATTTTCTATTTCTTTCTGTTTCAGTTTTGGTAGTTTATATGTCTCTAGGGATTTATCCATTTCTTCCAGGTTGTCCAATTTATTGGCATATTGTTTTCATAATATTCTCTTAGAATTGTCTGTATTTCTGTGGTGTTGGTTGTTATTTCTCCTCTCTCATTTGTGATTTAATTTATTTGGGTCCTTTCTCTTTTTTTTTTTTTTTTTTTTTGATAAGTCTGGCTAAAAGGTTTATCAACTATATTAGTTTTTTTGAAAAACCAGTTCCTGATTTCATTGACTTGTTCTACTGTTTTATTTGTTTAGTTTCCATATCATTTATTTCTTTTCTGATCTTTATTATTTCCTTTCTTCTGCTGGCTTTAGGCTTCATTTGTTTTTCTCTTTCTAGCTCCTTTAGGTGTAAGGTTAGGTTGTTTATCTGATATTTTTCCTGCTTCTTTTTTTTATTTATTTATTTTATTTTTTTTTAATATTTTTTTTATTTATTTGACAGAGAGAAACACAGCGAGAGAGGGAACACAAGCAGAGGGAATGGTAGCGGGAGAAGCAGGTTTCCTGAAGAGCGGAGAGCCCGATGTGGGGCTCAATCCCAGGCCCCTGGGATCTGACCTGGGCCAAAGGCAGCCGCTTAACGACTGAGCCAGCCAGGTGCCCCATTTTTCCTGCTTCTTGAGGTAGCCCTGTATTGCTATATACTTCTCTCTTAAGACTACTTTTGCTGCATTCCAAAGGTTTTGGATCACTGTGTTTTCATTTTCGTTTACTTTCACATATTCATTTTTTTTATTTCTTCTTTGATTTCCTATTTGACCCATTCATTGTTAAGTAGCATGTTGTTTAACTTCCATGTATTTGCAGTCTTTCCAAATTTTTTCTTGTGGTTGACTTCTAGTTTCTTGGGGTTGTGGTCAGAAAAGGTGCATTGTTGCAGTTTCTGAAATATATTATCCATCTCCATCCAGTGACTCTGGAAGTTTATATAATTCTGGATATGTTCCAGCAACATCATTCTGAGTAACTATGAGACTCAAGATCCAAAACCTTTAGGCAACAAATTTCCATTGATACCCCCTAATTTTCAGCTCCAGGCTCTTATAAAATGACTTCATATGAGTTTTAAATATTTGTTAATATCAAAATCTCCACTATAATCGAAAAAAACTTTGTCCCTGGATTATTTTTCTCTTCTGTGTAAACAGTAACAAACAATTTAAGCAAATTGCTGGCATGAAAAATCCAGAAATACTGACATAAACTGAAAGAAAAAGGTCACAAGTTAATGTTATTCTATTGAATAATTTAAAGAAAGCTTTCAATTAAATCAATTATCTAGCTTTTAATTTCCTAGAATAACAATTTTATAATTTTGCTTGATATATAAGAATATATTCTGTCTCTCTCTGAATTGTTTGTGGTCACAACTATGGTTTGAACTACAGAAAATATAATAATATAAAATCATTTCTGATATATAAATATGTAACAGATTTCAAAACACTATAATCTGTTCCAATTTTTTTTAAACAAAGTAAGAAGATAAATTGTATTCTTAGAAAACCATTAGTTATCACTGGCCAATGATATTAGAATTGAGTCTAATATTTCTGTGTGGTTTCTGCCTTTTCCTGTATACCTTTTGTTATTAAACATACTTGTTTTTAAACAAAGGAAGCAGCCTTCATTCACAATATTTCCTCGTAAAATCAAATAACCTTCTCCCCTTGAATTTACATATTACAACTGATTTTTTTACAAAAGTACAATGACATTTCTGTGGAAAGGGATCATCCTTCTAACAAATTATGCTGTAACAATTGTATACACATCGGGGAAAAAATGAACTTTGACGAATGCTTTACATTCTATACAAAATTAACTCAAAGTGGATTTTAGATATTGAATCTAAAGTTATAAAGTTATAATACTTTTAGAAGACTACATTAAGAAAAAGAATCTTTGTGACCTTGAGTTAGTCAAAAATCACATTTATGTGATGGTAAAAGCATAATCTGTTACAAAAAAAATTGAAAAGTTGGACTTCATCAAAATTTAAAATTTCTGCTTGTCAAAGACACTGTGAAGAGAATAAAAAGCCAAGTCACAGATTGAGAGGAACTATTTGCAAATCCTATATCTGATTTATATTCTTACAATGTTAAACATATATTTATCATATAAACCAGACATTTCCCCTGCTAGATATTTATTGAAGGGAAAAGAAAGCATATGTGCATTAAATATTTGTACATAAATATTCATTGGAACTTTATTTGCAATAACTCAAAACTATAAATAACCCAAATGTCATCAAAGGGGAATGGATAAACAGATTGTGATGTACCTAATACTGTATATAAAATGGAATACTACTCAGCAATAAAGTAGAATTAACTATTGATACATGCAAGAACATGAATGAATATTTTGGGAAATAATTGAGTTAATGCATCCAAACAAAAAGAGTACATACTGTTTAATTCTGCTTACACAGATCCTAGAAAATGCAAAGTTATATAAAGGTAATCTATAGCAACAGAAAGAAAAAAATGGTTGCCTTGATATAGGTGAGCTGGAAGGGTCAAGAATGAGAGATAACCAAAGGGCATGAGCAACTTTCAGGGGGGAATGGTGGATATATTTATTATCTTGATTTTAGTAACAGTTTACAAATAACATATAAATTATTACATATATTATTAGATTATAATATCTTATTAATATATTTTATATGTTACATATTATATATATGATATGTATAATACACATATGTGTATTATATATTGTTAATATATTATATATTACAGATATTATTTTATATCTCTTATATACATATAAATTTGTCAAATTGTATACATTAAATATGTGCATTTTGTCTTATGTCAGTTATACCTGAATATACTTGTTTTATATGTATATATATATATAATTTGTTCTCTGTATTATGATTCTGTTTCATGTTTGTTGTCCATTTGTTTTGTTTTTTTAGATTGTACATTTAAGTAAGATCATATGATATTTGTCTTTTTCTGTCTGACTTGTTTCACTTAGCATGATACCCTTAAGCCCACCCATGTTGTTGCAAATGACAAGATCTCATTCATTCTTTTTTTTTAATTATTGAAAAATAATTAACATACAGTGTTATATTGGTTTCAGGTGTACAACAGTGATTCAACAATATTTTTTTTAAGATTTCATTTATTTATTTGTCAGAGAGAGAGAAAGGCAGCATGAGGGGCAGGCAGACGGAAAAGCAGGCTCCTTTCTGAGCAAGGAATCTATCACAGGACTTGATCCCAGGACCCTAGGATCATGACCTGATCAGATACTTAACCAACTGAGCGACCCAGCCATCCCTATTCAACAATTCTATACATTACTTATTGCTCACCATGATAAATGTAGTCACCATCTGTAACTATCCAATGTTATTACAATATTATTAACTATATTCTCTATGCTGTATTTTTCATCTCCATTACTTACTTATTTTATAACTGGAAGTTTGTACCTCTTAATCCCCCTTATCTAAAGAATCCATTCTTGGGGTGGCTGGGTGGCTCAGTTGATTAAGTGTCTGACTCTTGATTTTGGCTCAGGTCATGATCTCAGGGTTGTGAGATGAGCCCTGCCATGGACCCCAAACACAGCAGAGAGTCTGCTTCTCTCTCTCTCCCTCCACCCCTCCTCTGCTTGCTCTCTCTCATAAATAAATAAATCTTTAAAAAAAAACTAAAATAACAAATAAAGGTTTCATTCTTTTGTATGGCTGAGTAATACTCTTTATCCTTTCATCCTTTGTCCATTCATCTCTTGATAAACTGCTTCTGTATCTTGGCTATTGTAAATAATGCTGCAGTAAACTTAGAGCTGCATATATCTTTTTAAATTGTTTTCCATTTTCTTTGGCTAAATGTCCAGTAGTGTAATTATTGGATCATATGGTATTTCCATTTTTAATTTTTTTTGAAGAACTTCCACACTGTTTTCCACAGTGGTTTTACCAGTTTATATTCCCACCAACAATGCGTGAGAGTTCCCTTTGCTCTACATCCTCACCAACACTTGTGTCTTGTCTTCTTGACATTAGCCATTGTGATAAGGATAAGGTAATATCTCATTGTAATTTTGATTTGCATTTTCCTGATGATTAATGATATTGAGCATCTTTTCATGTCTGCTGGCCATCTGTACATATATTTTAATCTTACCATTTTATTTCTAGTCAAGTAATGACTTTCTTGGGTTCCTTTGTTTTGATGAGAGGTTTTGGAGATTACATATCTGGGAAACTGGAGACAGACAGGAGATGAAGAGTCATTGCAACGTGAAGGCAGGATTAAAGAACAGGAAGACTCTTGGGTCTACTATATTCCTTCCCACAATGGAAGCATCTTGCAATGAGATTTTTTTATCTCTAATACCGCTAATAGCATTTATTTAGCCTTTAGGGTAAATAAGGTATTATAAGAATCATAAGTTTTTAACAAGATATCTTACATACTATTATATGAGTACAAACAAAAAATTTAATTTCGGTTTTATTTCTTGTATACAGTCTTCATAATGAATAAGCCACAAACAATAAACCTTTCTAAAAATAGACCAAAGAGAGGATGAATTTGGAAAAGCAGCTTAATCTTTCTAGTTCTTATATTATTTCAGCTACAAAATGAGGTTTAAAAAGGTTTTAAGATTTAAATGTAATATTTAGTATTTCTAAATTTAATATTTATGATTCTGTAGAAAATCTTTCACTTTCTTCTTTGCTATTTAATTCATCATAACAAAATGTTACATTTAGAAATACTCCCATGGAGACTAAATTGTTTAAAAATGCACGGCTTCATTAAAAATACTCTTCAGACCAGTATGGAGAATTAAAGAAATAGACTGTGAGCTCCATGAGGGGGAGGCTAACCATTCTATTCCCGTGATTAGATACACTACAGGTGCTAAGGAAATAAGGACTCAAAGAACAAAGGTTAAGAAGCTGGGCATTAAGCATAACTCCACAGCAAAGCACCTGTGTGTTCATTTGGCCCTCATATTCCTTGTTTATAAGATGGAGTGTTTCTGATGGATCCTATTAACTATGACTTTTAATTGCAATAGAAATTCAAGTCAAACTACCCAACCCTCCCCACCCCCTGCCAAAAAAAAAAAAAAAAAATGATGATGATTCCGAGCAGAATTTAATGACACAAAAGTTCTTACTGCTGTATGTATTGAAAGTAATCAGATGTCCATCGTCCTCACATGGGACTGCTAATAATGTTCCTGCTCCTATCACATGTCTGTCCACAAACAGTCACTGTGGCCAAGGACATGCAGCTAATCTTTGGGTAGGCAAGCCCTGTGTCACATCTGTACATAAAAACAGCCTCTGTCCATTGGATCAGGGAGTAAATCATGGATCACAGAATAAATACCCCCACCATATTTTTAAAATGATGAAATACCTGGTCCTGTTTTCAGGACTTAACACCTGCTAAATAATCCTTATTAAATAATCCTTCTCCCTTAAGACTGTATATCTTAAATGTGAAGGTCAGTCATGTCAGAATACCATGGGCTGCTATTAATCATTTCATGGCATGATATCTTGTAAGTAAAAAAAGACAAAAAACAAAACACAAACGCACACACACACACACACAGCCTTGAAATACCCGTATGCTTTCAGAGAAACTCAAGGAAAATTGCTTTGTGGTCTAATTCCTCTTATCCCAGACAGGATCTCCAAGAATGTGTTCTCAACTGGACTTGATTAAATCTGCACTTTTATTGTCTCTTTGTGTAGCTTACACCAACCACACTGGTACACTTGGGGCTGCTTCCAAGCAGTGTCTTTGGCAGTAACACTCCTGTCTACACAGCCTGTTCTCTAGGCGGGGACCATACAACAGAGCAAATTCAGCCCTGGAGAGCAATGTTAGAGCCAAAGTTAGTCAGTAATCACTTGTGAATTACCACGGTATCTTCTTTAGTTAACTTAGAGTAAAATTTGGGTTTTTTTAAGGCTTCTATGTTTTGGCTACTAACCTTTGTAGAAGAGGTTTATTGCATGTGATTGAAGTACATGCCGAGTTAAAAAAAATAAAGAGTAGCCAGAAAGGAGAAAAATGAGAGAATTCTGAAAGCTTCATCTGGATCATGTTGTACTGAGAGAAATACCATGCTTGGAACCCAATCTAAAAATCATGTCAGAAGGATTTTTATCAGGGTTGTTTAGACTGGAGAAGAAAAACTTGGAGTGGCTTAATAACTGTCTTCAAGTGTATGAAGGGTTTCTATGAAATTGAAACTTACTCCTTTTCCCCTTTCTATGGTGAACTGAATGAAACAAAATAGCATTAAATTAAGTCAGAGGCAATTTAGGTTGGACATAATGAAGAACTTCTTGGCTTTCAGAATTGGAACAGCAGAATTCCTCCAAGGGACGGCTGGAAGCCCTTTGTTCTTCACGGTAATCAAAAACAAAAACAAAAAAGAAAAAAAAAAGGATAGAGTGTTTTCTGCAGTTCTCTCAGCTGAAATGGTCATATCTGCCCCACAGATAATTGGCATTACTTCTCTTGCATTGTCACTCTTTTTATTTTATTTTATTTATGTATTTGACAGAGAGAGAGAGATCACAAGTAGGCAGAGAGGCAGGCAGAGAGGGGGAAGCAGGCTCCCTGCTGAGCAGAGAGCCCAATGCGGGGCTCGATCCCAGGACCCTGAGATCGTGACCTGAGCCGAAGGCAGAGGCTTTAACCCACTGAGTCACCCAGGCACCTTGCATTGTCACTCTTGCCCTTTGTCTTACTTATTTGTCTCTGCCAGCGGATCCCTGCTTTATCCTTGACCACAAGATTTTTAAGCCATTGCCAAGGAGAGGCTGCAAAGACACTGAATGGAGCTGGAGCCCTGCAGCCTGGCCTCTGATTTCTCATCTACGGTGTAACTTAACAGAATCTGGGGCATGTGGCGAAGCCAGACAATTGTATAATTTGGGGATCACATGACTTCCTCGTGTCCTTTTTGTAGAGAGTGAAAGTAATTCCAGCATAGAAAATTAGGATACTGGGGGAGGAAACATGTCTCTCCTTTTCCAGGGGCGAGGGTCAAAATTGCCTGGATAAGAAGGCCTAGACATGGTCAGGGTACTCCTGGGGTTAGAGGGTGGGGGGAAGCAGGTTCAGCGAAGACGGAAGTGGCCCAGGAGACGCTGCCCGGGCCTAGTGGTAAAAGTTCCTTGCTGTTTAAAGGCACTCCTCTAGAAGTTAAGTTCTGGAAATATGCACAGACATGGCTGAAGTCTCAAACACTGCTCCCTATGCCATCCTGAAAGCAGCCGAGAATGGAACAGAAGTGGCAATCACACAAGGAAAAGGAGCACAGGAATTGGAGAGCTGGCCACAGCAAATCTTGGAAGAGGAAATGTAGCTAAAGAAATGGGAAGTGACCTAACAGGGTAGAGAAAGCTGAAACCCAACATCTTAAGAGGTGAGTACTGACAAGGAACAAGATGACTCACTCCTGGAGTACTAAGGGTTGTAGGCAGAAAGTGCTCTGCAAAGTGGGGAAAGGCTCGAGTGCCTGAACACAGATTAGCTGATGCTTTATGCGCAGAATGATCAGAGGGACTGGTCCCCATTCAACCAAAGCAGTGGCCCCTCCTACGCCCCTGCAAGAGTAGGGGGATTTACTCCCTGCCGAAATTGTGCCACAAAGGCCCTGGCTCAGGGACACCAGGCCCAGATGAAGCCGAGCAAAGTCACAGCACACATGCCAAAGAGTGGGTCCTTGTCACCCATCCAGACCTGGCTGATGATCTGCTCATCGAGGCAGAAGATCGAGAACCTTCTCCAGAGAAAAAAGAAAAGTGCAGACATGGGGATCCCTCACCGTGACAGCTGGCCTCACACATAACTTTAAGGCCTCACTCTTGAGCTGATTGACAGACATCTGGGAGAAAGCTTCTACCTCTATCAAGAAGACTCTCAAAAAAACACCACCCTCCATACACATTGCAAAGGATACGTCTAAAAGTAAAAGAAACAAGGCCGGAAGAAGTTAATACTTTAAAAAACTAAAATTATTATCCTTAGGAAAAAATATTAAATGCATTTCATGAAATAAACATATACCATTTTAGAGAGAACAATTCAACAGTATGAAAAGATTAAGTATAATAAATGGAAGTTAAAAAATTTCAAGGATTGAGAAGATAAAGTTAAGGAACCCACGTAATGGGATAAAAAGACAAAGATAAACAGCAGAACAAAAATAAGTATCCTGAGTGTTGGTCAAATTTGCTAATCCAGAGTGGTTACTCTTTCCAGTAGCCTCCCTTTTTCAGTTGTCTCGGACTTAGGGAGTTACCAGTGTAATGGGAAAGAATGTGAACCAGACCTGCAGCATCTTGAGGTCACATTTTGAGAAAAGCAGCTCAAAATCTAACTTTGGCTTAGGACATCTCACACAGCCCCTCTGTGAACACAGCATTATGCTGCCTTCTGTCATAGGCAGCCCCTTCTGAACGAAATGCAGTCACTGTTCACATTCAGAGAACATTCTAGAGAGTTGGGTTATAGTAGCTTGCCAGTGACATCATTCCTTCTGTGCCTTCCATCCTGTCCTTCCGAACTCTTGGAACCTTATGATCCTCATTATCCTCAAATAAAGAGGCAAATTCTGCTGTCATCCCAACCCTTCAGTATTTCTCCCCACGTTAGAAACAGAATTATGTAGATACTACCAGGAAAAAAGATGGAAAGTATTCTAAGACAAGGGGAGTGGAAGTTATTCACTAGATGGCTCTGTTTAATAGATAAGGAAATTGTGGGTGGAAAGCTGTAACATATCTTATTTATGGCGTAGTTATACTTTTTTTATTTCTAAGTGACAAGCTCAGAAGAAAAACACCTCCCTAGCAAAGAGTTCAGAACACTTCTCTGACAAAGAGGCATATTCCTGTATTCCAATCCAGCATCCTTCTGAAGAGCTAGACACACATACTTACAAGAGTTACCATTTGACTCCTTTGCTATATTAATCATTTTCTCTCTACTGATACATTATTCTCTCAAATGCATTATTCATTATTATAGATTAAATACAGTCAAGCAAGTCTTAATTAAGACAGTATATATCACAGGGTAACTCTATTTCCCTTATTTCTAAAGTATTGGTGAAACCATCTACATATATAAGTTCTTTTTAGCATATGTAATATATAAGTTAACTTTTCCTTTGGTTAGAAATACTAATTATGGGGGTGCCTGAGTGGCTCAGTCATTAGGCATCTGCCTTTGGCTCAGGTCGTGATCCCAGGGTCCTGGGATCAAGCCCCACATTGGGCTCCCCACTGTTGGGAGCCTATTTCTCCCTCTCCCTCTGCCTGCTATTCCCCCTGCTTGTGCTCACTCTCTCTGTCAAATAAATCTTTAAAAAAAAAGAAATACTAATTATGATTTCTCTAAAGAGGCTTTATCAAATCTTTTTGTATCTTTTCATCACTCCTAAAAGTTTCAAAAATAGAAGATAACATGATTTGATGCAATGATTTTAAGCCAAAGGCATTTAAAAAGTTTTAATCCTAGAAAGGTTTTAATTTTTACTTGTGGGAAGGAGAAAAGCCATACAGGAATGTTTGCATATCAGAAGGTTAGTAAGAGTCTTTTAATTTTCTTTTTTTAAGTTGTAATATTGAATCTGTATTGATTTATCCACAGCATTAGTCTTGCATAAACATAAGACTGTATTTTAATCAACTGAGCAATAGTTAATAGTTAATAAAATATTTAAATATTGAGGATCATACTATAAACAAGACTTATGGGGTTTTATAATATCAACATGCATATCTTAAAAACCTGAGCCTAATCTTTATGCCATTAAATTCTACATTACACTTTCTTTGACTTGAGAGAAACTTGAAAAAATTTCATAACTTGTTTTCTTCCCCGCAGTTCATCTTTGTGCCTCATTTAACAACTCCTTTGAAAATTAGAAACTTGGCATTGTTCTTTGTATTTCTGCAAAGGATTCTCCCTCCCACAATTGTTCTTTGGTTAGAAATGCTGATTACGATTTCTCTAAAGAGGTTTCATTAAATGTATCTTTTCATAGCTCTTAAAAGATTACAAAATAAAAATAACATTATTTGATACAATAATTTTAAAATAAGGGCATTTAAAAAGTTTTACTTGAGGCACAGGAGGCCATCTTTTTTTTTTTTTTTTGGATTGTTCAACTCTTGCCAGATGTGTTAGTGTGTTCCAGGCACAGGCCGTCAATCACAGTAGGGCCGTATTCCTCCTCAACATCTCTCTCTGCCAATCATTAGTCTGCCCAGTTTCTTATTTATTTAGTTGACTGCACACACTGGAATCATTCCTCCCGACTGGAGAGCAGTACACATTTTATCAGCTGAAAACTTAGGACTGTCTTCTCCAAGACTCTTACCAGAATTATAAGATCTTAGCCCCCGAGAAGCTAGGATGTAAGGTCTGCTAGCCAACTTACAGCTCTGTTTCAAAAGGATCGTTTGGATCTTTTGACTGGAAATGTTAACACTTCGCAATATATGTGGTTACTATATGTTCGTGCTCACACAAAACTAGAAATCCTGGAAACGTCCAGCAACAGAGACCTATTAAGGTAGAGTGTGTTACCTTCATATGTGATGAGCCCTTATGAGCCATTAAAATATTGAGACAGATACATATTAAATGACAGGAAAAGATGCTTAGAATATGGAGTTAAGTTTTAAAATAATGCAAGGACTAAAACTAATGTGCAGAATGATTCACTTTTTTGTGAAAAGTGATATGAATGTTATAGTATACCTGACAGAAAAAATAACGGGGAATTAAACATTAAAAAAATGTTACAGTGATAAACGAAAATTTTCTTCTCTTTTTCCTGTCTGATGTGTTTTCTAACATTTTGCCACGTGTGTGTATTACATTTTAATAAAATTGAAAAGCAATTTATAAGGTCCTGTATAGTTTCATTAGAAGTGTGCTATTTGCTTGTTTTGCCTGAAGGTAAAAATGGAGAGGTTCCTGTTTGCACGGTTTGATGAAGTCCTGCCTAAAAATAGTAGGAGTGAGAAGCAGACTTGCCAGTCCCCTGGAGGGACTGCTTCAGCCCACACAGAACCCTCCTTGTTCTGTGTTTCCAAGCTGAGAAGAGTTCAACCACACCGGCTGGCAAGCTTTCAGTCTGGTGTTCTTCCCATCGTCTGCTACAACCACCGTCTCCTTTCGGTTGAGGGAACCACTAACTGGGACTACATCCAAAGAGGGGGAAAAAAAAAAAAAGAAAAAGGATAATGGAACTGAAAAGAAGAGCTCCACTGCCGTAAATTGACTCAGCTACTCACCAGTGGTAGCACAATCTCCTCCCCGATGAACGACACAAATGTTTCCTTCCTCGAGCAGGCTCTCTTGCACCCGGGGCCCTGGTGAGGTTGTACCACGCCGCATGTGTGCCCGTATAGGGGTTCAAGTGTGACCTCGCGGAATTATACCAGCATCCAAGGGTCCAAGTTCAACATGTCGAGGTCTCCTGGTGCCGCTCTCTGCTCCCGGCAGAAGCACCTCGGGGCCAAATCCAGCGTCCTTAAGTCTTAATGTCCTGCTTCTATCATTGCACTCGGGTGTTCGTAACCAACTCCGCGGAGGTATCCGAGGCACCTTTGCGTTCCCAGTGATGTTTTTCTCATGACTTTGCTCTCCAGAGGTGTTCAGGAATTTTGTGAGAGAGAACAGAGAGACAGTTATGGGTGACAGAGACCGATTCAGCATCAGCTGCTATAAGCCTTCTTCTCCTAGGCTGAAAGAAGAGAATACTTTTTCTTTGTATTTGAGATGTTGAAGTTGCCCAGTAAATGATATTCGTCTCTCCAATACATGTTGGGACCCAATGAGGAAGCTCAGAAAATGAAGTCACAGACATGTTGGAGGACCTGGATGGCCGCAGAAGACGTCTTAATAATGCACCCCTGAGCCAGTCGGACTTCTCACAGGCCCCGGGGAGGCAGCCACACAGAAGGGAAAGCCAAAGCATTCAATAAAAACTGTTGTATTTGGAGAGGACCTTATGCTGAGGTCCTCTAAATCCGTAATTGGCAAACTTCACTTTGCTTGAACCACCTGGAAAGATTGTTTAGAAATCAAATTGGTCGGTTCTTCCTGCTGAGTGATTCTGATTCAGGGGTCTAGATGGAACCAGGGATCTGCATACTTTTGAGACCTGACTCTCTCTTCTATCAGAGAGCAGAACTGTTATAAGGTACCAAACACTGCAGCTGAACCCATAGTATGCTCTTTCTTCATACGGCAGGGTTGCCTCTTCTAACAGCAAAAGCAAACACAAAATTCAATAAGCAATTTGTAAAAATAAACTGATCATTACTAGTTGGCAGAGATGAACACCTAGCCAGCCAGTCAAGTTCATACTGCCTCTCAAGGAATGTTATTATGCTAAGTGGCAGGCCATACTGCTTGGCTGGAAAAGCAAAGCATAGGCATCAGGACCTCCTGGGGGCACAGATGTGTGCTTTGGCTTGAGAAACATTGAACCACGTCAGATGTTTTCTCTTACGTGGCCATAGTAAGAACACTGAATCCAAACAAATCTAACTGGGTGGTTTTGTTTTTTGTTTTTTTTTTAGAGAGAGAGAATTTATTTTTCAACCTAAAAATTAACCATCTTATTTAGGAAACATTATTTATATCAAAGTGAAGTCTTGGGATGCCTGGATGGCTCGTCGGTTAAGCATCTGCCTTCGGCTCAGATCATGATCCTGGGGTCCTGGGATCGAACCCCACATTGGGTTCCTTGCTCAACGCAGAGCCTGCTCCTCCCTCTCTCTCTGCCCGCCACTCTGCCTACATGTTCTCTCTCTGTCAAATAAATACATTTAAATCTAATTCTAAAATCTAAAATAAAATAAGTAAATAAAAGTAAAGTCTTAATTTCCTCAAGCTTCCCAAATGAGAAGGTCAAATTTTTAAAGCACCTCACCCATCCCCCCTGTGCACATGGAAATACCACAGAAAAAAGCAGAGTGATAACAACGTCAAAGGCAAAGGTCACTGATAAATGGCATTGAAGAATTCTCCCAGTCTCAGCTCCCAGGGGATGTATTTGGTGTGGGTGATCACATAATTCTAATGTTATTGCCACCCCCGTCCTTTCACCTCCTTCTCTCTCCCTACCTGCCAATGAGAAAGAGCTCTTGGGATGTGAAACTGATAAACTGGAAAATGTTCTCTGTTAAAAAAGCAATATGTTTTAAATGGAAGAGAAAGTCTTGTTATTATTCGAAACCTAGTTCAATGGGCAAAAGCAGAGAACAAGCATTCACTGTCTCATTTTCTACTTTATGCAGGTGTTGTTATGATCCACTGAAGAAGATGAAGAGTTAAATAAATATCCCAGTATTCATTGGGACAATCAATTATACTGATTGTAACAGTGTAGCAATTTGCTGATTCTTTTTCCCTTAGACATTAGTCATGCCATAGTGGCTAACCTTTAAATTAGCTGGCAAATGTTTCTCTTCATAATTGTTCCCATTAAAGATAAAATGCTGGCTAATTTCAATAGGAGGGAAAAGCAATTAGAAAATTAAAGAATCCTTCTCTTCATACTTCCATTTCAAAAACACTATGTTAGTTTAAGTAATATTTTATGCTTTGATCAAAGCTATTAGCAGATGGCTCTATTTTATGAAAGATGAGAGTACATCTAAAATGCCAACACATTTATGAAATCTAATTCCAAGTTGCATTAATTAATATCTATTAATAAGGTATAAATTTTCAGTTAAATACTTATTTGATCTGTGTAAAAATGATTATTAATTTAGTCCTTTTCAACGCTCTTTTGGTTATGGTAGCAGATATCCATTCCAACTAGCAAAAGCAAAAGAGGAGTTTGGGGAGAGAGCAGGCCTGCAGTCCCATACTGTTCTCTGAATTGGTTGGTTTTCTCTGCTACTCTGTATACTTGGGCCCAGGCCAGCACTACTCCTGCCCTGAACATGCCCTCTCGGTTCTAACATCAACTTTATGTTGTAACATTTCTGTGTCATAAATTCATTTTAATGGGAAAAAGAAGCCCATGAGTCCACTGTAGGTCAACCGCTTGCTTCATAGTCCAATTGGGACTTCATTAAACAAAGCTATAGTTTCTCTGAAAAGAGACCTAGACACAGTGGTAGAGACTCCAGCAGTCATAATAGTTGTCACTAACTGAGAACAATGACCCAGTGCCAGTCATTTAGCCTCATTGCTTCAGTGTAATCTCACCTGCCAAGCAACAGGTGAGATCATTTCCAAAAATCCCTTTAAATCAGTATCTTAAGCACTCTCAATAATTTATCTGAAAGAATGTTTTCCAAGCCAGTGATAAAGAACATTACATCTGCCTGTTACAGGGATTCAATGAAAGCCCCTCAATTGTTAGCTAAAGGGAAAAAAATCTGAGAAAATTGAAATGTAATTATAACCATAATTGATTATTTCATTATAGCAATTTGATTATTTTTCTATTGAATGAAAAATAATATTAGCTAGCATCTATTACATGCTAATAATAGCCAAACTCTATACTGAACTTTTTTGAAACATATCAAATGTGGTTTTTCTCTATCATTCCATTTATTTATTTATTTTACTTTTTTTCTTTTTTTACCTTAAATCCAAGTTAGTTAACATATAGTGTAATATTAGTTTCAGGAGTAGAATTTAGTGATTGATCACTTACAGATAATACCCAGTGCTCACCCCAAGTACCCTCCTTAATGCCCATCCCCCCACCCACCTCCCCTCTAGCAAGCCTCAGTTTGTTTCCTGTAGTTAAGAGTCTGTTATGGTTTGCCCCGTCTCTGTTTTTATCTTATTTTTTTTCCTTCCCTTCCCCTATGTTCCTCTCTTTTGCTTCTTAAATTCCACATATAAGTGAAATGATACAATATTTGTCTCTCTCTGACTTATTTCACTTAGCATAATACACTCTTCAGTTCCATCTGTGTTGTTGCAAAAGGCAAGATTTTGTTCTTTTTATGGTTGAATAATATTCTATTGTATATATATACAATATATCTTCTATACATCTTTTTTATCCATTCATCTATCAATGGACACTTGGGCTGCTTCCATAATTTGACTATTATAAATAATGCTGCCCATAGGGCGCCTCGGTGACTCAGTCAGTTAAGCATCTGCCTTCAGCTCAGATCATGACCTCAGGGTCCTGGGATCAAGCAGGGTCCTAGGATCAAGCCCTGTGTCAGGATTCTGCTTCTCTCTCCCTCTGCCCCTCCCCTACTCCTGCTCACTCTCTCTCTCTCTCTCTCTCTCTCTCTCTCTCAAATAAATGAAATCTTAAGACAAGCAAATGAATAAATAAATAATGCTGCCATAAATAGAAGTGTGTGTATCCCTTTGAATTAGTGTTCTTGTATTTCGGGGGTAAAAACCCAGTAGTGCAATTAGTAGATTGTAGGGTAGTTCTATTTTTAACTTTTTGAGGAACTTCCATTCTGTTTTCCACAGTGGCTGCAGGAGTTTACATTGCCACCAACAGTGCAAGAGGGTTTCTTTTCCTCCACATCCTCACCAACACTTGTTTTGTACTGAACATTTTTAAATGTAGTAACAAATGTAATTCTCACATTTAGATCTAAATTTGGCATCATTACCCTTTTTTTGAGATAAAGAAATTTTTTAATTGGGTTAAATAACCCACTCAAAGTCCAACAATGCTGAAGTAGTACATTTAAGAATCAACTCTGATTGTGAAGTTTTTGCCTCACTCTCATGTGCTGGACTTTCATTTGACATGAGTATGCTTCTCTCCAGTGCTTGGTGGGATAGTGGGTAAAGGAGAGATGCAGATTTGATTTCCAACTGGTTCTCATATTCTGCGCCAGTTTTTTTGTCCTGTCTACCACCCACTCATGTACGACTCTATGACCCATTGCCATGCCAGGGCATACCCAGGAAGGGAAAAAGGGAAAAGGAAATGTGTGGTACACTGGGAGGCTTTTAGTTGCTGAGACACCAAAGGACAGGTGACAACCTTCAAAAAAAGTCACCCAGTGCCTTTTACTTTTTGCCTCCCCATCATCTTATTCCATACCCCTTCATCAAATTATGGATTCCAGTATATTATATGTTACATACTAATGAGTCATTTTAATTCAAACTGATCCCAAGTGAGCCTGTCTAGTCAGTCAAAGGAAAAACAGCACAGAATCTTGATAATTCTCTGAAGAAATAACAAGTCCTTGAATTAATAAGAGATGACATGATGCTCATTGTGTTTATTTCTGAATCTTACCAATGGAGGGAAGAAAACTTTCCCAATTCAATACCCTAACTATGTATAAAATACTAACTACTGATATATAATGCACAATAAATGCATATATCTAATATCATCTTTGAATGGGATAAAAAATATTCTACCTAGTTTAACATACCTTTATAAGACTGAGAACACAAAAAAACATGAGTCCCCAAAGAAACAGATATTAAGACTGAAACAGAACAGGAAATAGATGTACGGAATGCAAGACTATACCCCTAGGGCCTGGAACAGTGCCTGGCACACAGGAAGTACACCATAATCTTTACTAAAGGAATTAATAAATGGATCCAGGATTTAGCTATACTTAACTAAGGAAATACCACTTGCTAACCTCCCACTATTTGGATAGCTCTATCTGATTCCAGTTAATTTTCCATCCCATTTCTGACCCTCTGTCTGGTTCCTGTGACTTTTTTATTGTCTGTTTCAAAAACTATAATATACAAGTTAAGATACTAGCTGCATTGTTCTGTATATGATGTATCTGTTTGATTCCCAACCTCTACTGACGGGACTTTTGTGTTTTGTTGTTGTTATTATTGTTTGTTGTTTTTTGTTTGTTTGTTTTTCTATGAAGTCTCTGTATTCTTTCGGGATTCCCTCTGGATTTTACTCTTTTACTCAGTTTCTTTTAGTGATATCCCCTTTTAAGTTAACCCTTTAAAGTTAAACCTATGCATATCTGCTAGATTCACAGCATATCTATTATAGCTATAGTTGCAGTATGGAAAATTGACGGAAGGAGAGTGAGGTACAAAAATGTTATTTGTTCACCATCAGAGTGTGGCAGACTGACTTCAGTTTCTTCTCCAGTCAAGAGTTAGGAGAAGTGGCATCACCACAGACACTTACCAGGCAGCACAACCCCACAAAACTATAACTGTGATGTATATCACAGTATATCCCTTCTAGTAACCATCTGTTTGTTCCTTATATCTAAGAGTCTATTTCTTGGTTTGTCTTTTTTTCTCCTTTGCTCATTTGTTTAGTTGCTCAAATTCCACATGTGGTATTTGTCTTTCTCTGATTGATTTACTTCACATAACATTACACTCTTTTGTTCCATCCATGTTGCAAATGGCAAAATTTCACTCTTTTTTTATGGCTGAAGAATATTCAAGTGTGTGTGTGTGTGTGTGCTCTCTTCTTTATGCATTCCTCTATCCACACTTGAGCTGCTTCCATAATTTGGCTATTGTAGATGCTGCTGCAATAGGGACACCTGGGTGGCTCAGTCAGTTAAGCATCCAACTCTTGATTTCGGCTCTGGTCATGATCTCACGGTGCTGAGATCAAGCTCTGCACTGGGCGCTGTGCTGAGCATAAAACCTGCTTAAGATTCTCTCTCTCTCCCTTTGCCCCTCTCCCTCACTCGTGCATGCTCTCTCTCTAAATAAATAAGTAAATAAATAATGCTGCAATAAACATAGGGGTGCATATTTCCCTTCAAATTAGTGTTTTCATATTCTCTGGGTGAATACCGAGCAGTGTAATTACTAGTAGTCCTATTTTTAATTTTTTGAGGAACCTCTATGCTGTTATCTATAGTGACCAGCAGTGCACAAGTGTTCCTTTTTCTCTATCTTCTCAGCAACATTTGTTGTTTCTTGTGGGTTTTGTTTTTTTGTTTGGTTTGGTTTTTTTGTCATTTGACAGCTGGGAGATGATATCTCACTGTGGCTTTGATTTGCATTTCCCTGATGATGAGTGATGATGGACATCTTTTCACAAGGCTGTTGGCCATCTGTATGTCTTCCTTGGAGAAATGCCTATTCATGTCTTCTTCCCATTTTTTAATTGGATTACTTTTTTTTGGTGTGAATTATATAAGTCCTTTATATATTTTGAATACTAACCCTTTATCAGATATGTCATTTGCAAATATCTTCTCCCATTAAGTAGGTGCCTTTTAGTTTTGTTCATATTTTCCTTTGCTGTGGAGAAGATTTTTATTTCGATGTAGTCCCAATAGTTTATTTTTGCTTTTGCTTCCCTTGCCTCAAGAGATATGTCTAGAAAAATGTTATGGCCAATGTTAAAGAAATTACTGCCTGTGCTCTCTTCTAGGATTTTTATGGTTTCAGGTCTTACATTTCGGTCCTTAATCACATGGCTAAAATATTTAACATTTCCACTAGAATATTTTTTTTCTTCTTTGAACATGCATAGGAGATAGCACCATTTGTGTGCCATGCCTTTATTCTGTACCCAAAGTTTGCTTGCTACTCTGCCTTTACATTTTATCATAGCACTTAAAAGACAGACTTTGGGTCAAAAATTAAAGTGCAAGTTGGAATATAATAAGTTCTTCCATTTACTCACAATACATTGCCTTGTTCCAAATGAGCTCCTTTATCCTTCCTCTCTGAAAAATGTCTTAGCTTTGCCATTTTCTTCAA